>JAGIQG010000001.1:64046336-65246336 GCA_024679065.1 Sphyrna mokarran
TATGTTCTAAAAGCAATTTAGTTAGTGCTCCCTCACTTTGCAAATGCTTATTTTCAGTTGCTTATCCAATGCCCTTTTAAAAGCCATTACTGAATCTGTCTCCACCACTTTCAGGCAGTATGTTCTAGCACCTAACTGTTTTCTCCCTGGAACCATTTTTACTAACCTTTTGTACATCATCTCTAAAGTCTTTACATCCAGGAACCACAAAATGCAAACATCACAAGCATAAGTTAATCATTCACTCTTAGAAAAACAAGTAATCCGCAATGCATCTTAGGTCAACTTGATTACACTAAAATGCTCAATTATTCCAACTGAATCTACTGCAAAGAAATACAGCATTTTATAACAGCAAATAGGGCAGCAGTAGCATTACTTGAAGTGTATACAACATACTTCGAAATTCAGGAAATATGGAATAATTATCAATGTTCCCAAATGTCTCCTCGAACAGAAATTGTAATTATCTGCATATTTCAATGGGCTTAACACATGCAATTGTCATTTACTTAACACAGCTCAGATTTGCAACTATAATTTATTTCAAAATGTTGCATACAACACATATTTATCATAAACATTACTTTCTACAGCAGTAATAACATTATTTATAAATCCTCCAGTGCCCATTATATTCCACCCCCCTCAGTAACAGACATGTTTATTATCCAAAACATTTCTAAAACAAAAAAAAACACATTATTGGGAAGTTTCTTCTATAGTTGGTCCTACATAGGGTGGCATTTATTTCAACAAAGCATTCTTTTGTGTCAGTTGGGACTGGCTCATTTTTTAAAAAAGTATTCTCCACAGTGCGTTGTCAAGACTAAGGGAAGAACCATATGCTCTGGGCTAAAGAGCTGGATTGGCTCACTAGCTGTGCTTTGCATCTCTGCCTTATGAGTATGTTATATTTTTTCATTAGACTGTAAGTTGCAATCTATTTTGTTACAGTAATAATACTGAATGATAAGGCTGAAAGCAACTATAATTCTCATTTCCATCCTTGTTTACTTTTAACTAATGGAGATGGTGCCCATTTTAATGACGTAAGATGCCAGCATTGCACTGGGGTAAACACAGTAAGAAGCCTGACAACACCAGGTTTAAATCCAACTGATTTGTTTGACAGGAGTTTTACTTGCGAGTTTACTGTCAAATAAGTTGGTTGGATTTAAATCTGGTGTTGTCAGACTTTTTACTGCCCTTTTAATTACAGCGTTAGGCAGCATAATATCTACAAATCTGCTTACAAATGATTAAATGCTTACAAAAGGTAAGTTTTCTTCAGCTCCATTATTCAGTGACCCATGATTTTTTAAGATTAAAGATTTTCTTTAAGACAAGAGAATGGATCAGAAACAAGAATGTACATGAATGCTTAAAAGATTTTACAATTTATAGAAAATATATTTGTTTACTGTTTGCAATTTCCTCATCACAGTTTGGCATTTGTTATTTAACTGAGTAACTATTTTGTAATAACTGCTACAGAGAAGATATTTTACACATCCTATTAGATATCTTTTATTTCTTCAGAATACCAAGATAAAGCACTTGATTTTTTTCATTTTGTCTGGAAATTAATTAAATTTCCCTAAAGTACATTATTTAATGAAGGCTATATGGGAAGTTTAATTTCCTTAAAGATAAGCAATTTTGATGGCAAGTGACAAAATGATATTATGCAGTCTTTGCACCAAAACACGATCATGGTCTATAATATAAAATTTCTAACTTCATTAAATATATAAACAACAGAATAATTCAAATATTTTAACAGTCAGGATGAAACCTCAAAATATTTACTAGTTTACTCTTTAAAAGTAATGAGTCAGAGGCATCATTTTTTAATGCACAAGTACTGATTTTTTTTAAATAACGGCAGTAATTGTTCTAACTCAGTTTTACTTTGTGTCAAAATAAATCACTTCAGCACATATTACAAATGTATACTCATCATTTTTTAAAATCACCAATTTCATACCTCCAAATCTGTTTACTTCTAGGCCATTAAGTGATACCAATAATAGGTGTTCTGTGAACTTTTTTATTGCAATTGATGTAGTAACTTCACACCAATTTGGCAGTCAGTTGGGAAAAAAATCCAACAGTATGAGATTAAAATTCACATTTGTTGCCACTATGTTTTTCATTATACATACATGGGATGTGGATGTTGCTGAGAAGGCCAACATTGAATGTCTAACCATAACTGCCTTTCTGAACGTGGTGATGAGCTGCCTCTTGAATTCAACTGAAAGGTTTGCTGGGCCATTTTAGGGGGCTCTTGACCACATTCACAGTATCAGTCACATATGCACCACCAGGCCAGCTATTTACAAGAATTTTTATGCCTGATCAAAGTCAAGGCCCCATTACAATGAATGGGACTGCTGCAGCTTGCTTTTACACATCCCAGTAGGAGTGATATCACTGCAATGGTTACCTATATAAAAAGGAGGAAATGCCTGATATATATTTCCTTTAATAAAGAACCAGAAACGAAATACTGCTGGTTGACGGTTACAAGGAAAGGGGTGAACAAGTCTGGAGAAGATGAAGGAATCTGTAAAAGGGACTTTTGCCCTTAAGGACAAGACGGCAAGTTGAGTGAGAATTTGTGCAAGTGAAAATACAAGTTTCCACTTTTCTTTACAGTCTCAGATTGTGGGTATCACTGACAAGGTCAACAATATATTAAAGATTCTGTTTTACCCTGAGAAGATGTTCTTAAGTCATTTAAGTAATTTGCATGTCTAGAGGACAGTTAACAGCCAGCTATATAACTGCAGTATTCTAAAATTGGATACAGGAGTTAGGATGCCTTGTTGAAGCTGCACAAGACATTAGTATGGCCACACTTGAAATACTGTGTGGAGTTCTGATCATCCTATTATAGAAAGAATATTAAAATAGAAAGAGTACAGAGTTTATTAGAATGCAACCAGTTGTTTGGGATACAAGGATAGGTTGGACAGACTAAGACTTTTTACCCCTGAAGCATAAGAGGCTTATGGGGACGTGATCTTATATAGAGGTCTATAAAATAATGAGGGGCATAGATCAGGTAGATAGTCAACATCTTTTCCCAAGGTAGGAGAGTTTAAAGCTAGGTGGATTTACTTACCCATCATGCTGACTATCCTTAATCAAATTATTCCTTTCTAGATAATTACAAGTGAGAGGGGAGAGATACAAAAGGGTCCAGAGGGACAATTTGTTCACTCAGGTGGTGGTGAGTGTCTGGAACAAACTGTCAGAGGCAAAAGTTTGAACATAGAACATAACAGCCCAGTAGAGGCTCTTAGGCCCTCAATGATGTGCTGATGTGTGAAACCATTCTAAAGGCCATCTAACCTACATTATTCCAATATCATCCATATATTTATCTAATGACCATTTAAATGCTCTTAAAGTTGGTGAGTTCACTCCTGTTGCAGACAGGGTATTCCACACCTTTACTACTCTGAGTAAAGAACTTACCTCTGACATCTGTCCTATATCTACCACCCTTCAATTTAAAGCTTTTCCCCTCATGCTTGCCATCTCCAGCTAAAGAAAAAGATTCACACTGTCCACCCTATCTAATCCTCTGATCATCTTATATGGCTCTATTAAGTCACCTTTTAACTTTCTTCTCTCTAATGAAAACAGCCTCAAGTCCCTCAGCATTTCCTCATAAGACCTTCCCACCATATCAGACAACTTCCTGTTAAATCTCATCTGCATCCTTTCCAGTGGTTCCACATCCTTATAATGCGGCAACCAGAACCGTAAGCAATACTCCAAATGCAGTTGCACCAGAGTTTTGTATAGCTGCAACATGACCTCATGGCTCGTAAACTCAATCTGTCTACCAATAAAAGCTGACACACTGTATGCCTTCTTAACAATCCTATCAACATGGGTGTCAATGTTCAGGGATCTATGCACATGGAGACAGATCTTTCTGCTCAACCACTCTACCAAGTAACTTACCATTACCCCCGTACTCTGTATGCCTGTTACTCCTTCCAAAGTGAATCACTTCTCACTTTTCCACATTTAACTCCATTTGCCATCTCTCAGCATAGCTCTGCAGCTTATCTATGTCCCTCTATAACCTGCAACATCCTTCCACACTGTCCACAACTCCACCAACTTCAGGGTCATCCACAAATTTACTAACCCATCCTTCTACACCGTCATCCAGGTCATTTAGAATCACAGAACCCTACCATACAGAAAAAGGCCCTTCAGCCATCGAGTCTGCACTGAACACAATCCCATCCAGGCCCTATCCCCATATTCCGACATTTCATACCCACTAATCCCTCTATCCTACGCATCCCTGGACACCAAGGAGCAATTTCTTAGCACGGCCAATCAACCTAGCCCACACATCTTTGGACTGTGGGAGGAAACCAGAGTATCTGGAGGAAACCCATGCAGATATGAGGAGAATGTGCAATCTCTACACATAGTGACCCGAGCCAGGAATCAAATCCAGGACCCTGGAACTGTGAAGCAGCAGTACTAACCACTGTGCTACCACGAGGCCCACTGCTGTTTGTCATTTATAAAAATGACAAACAGCAATGGCCCCAAAACAGATCCTTGCGGTACACCACTAGTAAATGAACTCCAGGATGAACATTTCCCATCACCCACCACCCTCTGTCTTCCTGCAGCTAGCCAATTTTTGATCCAAATTGCTAAATCACCCTCAATGCCATGCTCCTTATCTTCTGCAATAGCTTATTGTGAGGAACCTTATCAAATGTTTTACTGAAATCCATGTACACCACATCAACTGCTTTACCCTCTATGCATCTCTTTGGTATCTTCTCAAAGAATTCAATAACATTTGTGAGGCATGACCTACTCTTTATAAAACAGTGCTGACTATCCTTAATCAAATTATTCTTTTCTAGATGATTATAAATCCTATCCTTATAATCCTTTCCAAAACTTTGCCCACAACAGATTGCTGTCTTTGTTCTTTAAGTATTGTTCTATTATTAACACTATCTAGTCACTGACATACCAAGCAGTGGAAACTATCTTTTCCTGATTTACAATAATCAAACTCCCCTCCATAATTTTAAACACCTCCATTAGATCTTCTTTTAATCTTTCTAGATAATGGGTACCATATTTTATCCTTTGTCCACGTGGTCAATGTTGCTGGCAATCTTGGGAAATTTCTGAGTAATTGATTGCAATCTTCTGAAATATGTGTACCCATGTGCACACAAACACAGCCACATGCACGTGGGTACAATTACTTCACAAACAGACATTGGAGACAAGGAATAGTCAGGAATGATTCCTTACTATTCCTTGGATAAGTAACTAGCTTGGTAATAGGAGACAGAGAGTAATAGTGGAAGGGTGTTTTTCTAGCTGGAGGTCGATCACTAGTGGTGTGCCGCAGGGCTCGGTACTGGGACCTCTTGATTTGTAATATATATAAATGACTTGGAAGAGGGAGTAAGTGAAGAGATCAGCAAGTTTACATATGATACAAAGATGGCTGGACTTGCGGATAGTGAGGAGCATTGTCAGGCGATGCAGCAAGACATAGATAGGCTGGTAGCTTGGGCAGATAGATGGCAGATGGAATTCAATCCTGATAAATGTGAGGTGATGCATTTTTCAGGAGAAAGAATGTAGGGAGGAGGTATATGATAAAGGGTGAACCTATTAAGAGTATAGAAACATAGAGAGACCTGGGGGTGCAGGTGAACAAGTCTCTGAAGGTGGCAGAGCAAGTGGAGAAGGTTGTGAAGAAACATATAGTATGCTAGCCTTTATAGGAAGGGGTATAGAGTACAAGAGCTGGCGTTTAATGTTGCAGTTGTATAAAACGTTGATTAGACCTCATTTGGAATACTGTGTCCAGTTCTGGTTGCCTTACGACCGAAAGGACGTGGAGACTCTGGAGAGAGTACAGAGGAGGTTTACCAGGATGCTGCCTGGTATGGAGTTACGAGGAGAGGTTAAGCAAATTGAGACTGTTTTCCTAGAAAGACGTAGACTTAGAGGAGATCTAACAGAGGTGTACAAGATTATGAGGGATATAGATAGAGTAAACAGGGTTAAGCTTTTTCCTAGGATGGACTCAAATAGCACGAGGGGTCACGGGCTTACGATGAGGGGGGGTATAATTTGGATGCTAGAGGGAGTTTTTTCACACAGAGGGTGGTGAGGGTATGGAATGCGCTGCCAAGTAAAGTGGTGGAGGCAGGTACTCTGGAGTTATTTGCGAAATACTTAGATGGGCACGTGAACAGAATGGGAATGGAGGGGTATTGAAAACTGATTTAAAATAGGGATCATGAGCCTTGGGAGTCCCTGGGAAGTGTGTAAATAGGTGATGATATTGATGTACTTGTTTTTATCCTACAGGTGCTTTGGTCCACCTTGTTGTCTAACAAGGGGCATACACGTGATGGGTCGTGAGAGGGCTGCTCTTGGATTTTTTGAGAGTATCCTCCTGCTTCATGTCGTTAGTGTACGCTTGACCTGGACCATTTGATGGGCAACACGACAGCTTAGTGACTATCGCTGCGCTGTACAGATGCATGGATTTGGGCCTGTGTCTGTGGGAGTTTGCGCATTCTCCCTGTGCTTGTGTGGGTTTTTTCCGGGTGTTCCGGTTTCCTCCCACATCCCAAAGATGTGCTCTTAGGCTAACCGGCAAAACAAATTCTCCCTAAATTGTCTCATATTTGGTTTTTAATCCATAGATCTGTAAACATAGACAGGGATCACGGGTAGAGGTGGGAACATCAGGGTGGCGGCGTGGGCTCGTTGGGCCGAAGGACCTGTTTCCCGTGCTGTTTTGTTCTTTGTTCTTAGTTGAGGCAGCTATAATTTTTTTCTTTTAAAAAGCATTTAGACAATGGATAAGATAGGTATAAAGGGATACTGGCAATTGGAACTAGTTTACTGGTAAAATCTGGGTGGCATGAACAAGTTGGGCCAAAGGGCCTGTTTCGATGCTATAAATTTTTACATTTACTGTCACTGTCAAAGCTTTTGGTTAAAAGGAACAAAAGATGTTAATATGCTGTGTTCATTCCTACCAAAGGATACAATTTCAGCCGCAAAAACTTCAAGTGGTGCCACAGGAATTTGAAACTAAGTTACTTCTATCCTACAGGCAGTCTGCCTCAAAGTGAATCACAGTAACTCTAACTTCCTTTCTACATCATGGATACTTGTTTGATGTATGAGGTCAGGGGAACTTCAAATTTAAATTACAGCCACAAGTAGCATCTTTTCAGAAAAGAAACATGGTTTCTACAATAGACCAACTGCTTCACTGCCATTTTTATTGCAATTATTTAATTATTTTAGAAACTGAATTAAAATATTCAAATTGCCAAATGGTTGAATTCTATTCCTCTACATTAGATCAGTTCTCTGAAACACTAGTCCAGTAACAAAAGCACTGTACTACTGTATCAGATGAATGAATTTGAGTTTATGTTGAGTGGCACCTATGAGATTAAACAAGATATGATTGAAGACAGTAGAGTGCGTAATAAGAAAGGTAATCAGGTGAAGTAATATTTTGGATGTGAAGGTAGAGTCTTGATGATAGACTGAAAAGGAGGAATTGATTTCATCTTGGAGTTGCACAAGAGTACTCAGATTGGCGCTGCCCAAGGCGTGGAGTTTCAATCAGGGCCAAACGGAAGCATTTCTGTCTTAATGTTAAATTACAAAATGCTGCTACTCATCCATAGCTAAATGAGTGGACAGACAATTATGGTTGTGGAAACAAGTTTTGTGATGGACAGATAAAACTCAAGTTTCTGTACAGGAGGTAAGAAATTAGAATCAAAAACCACTCAGCCAGTAATTTACATCAGTTGAAAGTAATGCACAATAAGGCATTGGAGTGCAATTTGAATGAAAAGTACTTGCAAATGTATTTCCCCTTTAACTTGCAGCTTAACACAAAGAAAATTGAATACATATATATATAGAAAGGAAATATTTTCATATATATGTGGCAAGAGATATTATATTCCCTGGAATTTAAAAAACTGAGGGGTAATTTGGTTGAAGTTTTCAAGATAGTAAAAGGGAATAGATGTTCCTCTTGATCTACGCTATCTGAACCAGTGGGAAGTGTTTAGGAATAGGGGCATAGTCTAAAACTAGGCATTTCAGCAATGAGATTATGAAACACTTGTACACACAAAGGACTACAGGAGTTTAAAACTTCCTCTATGAACATCCATTGGTGCCAGATGAATCTAGGATTAATAAATTTTATTATTCAAAGGCGAGTATGTGGAGTTATGTTGCAAATCATGCATGTCTCACTGAATGACGGAACAGGTTGAGGGACTAAATAACCTAATTATCTTCTTGTGGATGACTTATAATTGGTCCCTCTTTCAAAGAGCTGGTTTTGGAATGATGAACCGTATGGTAACTGTCTTGTTGTCTGACTCTTATGACAAACCATATGCATAAAACATTCAGCATACAGAAAGACAATTTGGCCCAACTAGTCCGTATTGATATTTTCACTCCATGGGTTTTCTCCCATTTGACCTGCCCCCTTCCATGTTTATCCTTCCCGCTCATGTACTTGTCTATTTTTCCACATTTTAAACAATTAATCAATTACATTTCATTGTCCACGCAGAAATTTATTTTGGGTACATTACTTGTTAGAAAATTATATATAAATGAACAACAAAAAAGAAAAAACAATGTCACCGAGGTCTAACTTTAATTAAAATATGCATTAAAAACTGTTCTACTGCATAAAATAAGCGTGTCCCATTCTAAGTGCATATTTTAATCCACGTCTCAAATTTTTGTTAAGTTCTTATGGAGAAGAACACATAAGCCCAAGAACCAATACGTCCCGCATCTGAGGAATTATAGCCTGAACACAACCAATGATACTGAGAAAAGTGGTGATTCTCACTGTTCACAACATTTTTAACATTCAAACTTCTTTGACAGCAGATTTTGTCATAATGATTTGTGTTTTTAAATACTCTTCCTGTCTTGTTCAATAATCTTTGTACCCACAAGAGTCTACTTTCCTAAAGCACCTCTAATAACAGAGGTTAGTACACTCAACTGGATTGTGGGATCTACACAAAATAATTTTAATTTTTGTGGCAGTTTAATTGTGTACATTCCTTGGGCACCACGTGCACACTGTTCCCTGCAATTCAACTTTATCATCTACTTTGATAACTAGACACCTGCAGTTTTGTAGCTATCGCAGTCTATCTCATCTGGGATTCAGCTCCTCCCTCTACGACTGGATCCTGAACTTCCTAATCCACAGACCACAATCAGTAAGAATAGACAACAATATCTTCTCCATGATCATCCTTAATACTGATGTCCCACAAGACTGTTCTCAGCCTCTGAAAATACTCCTTATACACCCATGACTGTATGGCCAAATTCCCCTCCAACTCAATTTTCAAGTTTGCTGATGAAAGCACCATAATGGGTTGGATCGCAAACAATGACAAGACGGTGTAAAGGGATGAGATAGAAAATCTGGTGAACTGGTGCAATGATAGTAATCTCTTCCTCAATGTCAACAAAATAAAGGAGATTGCCAATGATTTCAGGAAGCGTAGTGAAGATCATAATCCTGTCTACATCAATAGGAACAAAGTAGAAATGCTTTAAGGTGCCCAGATCACCAACCACCTGTCCTGGTCCCACATGTCGACACTATAGTTAAGAAAGCCTACCAATACCTCTACTCTCTCAGAAGACTAAGAAAATTTGGCACGTCAGCTACGGCTCTCAATTTTTACAGATGCACCATAGAAAGCATTTTGTCCGGTTATATCACAGCTTGGTGTGGCTCCCACTATAGCCCAATCCATCATGCAAACCAGCCTTCCATCCACTGACTCTATTTACACTTCTTGCTACATCAGCAAAGCAGCCAGCATAATTAAGGACCCCATGCAGCCTGGACATATTCCCTTCCACCCTTTTCAATTGGAAAAAAAGATACAAAATTCTGAGGTCATCTACCAACCGAAGAAGGCAACAGAGAAGAACAGCTTCTTCCTGCTGCCATGAAACTTTTGAATGGAACTACCTCACATTAAGTTGGTCTTTCTCTACACCTTAGCTAAGACTGTAACATTACATTCTGCACACTCTTCTTTCCTTCACTATGAATGGTATACTTTGTCTGTATAGTGCACAAGAAACAATTTTCATTGTATACTAATACATGTGACAACAATAAATCAACTATCATGAGGCGTGGTATTAAGGATAAGATCTTGGCATATGTAGAAGATAGACTGACTGCAGAAGGCAGTGAGTGGGGATAAAAGGGTCTTTTTTAGGATGGCATCCAGGGACAAGTGGTATGTCTCGGGGGTCAGTGCTGGGACCACAACTTTTCACAACATGCATTAACGATTTGGGAAAAGGAACCAAAGGCACTGTTGCTAAGTTTGCAGGTAATACAAAGATACGTAGACAGACAGGTAATATTGAGGAAATGGGAGAGGGGGGCTGCTGAAGGACTTGGACAGATTGGGAGAATGGGCAAAGAAGAGGCAGATGGAATACAATGTGGACAAGTGTGAAGTTCTGCACTTTGGAAGGAGAAATAGAAGCATAAACTATTTTCTAAATGGGAAAATGCTTAGGAAATCAGAAGCATGAAGGGATGTAGGAGTCCTTGTTCAAGACTCTCTTAAGGTTAACGTGCAGGTTGAGGTGACAATTAGGAAGGCAAATGCAATGTTAGCATTTACGTTGATACGACTAGAATACCAGAGCAGGGATGTACTTCTGAGGCCGTAGAAGGTTCTGGTCAGACCCCATTTAGGATACCGTGAGCAGTTTTGGGCCCCGTATCTAATGAAAGATGTGCTGGTCTTGGAAAGGATCCAGAGGAGGTTTACAAGAATGATCCCTGGAATGAAGAGCTTGTTAAGGTTGGGGACTTTGGATCTGTACTCGTTGACGTTTAGAATGAGGGGAATTTTATTGAAACTGACAAGATGCAGCAAGGCATGGATAGAATGGATGTGGAGAGGATGTTTCCACCAGTAGGAAAAACTAGAACCAAGAGGGCACAACCTAAGGGTAAAGGGACAATCCTTTAGAAGGAATTTGTTCAGTCAGAGCGGTGAATCTTTGCTACAGAAAGCTGTGGAAGCCAGGTCATTGAGTGTCTTTAAGATGGAGTTAAAGTAAAGTTTACTTATTAATCACAAGTAGGTTTACATTAACATTGCAATGGTGTTACAGTGGAATTCCCCTATATTCTGGCATTTGTTTGGGTCAATGCTTCTAACAAACATCTTTCAGACTGTGGAAGGAAACTGGAGCACTCAGAGGAAACCCACACAAACATGGGAAGAATGTGCAAATTCCACATCTGGGAATCGAACCCAGGTCTCTTGCACTATGAGACAGCAGTTCTTATTACTGTGCCACCTACAGATTGACAGATAGACAGATAGATTTTTGATAGATAAGGGGATTAGGGGTTATGGGGAAAAGGCAGGAGAATGGGTAAGAGAAAAATATCAGCCACGATTGAATAGCAGAGAAGACTTGATTGGCCAATTCTGCTCCTTTGTCTCATGAATTTGAATTCAATAAATTTTCTGAATTAGTCAATTCCCATTTGACTGTGTGAAGTTAACTCAATGAAACTGTTTTTCTCTAAAGTTTCTAATTAGTTCTTTTGTCTCGTTTTCATTCAGTTTAAAATAATTATTTTACAACCCTCTTTGCTAAGTTCGTACAATTTCCTTGAAGGTGTACTCTAGAAGGAATATGGGTTTAATCTTAGTACTTATTCACTCTGCAATAACTAAAAACAAATTACAATTCCAAGTCCAAGCACAAACAATTAAAACAAAATCAGATCTATTACGCGAACAGCAATGCAATATCAGCAAAACATAATGGAGAATGACAAAAAGTGTTTATGAAGTTATGCTCAAAATCCACCTGAAGCAGCACAGAGGGTATTGAATCTTGGGAAGCCCATGATACTGACAGTCCACAATCATGTACTGAAGTCAGAGGAATGAAAAGTTTATCGTACAATGTTGTGCTAGTGTGACTACAAAAAGGATTGCAGTTTGAACAGGACAATCCCAAAGGCACGATTGTAAGGGGTTTGTGGTAGACAGTGATAGTAACATTTTGGCCTGCCTGATCATTAGCACGCTGGTCTAACAGGAGCTATTCATACATTGTAACAGCAGATACAGTTCAACGAGTAACACTGTGGGAATCCCGAGTTTTGAAAAATGTGATGTAGTATATAAGTTTTATATTACTTTCTAGGTTTCATTGTTGGTATTATCCTAGAGTATGCCTTTTGTTACTATAAATGGCTCAGAGAAAACGTTGATCAATCGCTACAACAATCACACTGCAACTCATTTTCACGCCTTGACCTCCCCACACCCCATCAACAACACTTTTCGAAATGGGGAGGGGGACGGGGACGCTGGTGACTGAATTGAGAAATCGCTATGATGAAATCGGACAAGGTTAACACTGAACCCAAGCAGCAGCAGCAGAGATATAGCTGCACCACGACCACTCCCATTAGGAGACTCTCCTGCGTGAAGGACGTTACAATACCATTATAAAAAAACTGCCGTAGAGCGGTAGGCAACCAAATAACACGTACCCGTTTCCCGGTAAAGGGTCCGGCCGCGCGCGGTGTCTCCCACTGAAAGGCCCGGCCGCTCGCGCGCGGTGTCTCCCACTGAAAGGCCCGGCCGCTCGCGCGCGGTGTCTCCCGCTGAAAGGCCCGGCCGCTCGCGCGCGGTGTCTCCCGCTGAAAGGCCCGGCCGCTCGCGCGCGGTGTCTCGGCAGTTGAGCAAAGCCTTCAGCACCGTCCAACCGCCAACACATGCGTCAATAGATTGAGTGCGCAGGCGCACTGCCTGCCACCAGCTGCCTACGTCACCACGGCAACTCCATCGCAAGCAACGCCCAGAGGCGGACTCCGTATGTTTTTTTAAAAAAAGTCCATTTATATATATATCATCTATTTCTGTGGTAGAGCTGTGTGAATTGCACTGTACTTACTGTATTGTTTATTTATTCGATAGTTAAGACTTCCCCCATTGCGAAGGAATTAAGTTTGCTAAGGTAGAGTTAAAAACTAATAAAGCAACCGCTCAGATTCGGTAATAAATCTGCAGGCCATGTTTTAGGCCCTGAACCGTTGTCTGTCTGTTAGCATCTCACTGCGGACCGACTGGTCAACAGAGCCCACCTCACCCCCGCCCTTCACTGACTCCTTCACACCACGCCCACACCATCTGGTGTTCAAACACACCGTCTTCTTTGTCGGCGCGGCACCTGGCAGCGGGGAATCTTATTATCGTGTTTTAAAATCTTAAACTCAGTAATGAGGAGATGGAAAGATGCAAACCAAGTTATATTACAGTAAAAGAAAAGAGTTTGCGAAAAGGTGTAGTGAATCATCGGGTCCAGTAGCACAATTCTGCCGCTGGTGACCTTTGAAAGACAATGTTCTTCCTTCTACCTAATTCGTTCTTGAAAGTTATTATTTAATATGCACTTATCACCCTTTCTAGCAATGCATTCTAATTCATAATTTGTTACATCAAGATAATGTTCATCATATCACCTTTCATCTGTTACTTTAAATTTTTGATAAAACTTTGGTTTATCAAAACCCTTGACAACATTGAACGTTTTCGTACTGTCTCCAATTCGTTGCATTTTAAACTTCAGAAAAGAGGGCAGATAAATTAAACTGAAGAGACGTAAAAATCATGAAGAAAAGCCACAAAAAAGATTAGAAAGGATTATGGAACAAAATTAGTAAACAAAAAAGAGCAATACACGTCACATGGAATGGACTGCAATGGTTCCAATTCACTACGACCTTCTGAAGGGCAATTGAGATGAATGAGCTATCCATCATCTTATCGACTTCGACAGGACAGGAAAATTCTGAAAGCTATAGTGCCTGCTTATGTACACTGAGGGAAAATTTAGCATGATCAGTGCACTTAACCAGCACATCTTTCGGATTGTGGGAGGAAACTGGATCACCTGGAGGAAACCCACAGAGACGTGGGGAGAACGTGCAAACTCTGAAGAATAGAACTCAGGTCTCTGGCACTGTGAGGCAGCAGTGCTACCACTGTATCCCTTGTCTCGAATTAGAAATTGAGGTGAGGGAAGCAACAATAAATGACATGCAACATATGCCACCACGACATTTTGGAATTTCAATATGCTTGACCACATCATTCATCTATTTTGCCATTTCCCGTTGTCCACCATGGTGAGATTATCCTTGCTTGGTTCCACTCTTACCTATCCAGTTATTCTGGAGCATCTCCAGAAATAGCCTCTCTTTCCATTCTTCCCCAAAGGATCTATAATTTTGCATCCTTTTCCACAATTCATATGTTGCTCTTTAGATAATTCATTCATAACAAAGAGATCAGCTAACATTTGTACATCAATTGGACCCAGTTAAAATTCTTAATCTTTTTCCTTCACTTCTCTGCTAACACTACTAGTCTGCTTGTCTTGGATGAAGCAAACTATCCTCCAGCTAAACGTTGGCACAAATGAAGCCATTAACTTACAATCTCACCACAAATTCTGCATTGTTACCTCAAACTCCATTCCCTCCTCAGCCACAGCCTCAGGTTTAATGAGATTGGTTACAATTTTAGTGTCCTTTTCAACCCTTGGTTCAGCTTCTGACTTCATAAAGTCTGGCTACATCCAGCTCTGTAACTATTTCTTGATCTACAACCTTCAAGCTTGATTAATTTTAACCAAACTCCACTCTCTATAAATGTCACCTGAACCAAAACTCTATTGCAATCCAAGTTATAGTTTTACGGACTTGCACTCGCATGTCCATTGTTCAAATTTAAGTTCCTCATATATTTTTAAATGACCAAAGTATGCAACAAAATTGCCTGAATGCTGTTTAATTACTTGGGCTTTATCGGAGTTGCATACAGACAGGTGGCAAGTTTTCTATCACACTTGGGACTTGCAGATTGTGAGCAGGCCTTGGGTATTCAGAAGATGATTTACTTTCTGCAGAATTTGCAGCTTCTGATCCACTTGAAGCCATGGTATTTATATTGCTTCTCCAGTTTAGTTTCTTTTAATAATAGTAAACATTTTCATTTTTTTGTTCTTTGGATATGAGTTTTCCTGGCTAGGCCAGCATTTATTCCCTATCCCTGGCTGTTCTTGAGAGTGAGTTGCCTTTCTGAACTGAACTCAGTAAGAATTTAGCAACACCAATTATTAATCCAACCGATTTATTTGATAGTAAAATAGCGAGCTTTCAACACTCCCGTGTCTTCATCAGGCAAGTGCAGTGTTCACTAGTGCAGTGAACACTGCACTTGCCTGATGAAGACACGGGAGTGTTGAAAGCTCGCTTTTTTACTATCAAATAAATCGGTTGGATTAATAATTGGTGTTGCTAAATTCTTACTGAGTTCTTACCACTCCAATCCAACGCCGGCATTTTTACATCATTTCTGAACTGATACAGTCCATGTGGTATAAGTACGTCCACAATGATGTTAGGAAGAAAGTTCCAGAATTTTGAATTAGTGATAATGGAAGAACAGCAACGTAATTCCAAGTCAGGATGGTGTGTCAATTGAATGTTAAGGGGATGTTACAATTCTAATCAAATGCTCTTACAGTAGAAAATTTGTACAAATACTAGTCTGATGATGATATGTACAAGAACTAAACCTCTGAATTTTTATTTACTTACCATAGATTCATAGAATCATAAAATGGTTACTGCATTGCAGGTGGCTATTCTGCCTGCCATGTGCACTAGCACTCTGAAAGAACAGTTCAGTCAGAACTAATTCCCTATATCCCTGCACAATTTTGTCATCAGCTGCCTATCCAATTCCCTTTTGAAAGCCACCATTGAACCTGCCTCCACCACTCTGTTGGGTAGTGTATTTCAGATCCTAACTACATTTGAACATTTTTATTCATTTTGGATAAGAGTTTCCTGCCCCTTTCGCCTTCAGGATGTTCCTGTCCTGCTGGAGTGGATCCTTTATGGCGGGATCCTCGGTGTCGAGGTCACTGAGCGATGCAGAAGTGCATAGACTTTGGCAGGATCGGAAGATTCTGCTGCAGCGAATGGCTCGTTACATCTGCTGTGGAAAAACCTGGCGGGAAGGACATGGAAAATCCCAATCATTTTTAATTCTTTTATCTATTACCTTAAATTCATGTCCTCTCAACTCTGTACACATCTAAAATGCCGACTATTCCCTCGGTCTAGTATTGACTAATTCTTCGCCAGATAGTCAACAAACCAAAACAAAATGGTAGAAAAGAAAATGTTACTATGATTATTTTGGTTGGGTACAGTGGAATGTAAGTGAGATTAGAATCGTTTTGTGAATATTGAAGAGAATTATTAAATGTGGTTACTGTGGATGACAAATAAATGCAGTGTTATGGTAGTGTTTTCTATGCAGTTTAAGGAAATTGTTCATGGCTAAAGGGATCATTGCTTTACGCATTTTCTTTCTAACTGAGAGTTTGTTGCGCAGAACTTTTGGAGGTTTTTTTTGAATTCGATATTAAAGGTTATGGAGGAGGAGTCGCAATAACAGTAGACGCCTTACGGCAGATTGTACAAGCACTTCCTGGCAGAGACCCTTGAAATGCGGCCTTCCAGTAAATTGAGTCATCAGATGGTTCATGAGTTGGCGTGTGAATTACAGAAAAATAATTGATTTTATTAAAACATTTGCAAATGTAGCAAACATTCTTCGTGGCAAAGGAGGGATAAATACTCGAAAAACAGGTTTTTGGATTAAAACTCGCTTTATTTTGCAAATTATTCTACATACTTCATGATTACCAAGCCCCACTTATTGCATCAAAAACTGTTATGGAAAACACCGCGATTATCGGAATGTTAATTAAACGCGATTCAACCATTTTCCGGCAAAAGACTGTCACTAGATACATTTCCTTTGTTTACGTGCTGCCGGACTTTTACAATTAAAAAAAGCTGTTTTAATTAAGAATTTTCAAGAGTAGTACGATAGTTTAATCACATAACTGCGAGAGATTCTATGGTAAATTTAGAAAGTGAAACGACTACAATTTGTAGTCCCTAAAATAAAGACGAATAGCCTGAAGTCCAGAAAAGAAATTGCTTACGCTATACGTAATCAAGCAGTTTATTTGCCGATGTGAATGTCTGATCTGTCTACTGTAACAATGATTTATGAATGAGGTTGACCAGTTTCAATCCAGTTCCGAGTGGGAACCTGTCCAAACCACAAAAGTTCTCATAATTTGCTTTTGCTGCCTTTTAAAGCGCATTATTGAAGACGTATTGAGGTAACTTTATCAACAGAAATTCAGCAAAGAAAACTAAACATTACTTAAGATCATTATTAACTGTTATAATTTGAATTCTAAATAAGAATCTATAGAACAAAAAAAAACTATTTTGCTAAATTGGTGAAACAGTGCAGAATAAGGCCATTCAGCCCATCGAGCCTGCACCAATAACAATCCCACCCAGGTCCTATACTGTTACCCCAAATCTTTACCCTGCTAATCCCCCAACACAAAGGGCAATTTAGCATGGCCAAGCAATCTAATCTGCACAACAGTTGAAAGTTGTATGTGGTGAAGAAGTCTTATTCGAACCTCTGCATGAAGATGTTGGCATATTGAAATGCAAAGTTGGTCCACATATTCCATGTGTCTGGATGAAGAACTGGTTGTTGAAGGTGAAGACATTGTGGTCCAGGATGAAGCGAATGAGTTGTAGAATTGAGTCTGGAGATTGTAGGCATTGAGGACTGAGGCAGTTGCAGCAATGTCATTGTTGTGGGGGATGCTAATGTAGAATGCCAAGACATCCATTGTGACAAGGAGTGTTCAGTTGCTCCATGGGTGCTGAGCAAGACTTCTTCACTGTGCAGGACCTTCAACCGATGCTGTACACTAAATACGTTTTTTTCCTTTGGACTCATGGTGAACAATCACTGAAAGAACTACATGATGAAATCAACAAGATCCATCCCACCATCAGACTCACCAGGGCGCACTGTCCAGAACTGGTTGCATTCTTGGACACATGCATCTCCATTTAGGACAGTCACCTCAGCACTTCACTGTACCACAAGGCCATGGATAATCTCACAATGCTTCACTTCTCCAGCTTCCGCTCTAAACACTTTAAAGAAGCCATCACCCATAGACAAGCTCTTCATATACACAGGATCTGTTCAAATGAGGAAGATCACAACAGACACTACAAATGGTGAAAGATGCCCTCGTAAGAACAGGATATAGCGCTCAACTCATCAATCATGATGTGCCACAATGAAAAACCGCACTGACCTCCTCAGAAGACAAACACAGGCCATGGCGGATAGAGTATCCTTCGCATCCAGTACTTCCCCAGAGTGGAGCAGCTATGACATCTTCCCTGGAACCTTTAATATGTCATTAATAAATACGAACATCTTGCCAAGGCCATCTCTATGTCCCCACTTTTTGCCTTCAATCAACTGTGCAATCTCAAAAGACCATTGTACGCAGCAAACTACCCAGCCTTCAGGAGAACAGTAAGCACAATACCACACAATCCTGCCACAGCAACCTCTGCAAGACATTTCGTATGATTGACACGGATGTCATCGTCTCATGTAAGAACACTGTCCACCAGACACACGGTACATACTCCTGTGACTCAACCAACATCGTCTACCTGTTACACTGCAGGAAAGGTTGTCCTGACACATGGCACAATGGCGAGATCATGCAGATACTATGAGAACGGATGAATGGACAGTGCTTGGCAATTACCAGTTAGGAGTGTTCCCTTCCTGTCGAGGAACACTTCAGCAGTCAAGGGCTTTCAGCCTCTGATCTTCAGGTAAGCCCTCCCTGATGAACTCAGTACATTCTATGCCCGTTTTGAGCAAGAAGTCGATGAGAGCATGCCTTCCACCCTCGAAACTCTGGATGAACTTGTATCTGTGGTCACTATTGCAGATGTTGGCACTTTTCTTGAAGGTCAACCCTTGAAAGCAACTGGCCTGGATGGGGTACCTGGACGTGCGCTCAGATCCTGCGCGGATCAGTTGGCGGAGGTATTCACAAAATCTTCAACCTTTATAACAATCTGAGGTTCCTATCTGCTTCAAGGAAACAATTATCATCCCTGTACCTAAGAAAAACCTAACAAGGTGCCTTAATGTCTATCAGCCTGACATCCTCATTATGAAGAGCTTCGAAAGGTTAGTCATGGCATGAATCAGTTCCAGCCTTCCAGACGACCTGGATCCAGTACAGTTTACCTACTGCCGCAACAGGTCCACAGCAGATGCTGTTCCCCGGCCCTGCACTTATCCTGGAACACCTAGATAACAAGGAGACCTATGTTACACTTTTATTCATTGCTTCCTTTTATTTATTGCAAGGATGCTTCAATCGCTCCATGTGGCAGTTAGTTCTTCTTTCCCATCACCTGTTTGCAAAGTAATTCTCCTAAATCTTTTATTTGATCTATTAATGGCTTTCTTATATGTATGCCCTCTTATTCTAGATTCATTATCTCATTTGCACATGGAAGCAATTTCTCTTTCTCAAAAAAAAGCTCCTCAGCTTGTTTAATTTTTTCATGACAGGTATATTCTTTCTATTCTGCTTATATCTTTACAAATCTTTTCTGCACTTTCTTCAAAGTTTCAATTTTTTTTGTGAAATGGAGACCAGAACTGGACTCCCCAAATATAGTGTAACCAATGCTCTGCATAAATCTAATATCTCTGTTCTATTCCTTCAGACATGAACTTCAGTACTTTGTTTGCACTCTAACTGCACTCTGTGGCTGTGTCAATTTGTATTGCTGATTTTAGCAATTTTATGTAGAACAACTTGCATTTGTATAATGCCTTTAATATAATAAAATGTCCCAAGTCAGAGAAGATATCATGACAAGTAACCAAAAGCTTCAAAGTGGAAGACATTATGGAGTGTTTTAAAGGAAATAAATGAAATAGAGAAGTTTAGGGAGGAAATTTTAGAGCATAGGACTGTGGCAATGGAAGACATGGTCAACAAGGGTGAAGTGAATTAAATTACTGATATACAAGAGGCCAGAATTAGAATATCGATACCGTCCCCAACATCTATGCCCCTATGCAGTTACAGCAGTGTCTACCATCTGCATGATGCGCTATAACAACTCACCATAGCTCCTTCCAAAACTACAAACTCTACTACTTAGAACGACAAGGGGGGCAGATACATGGGAAATACCTCCACCTGTGTGAGCCCCACTCAGGTTACACACTATCTATGAATTTGAACTATCTTTCCTTCAATGATGCTAGGTCAAAATCCAGGAACTCCCTCCCAAACAGCATTGTGGATGCACCTACACCAACAGTTAAAGCAGCAGCTCAGCACTTCCTTCTCAAAGGAAAATAGGGATTGGCAGTAAAAATGCTGGTCTAGTCAGCAATGCCTACATCCCGAGAAAAAATTTAAAAAACATTCAGTAGATTGTAGTTTGAGGGGCTTATTAAGAACATAGAACATTACAGTGCAGTACAGGCCCTTCGGCCCGCGATGTTGCGCTGACCAGTGGAACGAATCTAATGACCCTCTAATCTAAACAATTCCAATGTTATCCATATGCCGATCCACTGACCATTTGAACGCCCTTAAAGTTGCCGAGTCCACAACTGCTGCAGACAGGGCATTCCACGCCCTTACTACCCTCTGAGTAAAGAACCTACGTCTGACATCCATCCTATAATTACCACACCTCAATTTAAAGCTATTGTCCCTCGTGTTAGCCATCACCATCTGAGGAAAAAGGCTCTCCTGTCCACTCTATCTAACCCTTTGATCATGGGTGGGCTGAGATCATGGAGGGATTTGGAAACCATGATGCATATTTTAAAATTGAAACATTGAACTGGGAACCTGTGTAGGTCATCAAACACAAGAGTGTTGAATGAATGGGACTTCCTGTTGGTTACCAACAACAGTATTTAAGTTTATGAAACTTGTGAGTTGGGAAATTAACCTGGAGAGCATTGAAATAGTCAAGAATAGAGATAATAAAAATAGGGATGAGAGTTTCAGTGATAGGTGAGCTGAGACAGGTTCGGAGATGGTTGATTTTACAGATTTGAATTTAGGCTGTGATGGAATTCAGTGATGGAGCAGTTATGTGCGTAGAGATGCAACTCTTGAGTTAAATATCTGTATTCCCAGTTCTATTTGTTTCTCTAACTTATTGAGTTTTGTGTTTTCCAAAGAATAAGTTACTTCCTTGTTCCTATTACCAAAAATAACTTCACACTTGCTTTATTGAACCTGTCATTTATACAACTACTCTGAAAACCTGTTTTTCTTCTCTGCATTTTTGTGCAGTCCTCCGCATTATTGGCTATATCCTCTGCCTCAGCCATCTAACATCATCTCCAAATTTAAACACCTTACTTCGAATTTCTAAGTCCAAAGCATCTTTGTATATGATTAACAATATTGATTTCAACATGAACCTTTGCAGAATACTAGTCTGAAAAACTTCCCTTAACACTTACCCTCAGTTTTCATCCTATGGCAGCCAGACTGCCACCTGTGTTCTGACACTACCATACACTGAGCTTTGAGTTGTTTGTCACCTGCTTCATTAATCACGAAGGCATCATGGTGGAAAATAAATCTCAGCAGAGTTTTTATATTCTTACAATATTATTATTAATTTTTCAGTGAGTGAATGGTAAATCTATGGAAGAGATTCTCTTGGAAGATGGTAGAAGCAATATTGACTCATTGAAATACCAATGTGTGATAAATTGGCCACAAAAAGGTAACCAAACATGTGATATTCAATCTTCTTTACTTACCAAACTATTGAAATACAGTACAGTGTGGATTGTACTGGAGGCAGCTAGTTACATAAGCCCTTGTGGTAAACTGAATCTGCAAAAGTCCATGCTACTGATGACATCACTTGCACATGCTCATAACAGCTAAAGACATCAGCATTCAAATAGAAAGACTATAGCACTTCTCCCCATGCCCCTCCTCCCCAATTTAATTTCAATCTTCTTAAGGAAAAAAATATAAAATTTAAAATAAGTTATTTATTATTCACAAGTAAGGCTTACATTAATACTGCAATAAAGTTACTGTGAAATTCCCCTAGTCACTTCACTCTGGCCCTAGTTTGGGACAATGCACCTAACCAGCATGTCTTTCAGATGGTGAGAGGAAGCTGGAGCATCTGGAGGAACTCCATACAGACAGGGAGGAGAATGTGCAAACTCCACATAGACAGTGACCCAAGCTGGGAATCGAACCCAGATCCCTGGTGTTGTGACGAAGCAGTGCTAACCATTGTACCATTGTGCAGTCATGACTTAACTATACGTCAGTCTTTCTTGAACTCTGCAACTACACTGCAACCTGCTCAGTACCACTGGTGACTCCATAGATGCTGGTAAGATTGTTTCAGTGGAGCTGGATTTACGGATAGAGGAGTAGGTTGAGTATCTGTGCGTAAATGTCCCTTATCCTTTCCTGGAGTAGAGTCCACTGAAAATCCTTGTACAACAGGAACCACTTCCTAAAGAATGTCCACAATAGCATTTTGTTTTACTGTGTTAACTGGAATTAATGCTGTCTCTGAGTCATGTTTCTCCTCCTTTCCCTGCCTCCTTCGCACTCTCGCTTTGACATCTGGATGTAGCAAATCTGGGTGAGACTGGCTTCCTATCCATCAGTAATTCAGCTGGTGAGAATTGTTTGTGGCATGATATGATACTGGAACAAGAATTGTGAGAGCTTGGTTTTCAAAGTATCATCTGCCATTTTCCTCAATCCTTCCTCTTTCAAGGTCTGTGCACCTCACTCTGTTAAGCCATTTGAAGCTGGTTGAAAACATGCAGTATACATAGTATATCTCTTTTCTTCGCATAACTCTTGGAACAAATCTCTTGTAAACGTTGTACCATTACCAGAAACAAGAGAATCTGGTAAACCATGAGTTGCAGAAGTTTGGCATAGCTTGTCTATTGTGTTTGGATCTACAGTGTTACTCATGGTGTATACTTCTAAACACTTAGAATGCACATCCACACTTTTGTATCTCTCCCTTCTCACCTTAAACCTATGCCCTCTAGTTTTAGACTCCCCTACTTTTTGGAAAAGATACTGTCTACCGAGATGACCTCTGCCTTTCATTATTTTATAAGCCTCTATAAATTTGCTCCTAAGCCTCCTATGCTTCAGAGCGAAAAGTCGCAGTCTACCAGCTGACTAAGGGCTGAGTCGGTTCGATGATTTCAAGCTTTTGCACTGCTTCAACTTTTCCTCCACTTTGTCTTTCATGACATAGGGAATTGGCTTGAGCTTGAAAAAGTGAGTGGCAGGAGGATCTACAACCACTTAACTGTAGTGCCATGTAATTTACTCAATTCACTTTTGAAAACCTCAGGATATTTCTGAACGATATCCTCTGTCATTTCTGTAATCTCAGCTCAGTTCAACAGAATTTTATTGAACCAGTCTTGCCATAGTAAACAAGGCCCTTTCTCTTTGACTATAAGGAGCCATGCTCCTCCATGTTACTTGGCTGTTGTATGCAATGTCCACCTTTGATGCCTTAAGCAATGTTGTAGCCCCTGTGTTGTACATCCAACGTTGGATCCCTGCCTGAGTAAGGAATGGCGCCTGCTTAGTGCCTCAAGTTTTCCTAATTATAGACGCAGAGGCTCCTGTATCCATCTCAATCTTAATTTGATTTCCATTGATCTCCACTGTAGCATAAATAGGCTCCGCACAATCCTCACACACATTAAACATATTGTAAGTGTGCTGTCTGCCTGCTCTGAGCTTTCCAGATTTTGCATGTCTGACTGAATCTTTTCTGAATTTGAATCTTCCTGCTCAGCCTTTACCTTGCTTTTAGCATGTTTGCCTTAGCCAAATGACATTTTTTTATTGCCACAATGACAACAGCGTCCATAAATTTGCAATGATTTGTGTCGTATATCCCTCCACACCTGAAACGTTGCACTGCTTTCATCTTCTTTCGTGCAGCCTCTATCTTTACTTGATGCACTGCACCAGTCTGTGCACCACCAGTGGCTTTTTGAATATCCTTTGCATTGCCAACAGTGATTTCCATGCCCTGAGAAACTTCTAGAACCTTCGTAAAATTCAATGCAGTCATTCCCAACAAATGACGCTGAATGGTGTCCTCATTAATGCTATAGTGCAGTTTGTCCCAGAGCATGTCATCCAAATCTGCTCCATTCTTGTAATGTTCAGAGAGCTGGTGTAATTCAGCAACAAAGTTAGCTAGACTGTCCAAACTTCTGAAAATGACTGTAGAACTTGCTGGACAATCACTGTGGACTTAGGAGTGTGGCAATTCTGAACAAGTGCCACTAAAATCCACAGTTGGAAAGTCCTTTGGTTTCTGTGGTGTTGCTAAATTCCTCATTAGCTTGTATATCTTCACTCCCCTTACATTCAGGAGAATGTAAGGGAAGCTTTTTAACCTCATCTGCAATCCCATTTTCCAAGAGAGTATTCTAATCTTTTCACGTATTTAGTACAGCCCCCGTTCTTGTCCACAAATTCACTGATAGTCCCAAATATAGTAATAATGCTGCTAACCAGTTTTTCATCTGTGAACTCATCTGTCTGCTGATCAGAGATCTAGACTGATGTTCATGTTGGAAACTAGCTACTCACTGCACAAATTTTTGTAATGCCATGTTCGAACTTGAATTTTTATTTTTTTATTTTGACATGTTTCATTGTCACCAAAAAGATATGCTAATTTGCTCACAGAAAGTAATCAAATGCATTGTGACATTCAAACTTCTGACAAAAATATCAAAATACAATACAGCATGGACTCAGAACTGGAAGCAGTTACACAAGTCCTTCATAGTAAGAATGATCAAGTAAAAGCCTGCAGTAGTGATGACATCACTCACACATGCTCATACCTGCAAAAGATTTCAGAATATTGTTAAGAACCAGGTCAGAAACTCCAAGATATATTAACCTGGACCTCAACATTTTTTTTTATTTTGGTATTAGCGCAAACATAAAGTGTTTCACTCCAGGCGTGATTCTATTAACCCACTAGGAAGCTTTTATTAAAACAAACTTTATTCAACAACACAATTAAAACCGAAAGAATGAGCATAACTTTTACCGTTTGAAATATTTAAACATGACAAGATATAATTCTTAAGTGCTAGCTATCTCTATGGCTCCAATTTAAACAGTATCCGCACAGACATAAACCCTCCTTCAAAATCAGTTAGTAAAAACACACAGGTTTACATTGGGTGCTAAACTTCGGACTTTTAATATCTCGGGACAGACATACAGAAACACACCAGTCTTCTGACTCCCAGATATCAACCTTCAGAGAAAGATCTAGCTTCAAACAGAAGAACTTCAGAGAAAGTGACCTATTTTCTGGCAGGTCCCAGTTCCCAATCTCCAGAGACAGAGCTATTGCCCTGTGAAAATTCAATGTAATAACTGGCTGCATGTTTCTGTAAGCCAAGCTCCGCCAGTTACATGATTTTCCTGTCAATCAACCTAATCAAATCCTATTCTGAATGTCCCAGAAGAAAACACTAAAGTAACAAAACTGTGTTGTAATTAGCCCAGATTACAACAAACATCCAGCAATTAGGATCAATTTTGCTTCTGCACGTTCAACATGTGGGCTGCCAGTCGTAGACAAAGCAGCATCAAATAAAAACGGACCTGAATTCTAAATAAAATCCTTCACAAGAAACAGAACACAAATATATTTCATAAAGGCACAATATTATCATAATATACATTCAAATAGGAAGATGCTTACTGGAACAGTCTATAACAAAATAAGATAGATTTATTTCAGAAATTAACATTTTGGAATTGTCATGAAATGACAGGATGCTTTTTTTTGCACAATGACAACATGACTGCCGTGTATTATGTAAATCTTGCCTGGGCAGCAACTAAGAGAAAGGGAAGAATAGGGAACAGGATATTCTTTGCAATTAATACAATCAGTAATCAGAGCGGTGTTAGCCAGGAAGCAGTTCAGAAACAGATAAGGTGTTGTAGAAGCAGCAGCAAAAGTAAGAGAGGAAGCCACCTTCAGGAAACAACGCAGTTAGAGATGAAGCACTCAAGAGTGTGGCACAATGGTTAGCACTCCTACTTCACAGTACTGGGACTCAAGTTCAATTGTGGTCTTTGGTCACTATCTAGAGTTTGCACATACCCATGTCTCTGTGGGTTTCCTCCAGATGCTCTGGGATTCCTCCAGTCCAGAGATGTGCAGGTTAGGTGGATTATTGATACTAAATTCACTGAGTTATGGGGATAGTGTGGGGGAGTGGTCCGTACAAGATGATCTTTCAGTGAGTTGGTGTAGACTTGATGGACTGAATGGCCTAATTCTGTGATTCTAAAAGCAAGCCAAGAATATAATTTTCATCACTGAACCAAAGACCATTCCCAATGCCTGGTCACTTAAACTGTGCAGTGTAGTAATCACTGGCTAAATTTGATCAATAGATTTACGGTTGTTATTTGGAAATGGGGTCTCAGCAGAATTTAGGATTACGGGGAAACAGATACTTTTAGGTTTTCAATTTTTGAGGGATTAAACGCTGACTGTTAACATTCGAAAGTGTAAGATTGTTCTATACAGTGTTTATTATCTTTATTCTACTTAACAAATGAAAAATATTTGTTAAATGAGTGATTGGAGTTTCTACAACGTTTCTTACTGATAACCGAAAAAAAATCACGCGAAACCAATGCTTCAGGTTGGGACACCTTTGCACATAATGTCAGCGGGGTTTCATAATATATTAAATTGGGGGCTTTTGCAAAGGATATTTTAAAAAGCATAATTTTTCTGGTGTAGAGAATTTGACTTTTTAAAGGTAACTAGTGTGAGAAATGTGAAAGGCAAGTGAGAATTTTTCATTAAAGTAAAGACTGCAAAAGAAATGACTCTCATTCTAGTCCAAACTTATTCGGAAGTAGATAACATACCCGTTGCAAAATTGAAAAATGTGCCTCAGCCTAAGCTGTTGGAATTGGCAGATAAATTGGAGCTAGATTGACTTGTAAGAATAAAGAAGTCTGACATTGTGGAAAGCTGAGCAGAGTACTTAAACTTGCCAGCAATATCAGACACAACCACTTCTCTAAAAAGGAAGGCAGTGGAATTAGCACTCATTCAAGCTGAAAGAGAAAGGGAAGTGACAAAATTAGAAATGACAAAACTGGAACAAGAAAGAGAAAGAGGAAAAAGAGCTTTTCAAAAGGAATTGTAAATGCAGAAATTAGCATTTGCAGACAGAGGACAAAGAGTGAGAATTTAAGCACAGAATGCAACAAATTAGAGACACTAGAGCAGGATGAGTGAGAAAACAGCTCTAGACATTAACTTAGTGGGAAGATATTAAATTTGTATGGGCATTTTCAGAATTTGAGGAGAAAGATGTAGAACCATTCTTTATATATTTTTAAAAGGGAGCTGAACAATTAAAATGGCAGTGCCCAGCAGCATCTCCCTATACTGTGCTGTACTGTTTTATGTTCTACTAAGGGGTCCAGTGCCATGGCACTGACTGTGGCGGTGATGGCCACATTGCCATCAGCTCCCCTGGATTTGCATCCTTCTGAGGGGGAAGAGGATGTCCCAGTAATCTCTCCTGGTCGCCCTCAGTTGGGGGCTGGACATGTGCCCATTATGTCTAGGATTATCGACCTAACCTGTCCATCCTTGGGGTTTTTTTATGGAGTTGCCCCTCGTCAGGGCAGTTCAACTGTAGGCAATTTGGCAATTCATTCCAGCAAGTTACATGCAGTTTGCTTGTTAGTATTGAGGGGAAGGCAAGTGAACACTTGCAGATGGGCTGTCTGGGGGAGGTGGAAGTGGGGTGGGTCAGTGCCTCAACGATTGGGGACCAGGGAGAGAGAGGGAGGTGTCACACAGCCATCGGAGTCCAAAGGAGATGGTGACTTTGTGCAGGAGGAACCAGGGTGCGGGAGAAAGGGGACCACTATGTCTGAGATAGGTGGGAGAGAGGGGTAGTTATCCACTGCCACTCTGTCTGAGATCAGTGGGGGGAATGGGGGCAGAGTTGACATTCTGCCTGAGATTGGGGGATGGGGGAGTGGGACAGCTGTCACTCTGCCTGAGATCAGTGAGGAGAGGGGGCAATGATTGGTCTGGGTGGTGGAGAGATAAGGAGGTCAGTAATGTTAGAAGGGTTGGAGCAATGTCTATGGGAGCTAGAGGAAAGCATTATCTGGTTCCGAAGGGATGTGACAGGGGAGCGACATTCTATTTTTTGCTGCATATGTGCAGGTGGAGGCACTGATTGGAGCTATAGCGTTTTGGGCATGTTAAGCCTCGCCCACAGGCTTGTGCAGCACAATTCAAACTCACTGATTTTTTTTGCAGGTAGAGAGGATATGGGGGCATCTGAGAACAGGTCTAAAAGTCGGATCTAAAACACTCCCAGTTTCAAGTGCACTCAGCGCTTAGAATCAAAATAGTAAAATAGGGCCCAATGCCTTTGCTTCCCTCTAAATCATTGGTATGAATTGTAAAAAAACACAGCCCCAACACAGACCCATGCAGGACTCCACTCATCACATACTGCCAATAAGAAAAAAAATTTTCAAGCTACTCTCTGTTTTCTCTCAGCTAGCCAATTTCTATACAGGCAAATATGCTACTCGCTATATCATGAGCAGTTTGAGAGAGAGAAGCTGGAATCAGATGTAACGGTGCTCCAATAGAGTAAAGATAACTACGTAGACATGAGGGAGAAGCTGGCCAGAGTTTATTGGAAAGGGAACCTAGCAGGGAGACAGTAGAACAGCAATGGCAGGAGTTTTTGAGAATTATTCGGGAGGCACAACAGAAATTCATCCCAAGGAGAAGGAAACATGTTAATGGGAGGACAAGGCATCCATGGCTGATGAGGGAAGTCAAGGACAGCATAAAAGCAAAAGAAAAAGCATACAAAGTGGCAAGGATTAATGAGAAGCCTTTAAAAGTGAGCAGAGGACAACTAAAAAATCAGTAAGAGGGGAGAAGATAAAATATGAGTGTAAGTTAGAACATAGAAAAACTACAGCATAAACAGGCCCTTCAAGTTGCGCCGATCATATCCCTACCTACTAGGCTTACCTATAACACTCAATCTTATTAAGTGCCATGTACTCATCTAGAAGTCTCTTAAAAGACCCTATCGTATTTGCCTCCACCACCACTGATGGCAGCCAATTCCACTCACCCACCACCCTCTGAGTGAAAAACTCAGTCCTAACGTCTCCTCTGTACTTACGCCCCAGCACCTTAAACCTGTGTCCTCTCATCGCAACATTTCAGCCCTGGGAAAAGGCCTCTGAGAATCCACCCAATCAATACTTCTCAACATCTTATACACCTCTATCAAGTCACCTCTCAGCCTTTGTCTCTCCAAGCAGAAAAGGCAAACTCTCTCAACCTATCCTCATAAGGCATGCCACCCAATCCAGGCAACATCTTTGTAAATCTCATCTGTGCCCTTTCAATAGCTTCCACATCCCTCCTGTAATGGGGCGACCAGAACTGAGCACAGTACTCCAAGTGGGGTCTGACTAGGGTCTTATAAAGCTGCAGCATTATCTCCTGACTCCTAAACTCAATCCCTCGATTGATGAAGGCCAGTATACCATTCACCTTCTTAGCCACATCCTTTACCTGCAGGGCCGATTTAAGCGTCCTATGGACTTGGACCCCAAGGTCCTTCTGATCCTCTACACTGCTAAGAGTCTTACCCTTGATATTATACTCCTTTATCCCATTTGACCTGTCAAAATGTACCACTACACATTTATCTGGGTTGAAGTCCATCTGCCACTTCTCTGCCCAGTCTTTCATCCAACTTCTGACATCCCTCCAAACTATCCACAATACTACCAACCTTTGTGTCGTCGGCAAACTTACCAACCCATCCCTTCACTTTCTCATCCAGGTTATTTATGAAAATTACAAACAGCAAGGGTCCCAGAACAGATCCCTGGGGCACTCCACTAGTGACCAACTTCCATGCAGAAAAAGACCCTCTACAACCAATCTCTGCTTTCTATAGGCAAGCCAGTTCTGGATCCACAAGGCAGCAGCTCCTTGGATCCCATGCCCTCTCACTTTGTCAAGAAGTCTTGTATGGGGACCTTATCGAATGCCTTGCTGTAGTTCATATGAACCACATCTACTGCTCTTCTTTCGTCAATGTGTTTAGTCACATTTTCAAGTAACTCAATCAGGTTTGTCAGACACGATCTGCCTTTGACAAAGTCGTGCTGATTACTTTTGAGCATACTAAACTTCTCTAAATATTCATAAATCCTGTCCCTCAGGATCTTTTCTGTCAGCTTACCAACCACTGAATTTAGACTTACTGGTCGGTAATTTCCTGGGCTATCCCTATTCCCTTTCTGGAATATAGGAACCACATCCGCAATCCTCCAATCCTCCGGAACCTCTCCTGTCTCCATTGACGACGCAAAGATCATCGCCAAAGGCTCTGCTCTTTCCTCGTCTCCCGCAGTAACCTGGGGTACATCCCATCCGGTCCTGGCAACTTATCTATCTTGATGCTATTCAAAATTTCCAACACGTCCTCTTTCTTAATGACCACATACGCAATCTTTTCAGTCTGCTGCAAGCCTGCAGTACAACCACCCAAATCTTTTACCATCATTAATACCAACGTAATGTATTCATTATCTGCTATTTCTACCGGTTCTGTACAAACTTTCCCACCTTCACATTTTATAGGTCCTATTCCTTCACATCTCATCCTTTCACTCTTCACATATTTGTATAACATCTTAGGGTTCTTCTTAATCTTACCTGCCAAGGCCTTCTCATGACCTCTTCTGGATCTCCTAATTTCCTTCTTAAGTTCCTTTCTACAAGCCGTATACTGCTCTAGATCCTAACATTGCCTAGCTCTCTGAACCTTTTGTACGCTTTTCTTTTCTTTTTGACTAGGTTCATTACAACTTCCATGCACTACAGTTCCTGTAACCTACCAAAACCTCCCTGTCTCATCGGAACGTTGTCATGCAGAACTCCAGACAAACATTCCTTGAAAATCTGCCACTTTACTTCGGTACTTCTCCCTGAGGATATCTCCTTTCAATTTACTCGTCTAATCTCCTGCCTGATGGCTTCAGACGTCCCCTTACTCCAGATGGACACTTTCCTAACTTGCCTGATCCTATCTCTTTCCAACGCTAGCATAAAGGAGATAGAGTTATGATCACTATCCCCAAGATGCTCTCCCACTGAGAGATCCGACACCTTCCAGGTTTATTAGCCAGTACTAGATCAAGTACAGCTTCTCTTCCTATAGGCTTATGCACATACTGTGTCAGGAAACCCTCCTGAACATACCTAACAAATTCCTCCCCATCCAAACTCCTTACCCTAGGGATATTTCAATCGACGTTTTGGCAAATTAAAGTCTCCCATCACGACAATTGTACATCTGTCCAGGGTCTGTTTCCCTATTTGCTGCTCAATATCCCTGTTACTATTGGGTGGCCTATAAAAAACAACCAGCAAAGTTATCGACCACTTCCTGTTTGGAACCTCCACCCATTGAGATTCTGTAGACAATCCCTCTATGGCGTCTATCTTCTCTACAGCCGTGACACTATTCCTGATCAACAGTGCAACCCCTCCCCCCCACCTTTTGCCTCCCTCTCTGTCTTTTCTGAAACATCTGAAACTCAGCACCTGAAGTATCCAGTCCTCTCCCTGAAACATCCAAGTCTCTGTAATGGCCACCATATCACAATTCCAAGCAGAGATCCACGCTCTAAGCTCATCCACTTTATTCACCACACTCCTGGCGTTAAAATAGACACATCTATTTAGCTAATAATATAAAAGATAGGAAAAGTTTTTTTCAATATTTAAAAGGTGAGAGAGATAAAAAAATAGCCATTGGACCACTAGAAAATGAGAGTGGAGAAGTAATAATAGAAAACAAAGCAGTGGCAGAGGAACTGAATAGTTACTTTGCATTAGTCTTCACAGTGGAAGACACCAGTGGAATGCCAGGGCTCCAGGGGAGTCAGAGGGCACAGTGAGTGTAATGGCCATCACTAAGAAGAAGGTTCTGGGGAAACTGAAAGGCCTGAAGATGGATAAATCAATTGGACTGGATGGACTGACCTCAGGGTTCTAAAAGAGTTGGCTGAGGAAATTGTGCAGGCATTGATGGTGATCTTTCAGAAATCAAGAAGAGAGAGAGAGTACCAGAGGACTGGAAAGTAGCAAATGTAACCTCACTGTTTACAAAGGCACGGAGGCAGCAGATGGGAAATTATAGGCTAGTTAGCCTGATTTCGATCATTGGCAAGATTTTTGAGTCTGTTATTAAAGATGATATTGCACAGTACTTGGAAGTGCACGATAAAGTCAGCACGGCTTTGTCAAGGGGAGATCATGTCTGACAAATCTGTTAGAGTTCATTGAGGAGATAACAAGAAAGTTAGATAAAGGAGAACCAGTGAACGTGATTTATTTAGATTTCCAGAAGGCCTTTGACAAGATGCCGCATAGGAGACTGTTAAGTAAGTTAGGTGCCCATGGTGTTAAGGGTAAGATCCTGGCATGGATAGAGAATTTGGTTGACTGGCAGAAGGCAGAAAGTGGGGATAATGGAGTCCTTTTCAGGATGGCAGCTGGTGACTAATGGCGCGCCTCAAGGGTCAGTGCTGGGACCGCAACTTTTCACAATATACATTAATGATTTGGAGGAAGGAACTGAAGGCACTGCTGTTAAGTTTGCCGATGACACAAAGAAATGTGGAGGAACAGATAGTATTGAGGAACAAGGTGGGCTGCAGTTTTAAAAACATAGAATGAAAATAAAATAATTAGAGGGCATGCTGGAGACAGCTCGCAAGAAGTCACCTCATTCCGGTGCCATCTAGGGAGGTTAGATAGGGAGGTTTGTGGAGCCTGTAGTGAGCCATCTTCTTGAACTGCTGCAGTACATGTAATGTAGGTACGTCCATCATGCTTTTAGGAAGAAAGTTCCCAGGAATTTTGATCCAATAACAGGGAAAGAACAGTGATTATCGTTCCAGGTAACTTGGAGAAAGATGAGAGATGACTTAATAGAGGTTTACAAGATGATGAATAGATAGAGTAGATGTAAAGAGACTATGTCCTTGGGCAGATGTAATTGTTACTAGGGGGCATAACTATAAGGTTCATGGTGGGCGATATAGGAGGGATTTCCGAGGTAAATCTTTACTCAGAGAGTTGTTCAAGTGGGAAATGCACTGCCTGCTGTGACAATGGAGTCGGACACTTTAGGAACTTGCAAGTAATGGTATTTCCATGTATCTGCTGCCCTCATCCTTCCATGTGGCAGTGGACACAAGTTTTGAAGGTGCTGTTTTGGTAGAGACATGAATCACAAACAGTTAGCATACAGCAAGTAATTAGGAAGTCAAAAGGAATGTTGGCCTTTATTGCAAGGGAAATGGAGTAAAAAACTGGAGAAGTCTTGCCACAACTCTATAGGACATTGATGAGATCTCAGCTAGAGTCCTGTGCATAGTTTTGTTCATTTTACTGAAGGACAGACACACTTGTGGTGGAAGCAGCTCAGAGAAGATTCTTTAGGCTGATTCCTGAGATGAGGATATTTTTTCTACGAGGAAAAATTGGATTGGTTGAACCTACATTTATTGAAGTTTAGAAGAACGAGAGATGACCTTGTTGAAACATATAAGATTCTGAGGGGACATGACAGCGTGGCTGCTAAGAAGATATTTTCCCTTGTAGGTGAGCTTAGAATGAGGGGGGACAGTTTCAAAATAAGAGTTCTTCCATTTAAGACTGAGTTGAGGAAGCATTTCCTCTTTTGGAGCACAGTTAGTGTTTGGGATTTTATTCCCCAGTGAGCAGTGGAAAGTGGGTCATTAAGTGTATTTATGGGGGTCATGAGAGACAAGCAGGAAAGTATGGAGTTTAGGCCACAATCAGATCATCCATGATCTTATTGAATGGCAGATCAGGCCCAAGAGATTTTTTTTTCTCTTTTCCAGCACAGTACAGGTCCTTCGGCCCTCGATGTTGTGCTGAGCTATGCCCAAACCCAAGATCAAGCTATCCCACTCTCTATCATTCTGATGTGCTTCATGTGCCTATCCAATAACTGCTTGAAAGTTCCTAAAGTGTCCGATTCCATTATCACAGCAGGCAGTGCATCTCCCACTTGAACAACTCTCTGAGTAAAGAATCTACCTCGGAAATCCCTCCTATATCTCCCACCATGAACCTTATAGTTATGCCCCCTAGTAACAACTACATCTGCCCAAGGAAATAGTCTCTTTACGTCTACTCTATCTATTCATCATCTTGTAAACCTCTATTAAGTCATCTCTCATCTTTCTCCGCTCTAAAGAGAAAAGCCCCAGTCCCATAAGACCTACCTCCCAAACCAGGCAAATCCTGGTAAATCTCCTCTACACTCTCTCCATTGCTTCCACATCCTTCTTATAGTGAGATGACCAGAAATGCACACAATATTCCAAATGTAGTCTCACCAAAGTTCGGTACAGTTGCAGCATAACCCCACAGCTCTTAAACTCAAATCCTCTCTTAATAAATGTTAACACAATATAAGCTTTCTTCATGGCTCTATTCACTTGAGTGGCATCTTTCAGAGATCTGAGGAAATGAACCCCAAGATCTCTCTGTTCCTCCACATTCCTCAGAATGCCTGATGTTGACCCTGTAATCCACATTCAAGCTTGTCCTACCAAAATGAATCTATATGATAAATGGCCTACTCCTACTTTGACTTGTAATGTTCTTACAATGTCATGTCATCTTACTGATGTCTGTGAAAGATTCTGAGAATTCTGAGTCCTGCTGTGAGTTTGTGAAAGAAGCTTAATTTCACTGAGAAATTCCATGTTTCAATAATTAGGGATATGGGTTTTGGGCAGAAAATGGAGTTGAATTCAAGGATCTTGTTGCATTGTAGCAACAGTTCAAATAGTTTGAAATGGTCAAATCCAGATTTGAAATGTTGGCTTTATCTCTCTCCACAGATGCTGTCAGACCTGCTGAGATTTTCCTGCATTTTCTGATTTTGTCTCAAATGGTGTAGTCTTGCTTCAGTTTGTTATGTTCTCATGATCTGTTCACATATAATAGGTGTCTAGAATTGCTGGATGTTGTATACGTTTGGCCTTTTCTGCAATAGCTATTCATTTTTTATTTTATTCCTTGCTGCAAGTTGAATCATTGTACCAATTGAATATTCTTTTGTCAACTGCACCTTTGCTGGCACCAGTGGTATTCCAATGGTAATTCCCCTGACATATTTGTATGAGGAGTGCCAGAGATGGATTCCAGGCATGTCACACATTCATAGAATTATACAATACAGAAGCAGGCCATTTCGCCTATTGAGTCTGCATCGACATTCCAAAACAGATTCCTACCCCGGCCCTAACTCCACAACTCCACGCAATTACCCCACCTGTAATCTACACATCTTGGGACATGAAGGGCAACTTAGCACAGCCAATCCACCTAACCTGCACGTCTTTGGAGTGTGGGAGAAAATCAGAGCACTTAGAGGAAACCCATGCAGACATGGTGCGAATGTGCAAACTCCCCACAGTCACCCAAAACTGGAATCAAGCCTGGGTCCCCGGTGCTGTGAGACCAACGGTGCTAACCACTGTGCCATCATCCCATCTATTATGAGAGGTATCTTGTGCAAAAGATTAATCTCTTTGCAGTAAATTTTAATTTTTTTATCCTCTGCTTCAGTAGCTCGCTCTTATCATTGTAATCTTCTCCAGCCCTATACCTCCCTCTGCAATAATGTCTTCCTGTAACTCTAATCTTTTGTGCATTCCCCACCTTTCTCTGGACTGATGGCAGTCATACTTGAGCCATTTGGGCTTGTGTTGTAAACTTTCATCTTCCTCCCTTAATTTAAAACTCTTGACCAATGTTTCACTTCCTCTATTTCTATTTCTCTGACCCTTGATTTACCCTGAAACCCGGAACCTCATTATTGACAATTCCAAATGCCACCTATACTATGGGATACATTTGTGAACCAAAAAACAAAGAAACATAATTTTCCAGTCCTTCTGCCTCATTCTTTCCCTTTTCATTCCCTTAAGCTGGTGAAACACAATTGTTTTGCAAAATTTTAACATTTTATTTTACTGTTTGTACTTTTTACTTTGATAACCAATGCTGTATGTGCATAGATTCGAAATAGTCTCGTGTGACAACATTACTTCGGTCTAGTGTCATACACTGAATTACTGATATAGAAACTGCTGTTTCAGAAAGATTAATGATCAAGAAGAGGAAGAAATACTCTTGAGAGAGCAAATATGTTAATATGAAGAACTCTTTTTTTAAAAGAAAGTAAAAAGGAATTCTAAAAGGTTATTAGTGTGTTGAATTGATGCATAAGAACATGAATTTAGTTTCAGCTGAAATCATAATTACACTGTTGTAAATTTGTAATGTAATTTCACAATAAAAACTAGCAATTATGACAAAGTAAGAGACTCTCAAACTGATTTTAATAATTTCAGAGAGCATAGTGCTCATAGAGTCAGTGGAGCACAAAAGGAGGCTATTCAATCCATGAAGTCTATGAGCAATCCAGTTTGTCCCATTCCCCCACTCTACCTCCCTAGTCCTGTAAGTTGATACCCTTCAAGTGACCATCCAATTCCTCTTTGAAATCACTAATTGTCTCCATTTGCATTAGCCTCGTGTTAGCAGAGAGTACCAGATCATTGCCACTTGATGCATAAGATGCTTTTCGTCACATTTTCCCTGTAGCCAATTCTTAGATGCTGTCAGATAAGGCACTCCCCCTCTTATCTACAGACTGCAATATCTTTTCTGCTTTTTCACAAGGTATGCCCATCTCTCTTTCCCTGATTTGTTCCTGTAGGGTCACCCTTGTGATTTTCCTTTTTCTATGATAATGATGGTATGGAGGTGGGGAATTCCTTCTCCTGTTAATCTCTTCCCAATATTAATAGGTCACTTCAAAGTCTTAATTGACATCTCCCTTGCCGTTCCTAAAATTGTGACAGAGGAAAGGGGATGCAGCGGGTGCCAGGAAAGACACCTTGGCATTTTCTGGGCTCCCTTCCACCTGCACATCTGTCGTGAAGCTGCCCTTGACGTTTAGACAGATAATTGATTGGTTTATTGAAAACTCATCATGGTGGCAGGTCATAATGACAGTATAAATAAATAAATAAATAATCATAATTCATAACATAGTTATAAAAATGATTAAAACAAAAATAAAAGCATAACATAATAAAGGGATTACACAATTATGATCATTTCAGTGTATAAATAATTACTCTAAGTTGCAAAGTGCAGAAATAAATTCATAGATTGGAAATGAAGAGTCTTCTGGACTCTACATTTTGTATTGAGTCCATAGATTGTAAGTTGAGTTTATTAAATTCTGAATAATTTATATAAAATGTATTAGTTTTATAAAGCAGGGATCGGGCTGTCTCATAGTCTGTTCATTCTATATCTTATTTGGGTGGAATGATGTATTTTTTGCTTAATCCCATTGCACAGTTATTTTCAAGTGGTTGTTACAAGATATTATGACAATTGGAGGCGGAATTCAAGAGCTTCCTAGCAAAGCCCAGAGAGAGCTTTTATGCCTTTCAGTAAGGGAAAGTTTTCTGATTGTGTATGGGTAGGTTGGTACACATTACTTAGGATCAGTTTTGGTACTTGTTTGTGAACACTTTCAAGCTTGTTCATCTTTGCTAAGTCCAGCAATCCAAATAGGTGTTAACATAACCCATTGTTATATGGATCTTGTAAAGCTATTATATGCAGTGAATCAGTCAGTTTCATATATGTTGTGGTGCTTGAGGAGATATAACGTGTTCAAGTTGTAATTTCACTGTGCAATATTTATGAATTTGGTTAATTTATATAGTATTTCAACCACATGCTTGTAGCAGTCAGCACAGTGGTTAGTAATGCTGCCTCACAGCACCAGGTTCGATTCCAGGTATGGGTCATCGGTTTCCTCCCACAGTCCAAAAGACATTGTGGTTAGGTGCATTGACCTTGCTAAATTCTCTCTCAGTGTACCAAACAGGCAGCAAAATGTGGTGACTAGGGGATTTTCACAGTAATTTCATTACAAAGTTAATGTAAGCCTACCTGTGACATTAATAAATAAACTTCCAAACTTTAAAAACTTTAAATGCTATTTTATACCAAAATCATCCCACCAAACACAGAATAGTTCATTTTATTCGCAAGACATCAGAAATTTCCAAGCAAATTAGCTAAATTGAATGTTTTCAAAACCATTAGTATCAGATGAAAAGATGAATGTCTTGAGCTGTAGCTTATTTCACAAAAATTTGCATCCGATTATGTCAGTTTCGACTCAGTGGCACTATGGTCCAGAACCTCCAGTCTCATTAGAGACTGGACCTAACCACCCACCCTTCCCCAAAATGCAGTACGGGATCCCTTGGAAATCCCAACACACTGACTCCATGGAAATTACCCAGGAAGTTTGAATTTCCAATGATGCTCCCAGGGACCCTCTGAAAAAATCTCTGATTCTGAATTAGCTTTGGAGACTTTGGAAAATTCCAACTTATTTACCGGAATAGTTATCCAAAATATGTTAGACAGAAAAATCCTAGTTTAACTCCTGAGTAATTATACAACTGAGCCCTGGCTACGTCCTCCTCCTCTCCCTCACTCCTGAGCTGCCTTAGCTAAACTACCCTCACCTCCACCTCCAACATGTTCCAACATGTTTGGAAGATTTGGACTAGAACATATTTTTTATGTTGCAAAATATCCTGACTCACATTCCTTACAAACTTGATAAAGCAGGTTGAAGAGTTAGTGTTACTTGCAAGTCCCAACTTATTTTGAATTATAAATAGGTTCTAAAATTGTGCTTAATGCTTTCTTTTCTTTTACAGTGATTAAAGAACTGAGTGAAATGAAGTGTTAGAGGCCACACATAATGAAATATTGCATTCTTCCAAGTAAGTAATTACTTTTGCAAATAAGTAATTTTGCAGCATTAGTTCTTTTGAGCCTGGAGCCAGTTAAAAATGAGAACTGTATTAGTGTTTTGCAGAGATCAGTAGTATTGTAAAAATGGTATTTAACTGTGTCACTTTCAGCTTAACATTTTTCTTTTTGTGCTGTGAAACTACAGTAAAAGTCAATAGCCTGTCATCAAAGTGCTGTAACACTTCTAGTTCCGAGAACTGAATTGATGGAGTGCAATTCTCATCTATTGCAAGAAACACTGACAGTTTTCCTGACAAATCAGATAAGGCTGCATAGGTAGTTTTCATTTAAAATAATTGGAATAACTGATTTTTTAAAACAACAGTTATGGGAATAAAAGAACAAGAATAAGGATTCAGCCCCTTGAGTTTCTTCCACTGTTCAATAAGTACTGATTTGTTTGTACCTTAACTCTAATATCTTTCCTTTAATACCCTTATTTAACAAAAATCTACTCATCTCAGACATGAAAATTTAACTTTACTTGGTGTACACAGCTTTTTGAGGGTCATTTTAAGAAAGTAGAAATAGACTTCCTGTACCTCTTATTTTAAAATTATGCTCTTTTGACTGGTTCCCCTACCAGAGTAAATAGTTCTGTGTATTTACCTTATCAAACCACTTCACCATTTTAAACAGCTTGGTTTGATCACTTCACCCATCTAAACTCAAAGGAATGCAAGGCAAATTTATGCAACTTTTCCTCCCACATTAATTCTTAGGCAGATATCTATTTCCAACATTCCGTTTATGCCATTCTTAACCGAATGCCACAATGTAGGTTAAGGATGATTGCTTTATCATTTTCACTCCTGTTGTGTGAGGAACATTCTGAGCTATCAATTTGTTTATTCCTACTGCAGTTGAGATGAGGAATTACCCAGTATTTCCCTATTCGTGGGCACTGGAAGTTGGTGTCTAACATGTTACATGTTATATGTCAGCTTATAAGAACCTGAGAAATAGGAACAGGATAGACCATTCGGACTCTCCAACCTGCTCTGCCATTCAGTATGATCATGGCTGTTTTAACTGTGGCCTCAATTTCACTTTCCTGCTCACTACCATAACTCTTGGCTCACTTGTAGATCAAAATTCAGTCTAACTCAGCCTTGAATATTTTGAATGACCCAGGCTTCACTGATATTTGGTGTAGGGATTTCCAAAATTAACAAGCCTCTGAGAGAAGAAACTTCTCCTTAGGTCCATCTTAAATAGGAACTCCCTTATTTTGAAATTATGTCTCCCAGTTCTAGATTCCCCTATGAGAAAGATATCCTCTCAGCATCCACTTTGTCAAGTCCCCTCAATTTTTTGTTTCAATAAGATCGATTCTCATTCTTCCAAATTCCAATGAGTATAGACCCTACCTGCTTAACTTTTTTCACATGATAATTCCTAGGAATCAACCTAGCGAACCTTCCAAGTGCTTCCAATGCAACTATGTCCCCCCACCCTTAAACAAGGAGACCAAAACTGCGAGTTGTACCGTAGATAGTATCAGAATGCCTTGTTTAGGTATAACATAACTTCTCTATTTTTATACTCTACCCACCCTTGCAGAAAGTTCAGCTTTTCATTTGTCTTCTTAATTACTTGCTGTACCTACTTGCCAACCTTTTATGATTCATGTTTGAGGATGTCTAGGTCTCTTGTACTGCAGCATTTTATAGTCTCTCTCTATTCAAATAATATTCTGCATTTTAGTTTTTTTCCACCAAAGTGGATAAACTCACTTGCTCCCATATTATACTTAATCTTGATGATCACTTCATTTTTTTCTCATTTTCTTAACTTATCTATGTCCCTTTGTAGATTCTTTTGCCCTCTTCATCATTTGCTTTCTTATCTCTGATAGTATCATTAGCAAATTTGGCTACAGTACTCTCTTGTCCCTTCATCCATGTAAATAACATAGATTATAAATAGCTGAGGCCTTAATAATGATCTCTGTGATGCTCTACTAATTACAGCCTGCCAACCTAAAATGACATATTTATTCTGATTTTCTAATTCCAGTTATTTAGCTAACCTTCTATTCATGTTAGTATATCACTCCCAACATCATGAGCTCTTCTTACTTTACGTGATAAATCTTTGTGGTACCTTAGCAAATGCCTTTTGAAAATTTAAATACACTGCAGGGTGAATGTACTGGCTCATTATGCCCATCGTTGCTGGCATTGTCAACCCTCTCTCTCCCATACAACAACATAGGTCCTTGGCATCTGGACATCAGGACCCTCCCAATAAATCCCCTGCTGAAGCATTGCAGAACCTCCTCCGTCTTTGCTAGCTCCTACCCTGCGTGATCCCTTGCACATTATTTTCCCAGTTTTCCACGTGATTAACCGATGCGGTGAGCTGGTAAGATCGTGCCCCTCTGCTTGGCTTACTGGGGGCATGGATGTGTCCTATGGGGATGGAATCCCTGATTCTACTGGCACCCTGTTGACTGCACAAGGATATCACTCTGGTGTTGACAAATCGCAAGTAATTAAGGTCTTAAGTATGAATTAGCTAGGCAGATAATCCACATTCCTGCCCACTGCTGGGAAACTCCATCGGTGCAGGAATACTTCAGGCAATTGACGCAGTTCGTCCCAATTTTCTTGGCCTCTCTGCCTTCAAATCCATCTCATCTGGGCTTGGAAAATTCTCCTCATGGACTCAGGAAGATTAACTAAGATTAATTATTTTACAAAATACGATGTTCTCCACAGAATATATTAACCTTATCAACATACCAGATAAAATAACAATTTGTGAAACATTTTTTATTGTTTTAGTTTGTTTATCTTGTTACCAAGGAAATGTGAATCATAGGGCCAGATTTTACTGTTGCATCGTGCCCGAAAATGGGCTCAAAAACGTGGTAAAGTTGGATGTGAACCCATTATCGTAATCCATGCTTACATCCGCGCAGATTGTCACTTTACCGAAACCTGGGAATGGCGTTGATTCGATTTGCGCCCAAAACAGGTGCAACAGCGATTTAAATACATTTGTGTGCATTTAAATTGAATTAGTGAACTGTCCGCCCAGCTTTATCAGCATTTCCCCCTTTACCACTGCTTTGCCAATCTGGAACTGGGCTATAATGGACCTGCTAAATAAAAGTGTGAATCAGGCACTCCAGCTGCTAAAGAGCCTGTTCAGTGCTTCAGAGTCTCCCTGACTCAGATCAGATGGGGTACCTAGACGAGCACTCAGATCCTGCGAGGATCAGCTGGCAGGGTATTTGCAGATGTTTTCAATCTCTCTTTACAACAATCTGAGGTCCCTCTCTGCTTCAAGAAGACAACCATTATTGCAGTATCTAAAACAAAACAAAGCAGTGTGTGTTAATGACTATTGTCCAGTGGCTCTGACATCTATCATTATGACATTCTTCGAAAGGCTGTTCATGGCACAAATCAATTCCAGTCTCCTGACCTGCCTTGGATCCACTACAGTTTGCCTACTGCAAAGAGATCCATAGCAGATGGAATCTTCCTGGCCTTGCACTCAACCCTGGAACACCTAGATAATAAGGACACCTATTTCAGACTCCTATTTATTGACTAAGCTGAGCCTTCAACACCATTATTCCAACAAAACGCATCTCCAAACTCTGTGGCCAGGGCCTCGGCTCTTCTCTGTGTCACTGGATCCTGAACTTCCTAATTCACAGACCACAATCAGTAAGTATACCTCTTCCATGATCGTCGTCAACACTGGTGCCCCGGAAGGCTTTGTTCTCAGCCCCGTTCATATACTTTTTAGACACCTATGACTGATTGGGCAAATTCCCCATCAACTTGACTTTCAAGTTTGCTGACACCAGCACCTATCTCAGCCTTGAATGTACTTAACAACCTCTCCTCTGCAGCCTTCTGTGATAAAGAATTCCACAGATTCACTATCCTGTTGAAGAGAGAAGAAGTCCTTCCTCATCTCTGTCTTAAATGTCTTAATCCCCTTACTCTTGAGACTATACCCTCTGGTTGTAGATTTTTCCGCAAAGAGGAACTACCTTTCAGCATCAACCCTGTCAAGCCCCCTGAAAATCCTATGCCTCAGTAAGGTAATTTCTCATTCTGTTAAATTCTAATAAGTACAGGCCCAACCAACTCAACCTCTCCTTGTAAGGAAATCTCTCATGCCTAGCAGCAACCTAATTAAACTTCTGTGGAATGCTTCTAATGATGATATATCTTTCCTTAGATAAGGGGATCAAAACTGTTTACAGTATTCTACTTGTGGTCTAATTTGTATAGTTTTAGCAAGACCTTCTTGTTTTTATAGTCCATTCCTTTGAAATAAAGGCTAACGTTCCGTTTATCTTTATTTAATGAATTTGCATTAAGCCTGTTATGATTTACGCACAAAAGACCCTCAAATTCCTGTGTGCTGCAACTTTCTGCAGTCTTTCTTCATTGAAATAATATTCATTTCTTTTATTCTTTCTACTAAAATACACAACTTCACATTTTTCTAGATTATATTCCACCTACCCAGTTTTTCCCTGCTCACGTAACCTGTCTGTATCCCTTTGTAGACTCTTTGTCATTCTCATCATTTGCCTCGTACTTACTCATCCACAAATTTGGCAATAGTACATTTACTTCACTCATCCAGATCATTAATATATATTGTAAATAATTGTTGCCCCAGTACTGATACCTGTGGCACTCCATTGGTTATAGGTTGCCATTATGAAAATATCTGTCTTATCCCAACTCTCTTTATTCTATCAGTTAATAACAAGTCTCACAACTGCCACTCACCTGATGAAGGACCAGTGCTCCAAAAGCTTGTGCTACCAAATAAACCTGTTGGACTTTAACCTGGTGTTGTGAGACTTCTTACTGAGCTTACCTCAGTTCAATGCCAGCATCTCCACATTCTGTCAGTTAACCAATATACTGTCTATGCTAATATACTACACCCAACACCATGGGTTCTTATTTATGTGTAGTATCTTATCTAATGCTTTTTGTAAACAGTCTAAGATAACTGTGGTATTGTCCATGACAAGATGGTCTTTGCCTGACTCTTATTTAAAAAAAAGGCCAAAATTAGAAAGAATTTTTGAACAGCCTCTTAGTTTAATCTTCTTTAAACTAATAGGCAATAGAGTGTTGCCTTTAGGCTAAAAAAAATGGACAAAAAAATCATGTGACAATGGTGCTGTGTAGATTATGTAGATTCCTTAGGGCAGACAGCATTGCTAGCCACTACTAGTAAATAGGATTAGGAAAATCCCAAGGTGGAATAAGAGGGTAGGTCCACTGAAGGACAAAGGAGGGAATTTAAACATGGAGCCGGAGGAAGTGGGTGCAGTCCTGAACAAATATTTTGCGGCGGTATTCACAAAGGAGAAGAAATGGTGGATGGTGAGTCTAGAAAGGTATATGTTGATATTTTAAGGCATGTCGATATCAAAAAGGAGGGGGTTTTGATGTTTTGAAAGGCATTAAGTTCAACAAATCCCCAGGATCTGATGGGATCCACTCCAGAATACTGACGGAGGGGAGGGAAAAAATTGCTGGGGCCTCATATGAGATCATTTATCCTCTTTAGTCAAAGGATTGCCTCAAGAGTACTGGAGAATAGCCAGTGTTGTTCCTTTGTTAAGAAGGGCAACAGGAATAATCTGGGAATTTACAAGCTGATGAACCTTATGTCAGTGGTAGGGAAATTATTGGAGATGATTCTTAGGGACAGGATTACTCACATTTGGGAAAAATATAAACTTATTAGTGATAGACAGCATAGCTTTGTACAGGGGAGGTCATGACTCACAAACTTGATTGAGTTTTTTGAGGACGTGACAAAATGATTGATGAGGGTAGAGCCGTTGATGTTGTCTTTCTGGATTAAAGCAAGGTCTTTGATAAGATCCCTCATGGCAGGCTAATAGAGAAGGTGAAGTCACATGGGATACATGGTGAGCTGGTAAGAAGGAAACAAAATTGGCTTGCTTGTAGAAGATGGAGAGTACAGATGGAAGAGTGTTTTTCTGACTGGAGATCTGTGACTACTGGTGTTTGCAGGGACTCCAGTTTTTTTTTAGAGCAACACAGCACCGGAAACAGGCCCTTCGGCCCAACGAGCCCGCGCCGCCGTCATAACTTTATAGTAACAATTCCATTTTCCTATTCTAATTTTAGGTTATTCCTAATATGGAAGAATCTCAATATAGGGACAATTTGTTTCCCAATCAGCCTAAGAGCGAATTTTTGGGATGTGGGAGGAAACCGGAGCGCCCGGAGAAAACCCACGCAACCACGGGGAGAACGCGCAAACTCCCGCAGACACCGGCCCAATTCCAAGTGTCTGCACAGCTACAGCGATAGTCACTGAGCTGTCATGGTGCCCTTCAGATGGTCCAGATAAAGCACTCATTTACGACATGAAGCACCAGGCAACCCATGAATCAACATCCAAGAGCTGTCCTCGCACCACCTGCCGAATGCATGCTCCTTGTTGGTCAAGTTGGACCGAATTACCTGTGGAAAAAAAAAAGTCATAGTTAAACAGTCCTACTATATCCCTCTATCTGCATACCGCTCATGTGGCTGTCCAAGAGACCCTTAAACAGCCCTAGCGTGCCTGCTCCCACCACCTTACTCGGCAGTGCATTCCACACTCCCACTACCCTTTGTGTGAAAAACTGCCCTCTAATATTCGTCTTATACATAGCCCCCCTCACCCTAAGGCCATGACCCCTCGTCCTGTCCATTTCTGAAGGTGGAAAAAGTTTATCACCATTTACTCTATCTATACCCCTTATAATCTTATACACCTCTATTAGATCCCCTCTAAGCCGACGTCTTTCAAGGGAAAACAACCCCAGTCTATTCAATCGTTCCTCATAAGACAATCCTTCCATACCAGGCAGCATCCTGGTAAACCTCCTCTGCACTCTCTCCAAGGACTCCACATCCTTCCGATAGTACGGCGACCAGAACTGGACGCAGTATTCCAAGTGAGGCCTAACCAACGTTCTATACAATAGCAACATCAAACTCCTACTCTTGTATTCTATACCCTTTTCTATGAAAGCTAACATACTATACGCTTTCTTTATCACCTTCTCCACCTGTAAAGACACCTTCAGAGACTTGTGAACCTGCACCCCCAAGTCTCTCTGCGTCTCTGTACTCCGAATAGTTTTACCTTTTATCCTATAACTCTCTTCTACATTTTTCTGGCCAAAATGCATCACCTCGCATTTATCCGGATTAAATTCCATTTGCCATCTATCTGCCCAGTCTACCAACCTGTCTATGTCCTGTTGTATTGCCTGACACTGCTCCTCTGTACCCGCCAATCCAAGCATCTTGGTGTCATCAGCAAATTTGCTGATCTCACCACCTACCCCAACTTCCAAGTCGTTTATGTAGACCACAAATAGAAGAGGACCTAGTACTGAGCCTTGTGGCACTCCACTAGTGACAGGCTTCCAGCCGGAAAAAGAGCCTTCCACTACTACCCTCTGTCTCCTCCTCCTGAGCCAGTTCTCGACCCATCTACATACCCGACCCTGTATCCCATGCGCCTTCACCTTCTCTATCAGTCTACCATGAGGAACCTTGTCAAACGCCTTACTGAAATCCATGTAGACGACATCAACAGCATGTCCTTCATCAACTGTTTTTGTCACTTCTTCAAAAAATTCCACTAGATTTGTAAGACAAGACTTCCCCTTGACGAAGCCATGCTGCGTATCCCTGATCAGATCGCAGCGCTCCAGATGCTCATACATCCTGTCCCTGAGGATCCTCTCCATTAGCTTACCTATAACTGAAGTCAAGCTCACCGGCCTATAGTTCCCTGGGTGATCCCTCTGACCCTTTTTTAAACAACGGTACTACGTTTGCTATCCTCCAGTCCTCTGGGACCTCACCTGTGTCCAAGGAAGAGACAAAGATTTGCGTCAGAGGCCCAGCTAGGTCTTCCCTCAACTCCCTTAGCAGCCTGGGGTAAATGCCATCAGGCCCCGGAGCTTTATATGTCTTTAAGCTGCCTAACAGCCCCAACACCTCTTTCCTCGTAATCTTTATTTCCCTCAACGGATCCTCAACTTTGTCAAAATCAGCAACAAACATCAGTTGTTTGCAATATATAGAAATAATTTGGAGGAGAATGTAGGTCTGATTGATAAGTTTGCAGATGACACAAAGATTTGGAGAGCTGAGGATAATGAGGATTGCTAGAGAATACAGCAGGGTATAGATAGGCTGAAGACTTGGGTAATCAAATGGAAAATGGAACTTCATCTGGACAAATGCGAGGTGATGCATTTTGGAAGGTCTAATGCAGCAGAAAATAAATGGCAGAACCCTTAGAGACAGCGATCCAGGCATAGAGATCCAGCATTCCCTGAAAGTGGTAACACAAGTGGATAAGGTGGCCAGAGAGTGTATGGAGCATATATCATCTTGGTACAGCTCGTGCTCTGAACAAGACCACAAAGAACTACAAAAGATTTTGAATGTGGCCCAATCCGTCATGCAAACCAGCCTCCCATCTATTGACTTACACTTACACTACATTTCCTGATGCCTTGGTAAAGCAGACAGCATAATTAAGGACCGTTTGCACTCCGGACATTCTCTTTTCTATCTTATTCCATCGGGAAAAAGATACAAAAGTCTGAGGTCACATACCACCCAATTAAAGAACATTTTTTCCCTGCTGCTCTCAAACTTTTGAACAGACTTATCTTGCATTAAGTTGATCTTTCTCTACACCCTAACTATGATTGTAACACTACATTCTGCACTGTCTCATTTTCTTGTCTGTGAACGGTATGTTTTGTCTGTATAGCACGCAAGAAACAATACTTTTCACTGTATATTAATACATGCGACAATAAGAAATCACACCAAATCAAATGTTTTCTTCATTTATGGGGTCATGGAGTATAAAAATTGGCAAGTTATGTTGCAGCTCTATAAAACTTCAGTTGTACCATATTTGGACTATTGTGTACAGTTATGGTCACTACATTACTGGAAGGATGTGGAGGCTTTGGAAAGGGTACGGAAAAGGTTTACCAGAATGTTGTTTGGTTTGGACAGTATTATCTATGATGAGAGATTGGGCAAACTTGGTTTGTTTTCACTTGAATGTCAAAAGCTGAGAGGTGACCTGATTGAAGTTTACAAAGTTATGAGATGCGTGGATAGAATACATAGTTGGAGTCTTTTTCCAAGGGTAGAAATGTCAATTACTTGGGAACGTAGATTTAAGGTAAAAGGTGGAAAGTTTAAAGGAGATGTGAGAGTCAAGTTTTTACACAGAGAGTGGTAAGTGTCTGAGATGCACTGCCAGAGGAGGTGATAGAAATGGATACAATAACAATATTTAAGAGGCATCTTGACAGATACATGAATAGATTGCATAGAGACAAAAGGTCTTTAGTTTAGAAAGTTGTCATATGTTTGTGGGCCGAAGGGCCTATTCTTGTGCTATACTGTTCTTTGTAATGTTTGCATAATCTTCCTCAATGATATTTTGAAAGATGTATAGTGAATTCAAGTGCGAGTCTGCAGGCTTGAGGTTCAACAAAAATGAAGAGATCTTAACACTACCGACTCAGATATTACACCGCTCAGTTACCTGCAGAAATAGTCATTGATGTCATGAATGTAAGAAATAGGAGCAGGAGTTGGCCATCTATCCTCTCGAGCCTGCCCCGCCATTCAATAAGATCATGGCTGATCCTGCTTTCTCCCCATAACCCTTAATTCCCTTGACTATCAGAAATCTATCTACCCTATCTACCATTCCATTCGCCTTCTTGATCACCTGCTGTACCTACAGGTTTTTGGGTTTTTGCGATTCATGCACAAGGGCCCCCATGTTCCTCTGCACCGTAGCATGCTGCAGCTTTTGGCCTTTTAAATAATAATCCCTCCCACTATTATTTCTTCCAAAGTGGATAACCTCACACTTGCTAACATTATATATTCAGCTAGGTACCTTCAACGGGCAGAGAGTTCCAAAGATTCACCACCCTTTGAGTGAAGAAGTTCCTCCTCAACTCCGATCTAAACAGCCACCCCCTCCCCCGCTTATTTTGAGGCTGTGCCCTCTATTCCTGCTATTCTTTCTAAACGAGAAGAATCTCTCTACTTCTACCCTATCCATCTCCTTCTGATATGTCTCTATAAGATCTCCCCTCAGTCTTCTAAACTCCAACGAGTACAGACCTAGTCTACTCAATCTCTCCTCATAGGCTAACCCCCTCATCTCCAGTATCAGTCTAGTGAACCTTCTCTGCACTCCTTCCAAGGCTAATATATCCTTCCGCAAATGTGGCGACCAAAACTGCACACAGTACTCTAGCTGCGGCCTCACAGCACCCTGTACAGTTACAACAAGACCTTCCTATTTTTATATTCTATTCCCCCTAGCTATAAAGGCCAACATTCCATTCGCCTTCTTGATCACCTGCTGTACCTACAGATTGGGTTTTTGTGATTCATGCACAAGGACCCCACGTCCCTCTGCACCATAGCATGTTGCAGCTTTTGGCCTTTTAAATAATAATCCCTCCTACTATTATTTCTTCCAAAGTGGATAACCTCACACTTGCTAACATTATACTCCATCTGCCCACTCACTCAACCTATCCCGATCTCTCTGCAGACCTTCCACACCCTTCACGCAATTTGCTTTTCCACTCATGTTCGTGTCATCAGCAAATTTCGTTACCCTACCCTCAGTCCCTTTCTCTAGATCATCTATGTATATGATAAATGGTTGAGGCCCCAACACCGATCTTGGGGCGCTTCACTAGTCAGCAGCTGCCAACCAGAATAGCACCCATTGATTCCTACTCTCTACTTCCTATTAGACAACCAATCCTCTATTCACGCTAATACCTTACCCCCAACTCCTTGCACCCTAACTTTTTGCAGCAACCTTTTGTGAGGCACCTTATTGAACGCCTTCTGAAAATCTAAAAACACCACATCCATCGGTTCCCCTCAGTCTACCACACTAGTCACATCCTTATAGAAATCCAATAAATTTGTCAAACACGATTTCCCCTTAACGAATCCCTGCTGCATCTGCTTGATCAAACCGTTCTTTTCTAGGTGCCTCGCTGTTTCTTCTTTGATGACAGATTCAATCATTTTTCCAATATAAACATTAAACTAATTGGCTTATAATTCCCTGCCTTTTGTCTGCTACCTTTTTTAAACAGCGGCGTAACATTAGCTGTTTTCCAATCTTCCGGTACTTCCCCAGAGTCCAGCGAATTTTGATAAATAATTACTAAGGCATCCACTATCACCTCTGCCATTTCTTTCAGAACCCTGGGATGCATTCCATCTGGTCCCGGGGACTTATCTACCTTCAGCCCCATTAGTCTATCAAGCAGTACTCTCTAGTGACTGTAATCGCATCAAGGATCTTATCTCCTACCAGCCTTCTATCTTTAATATCTGGCAAACTATTTGTGTCCTCTTCCGTGATAAATGGTTGCGCCGATTTGCGCCATCAGCTCATTCACTTTGTTCCAAATGCTTCATGCATGCAAGTGAAGTGTCTTTATACCAGCCTTTGTCTGGACCTTATTTGCAGAAACACTACTAACTTCTCTTATGCCCTCTACTCTAATTGGCGGAACATCCTCAACATTCACCTGCACACTTACCCTCTCCTTTACTTTAGATTTTGCAATTCCTCCTCTCCCTCCCAGCAATTAGTTTAAGCCCTATCTACAGTCCTAGTTATATGATTTGCCAGAACTCTGGTCCCAGCACAATTCAGACGAAGACCATTTCACCTGTACAGGTCCCATCTGCCCCAATACTGGTGCCAATGCCCCATAAATTCAAACCCATTCCTCTCACACCAATCCTTGAGCCACACATTCATCTCCTTAATCCTATTGACCCTGTGCCAATTTATACGTGGTTCAGCTAGTAATCCAGAGATAACCACCTTGTGATGTTCTCTTAAAGTGTCATTGTTCAACTTCAAGGCTGCTTATGAGGAGACACTAAAAATATTATGAAAATGTTATATTTCCTCTTCCTTTAAATCAAAGATCCCTAACACAATAAACAGTGTAACGTTAACAGTCAATTAGCAATATGAACAATCAATTAAAAACAACAGTCACTACATCAAGTGTTTTGGAGTTCATCATTCTCTGTGTGGTTGTCGGCAAATGTCAGGCATCTTTTTTTGTTCTTTGACTTGGTGCGAGCATCTTCAGTGGTTATCTTAACTAAAATCAACGTAGTGAGTGATCTGTGGTTGACTTAGTGTTTCATTCTCAATTAAGGTGCTGTTTTTCCCACTTTCTTCAGTTAGTGTCAGGTTTCCGGGAAGGTCCAGGTCATCTCTTGGCACGTTTTGATTTGGACTCTCTGTCAGTTTTGCCTCTAATGGATTAGTTAGAGTCATAGATGTATGTGGAATAGGAAAAAGCTCTTTGGCCCACTGCATCTGTGCTGTTCAAGACAAAACCTAACTAATCTAATCCCATTTTCCAATAGTTGACCCATAGTCTTAAATGCCTTGGCATTGTAAGTGCACATCCATATACTTCTTAAATGCTATGAGGGTCTCTGCCTCCACCCTTTCAGTGGTGAATTCTAAACCCCCACCACCCTTTGGATGAAATAGATTTTCCTTATACCCACTCTAAACCTCCTGCCCCTTCCCTTAAATCTATACCCCTAGTTATTAATCTCTCAACCAAGGGATCTTGTTTCTTGTCGCGAAAAGTTGAACTTCCTCCAAATGTGGGCAAATTCTTGTAAAGAATTATAAGGGATAGGATTTATAAGCATCTAGAGAGAAATAAATTGATTAGGGATAGTCAGCACGGTTTTGTGAAGGGTAGGTCGTGCCTCACAAACCTTATTGAGTTTTTTGAGGATGTGACCAAAGAGGTAGATAAGGGTAAGGCAGTTGATGTAGTGTATATGGATTTTAGCAAAGCGTTTGATAAGGTTCCCCATGGTAGGCTACTGCAGAAAGTGCAGATGCATGGGATTGAAGGTGATTTAGCAGTTTGGATTAGGAATTGGCTAGCTGATAGAAGACAGAGGGTTGTGGTTGATGGGAAATATTCAACCTGGAGTGCAGTTACAAGTGGTGTACCTCAAGGATCTGTTTTGGGGCCACTGCTGTTTGCCATTTTTATAAATGACCTAGATGAGGGTGTAGAGGGTTGGATTAGTAAATTTGCTGACGATACCAAAGTTGGGGGAGTTGTAGACAGCGAGGATGGATGTTACAGTTTGCAGAGGGACATAGATAGGTTGCAGAGCTGGGCCGTGATGTGGCAAATGGAATTCAATACGGATAAGTGTGAGGTGATTCACTTTGGTAGGAATAACAGGCATATGAAATATAGGGCTAATGGAAGGACCCTTAATATTGTTGTCGAGCAGAGGGATCTTGGGGTACAAGTACATAGCTCTTTGAAAGTTGGCACGCAGGTTGATAAAGTTGTTAAGAAGGCGTACGGTGTGTTAGCTTTTATTGGTAGAGGGATTGAATTTAGGAGCCGTGAGGTTATGTTACAACTGTACAAAACTCTGGTGCGGCTGCACTTGGAGTATTGCTTACAGTTCTGGTCGCCGCATTATAAGAAAGATGTGGAAGCATTGGAAAGGGTGCAGAGGAGGTTTACCAGGATGTTGCCTGGTATGATGGGAAGGCCTTATGAGGAAAGGCTGAGGGACCTGAGGTTATTTTCATTAGAGAGACGAAGGTTACGCGGTGACCTAATTGAGGCGTATAAGATGATCAAAGGACTGGATAGGGTGGATAGTGAGAGCTTTTTTCCTCGGATGGTGATGACCAACACGAGGGGACATAACTTTAAATTAAGAGGTGGTAGTTATAGGATGGATGTCAGAGGCAGGTTCTTTACACAGAGGGTGGTGAGAGCGTGGAATGCCCTGCTTGCAGCAGTTGTGGACTCGCCTACCTTGGGGGCATTCAAATGTTCGGTGGATAGGCATATGGATGATATTGGAATAGTTTAGGTTAGAGGGTCCGCTGGCTGGCGCAACATCGAGGGCCGAGGGGCCTGTACTGCGCTGTGGTGTTCTATGTTCTAAATTACATCATCTAGGGTTTGTATGGTGTAGGAAACCGTTCCTGTCTGTGCTAAGACAGTGGCAGGAATTGACTTTTCACTTGTGGTATAACTTCTTGCTAGAATTCTTGACCCTGATGATAAATGCAGTATTTCATCTTGTTCTTCTGCGATATGAACTGACCCTGTTGTTTTTTTCTCAACAATTCATTTTGTCTTGCTTGGTTTCAGAAAATTGAATTCTGCCTGCAATTGATGTTTAACTATGAGCAATGTCTGAGAAGCTTGGTTGTTGAGTGCACAGTGAGCAGGAATTGTCTATGTAAAACATTCTGCCAACCCATTTGTGACAGGATGATAAAGAGCAAACCAAATGTGTTGAATTCTGTTCTCCTTCAAGTAATTTATGAATTCTTGAGGTACAAACTGCGGTCCATTATCATTCTCTATTTGTTCAGGTTACTTGAATCTGCTGAATATTTCACCCAATCTCTCAGTTGTTTTCTCCAACAAAGTTGACTTCATGAATGCAACTTCAGGCTATTTTAAGTGAGCTACACCTAGAATGAGAAACATGCACCCTTCAAACGGTCTGAGTAATCAACATGTACCCCTTGCTATGCCTCTGCTGGATATTCCTATAGATGCAATGGGCTAATGCAGGCATGTTCTACACTTGTATGCAAGAAGAATACATTTTCACCTCCTTGATTTTGGCATCTAGCCCCAACTACCAAAAATAACTCCTGGCTATCTCTTTAATTCTTACATGAAGGCCACTGTGTTATTGTATTTGGTTTAATACACATTTTCTTAATTGTGGTGATGTTTCTCATTTCCCAGAGGAGACTCTGCCTGGACAAATAACTCAAGTCTTCAGATGAAATAAGGCTTTATCTTAGGGTTCGCTCCTGAGATCTTGTCTCGAGGCACATAACGCCTGACAGTAATAGATCGCTTCTGGTAAGCTTCTTTACTTGTCCTGCGGTTACAGGAGTGTTATTTAGTTGTTTGAAGTAAAAAATGTTTTCACGTGAACTGTTTATCAACAAACTATTTGGTAACGGTAGCTGGGAGAATCCATCTGTGTTCCCATGAAGGGTTGACTGATGATACTTGATCGCATACATGTGTGTGCTGATAACAGTGATGACTGACCAACTTTGCATTCTGTTTGCTGCCAGTGATGAAATCCCAGTATGAGGTTCAAAAATCAATGTTAATGGATGATAGTCCATCAATAATTCTTTTTCTATTTAGGAATTGGTAGAACCATTTTATTTCAAAAATGATTTCTGGCTCTTCTTGGAAGTAATAATTCTTGGAAGAATATTCCTGATGTTGGGGAAGACCAGAATTAGGGGTCACAGTCTGAGAATAAGGGGTAAGCCATTCAGGACTGAGATGAGGAAGAACCTCTTCACTCAGAGTTGTGAACTTGTGGAATTCTCTAATATGTAAAGCTGTTGGGGGCAGTTTGTTTGATATGTTCAAGAGGAAACTGGATGTGGCCCATCAGCTATAGGATTAAGGGGTATAGAGAGAAAGCGGGAGTGGGGTGTTGAAAGTGCATAATCAGCCATGATCAGGATGAATGATGGTGCAGGCTCGAAAGGCTGAATGGCCTACTCCTGCATCTCTTTTCTATGTGCCGAATTGCTTTTGGCTATATTCAAGGTCTTCAGCACAAATACTATTGACTTCTCTTCAACTGTGGGCATTACGTGAGAAATGACCATCCCAACTTCATAAGATGATGCATCATATGTCAATTGCAGAGATAAATTTAGATCAAAATTTGTCAGGATTTCTAAGTTGAATAGTGTTTCTGGCTTGCAAAAATGCTTGCTCACGTTGATCTACTCATTTCTACTTTTTATTTGACACAGTGGACTATGCAAGGGTTTTAGAATAGTTGCCAGATTAGGGACAAACCTTCCATAGTTATTTAATAGACCCAAGAAAGATGGAAGATGGTTGACATTTTGAGGTGCAGGTGTCTCTGAAATGGCTTGACTTTTGAAGATGACTTCTGCAGTCCCTTAGTGTTGATGACATTACCCAGATGTTTAGTTGAAAGTTGGAAAAATTCATCTTAGTTTTTCCAGACTTTTCATCCATAATCTTCAAATCGCTAGAGCATGGCATCTAAATTGCAGAGCTGTTCTTCCTCATTCTTCCAAGTAACAAAGGTGTCATCGAGGAAACACTGTATTCTGTATAATCCGCTTAAGATTTAATACACAGCTTGTTGGAACAATGCTGGCTCTGAAGTGATGCCACTTCAGAAATGGTAATTTTTTTGTATCAGAATAACCTTTGAGTGTCACAAGAACTGTTACGAATCCTGATCAAACGTCATCTGAAGATATGTTTGACTGAGGCGTTGGCCTTCAACCTACTCAGCAAATAGATAATCAATCAAGGGTAGAGGGTACTTTTCTGCACATAGTATATGATTAATAGTTAAAATCTTCACAGATACATACAGATCCATCTTTTTCATCACAAGTATGATCTGTGTAGCCCAATCATCATGTTAATGGGTTCAAGGACTCCCTTTCTGACCGGCCATTCTAATCTGCCTCTACCTTAGATCTGATTACATACAGAGGTCTTGTCTAAGTTTCCTTGTTGATATTCAGCTTTGCTGAGATACCCTTCATTCTTCCCAGCTGACTGTTCAAGACAATGGCATGTTTCTTCAAGATTTTGGGCAGGTATGATTTGGAATCAGTCATGAAATTTACCTCGGTCCAATTGAATCTGATATTTTCCAGCAAGTTCTTTCCATCAATCCTTTTTGTTTCTGGTTACTCTGGCTGAGGAGGTTAAATGCTTTCTTCCCCATTATGTTTAAGAATGTTGGAACTTTGACTATGTGCAGGGATATATGTGCTGTCTGTCTATTCAATTGCACTGTTACATCAATATGGACCCTCATTGAAATTATTTCTCTGGTTTAGATTTTTAATACTATCATCGAAGATTGCAGAGCAATATGTCAGACCTTTTCTGGATAAATAGTCTCTGGCACCAGTGAGATTGTTCCTCTAGTGTCCACCTCTATCTTCACCAACTGTCCGTCCAGTAATGGAGTGACCCAATGCCTGTTTGTTACACCAGCAATAGATATGCATTTAAAAACAGTTTATCTTTGAGCTGTGACTTGAGTTCCTATTCATGTCCTTTTTGTACCACACGGATACTGTTCCCTTGATTTAGTTTGCCATTTGTTTGTGCCCGCTCTTGTTTCTTTAAGGCCAAGTTGGTTTCAGTTAACAATTGCTTTTGAGTAGCCTCACTCCTTAAATTACAGACTAGTCTATCTAGTGAGTGGGTAGGGACAGCAGATTTCCTTCCCTAAAGGACATTAGAGAACCAGATGGATTTTTCCAACATCAACAATAGTGTCATGGTCATCAGTAAATTCTTAATTCCATGTGTGCAAACCATGTCGTTTTGTTTAAAACCCATGGCCCCAGTGTGCCACAAAATTTTAGCACAACCTTGCGTCCTTTCTCCCCAAAACAAGCCACGACCTGAGCTCAGCGCATTTTCCTTCCTGCCTTGCAACACCTCCTAAATCCAAGTTTGTTGCAGGCTAGTTGCTATTCATGACTACCAGGTTCATTTTGGATGTAGCACTTAGCGAGCTGCCCCCTAAAGTTGTTTCCTTCGGATTATTTAGTTTCTCTGTTCATGTAAGCTGGTTAGCTTAACATCCGTAGTTGGAAAAATGCTAGAATCCATTATCAAAGAAGAAATAGCAAGACACCTGGAAAACAACGGTTTGATCAAGCAGATGCAGCATGGATTCGTGAAGGGGAAATCATGTTTAACGAATTTATTGGATTTCTATGAAGATGTGACTAGTGCGGTAAACAGAGGGGAACCGGTGGATGTGGTGTTTTAGATTTCCAGAAGGTGTTCGATAAGGTGCCTCACAAAAGGTTGCTGCAAAAGGTTAGGGTGCAAGGAGTTTGGGGTAAGGTATTAGCGTGGATAGAGGATTGGTTGTCTAACAGGAAGCAGAGAATAGGAATCAATGTGCTATTCTGGCTGGCAGCTGGTGACTAGTGGAGTGCTGCAGGGATTGATGCTGGGGCCTCAGCTGTTTACCATTTACATAGACGATCTGGAGGAGGGGGCTGAGTGTAGGGTAACAAAATTTGCTGATGACACGGAAAGTCTGCAGAGAGATCTGGATAGGCTGAGTGAGCGGGCGAGGACCTGGCAGATAACGTTAGCAAATGTGAGGTTATCGACTTTAGTAGAAATAATAGTAGGAGAGAGTATTATTTAAAGGGTGAAAAGCTGCAGCAGGCTACAGTGCAGAGGGACCTGGGGGTCCTGGTGCACGAATCGCAAAAATTCAGTCTGTAGGTGCAGCAGGTGATCAAGAAGGCAAATGGAATGTTGGTCTTTATAGCGAGGGGGATACAATATAAAAGCAGGGAGGTCTTGCTGTAATTGTACAGAGCACTGGTGAGGCCGCAACTGGAGTACTGCGTGCAGTTTTGGTCCCCTTATTTGTGAAAGGATATATTAGCCTTCGAGAGAGTAAGAGAAGGTTCACCAGGCTGATACTGGAGATGAGGGGGTTAACTTATGAAGAGAGATTGAATAGACTGGATCTGCACTCGTAAGAGTTTAGAAGGCTGAGGAGATCTTATAGAGACTTACAAGATAATGAAGGGGCTAGATAGGGTAGAGGTAGAGAGATTCTTCCCACTTAGAAAGGATAGCAGGACTGGAGGGCACAGCCTTAAAATAACGGGGAGGGGTCAGTTTAGAGCAGAGTTGAGGAGAAACTCCTTCACTCAAAGGGTGGTGAATCTCTGGAATTCTCTGCCCATTGAAGTGGTGGAGGCTACCTCGTTGAATACGTTTAAGTCACGGATGGATAGATTTCTGATCGACAAGGGAATTAAGGGTTATTAACCCTTATGATGAAAGCGGGAAAATGGAACTGATTCACTTCAGATCAGCCATGATCTTATTGAATGGCGGGACAGACTCAAGGGGCTAGATGGCCTACTCCTGCTCCTATTTTTTATGCTCTTATGTTCTCTTATGTTGTAATGTTGCGACAATTGTTTCTTGGGTACCTACAAACACTATTCACCTTTTTATGGATGCCTGCAAATGTTGTTTGCCTGCCTTGTTATTGGGTTTTACATAGTGAATTTAAGATTGAGTCTCTGATACTGGAGGTCCAACCAAAACACAGAACTTTATTTACAAGATGTTAACATTACAGCATGCTAAGTGCACTGCCTATTTGCCCGCACAGACAGCCACATACTGAAAGTGCTCCCGTTCAGCTTTAAGGCTGCTTTTGAGGAAACACTAATAATACTATGTATCTACAACATCATGGAATATGAACTTTGCTGCAAGGCCAGAATTTGTTGTCCATCCTTAATTACCCTTGGGCTGGAGTGGCTTGCCTTTTGTTTATTCGTGGGACATTGGTGTTGCTGGCTGGCCAACATTAATTGTTCATCCTTAGTTGCCTGAGGGCAGTTGAGAATTAACCACATCACAATGGCTCTGGAGTCACATGTACGCCAGACCAGACAAGAACAGCAGATTTCCATCCCTAAAAACCATTAGTGAACCAGATGGGTTTTTGCAACTATCGCCTTGGTTTCTTGGTCATCATTAGATTCTTAATTCCAGATTTTTTTTATTGAGTTCAAATTCCACTGTCTGCTTTGAGATTTGAACACCGGGTCCCCAGAACATTAACTGAGTTCCTGGATTAATAGTCTAGCGATAATATCATTACGCCATTGCTCCTCCACAAACAGAAAAATATGCAACAGGTTTCCTTGGAAATTGCTCAATTTCTCAGGCTTAGCCTAATTTTAACCCTGGCAAAGCGATTATTCATACTGGCAAGGAGAGTGCAATACCAGATCCTCATGATAGGCCTCTGGATCCATTGGATAAACCATCTGAAGAGCCTGAGAGAGCATGCTGTCCTGAAATGGGAGTATTGTACATCCAGGGTATTTCCTAATTCTCAGCAAGGCTCTGAGACATTTGCACTACTGAGGACATGCCAACTTCATACATCAGTATGTTGCTGGTATTGATCGCAGTGGCCAACGGTGTCATATCTGTGTCTTACCCTTTCTCTTCTATTCACTTTAAGTCATTCGTCATTCTGACTTGGAAATATATAACCACTCCTTCACTTTTGTGGGTCAAAATCTTGGAACTCTCTCCCTAATAGTATTGTGGTGTATCTACACCACATGCAGCAGTTCAAGAAGGCAGCTCATCACCACCTTCTCAGGTGCAATTAGAGATGGGCAATAAATGCTAGCCAGTGATGGCTACATCCTGAGAAATGAATTTAGAAAAAGATCCTGGCAGTGGTCAATGGCGAGCTGCTCTCACCATGGGACAACCTGCTGACTGAGGGATGGAAAATTCAAACCTATGATCTGAAATTATTGAATTGGAGTACTGTGCGCAGTTCTGGTCGCCTCACTACAGGAAGCATGTGTAAACTATTGAAAGGGTGCAGAGGAGATTTACAAGGATGTTGCCTGAATTGGGAGGCATGCCTTATAAAGGTAGGTTGAGGGAGCTAGGTCTCTTCTCCTTGGAAAGACGAAGGTTGAGAGGCGACCTGATAGAGGTTTATAAAATGTTGAGAGGAATAGATAGGGTGGATTCTCGGAGGCTATTTCCCTGAGCTGAAATGGTTGCTACAAGAGGATGCAGGTTTAAGGTGCTGGGAAGCAAGTATAGAGGAGATGTTAGGGGTATGTTTTTCACTCAGGGTGGTGAGTGAGTGGAATTGGCTGCCACTGGTGGTGGTAGAAGCGAACTTGCTGGAGTCTTTTAAAAGACTTCTGGATGAGTACATGGGATTTAATGGGATTGGGAATTACAGATAGTTCTATGGCCTGGTAGGTATGGATATGATCAGTGCAACTTGTGGGCTGAAGGGCCTGTTTGTGCTGTAGTGTTCTATGTTCTATATTAATTTGATTTGAGTCCAGAAGGCTAGTAAGTGCCTAAACAAATGATGCTGTTCCTTAGATTTACTTTGAGTTTGGAACAACATAGGAGTTTGAGGGCAGAATTGGAATAGGGCAAAGAATTAAAAGGCAGTTTACTGGAAACCTATGGCTGTGATTACAAGTATATAAACATATGAAATACGGACAGAGATAGGCCATTTGGCCCTTTCAAATCTACTCCGTAAATCAATAAGTTTGTGGCTGATCTATATGTGTTGAGTTCAGCATTTCACATCTACCCTGCTAACCTTTGATTATCTTGTCTCACAAGAATTTGTGAGTCCGTTGAAAATATTCAGTGACTCTGGTTCCACTGTCTGAGGCAGAGTGTTCCAAAGTCACACAATCCTGAGAGAAAAAAGTTCTCTCCTTTGTCCCATAAGCGCAATCCTTAATGTTGTGGTTTGTGGACTGACTGGCAATATTTTGCAAAGAGGTCACCCAGTTCCGAAATTGGGCTTCTCAGTGTAGAAGAGAGTGAGTCATGCGTAGTGAATACAATTTTTTCAATTGAAATAAGTACAATTAAGTTGCATTTTCAGCTAGAACAAGCATTTGGGGCTTTGGACAGTCAGAAGGGAAGAGATAAAGGGCAGGTGGGAAGAGATAAAGGGCAGGTGTTGCATTTCTTGCACTTGCATGGTAAAGCACTATGGAAATTGAAGAGAATATTGGGGGATGATTGAGGGTTGGACTAAGGTGTCATGGTGTAAATTCTTTCTTCAGAATCAAAGAACAAAGAACAAAACAGCACGGGAAACAGGCCCTTCGGCCCAACGAGCCAGCGCCGCCACCCCGATGTTCCCACCTCTACCCGCGATCCCTGTCCATGTTTATAGACCTATGGATTAAAAACCAAATTTGAGACAATTTAGGGAGAATTTGTTTTGCCAATTAGCCTAAGAGCACATCTTTGGGATGTGGGAGGAAACCGGAGCTCCCGGAGAAAACCCACACAAGCACGGGGAGAATGCGCAAACTCCCACAGACACAGGCCCAAATCCATGTATCTGCACAGCACAGCGATAGTCACTGAGCTGTCATGTTGCCCATCAGATGGTCCAGGTCAAGCATACACCAACAACATGAAGCAGTAGGATACTCTCAAAAAAGATCCATGAGCAGCCCTCTCACGACCCATCGCGTGTATGCCCCTCATTAGACAAGGTGGACCAAAGCACCTGTAGGATAAAAACAAGTACATCAATATCATCATCTATTTACAAACTTCCCAGGGACTCCCAAGGCTCATGATCCCTATTTTAAATCAGTTTTCTATACCCCTCCATTCCCATTCTGTTCATGTGCCCATCTAAGTATTTCTTAAATAACTCCAAAGTACCTGCCTCCACCACTTTACTTGGCAGCGCATTCCATACCCCCACCACCCTCTGTGTGAAAAAACTCCCTCTAGCATCCAAATTATACCTTACCCCCCTCACCATAAGCCTGTAACCCCTCGTGCTATTTGAGTCCATCCGAGGAAAAAGCTTAACCCTGTTTACTCTATCTATCCCTTTCAAAATCTTGTACACCTCTATCAGATCTCCTCTAAGTCTACGTCTTTCTAAGGAAAACAGTCCCAATTTGCCTAATCTCTCCTCGTAACTCAGACCTTCCATACCAGGCAGCATCCTGGTAAACCTCCTCTGCACTCTCTCCAGAGTCTCCACGTCCTTCCGGTAGTAAGGCGACCAGACTGGACGCAGTATTCCAAATGAGGTCTAACCAACGTTTTATACAACTGCAACATTAAAGGCCAGCTCTTGTACTCTATACCCCTTCCTATAAAGGCTAACATACTATATGCTTTCTTCACAACCTTCTCCACTTGCTCTGCCACCTTCAGAGACTTGTTCACCTGCACCCCCAGGTCCCTCTGCGTTTCTATACTCTTAACAGGTCTACCCTTTATCATATACCTCCCCTCTACATTCTTTCTCCCGAAATGCATCACCTCACATTTATGAGGATTGAATTCCATCTGCCATCTGTCTGTCCAAGCTACCAGCCTATCTATGTCCTGCTGCATCGCCTGACAATGCTCCTCACTATCCGCAAGTTCAGCCATCTTTGTATCGTCTGCAAACTTGCTGATCACTCCACTTACTCCCTCTTCCAAGTCAGTTATATATATTACAAATAGAAGAGGTTCCAGTACCGAGCCCTGTGGCACACCACTAGTGACCAACCTCCAGCTAGAGAAACACCCTTCCACTATTACTCTCTGTCTCCTATTACCAAGTCAGTTACTTATCCATCTAGCTACCTGTCCTTGTATCCCATTTGCCATGACCTTTTCGACTAACCTCCCATGAGGGACTTTGTCAAACGCCTTACTAAAATCCAAATAGACAACATCAACGGCTCGCCCTTCCTCCACTGATTTCGTCACCTCCTCAAAAAATTCTACCAGATTTGTAAGGCACGACCTCTCCTTAACAAATCCATGCTGCGTATCCCTAATCAGATTGCAACGCTCTAAGTGCCTATACATCCTATCTCTAAGAATCCCCTCCAACAGCTTCCCTACCACTGACATGGGAATGTCATGAAAAGGGAGAGGAGTGAGATGTGTTTGATAGTGGCATGATGGTGGAGATGATGAAAATAATGGATCTATTGAATGTGGAGGCTGGTATGGTAGAAAGTATGGACAAAGGGAAACCTACTGGGATTCTGGAAGGAAGTGGTAGGTGAGTGCAGAAGTGTGGGAAATGGAATGGACACAGTAGAAAACTCTAAAGCATGGTGGAGGAGAATCCTAAACTGAGGAGAAAGGAAGACAGTTTCAAAAACCTTCATATGTAAGATGTCATCATCAGATCAGATCTGACAAGAGACAAAGAAACTGGGAGAATGAAATAGATTCTTTACAGGTCGTAGGATGTTAGGTGGTGTAGTCAAGTTGGTTCTTGGAGCCAGTAGGCTTATAGCCAATATTGGTTGATAACCTAGCAGCAGAAAGAGGGACAAGAGAAGTGGATAAAAGTGGAGTAGAATTGAAGATCGATCATGTAAATGTGAGATAAAAGTGAAATTTGAAAGCAAAGTTGATAAAATTTTAAGTTTCTAAGTGACAGCATGAACCAAAATCAATGCAGTCATTAGTATTACCAGAAAAAGAACTTTGATGTGAATGCTGTTGCCCACATTTATTGCAAACTGTTTCTCTCTCCAATGGTGGAATAAAGCAGTAATAGTTCTGAAAATAAAAATTGAGTCACATGTAGTGCCCAATTTTACCATTGCATCACGCTGAGAAATGGATGCGAAAACTGGTAAAGTCAGACGTGAGGCCATGAACGTGATCTGCGCCCGCATCGATGCAGGTGCATACTTTACGAAGGGCCAAAAATGGCTGTGATCTGAATTGCGCCCAAAATGGGCACAACAGTGATTTAAATGCATCTGCATTTAAATTGAATTAATGGCTGCCCGTCCAACTTTACCAGCATTTACCCTTTCAACATTGTGTTTGCGCTTCCAAATTTGACGCAAAGTAGACATGCTCGGCAAAGGCCTGTTTCAATTACTGCAGCTTCTGAAGAGGTAAGTTAAGAGCTTCAGGCAGTCCTCTGACTCAGATCAGTGATGGGGGTAGTGGGGGGTGGGAGGCAGGCCAGATCATTCTTTGGTGGGACTGGGGTGGGTGAGGGTAGAGAAGATCCAATTATGCTCCGATTGGGAGGAGGGAGGCCCGATAATTCTCTGATGGTGATGGTGGGGGAAAGGGGGATGATGGGGTGGGAGGCCAGAATGTTGTCTGGTAGAGAGGGAAGAGGGATGGCAGAGGAAAGCCAGATCATTGTCCGGTGATAGGAGGGGGAGGAGGGAAACCAGATCATCGTCTGGTGGGGTGTGGCGGGGGAGAGGAGGGATGCCAGACCATTCTCTGATCATTCTCTGATTGGGGCGGCGGGGAGGCCCATCATCCTGTGGAGGAGAAGGGTAGGGAGGCACAATCATTCTCTGGGGGGGGGCGGGGGGAGGGAGAGATCGATCATTCTGTTGGGGAGGGGAGGAGACCTGATCATTCTCGGGGCGGGAGGGTGTGGAGCGAGGGGATGGGGGGAGGCCAGATGGATCTCTGTTGGGGAGGCTGGGGTAGGGTGTCCACTGCCATCCAGTGGACAATTGGTGGAGGGAAGGAGGAGCAGAGGGCTGCGATTGGTCTGGGTAGCAGGGTGACAGGTGGATAAGGGGGATTGTTATGTTGTGGGATGGGGCCATGTCTGTGGTGGGCCATCGCTCCTTCTTTTCAGTCCTGAGCCGCTTTTTGGGGCCTGGGGGTGACGTGTTACTTAATCATTGTTTTAGTCATGTCCTGATGAAGCTGTACAGGATACATATCAATACTGCAGTGTTATCACACTATTCTGTACCAAAACCTGCTATACATTAAACTTTGATTCTCCTTAATAACTAATTCAAGGCTCAAATGTGAACAGTACATACACATCAACTGGATCTCCACAATGGTTTCACAGTCATCTTTATAATTCCATTACTAAATTGGATGAGTATTAATTTATTTTTAAATATCCTTGTAACATTTATCTGATTACATGTGTCAGTTTCAAGTTCAATTTTTTTCTCACTGCGCATGCGCAGTTCAAAGCTCCGATCAGAGCAGCAGCATTTCGAACACGATAAGCCCTGCCTACAGCGCGATTCAAACTCACGATTTTTTTAGGCTGCGTGTGTATGGGGGTGCTTGAGAACGGTTTTTCAAGTTGGATCTGAATTGCCCCCAGAATCAGCACTTGGAATAAAAATGCTAAAATCAGGCTCATAGTGAGGCGAACAGAAATCATTAATGTTAACAATCAAATCCAGATATTTACAGATTTCAGATTCTGATAGATGACAAATTAAAATCTTTTCCAGTTTATAACTACTTAACTTCCTGTGACAGACATGGTGAGAATGTGAGTGCACCATACTATACCAGTAATGTTGAGAAATTGAGCAGTTTCTAAAGAAAACTGCTGCATGGTTTGCTATTTATGGGGAACTTAGCGTTTCTTCATTAAATCATCAAACTGTTGGTAATTGTGGATGATACCAAACTCTGATTTATAGTAATTTGAAATGAATTACTGTGAATCTATTTGTTTTTTAAATCTATTTATTATAAGTTAAAAAACTTATTATGAGATGATAGCACCACATTTCAAAAGGTGCCAGATAAGATGCCACAATGGAAGATGGTTGATATGATAAAAATGTACATATTAAATGGAATAAAACAGTAAGGATTGGAACTTATCCTGAGAACATTTGACAGAGTGTCGGTTAATGAATTTTTTTCAGACTGGAGGGATGCAAACAGTTGTATCTCTCATGACTCAGTGTTCGAACCATTGTTTTTTTCACTTTTGTGTTTCTTTTACACTATCTGGAAAGGAAAATTTTGAAGGGCCATAGGGAGAAGGTAGGAGAATGGCACAAAATAGAAATGGTAGTGTGGTCAATGCTGAATTACCTACTTTGGGACTGTAACCTTTCTGTGATTCTGTGAAATGATTGGGACTTCGATGTGCACCATAGCATCTCAAAATTAACAGGCAACATGAAAATAAGGTGTGTAGCTTAACTGTGGAAAGGCCTGTAAGTGACTTCAGTTTAGTAAATTGATGGCAGATCAAATTTAATGCAGAGCAATGTGAGGTGATGAAATAACAATGGATTTGCTTCGCCCTGCACTAAGTCACCCGTTAAATTTTAACAGTCTGTCTACTTAATTTCTGATGTAAAGATGCCGGCGTTGGATTGGAGTGGTAAGAACTCAGTAAGAATTTAGCAACACCAATTATTAATCCAACCGATTTATTTGATAGTAAAAAAGCGAGCTTTCAACACTCCCGTGTCTTCATCAGGCAAGTGCAGTGTTCTGGTCTGCAATAGCACACATCAGCACAGACAGTCAGAGATTGCTGATTAGAATGCGAATCCTTACATCTAACCTGCTATTCAAGTGTTAAAGTGGCTCAGCCACTTTAACACTTGAATAGCAGGTTAGATGTAAGGATTCGCATTCTAATCAGCAATCTCTGACTGTCTGTGCTGATGTGTGCTATTGCAGACCAGAACACTGCACTGCCTGATGAAGACACGGGAGTGTTGAAAGCTCGCTTTTTTACTATCAAATAAATCGGTTGGATTAATAATTGGTGTTGCTAAATTCTTACTGAGTACTTAATTTCTGCCAGGCAGTTACTTTTAAAATCATCCCCTGTGCTTCCATGTTTAATGCTGTAGCAATTATTTGACTGAGATTTCTTACAGAAAGCTCGAGAATCACTGTACTGAGAAGTCATACGATTTGCTGCTTAGTAATGAGGGACAGCATTTAATCCTGCCGAGAAGGGTTCCCATCAATTGGAAAACAAAAGAGAGCTCTATGGGAAATGCCTGCTGCATTAAATGCTAATCTGGCACCTAACTGCTTCCAGGATTCTAGGATTGGAAATTCCACTTCCAAGAGCTGCCAGCTAATCAGAAGTTGGCATCTCCCCAATGTAGGCTATAGGCCACCAATAGCAGTTGCTGCCAACGATGCACCTACCAGATGCTGAGGATCAGTGAGAGATCCAGATCACAAGTGAGTGGATGGGAAGGAAGTTGTGCAAAACATGTTGCTGGTTGTGGGGAGGACAACAAGATGGTAGATGAGGTATAATGTAGGTAAGGGTAGGATTATATGCCTTTTCTATTTTCTAAAAATAGAAAAGCAGAATATTTTTTGAAAGGTGTGAAACTTTGTTGCAAATATTGATGTATCAGGGAGATGATGACAAAATGGTAATGTCTCTGGGCTAGTAATCCAGAGTCCCAGGTCAGTGCTCTGGTGCCACAGACTCAAATCCCACTATGGCAGCTGGTGGAATTTTAATTTAATATATAAATCTGGTCTCAGTCATCATGACCATGGCAGCTATCATTGAACCATCTGGTTCATTAATGTCCTTTATGGAAGGAAATCTGCCATTCTTACTTGATTTGGCCTACATGTAACTCCTTGTCAGCTGGCCTTGTCAGCGATGCCCACATCCCATGAAATAATTTTTTAAATATTCAGAGCACCGTTGAGTCTTCTGTTTGTACTGAAATCTTCTTGCACTTCAAAATGTGAGGAAATTTGAATGTAATTTTGAGGTTATATTTGATTTTTATTTGAGTAGAAGTGAAAGATTTTGCAAAGGATTCCTGAGGGGAATAAGGCAAATTGTTCATGATTTGTGTAGCAATGGGCTAGTGGATTAAATCGTTATTTTCTTATATTTTTACAACTGAAAACTGATGAAATATATCTGTGGAGAAAAAGCAGATGATAAGACTATAAAGGAATTGGCACTATTGGATATGTGAATGAAGACCACTGCAGTAAAGAAGCAGTTTAAGAAGTATTCATCAAAGTACAGAAACTTGGTATTTGTAGTCATCAATAAAGAGATTTATATATTGTGTATTACACATTGAAATTCTAAATTTAGCTGAACAAAGATGTTGAAATAAAACCAGAAAATGTTGGAAAACTCAGCACATCTAGTTGCTCCTATAGTATGAGAAACAGACTAGCCAGGACCTTCAATTCTTGTTTGCATCAGGCAGGTTCGGCGACAGGAGCAGAAAATTTTATGGGAAGGTCAAAGTCACCTTTGCAATGTCAGAGCAGGTTTCTGTAAAGCGACTTGACCGGATTGAGGACCCAGCCAAGCATTCAGATCCTGCATGGATAGCTGGTGGGATATTAGCAGACATTTTCAACCTCTCTTTACAACAATCTGAGGTCTCCTAACTGCTTCAAGAAGACGTCCATCATCCCAGAACCAAAGAAAAGCAAGCAGCGTGCCTTAATGACTATCTTTGGATGGCTCTGACATCGATTATTGTGAAGTGCTTTGAAAGGCACGAATCAATTCCAAGCCTCTCAGGCTGTCTGGATCCACTACAGGTTGCCTACAGCCCCAATAGGTCCATGGCAGATGAGACCTCCCTGGCCCTGCACTCAACCCTGGAACACCGAGATAACAACACCTATGTCAGACTCCTATTTATTGACTACATCTCAGTCTTTAACACCATTATTCCTACGAGCTCATCTCCAAACGCAGTGGCCTGGGCCCTGGGCTCCTCCTTCTGTGACTGCGTCCTGACCTTCCTAATTCACAATGACAACCAATGAGGTTAGGCAACAACATCCCCTCCAAGATCATCTGCAATACCGGTGCTTCACAAGGCTGTGTTCTCAGTCCTCTAGTATACTCCTTATACGCCTATGACTGTGTGCCAAATTCCTCTCCAACTCGATTTTCAAGTTTATTGACAACACCACCATAATGGGTCGGATCTCAAACAATGATGAGACAGAATAAAGGAATAAGATCAAGGATCTGGTGAATGGATGTGGCAACAATAATCTCTTCCTCAATATCCACAAAACAAAGGAGATTGTCATCGACTTCGGGAAGCGTACTGAAGGACATGCCCCTGTCTACATTGATGGGGATGAAGTAGAAATGGTCAAGAGCTTCAAGATTTTAGGTGTACATGTCACCTACAACCTGTCCTGGTCTCCGCATGCTGACACTATAGTGAAGAAAGCTCAGCAAGGCTTCTACTTTCTCAGAAGAACTGAGGAAATTCAGCACGTCAGCTATGAATCTCACCAATGTTTACAGATGCAGCATAGAAAACATTCTTTCTGGTTGTATCACAGCTTGTTGTGGCCCTGCTCTGCCCAAGACCATAAGCAACTACAAAGGGTCGTGAATGATGCCCAGGCCATCACTCAAATCAGCCTCCCAACCGTTGACGCTGTCTACGCTTCCGGTTACTTCGGAAATGCAGCCAGAATAATTAAGGCCCCTATACACCCAGGTTGGTATGAGGTCACATACCAACTGATTCAAGAACAGTTTCTTCCCTGCTGCCATCAGATTTTTGAGTTGACCTATCTTGCATTATGTTGAACTTTCTCTACACCCTAGCTATGACTGTAACACTCCATTCTACACTTTCTCATTTTCTTTTCTATGAATAGTATGCTTTGTTTGTATAGCACGCAAGAAACAATACTTTTCACTGTGTACTAATACATGTGACAATAATAAATCATATAAAGTCATGTTACACAATGACATCAAAGTAAGAAGCAATTTTTTCCTCCACCCATCAATGGAGATATGCATTTCCTGCATAACCTCATTATAATAAATTAATATAAATTATGTTTTTGGGCCCATGTAACAATATCAGCCTCCCATGTCAAAAAATCTATCATGATGGTGTGTTGTCAGAATAATGTGAAGGATGACTTGTCTCAGAAGACTTGTACCTGAGAGCAGTACTCTCAAGACAACTTGGCGATGAGCTCAATGTTCTGGGTAGAGGATCATGCCATGTGCTGGCAGAGTAATGCAAGGGTTACATAGAACATAGAAGACTACAGCACAAATAGGCCCTTCGGCCCACAAGTTGTGAAGATCATATCTATACCTACCAGGCCATAGAACTATCTGTAACTCCCAATCCCATTAAATCCCACATACTCATCCAGAAGTCTCTTAAAAGACCCCAGCGAGTTCGCCTCTACCATCACTGACGGCAGCCAATTCTGTTCACCCACCACCCTCTGAGTGAAAAACTTACCTCTAACATCATCTCTGTACTTGCCCCCCAGCACCTTTAACCTGTGTCCTCTTGTAGCCACCATTTCAGCCCTGGGAAATAGCCTCTGAGAATCCACTCCATCTATTCCTCTCAACATCTTATAAACCTCTATCAGGTCACCTCTCAACCTTCATCTGTCCAGGGAGAAGAGACCTAGCTCTCTCAACCTATCTTCATAAGGCATGCCCCCCAATCCAGGCAACATCCTTGTAAATCTCCTGTGCACCCTCTCAATAGCTTCCACATTCTTCCTATAGTGAGGCGACCAGAACTGCACGCGGTACTCCAAGTGGGGTCTGACAAGGGTCTTATAAAGTTGCAGCATTACCTCCCGACTCCTAAACTCAATCCCTCTATTAATGAAGGCCAGTACACCATATGCCTTCTTGACCACATCCTCCACTTGCGGGGCAGATTTAAGAGTCCTATGGACCCGGATCCCAAGATCCTTCTGCTCCTCAACACTGCCAAGACTCCTACCCTTGATATTATACCCCTTCATCCCATTGGTCCTGCCAAAATGGACCACCACACATTTATCTGCATTGAAGTCCATCTGCCACTTCTCCGCCCAGTCTTGCATCCTATCTACATCTCGCTGCAACTTCAGACATCCCTCTAGACTATCCACAATACCACCAACCTTCGTTTCATCGGCAAACTTACTACCCATCCCTCCACTTCCTCATCCAGGTCATTTATGAAAATGACAAACAGCAAAGGTCCTAGAACAGATCCCGGGGGCACTCCACTGGTGACTGACCTCCATGCAGAAAAAGACTGGTTGTACCAGCTTAAACTAAAACAGAAAATGCTGGATAATCTCATTAGGTCTGGAAGCATCTGTAGGGAGAGAAAATAGTTAACATTGCAATTCCGTCTGACTTTTCAGCACCTAGACCTTCAAGTGTCTGATTTGAATCAGAGGCTGCATGCCAGCGATATGTCATGGTCTTTATGATATCGTAAAATATCCCAACCAGAGTTAATGTTTCTGGTTGATGACTTTTCATCAGAGGTCAAAAATACCAAATTGTTAGTTTAAAAGCCAAATTATAGTTGCATTTAGTTGAATACATATTTGATTTTAAAGAAATAGCTTGAATAGTTTACTTTGGAGTGAGGTGTATTAATGAGACACCTACTGAAAATAAAAGATATTACAAGCAACGTGCTTTGCTATGGGCATTTTTATAAAACTGAATTGAAACTAAAAACATATAAAATCCTACTTTGAATATTACAGTAATGATAGTTGACTAATTCAGAAAGATGGGATGACTCATTTCCTTTTGGTAAGTGTATTCATTTGTCCTAAGTTCCTTTTGATAACATAACACAGAAGTTGCAATTTGGTTAAGATCAAGTGTAGTATCTGTTCTTTTTTTTTTAAGCAACACAGCACGGGAAACAGGCCCTTCGGCCCAACGAGCCCGCGCCGCCGTCATACTATATAGTAGCAAATCCATTATCCTATTTTAATATTCCTATATAATATATATATTATTCCTAATATGGAAAATTCTCACCATAGGGACAATTTGTTTCCCAATCAGCCTAAGAGCGAATTTTTGGGTTGTGGGAGGAAACCGGAGTGCCCGGAGAAAACCCACGCAACCACAGGGAGAACGCACAAACTCCCGCAGACACCGGCCCAATTCCAAGTGTCTGCACAGCCACATTGATAGTCTCTGAGCTGTCATGGTGCCCTTCAGATGGTCCACATAAAGCACTCATTTACAACATGAGGTACCAGGCAACCCATGAATCAACATCCAAGAGCTGTACCCGCACCACCTGCCGAATGCATGCTCAAATTATGGACCGAATTACCTGTGGAAAAAGCCGTAGTTAAAAAGTCCTAATATATCCCTCTATCTGCATACTGCTCATGTGGCTGTCCAAGAGACCCTTAAACAGCCCCAGCGTGCCTGCTCCCACCACCTTACTCAGCAGTGCATTCCACACCCCCACTACCCTTTGTGTGAAAAACTGCCCTCTAATATTCGTCCTATACATAGTCCCCCTCACCCTATGGCCATGACCCCTCGTCCTATCCATTTCTAAAGGCGGAAAAAGTTTACCTCCATTTACTCTATCTATACCCCTTATAATCTTATACACCTCTATGAGATCCCCTCTACGCCGACATCTTTCAAGGGAAAACAACCCCAGTCTATCTAATCGTTCCTCATAGGACAGTCCTTCCATACCAGGCAGCATCCTGTTAAACCTCCTCTGCACTCTCTCCAAGGACTCCACATCCTTCCGATAGTATGGAGACCAGAACTGGGCGCAGTATTCCAAGTGAGGCCTTACCAAAGTTGTATACAACTGCGACATCAAACTCCTACTCTTATATTCTATACCCTTTTCTATGAAAGCTAACATACTATACGCCTTCTTTGTCACCTTCTCCACCTGTGAGGACACCTTCAGAGACTTGTGAACCTGCACCCCCAAGTCTCCCTGCGTCTCTATGCTCCGTATAGTTTTACCTTTTATCCTATAACTCTCTTCTACATTTTTCCGGCCAAAATGCATCACCTCGCAGTTATCCGGATTAAATTCCATTTGCCATCTATCTGCCCAGTCTACCAACCTGTCTATGTCCTGTTGTATTGCCTGATACTGCTCTTCTGTACCCGCCAATCCAAGCATCTTGGTGTCATCAGCAAATTTGATGATTTGCTGATCAAATTTCCAAGTCGTTTATGTAGACCACAAATAGAAGAGGACCTAGTACTGAGCCTTGTGGCACTCCACTAGTGACAGGCTTCCAGCCGGAAAAAGAGCCTTCCACTATTACCCTCTGTCTCCTCCTCCCGAGCCAGTTCTCGACCCATCTACATACCCGACCCTGTATCCCATGCGCCTTCACCTTCTCTATCAGTCTACCATGCGGAACCTTGTCAAACGCCTTACTGAAATCCATGTAGACGACATCAACAGCCTGTCCTTCATCAACTGTTTTTGTCACTTCTTCAGAAAATTCCACCAGATTCGTAAGACAAGACTTCCCCTTGACGAAGCCATGCTGCGTATCCCTGATCAGATCGCAGCGCTCCAGCTGCTCATACATCCTGTCCCTAAGGATCCTCTCCATTAGCTTACCTATAACTGAAGTCAAGCTCACCGGCCTATAGTTCCCTGGGTGATCCCTCTGACCTTTTTTAAACAAGGGTACTACGTTTGCTATCCTCCAGTCCTCTGGGACCTCACCTGTGTCCAAGGAAGAGACAAAGATTTGCGTCAGAGGCCCAGCCAAGTCTTCCCTCAACTCCCTTAGTAGCCTGGGGTAAATGCCATCAGGCCCTGGAGCTTTATATGTCTTTAAGCTGCCTAACAGCCCCAACACCTCTTTCCTCGTAATCCTTATTTCCCTCAACCTATCCTCAACTTTGTCAACATCAGGCACAGACATCTGTCCAGTCTCCTGCGTGAATACCGACGCAAAGTATTCATTCAGGATCTCCCCCATTCCCTCAGGCTCTAAGCATAGATCCCCTCCTCTGTCCCTAAGTGGTCCAATCTTGCCTCTAACCATCCTTTTGCTCCTTACATAGGTGTAAAATGCCTTTGGATTTTCCTTTATCCTACCTGCCAGAGCCACCTCGTGGCCCCTTTTTGCCTTTCTAATACCCCTTTTAAGATCCCGTCTACACTCTCTATAAGCTTCCAGCGCTGTCTCATTCCCTAGTTGCCTAGATCTAATGTAAGCCTCTCGCTTTTTCTTGATCAAGTTCTCAATCTCCCTGGTAAGCCAAGGTTCTCTAATCTTACCTTTCCCATCCTTCCTCCTTGCCGGCACGTATCTTTCCTGCAGAGAGTTTAGTTTTCCCTTGAAAGACTCCCACATGTACCTCGTCGACCTGCCCTCAAAAAGCTTATCCCAGTCGGTATCTTTAAGATCTTGCCTAATCTGGCCTTATCTAGCCCTCCCCCAGTTAAATACCCTCCCTTTTGGGCCAGTCTCGTCCTTTTCCATTAATATCCTAAAGCAGACAGAGTTGTGATCACTATTTGACACCTGCTCTCCTACCTCGACGGCAACCACCTGGCCTGGCTCATTTCCCAGAACCAAATCCAGTATAGCCCCATCTCTAGTCGGGCCATCCACATACTGCTCCAAGGACCCTTCCAAAACACACTGTACAAATTCCTCCCCGTCCACTCCTACAGCCCTGGGCACACTCCAATCTACTCCGGGAAAATTGAAATCTCCCACTACTACCACCCTATTTTTCCTACACTTATCTAAAATGTCCCTGCATATCCCTTCTTCCACAGCCCGCGGACTGTTGGGCGGTCTGTAGTAAACACCCAACAGAGTAACCACTCCCTTCCTATTCCTCAACTCCACCCATAGAGACTCAATTCCTAAATCACCCATACCTCCCTCCCTCTGCACTGCTATGATGTTGTCCTTAACTAATAAAGCCACTCCCCCGCCTCTCCTCACACCAACTCTGTCACGCCTAAAACACTTATACCCTGGAATATTCAATTGCCAGTCTTGCCCCTCCTTCAACCATGTTTCGGTCACCGCCACCACGTCTAAACTCCTCGTGAACATTATTGCCTTCAGTTCATCTGTTTTGCCAGTCACACTCCTCGCATTAAAACACATGCACTGAAGACCCTCAGCTCTCGGATATTCCTTTCTACCTTCTGATGTTACCCTATCATCCCTCTCTCTCCCACTCCCAGTTCCCGCTGTCTCCCCACCCTCCCTCCCCATTAGTTTAAACACTTCTGAAACACTCCAGCTAACCTCCCAGCTGAAATATGTGTTCCCCTCCCAGTCAACTGCTCCCTATCCCTCGTGAATAGGTGACCCTCCCTCCTGAAGACCTCCCATGCTTCTTATGGACATGCTGTACTTTTGGAAGTCATTAGTTTACATTTCAGCTTGATTTGAAGCAATTTTTCAAAGCAGCATCTCAGCCTTTTGGCTAAAATACAAATGAGATCAAGCCTTGGAGGAGGAGCAATGCCTACTCCAATCAGCTTGGATTATATAGATTAAGCCCAAGACTGGAGTTGAGAGCCCTGTCTTGTCAGCTTGGATCGAGTACATCTCACCTTGTTGAGACTTTGAATTGGACTTGATTGGATTGAATTGGATTAAAAACAAAATAGATTGCTTAGCCCAATCACTCCATGTTGCCTCTACAGGGGCAACAATCCTAATACCAAGTGAATGGCCTGGTCATTTATCCCCCTTTCTTCAACACATATCTTACATATTCTTGAATGTTGGTGAGTTGAGTTTAGATTCTAAAACTGGCATGGTAGAATTTAAATTTATTCTTTGGATTGTTAACCCAGACTTCTTCTACAAAACTAAAATAACCGTTACCCCACCATGTCTGAGGGCGGGTATTTGCTAGTGTCATGGAGGAGAGTTTCAACTGGAATGGCAGGGGGATGGGAACCTAAGCAGAGTGACAAGAGAGAAGCTAGTACAGCAATAAAAAACCAGTAAAATGCAAAAATGTTAGATAGAGTAATTAAAGGCAAGAGGCAAATGGGGCCACAGTACAAATAAATGATAGGAATGGGTTTTGTATCTTAGTACACAAAAGTACTAAGTAAAAGTAAAAGTACTTAGTACATAAAAAACTAAATTTGACATATCAGCTATGACTCTCAACAACTCAGCAACAGCGGGCTCGTTGGGCCGAAGGGCCTGTTTCCCGTGCTGTGTTGCTTTAAAAAAAAACTTTTATTTTTGATGCACCATAGAAAGCATTCTTTCTGGTTGTATCACGGCTTGGTATAGCTCCTGCTGTGCCCAAGATAGCATGAAAAGGGTGTGAACGAAGCCAAGCCCATCACTCAAACCAGCCTCCCACTTATTGACACTGTCTACACTTCCCACTGCTTCGGAAAAGCAGCCAGCATAATTAAGGATCCCATGCACCCTGGACATACTCTCTTCCATCTTCTTCCATCAGGAAACAGATACAAAAGTCTGAGGTCACGTACCAACTGACTGAAGAACAGCTTCTTCCCTGCTGCCATCAGACTTTTGACTAACCTTGCATTAAGTCGATCATTTTCTACATTCGAGCCATGAGTGTAACATTACATTCTGCACTCTTTCATTTCCTTCTGTATGAATGGTATGCAAGAAACAATACTTTTCACTATATTAATACATGTGACAATAAACCAAATCAAATCAAATAAAGTTATGTTACGCGATGATGTCAAAGCAGGAAGGAATTGTTCCCTCCACCTATCAATGCGATCTGCAACCTGATTATAATAAATTAACATACAATTATGTTTTTGGGCCCGTACATCAGTATCAGCCACCCTTGTCAAAAAATCACACCATGGTGGTGTGCTGTCAGAATGATGTGAAACATAATGGAGGTGTATAAGATTATAAAGGGAATGGACAGGGTGAATGGGAAGCAGTTTTGACAGTAAGATTAAGCTTATTTTTCTCGCTTGGTTGAAGGTCAATCATAAGGAGACATAGTTTTAGGGTGAGGGACGGTTAATTCAAACGGGATTTGAGAAAACATTTTTTCACTTGGGGTAATGAGAATTTGGAATGCACTGCCTGAGAAGTCAGTGGAGGCTGGAAACTTTACAACTTTTAAAAGTATTTAGATGAGCAACTGAAATATCATAACTGGCAGAACAGCATATATTGTCTTCCCAAGTTTCTCCCTGAATATAATCAGGGTCAATTATCTACCTTGGAACTGGAATTTTACTACAACAGACTTGAAATGGTATCAAGTGAATCAATGTGACTGTTAAAACAATCATAGCTTATTTTATTTCAGATGTTAGCTCACGAATTCCCATGCAATATGTGATAAGGCAAGAAAATAGGTAAGTCTGTTGAGGTGTTTTGAGAATTTGAGTGAGAAAAGGAAAAAATGTACTATGGAGGAATGCATAATAGTTTATTGTGTTCCCATCTCACTTACACCAGCAGCACAACAGTAACAAATATATAAAAAATCAATCTTTACCAACATGGCTATTCCATATAGATACATTTCTTTGAAGTCCATTGCTGTTTAGAAACTGTTGAATGTACTTGTATGTTTAGTACATTATTTATCCTTAAACTTTTGCGGTGAGAAACTTTGGGTGGGAAACATTTTCTGCTGCCCACCAGATGATGTCTGTACAGTTATAAATCTTGCTAAGACAATGCAGGGTAGTTAGTAGAGAGTAAATTGCAAGAGTTAAGGAATGCTCCTTTCTTTCTTGTATTTCCCAGTCTAATGCTTAACTGTCTTTTCAAAAGCTGTACCGAAGTTTCCGATTGGCTGGCTGCTTAGAACTGCTTTTATACCAATGACTGTATCTTGGCAATTCATATGATCTGTGCTGAAAATGCTTGGGCCCTCTACCTGCAGGGAGCATGACTGGTTCAATAAGAATGATGAGGAGCTGCAGGCTGTACGTGTTGAAAAGCACCATCTTCATTGGGCCTGTCAGAATGACTCATCTTCAGCTGCCAAGAAAAATGATTTTACCAATGCTCGCAGGACAGTCCAGTATAAACTGTGTAAAATGCAGGATGCCTGGCTGAGCACCAAGGCAGATGAAATACAAGGTATGCTGACACAAATGACTTGAAATTGTTCTCTATGGACCTCAATATCTCAGGAGTCCCCCCTCCTGAGTACAGAGGGGACAACTCTCATTACAGGGAGGACTCAGATCCTGCAGAGGTGGGCTGAACACTTTGAAGTCATTCTCAACCAACTGCCATCTATTAATGATGAGGTAGACAGGATTCCACAGGTTGATACCAAAAGCTGGTAGTAGCTAAAGTCACAAAAGCTGTCAGCCAGCTATCCACTGACAAAGCCCCAGGGCCAGATACCACACAAAGAACAAAGAACAAAACAGCACGGGAAACAGGCCCTTCGGCCCAACGAGCCGGCGCCGCCACCCCGATGTTCCCACCTCTACCCGCGATCTCTGTCCATGTTTATAGATTTATGGATTAAAAACCAAATTTGAGACAATTTAGGGAGAATTTGTTTTGCCAATTAGCCTAAGAGCACATCTTTGGGATGTGAGAGGAAACTGGAGCACCCGGAGAAAACCCACGCAAGCACGGGGAGAATGCGCAAACTCCCACAGACACAGGCCCAAATCCATGTATCTGCACAGCACAGCGATAGTCACTGAGCTGTCGTGTTGCCCATCAAATGGTCCAGGTCAAGCGTACACTAACGACGTGAAGCACTAGGATACTCTCGAAAAAAAATCCAAGAACAGCCCTCTCACGACCCATCGCGTGTATGCCCCTCGTTAGACAACAAGGTGGACCAAAGCACCTGTAGGATAAAAACAAGTACATCAATATCATCATCTATTTACACACTTCCCAGGGACTCCCAAGGCTCATGATCCCTATTTTAAATCAGTTTTCTATACCCCTCCATTCCCATTCTGTTCATGTGCCCATCTAAGTATTTCTTAAATAACTCCAGAGTACCTGCCTCCACCACTTTACTTGGCAGCGCATTCCATAACCCCACCACCCTCTGTGTGAAAAACCTCCCTCTAGCATCCAAATTATACCTTACCCCCCTCACCCTAAGCCCGTGACCCCTCGTGCTATTCGAGTCCATCCTAGGAAAAAGCTTAATCCTGTTTACTCTATCTATACCCCTCATAATCTTGTACACCTCTATTAGATCTCCTCTAAGTCTACGTCTTTCTAAGGAAAACAGTCCCAATTTGCCCAATCTCTCCTCGTAACTCAGACCTTCCATACCAGGCAGCATCCTGGTAAACCTCCTCTGCACTCTCTCCAGAGTCTCCACGTCCTTCCGGTAGTAAGGCGACCAGAACTGGATGCAGTATTCCAAATGAGGTCTAACCAACGTTTTATACAACTGCAACATTAAAGGCCAGCTCTTGTACTCTATACCCCTTCCTATAAAGGCTAACATACTATATGCTTTCTTCACAACCTTCTCCACTTGCTCTGCCACCTTCAGAGACTTGTTCACCTGCACCCCCAGGTCCCTCTGCGTTTCTATACTCTTAATAGGTCTACCCTTTATCATATACCTCCCCTCTACATTCTTTCTTCCGAAATGCATCACCTCACATTTATCAGGATTGAATTCCATCTGCCATCTATCTGCCCAAGCTACCAGCCTATCTATGTCCTGCTGCATCGCCTGACAATGCTCCTCACTATCCGCAAGTCCAGCAATCTTTGTATCGTCTGCAAACTTGCTGATCACTCCACTTACTCCCTCTTCCAAGTCATTTATATATATTACAAATAGAAGAGGTCCCAGTACCGAGCCCTGCGGCACACCACTAGTGACCACCCTCCAGCTAGAGAAACACCCTTCAACTATTACTCTCTGTCTCCTATTACTAAGCCAGTTACTTATCCACTAGCTACCTGTCCTTGTATCCCATTAGCCTTGACCTTTTCAACTAACCTCCCATGAGGGACAACGGTCTAAGTGCCTATACATCCTATCTCTAGAATCCCCTCCAACAGCTTCCCTACCACCATACCTATTGAAATCTACAAAGCTGCTGGTCCTACACTTATTAAGAAGCTCACTGAGTTGTTCCAGTCCTTTTGGAAACAAGGATCCATTCCTAAGGTACTTAAAGATGCTTCCAATGTATATCTCTACAAGAGGAAGGGCAATCGGCAAGTATGCGACAACTACCGAGTACTCTGCCTGCTCCCTATCACAGGAAGAACCCTTGCAAGAGACTTGCTAAATCACCTGGTCATTCATCTGGAGCTGGGCCTACTTCCGGAGTCACAAGTCACGGGAATATTCACATGATTTTTGCTGCGTGCTAACTTCTCTTAAGCAGAATCATGAGCTCTACGCAACCTTTGTTGACTTTGCAAAAGCCTTTGATACTGTAAGCCGACAAGGCCTGTGGAGGATCATGTCAAAGTTCGGCTACCATCCCAAATTCATTCAGATGGTATGCCAGTTCCATGATGGCCAGAGTACTGGATGGTGGAGAATCCTCTGAGGCATTCCCAGTCACCGGTGGTGTCAAACAGGGCTGTGTGCTCGCACCCACATTGTTCAGCATGATGTTTACTGCTGTGCTGAATGATGCCTTCCAGGACAGTGTTGCTTGAATCAGCCTCAAGTACAGAGTGGATGGGAAGCTCTTCAACCTGAGGAGACTTCAAGCTATTACCAAAGTGAAAGAGACTGTTCTGAGAGATTTATTCTTTGCCGATGATTGCGCCCTGTATACTGGTTCAGAGCCAAAGATGCAGGTCAGTATGGACAAATTTTCCATGGCTTGTGACAACTTTGGACAACATTAAAAAGACCAAAGACATGCATCAGCCTGCTCCTCATGCACCGCGCACAGAACCCATAATCACAAAGAGCAGAAATTACAGGCAGTGGACCAGTTCACTTATCTTGGCAGCAGTCTCTCCCAAGCAGTGACTATTGATACAGAAGTTAACTGCAGAATAGCAAAGGCAAGTTCTGCTTTCAGGAGACTGTGCTGCACTGTATGGGAACATTGAGGAATCAGCCCAGCAACAAAACTGAAGGTCTACAACACCGCAGTACTCAATACCCTCCTGTATGCCTGTGAAACATGGACTGTGTATCGAAGGCATGCAAGACAACTCAATCATTTCCACGTGACTTGTCTTCGCAAAATATCACGCATCAAATGGCAAGAAAAGAAACAGACATTGAAGTTCTCTCTGGAGCAAGTCTACCATCAGTCCACACACTGCTGATGAGAGTGCAGACTCAGTGGGCAGGTCTTGTCATCTGTATGTCAGAAGAGTACATATCTAATCAGCTCCTTTTTGGGGAACTCTGCTGGAAGATGCTCGCATGGAGGGCAGAAGAAATGTTTCAGAGACACACTCAAGGCTTCCCTGAAATCGCTTGACATAGAAATGACCACCTGGGAAATGCTAGCACAAAACCGCCCTACTTGGCGCTGCCTCATCCACAAAGGCTGTCAAGCAAGATGTATTGCTGAAGCACAACATAAGCGTGAACTGCGCAAGTCCAGAGCCACCAGCACAACAACTACAGTGTCTACACAAGTTGGTCCAATATGTGCCAGGACATTCCGTGCCTGAATTGGCCTGATCAGTCATCTTTGGATACACCGCAACCAGCTCAATATGAGTCATGGTGTCGAGGTCCTCATCGGTGATGATGGACAAACAGTAACACCAACATGATCAAGACCAGGGAACCCTTCATCACGCTAAAATTATTTGAAGGCTGTAAGTAGTCATAATTTATTTAGAGGAGATTCTTTGCCTAGATGTTGGAGTTGATCTACTACTGTCTTGGCTTCAATCCAGCTTAGATGAACAAACTAAACTCTGCTGCTTGACTAATAGCTGTGGACAGGACTGAATGCATCCTCTTGAAATGATTTATGGATTAATTTAATATATTTATAATGTTTATTTTCCTAAACATGGAGCCAGCAAGAGCAGGAATTTTGTTTCTGGCATCACATAAAAATACTGTTATCCACTGCTCACCAATTTATTTCCTCTCGATTTCCTTGCACACCTTACCCTAGAATGATACTTCCTCCAGTGCTGCCACCTCTACCTGCGAATTGATTTGAAAGAGATGAAACTTGGGCATTTTCTATAATGAGTGGTACTGGCTATTGCCAGATCACTGCAGACAGAGTGAAAGTAGAGATTTAGCTCAGGAAGAAGTTCAGACATACAGGAAGAAATATATTGAGTTGAGTGTACCACTATCCCTTCAATGCTTTTGAAATCAGTGGGCATGTAAAAGCCAATGGATACCTATGTAACTATTTACCGGCCCAGTCCTGCAACACTGCAATTTACCAGTGGAAGTCTGGAAAGGGGTGAGAAGTTCAGGGCCAACTGACGCTCTTAAGTAGTCAGTTAACGCCTTGCAAATATTGTTGGAAACATGGATTAGTAGCTCCTTGTCTGATCATTGGGTCCATTGGAAAAACCATACCTCAAGGTATAAAGCCCCTAGATTATAACAAAGAACAAAGAGCAACACAGCACGGGAAACAGGCCCTTCGGCCCAACGAGCCCACGCCGCCGTTATCCTTCCTCTGACCTTTGCACCGCTACCTCCAAGGCCCCTTGCCAACTTGAGACATATCTTTGATCTCGGTTCCAGTGCAGCTCGTCATCATGTAGACTGGCAGTGGACATGATTTCTAGTGATGTTAGCAAAACTGAAGATGTGCTGGCCTCTGATTGGCTGGCTCTGAAGCTGGGCGTTTTGTTGCTGAGGGGCATAAGTCCTGCTTCAAGCCAATTAACACCTGTTAGGTGGTTACGGGATTTGGAATTGATCCCTTTTCCACCTTTTAGTCCAGAGATTTATGACCATGGCACCCGATAAAATCTAGAAAAATGTGTCCAGGATAAGGAAGAAAATGAATTCGGACAATGTCGGGGGAGGGGGAGGTGGTTGGAGTTGTTTAAAAAAGTAAAGTTTTGGACTTTAAATAACAACTGAGTTTTATTTTTTAAAATGAATACAAATCCCAAAGTTGACTGAGAATATACAATCAGGCACTGAGAGGAATGGCTGCAGAGTCATTCCTAAAGGGATAACCGAATCCTTCCTTGTTTCCAGGCAAAATACTTCTAAAACCAAGAAGAGACTGATCATTATCTCTGTCTGGTAAAGACAAAACAACATAATGACCATCCTATCTCGAAAGATCTTTTAACTGATACCTAAACAGAATTGTGGTTTCTATTTTACACTTAGAATTAACAAAGAAGGGGTTAAAAGCTAGCTGAAAGAGCTACCCCTGTGTCTGTGTGTGCTTTCTGAGGAGCTGAAAGTTGTTTTCCCACTGAAGATGTGTGATACAGTAACAGAAACTGCCAGCAGTATCCCTGCAAAATAGCCATATTTTTTGCAGGTATATTTTGGATCTCTCTCTTTGACTGAGGAAGTCAGCTAGCAAAGAGGTTGCAACTGGAAAGTGAGCTTTAGAAATTTCTCCACCAAACCACAAACACAGGAAATGAAGAATCAACTATTTGCCTCAACTATCCTGAAATAAAACTGTAATGGCTGCACATTTCAGCAACTACTCCTTGTGAGTCAGTTTAACTTTTTAAATTTATTTTTATTTACTATTGGACTAAATTCTCAATTCTGATCTGTATGTTTGTATATGATTGTTATTTTACCATTTTTCTCCTTACCTTTTTAATAGTTAATAAACTTACTGTATCTTAAATTCAAGAAAACATGGTTAAATTATATCCTTTTTAAACAAAACTATTTTGTCTGGGAAAGATACCCACATCTAATGGAACCTTGTTAGATTAAACCTTGTTGCTACCAGCAGAGAAGGGAGGGTTGAATAAAAAAAATTGAACCAATCATCCAATTGTCACCAATTTGTAACAATTAGAGGGGTACCCTAGACAAATTGAGTGGTATTGTCTGGATCAACGTAATTAGAAATCTCATCTGGGGTTGATCATAACAGAGTACCAGTGAGAGTCCATTGAAGATGGAGCTTGAATTCATGTGACGATCCAGAGCAGAGGAATACTAAAAGTTTGAAAATCCTGGAAGTGGATCTGTGGGGAAAGCACCCAAGAGAAAGATTGTTTAGAAGAAGCTTTGCAAGTGAAGTTTAAAAACTCTTGTGTGAAAGTCAGAATTCCAGTGAGACCATTTGGCCCACAGTGTGACCAGTATCTGGAGGGGAATTGATAAGAAACCTGCAGAAGTTATATTGGACCATGGTATCTGTCACAGTTTGAGAGTGTGAGAGACGTGATTGCATTTTGCATTTTGGTTTACATGATCTGTACACTTACAGTGATCATTATCGTATATGATAGATTTTGTAATCTGTATTATCCTGACAAATCTGTACATATCCGTCAAAGTATAGTTAGGATAAAGGAATAGCATATTATAGTTATTATTTTCTTGTTTAATAAAAGTTTTATTTTGTTAAAAGTTCATCTTGTGACTGTTCATCCACATTTCTAAACAAAAGAAAAGTTAGATCCATCAAGCCAGGCTCCATTCTGCGATCTGTTTTGTCAACTGGTAACATCAATTAAGATCATTACTGTAGATTGTTTTGGATCATTAAAAGTTGTGGTTAACTTGTCATGAGTGAGCACTAAAGAAAGTGCAAAGTAACAAGCATTGTTTGAAAGTTAAACCAAGCAGCTTGATCCTGATTGATCAAGGCATTGTGCTGGGGAATGAATCAGTGAATGGCTATCAGCCATTATAACTGGAAGTAGTTATTATATATGCGTAATAAGTAAACAACTCATTCTCTGTGTGTAACTTCAGGTGGAGTAGCAATTGAATTGGATTGCATCTGTGCTTATAGTTACTCATCTTGTAATCCAGCTGTCCACAAACTTCATTTCATGCTTTGATATTGGGATTTTTCTGAATTGCTGCTTCTTTGGCCTTTAGAAAATATGTCAAGTATTTAAAAATATTCAAATCAGTAAAAAGATTTTAAAAATTAAAAGATATTGACAACATTTAAAGGACTTTTCTCCCAATGTAGCTACTTTAACATTTAAAAGTGAGTTGAACACAATAATTGCCCTCAGGTTTTTAGACAACATTGTGTCTTTGGCCTTACACAACACCAATATGCTGTGAAGATGGATAATATACTTGCAAGTCAAATGCTAAACCAGGCTTAAACTTCATTGAACCATTCTAACCTAACCTGCTCAGCATATCTGGGTAGGGCACCAATTTTTACATCTGCATGATTTTACTGTCCAATGCTGTTGATGGTGAGTGGAATTGGACAGGATTTAAAATGAATGTTCAATGTGAACCCACCATATTAGTAGCAGAAAGGTTACAATAACAAGTTGTATTTTTATAGTCCCCTTTACAGCAGGAAAGTATCCCAACGTACTTTACAGAAGTGTTAACAAACAAAATTTGGCACAAGCCACTTAGGAGAATTTCACAACATAGATCCTAGGCAGCTGAAGGATAGCTAATCATGGAAAAAGGAACAACAGTTGGACAAACCACTATCTTAAAGTACACAGTGCAGCTTGGAATTCTGGGGTCAGATATTTGCAAACACAATGAACTGAACTTTCCAACTATTCACATTAGTGGGATCTTCCAGTCCCGTCGACAGTGACAGCATGGGTTTCCCAGTGGTGAAGGGTGCAAACAACAGGAAATCCTGTTGACAGTGATAGGATTAGAAGATCTCACTGAATGGTGATCCATCTCCACTGCCGCAAAACATGCGGAAAATTCCCCCAGTGACTTGTTTAGTGAAAATGATATTAAAAGATTATATGATGGGAAACATTACTTGCACTCATCATGGATAAAGGCCAAGTTACAAACCAAAAAGCAATATGCTTATAATTGTATTAAAAAGAAACATATATCAATAAACAAGATCAGACTAAACTAAGGAGTATGAGTGACATCTCATGGAGCATTGCAATGATCTACTGACCAGAATGACGTGAAGAACTTCTAAAACATATCCCTGGATTCCCCCAAGGATCTAGACTAGGCCATCTCCTATTTCTCATTCACATTGTAACATTATCTGAAAACATAGTTTCCATGTGTCTTTGCTGATATGCACTACCTCATTATCATCTTTCTCAACTGCTGCATTGCCATGTTACTTACTTGATATTCAGTCCTAGATGAGCAGAAGTTTCCTCCAACTAAATATGGGGAAGACTGAAATCATTGTCTTTGTTCCATGCCATGAATTCTGTTTCCTGGCAATTGACTTCATCACTCTCCCAGGTAACTGAGGCTGAACCAGACTAATAACAAAGTTGGCATTTATATCTGATTCTGAAGTGAATTTCCAACAATTTACCACTCCATCACCAAGAATATAAGTTTTGTAACACCGCTCATCACCATCCTGCTGCTGAACCCTATCCTATGCCTTTGATCCTCCATTTCAGTATGATGTTCCAACTTCTACAAATTTATGAATTAATTCAAAATTCTGCTAACTTGTATCAAGTTTCATTCACCCATTGTATCCCTGTGCTAACTGACCTACATTGATTCTTAATTGAGCAATGGTTTGTTTGTAAAATTCTCTATTAGAACAAAGAACAAAACAGCACGGGAAACAGGCCCTTCGGCCCAACGAGCCCGCGCCGCCACCCCGATGTTCCCACCTCTACCCACGATCCCTGTCCATGTTTATAGATCTATGGATTAAAAACCAAATTTGAGACAATTTAGGGAGAATTTGTTTTGGCAATTAGCCTAAGAGCACATCTTTGGGATGTGGGAGGAAACCGGAGCACCCGGAGAAAACCCACACAAGCACAGGGAGAATGCGCAAACTTCCACAGACACAGGCCCAAATCCATGTATCTGCACAGCACAGTGATAGTCACTGAGCTGTCGTGTTGCCTATCAAATGGTCCAGGTCAAGCGTACACTAACGACGTGAAGCACTAGGATACTCTCGAAAAAAATCCAAGAGCAGCCCTCTCACGACCCATCGCGTGTATGCCCCTCGTTAGACAACAAGGTGGACCAAATCACCTGTAGGATAAAAACAAGTACATCAATATCATCATCTATTTACACACTTCCCAGGGACTCCCAAGGCTCATGATCCCTGTTTTAAATCAGTTTTCTGTACCCCTCCATTCCCATTCTGTTCATGTGCCCATCTAGGTATTTCTTAAATAAGTCCAGAGTACCTGCCTCCACCACTTTACTTGGCAGTGCATTCCATAACCCCACCACCCTCTGTGTGAAAAAACTCCCTCTAGCATCCAAATTATACCTTACCACCCTCACCCTAAGCCCGTGACCCCTCGTGCTATTTGAGTCCATCCTAGGAAAAAGCTTGACCCTGTTTACTCTATCTATACCCTTCATAATCTTGTGCACCTCTATTAGATCTCCTCTAAGTCTACATCTTTCTAAGGAAATCAGTCCCAATTTGCCTAACCTCTCCTCGTAACTCAGACCTTCCAAACCAGGCAGCATCCTGGTAAACCTCCTCTGCACTCTCTCCAGAGAGTCCATGTCCTTCCAGTAGTAGGGCGACCAGAACTGGACACAGTATTCCAAATGAGGTCTAACCAACGTTTTATACAACTGCAACATTAAAGGCCAGCTCTTGTACTCTATACCCCTTCCTATAAAGGCTAACATACTATATGCTTTCTTCACAACCTTCTCCACTTGCACTGCCACCTTCAGAGACTTGTTCACCTGCACCCCCAGGTCCCTCTGCTTTTCTATACTCTTAATAGGTCTACCCTTTATCATATACCTCCCCCCTTCATTCTTTCTCCCGAAATGCATCACCTCACATTTATGAGGATTGAATTCCATCTGCCATCTGTCTGTCCAAGCTACCAGCCTATCTATGTCCTGCTGCATAGCCTGATAATGCTCCTCACTGTACGCAAGTCACTATTTGAAAATCTCTCCATGCCTTGCTTCCTTTATCTTTGTAATCTCTTCCAGTACTACAAACTTCTGAGATATTTGTGCTCCTCGAAAGGTGCTCTTGTGTATTCCCAATTTTAATTGTCATTATTGACATTTTACAAAATTACAGCTGCTATGTTAATAAATATGCTAACTTTTGTAATTCCTTCCATAAACCTCTAAGCCTTTCTCTGTGTTTTAAACCACCCCTTTGACCAAGCATTTGATCATTAGTCCTAACATGTCCATATGTGACTTTTTGTCAAATTTGGATTGATAATGCTGCACATTAAGATGTTTTACTCTGTTACAGGTGCTATATAAATGCAAATTGTTGTTGCTAAAAGACTACAAAATGTTGGGAAGGACTTACTGTTCAATATTTGCTGATCTCCTCTTGTCACCAATTCCCTGGATGATATGCAAGCAATCAAGAACGCATTGCAGTAGCTTTTATGCAATTTGGCAACAAGACAAAACCAGACCCTGTTAAGGATTACACTCCACTTATTATTACTATTGATACTGACATGCTGTCGATAATGGAGAGATTCACTTACTTCTATAGCAACCTCTTTAAAGAAGTCTTTATTGATATAACATTTGAGAGAGATTTTGCATCCATATTTATAATATTGTCCTTCCACATTAGGAATTCTTGATAATTTACAACTTTAAAAAAATTACACAAGTGAATGGAACTAGCCAGGCATAGCTCTGGAGGGAGGGGAGTAAAACATGGCTGGGCAGTACCATGGCACTGTCCTTGGCCCCTTGACACTCTAGCAATGCCAGTACAAGTGGTAAGCGACAGTACCATGGGAGGTTCTTCTGGGGTGCTCCATTTGAGGCTGGTAAGATTCTTCTCATCCATGGAGGGGGGAAGATTCTTTGTGTCCATTGGCGGAAAGGAGGGTCGTTTTTTTTAAATTATAGATTTGTGGGGAGAGAGGTTCCTGCTTTTTTATTGGATATTGAGGCGCCATTTAAAAAGGCCACCCTGATCTTGGAATTCCCAATGTTGTTGGCTTTTCACAACCCTGCCTATGTATTTGCAGAGTGCTGCAGCTGGCATGATATGTAAAAATATAGAAATTCTGCCCTTATATTTACCTAGTGCTTTTAATGTCAGAAAATATCAAACAACACTTGTGTTATCAAACAAAATTGATACTGAACTACTTCAGGAGATATTGGACCAAATAGTGGCGGACTTGCACTTGTGGGGACCTACACGCACCTCCATTACTGCCTTCCCGAGACATCATACCTCTTTGCCCAATGACATTTGCATTTCAAATGCTGAAGTTGTTGATCTTAATTGAACAAATGTTCACTCCTAGTATGAACAAATATGCCAGAATATTAAAGGATTCAGTACTAGTGCTTGATCAAGATTTTTTTTAAAAGTTTTTTGAAAAAGAAGCAACATTGATTAAATGAATCTCATTAGGCATTAAATAACAGTTTAAAATGACATTTTAATCCCACATAAAGTGCAGCCTGCAGGCGGGTTTAAACTCATCTTTTCAGTAGTTCTGTGCTAACCCGGTGTTTCCTGACCTTTCAGCGAAGTTGCATAATCAACATAAGAATATAAGAAATATGAGCAGGAGTAGGCCATTTAGCCCCTCGAGCCTGCCCCACCATTCAACAAGATCATGGCTGATCTGAAGTGGATCAGTTCCACTTTTCCGCTTATTCCCCATAACGCTTAATTCCCTTATCTATCAGAAACCTATCTACCTGTGACTCAAATATATTCAGCGAGTATCCTCCATCACTTCAATGGCAGAAAATTCCAGAGACTCGCCACCTTTGAGTGAAAAAGTTCCTCCTCAACTCTGATCTAAACAGCCACCCCCCTCCTTATTTTGAGGCTGTGCCTTCTAGTTCTGCTATTCTTTCTAAGCGGGAAGAATCTCCTCTACCTCTACCCTATTTAGCTCCTTCATTATCTTATATGACTCTATAAGATCCCCCTCAGTCTTTGAAACCCTAACGAGTACAGATCCCGTCTATTCAATCTCTCCTCATAGGCTAACCCCCTTATCTCCGGTATCAGCCTAGTGAACCTTCTCTGCAAGCCCTCCAAGGCCAATATATGCTTTCACAAATGCGGCGACCAAAACTGCACACACTACTCCAGTTGCGGCCTCACTAGTGCCCTGTACAGTTGCAGCAAGACCTCCTTGCTTTTATATGCTATCCCCCTCGCTATAAAAGCCAACATTGCATTCGCCTTCTTGATCACCTGCTGCACCTGCAGACTGGGTTTTTGCAATTCGTGCAAATGGACCCCTCTGCACCGTCGCATGCTGCAGCTTTTCACCCTTTAAATAATTATCCCTCCTACTATTATTTCTACCAAAGTGGATAACCTCACGTTTGCTAACATTATACTCCATCTGCCAGGTCCTCACCCACTCACTCAGTCTATCCAGGTCTCTCTGCAGATGTTCCATGCCTTCCACACAATTTGGTTTTCCACCCATCTTAATGTCATCAGCAAATTCCATGACCCTACACTCAGCCCCCTCCTCCAGATCATCTATGTAAATGGTAAACAGTTGAGGCCCTAGCACCAATCTCTGTGGCACTCCACTAGTCACCAACTGCCAACCAGAATAGCACCCATTGATTCCAACTCTCTGCTTCCTAGTAAACAACCAATCCTCTATCCATGCTAATACCTTACTCCCAATTCCATGCACCCTAACCTTTTGCAGCAACCTTTTGTGAGGCATCTTATCAAACACCTTTTGGCAATCTAAAAACATCACATCCACTGGTTCCCCTCTGTCCACCACACTAGTCACATCCTCATAGAAATTCAATAAATTCATTAAACACAACTTCCCCTTCACAAATCTGTGCTGCGTCTGCTTGATTAAACCGTTGTTTTCTAGGTGTCTTGCTATTTCTTCTTTGATGATGGATTCTAGCATTTTCCAACTACGGAAGTTAAACTAACTCTTCTATGGCTGGCGTCATATATGATGCAAAGGAAGATGTGATCGTTGAGGTGGTAAATCATTACAATTCATCAGGAACATTGCAGGAGAATCTCAGGGGAACATCCTCAGACCAACCATCTTTAGCTGCTTAAAAATGATTTTCCTCATGTCATGGGTTCAAGCGTGGTATTGATCCATTTAATAATAAAACAGCCTATGTCAAACCACAGCAGGACTTTGTTATTTCTGGTACAAGATCTGTTTAAAATGGCTGTAGCATATCATTTGACTTGCAGTATTCAACTTTGGAAAGTCCTGAAACTCAAGAAAATACTTAATTAAAAATGGGCAATCACAGCAAGTTGTGAAATTCAAGCATCCCTTAGTTAAACATGCACTAACAACAGAAATTATGATAATGTACCAGCAGAAACTTGTTTTTTCTACATGAGCAATGGACATTGAAATGCAATGGATGTTGGGATGGCCTGGTGGCACAGTGGTTAGCAGTACTGTTTCACAATGCCAAGGACCCAGGTTCAATTCCGGACTTAAGTTACTGTGTGGAGTTTGCACATTCTCCCAGTGTCTGCATGGGTTTTGTCTGAGTGATCCGGTTTCCTCCAACAGTCCAAAGATATGAGGGTTAGGTTGATTAACCATGCTAAATTGATCCTAATGTCAGGGGAATTAGCCTGGTAAATATGTGGGGTTACAGGAATAGGATCTGGGTGGGATTGTGGTCGGTTCAGACTTGATGGGCTGAATGGTCTCCTTCTGCACTGTAGGGATTCTATAATATGAAATGAATATTATCAACCTTTCATTATATTGTTTTGACTCCTTAATCCCAACACAAAGACCTTGATGGGGTGAAATTTCACAAAAGGTATTCAAAGCCATAATAGAGAATGTTTACCAGGCTAACACACCATTTTATTTGGAAAAGAACTTTGGACTTGTAACAGGTCCCCTTGGCAAGGCAGCCATATTTGTTTCCTGCTTTTAAAATATAAAAGCAGAAGCTGTTGAGCAATAAATACCATCAAAAGACCATCTGAAAAGCTACTGATTCAGCTGCAAGAGAGTTAAGCAGCCAAGATAATATACAACAATACCTTGAAAGAGAAAAAAGAACCGTCTTCTCCAATCTGTTCCAACTTAAAGTTCACTTGAGAGTCGACTGCTTAGCAATTCAATTACAAGATGCCTCACAGCTTACTGAGAAGCTAAAGCATCAATTCATCAAAGAAACTGCAGCCATGCTGTGAAGAAAATGGAAATAATTCCAGATTGTAATTGTGTTGGTTTCTTCTTTCTGTAACTAATTTCTATGTGCATGATAGTATTTGTGAGACATCACATTTTAAACCTTTAGGGCAAGTGTCTGATAAATAATTTTCTTTTATTTTTAATTGCATAAAAGCCTGCTGCTAGAATCATTTAAATTGGGATATATGATTCTGAGAATTATTGAAGCCATTCACACTAACCTCACACATAAAAAAAATTTTGATCAGAGACAATAATAAAATATATATTCTGTCTGTGATAACTGGGTCAACATTCAGTTATAATCTGATAAATAGTAGGCTATGATTACATAAATGCCAGATAATGGCATATGCTGCCATAGTATCCAACTTAACAGCATGACTGAATTGAGTTCCTGAATCGCAAAATTTTGAAAATCCGTTGTTTGATCACAAACTTAACTGAACCAAATCTAACAATTCACACGATAAGAGACTGGGTACTAATGTGATGGCTCACCTTAAAGACTCTCTGCTGTGTATAAAGTTCACATTAGGAGCATGAATGAATATGCACTACTTAGTTGGTTGGGTGCATATTCAATCCTGAAGATGTTTGATGGCATCCAGTACTCAGCTTTTCTATCACTGAGACACTGAGGGTCTATTATATACAATCAACTGGATGCACTGCAGGAATCTGACATGATTACTTTGTTTACACCTCCCTCCCAGTAAATTTTAGCCCCAGGAAGGGTAAGAAAAGTAATATGTGAAAATAACCATCTCCATGTTCACTTCCTAGTCACATACTATCTAGACTTTGTTATATATCACCTTTTAATTATTGCTGGATCAGTATTCTGGAATTATTAAACATCATTAGAGTAATAAAAAGTTTGGTTTGGGTCAGATGAGATTTAATTTTTAAAAAATGTTTGAATCTGACTTCAACTCTCTTCCTACCTACCCAATTCTTGGAATAATGGAGCAGAACATGGAGACAGGCACCAAATCCACTCCTGGGATGCAAGTTGGTCTTTTCAATGTTTAAATGAAGTTGAGAGACTCACATTTAAGTTATTCTACAGACTTAAACCTGTCTAGTTTTCTCTGGCCTCTGAGAGGCCATTCATTTTTTTGAGTTTATATTTGGCCATCCCATTTCATCAACTTAAATGTATCTACCCAAAATGTTTAAGGCATTTCTGTCTGCAGAGTATAATCACCTAACTTTATATCAAAGAGTTTGTGCTCATGTCCCTTGGAGTCTACGAGGGATAACCATCAAGGATTGCATGAAATCAAAAGACCATCTCAAGTAGGAATGGACAATAAATGGAGCTTTTGTTTATTCAGCATTATCCATATCCTGGGAACAATTTAAGAAGTTCTTTGTTCTTTGCCTGGATAAGTGCAGCTTCAGCAACAGTCATGAGGTGCGATATTATCCAGGACAAAGCAGTCGCCTGATTGGCATTCCTTTCATAAACATAGAACATAGAACATAGAACATTACAGCACAGAACAGGCCCTTCGGCCTTCGATGTTGCGTCGACCAATATAAAAAGCAATGCCCCTCCAAACTAAACCATTCCCTTCTCTTCCATATACTTATCAACTAACCTCTTAAACGCCACCAAACTTGGCGCATCTACAACTGCTGCAGGCAGGGCATTCCACTCCCGAACCACCCTTTGGGTAAAGAACCTACCTCTGATATCCGTCCTATAACTATCACCCCTTAATTTAAAGCTGTGTCCCCTCGTGCTAGCTTTCTCCATCCTAGGAAAAAGGCTATCACTGTCCACCCTATCTAAACCTCTAATCATCTTATATGTTTTGATTAGGTCCCCTCTTAGCCGCCTCCTTTCTAACGAAAACAACCTCAAATCCCTCAGCCTCTCTTCATAAGACCTGCCCTCCATACCAGGCAACATCCTGGTAAACCTCCTCTGTACCCTCTCCAATGCCTCCACATCTTTCTTATAATGTGGGGACCAGAACTGCACACAATACTCCAAGTGCGGCCGCACTAGAGTTTTGTACAGTTGCAACATGACGTTGCGGCTCCGAAATTCAATCCCTCTACCAATAAAAGCTAAGACTCCATATGCCTTCTTAACAACCTTCTCGACTTGACTGCCTACTTTCAGGGATCTATGCACATACACACCAAGATCCCTCTGTTCATCAAGACTACTAAGAATCCTACCATTAGCCCTATACTCTACACATTTATTATTTCTGCCATAGTGCATTACCTCACACTTTTCCACATTAAACTCCATTGCCACCTCTCGGCCCAGCTCTGCAACTTGTCCAAGTCCCTCTGCAAACTATAACACCCCTCTTCACTATCTACCACTCCACCGACTTTAGTGTCATCTGCAAATTTACTAATCCATCCTTCAATACCCTCATCCAGATCATTTATAAAAATTACAAACAGCAGGGGCCCCAAAACAGACCCCTGAGGTACACCACTTGTAACCGAACTCCACGATGAATATCTCCCATCAACCACCACCCTCTGTCTTCTATCTGCTAGCCAATTCCTAACCCAATTAGCTAAATCACCCTCTATCCCATACATCTGCATTTTCTGCAGAAGTCTTCCATGGGCCACCTTATCAAACGCCTTACTAAAGTCCATATATACCACATCAACCGCCTTACCCCCATCCACCTCTTTAGTCACTTTTTCAAAAAACTCAATGAGGTTAGTAAGGCACGACCTACCCTTCACAAAACCATGCTGACTATCCCCAATCAATTCATTTCTCTCTAAATAACTATAAATCCTATCCCTAATAATTCTCTCCAATACTTTGCCCACAACAGAAGTAAGACTCACTGGCCTATAATTCCCTGGAAGGTCTCTCTTCCCCTTCTTGAACAATGGGACCACATTCGCTATCCTCCAGTCCTCCGGAACCACACCCGTAACCAACGACGACCTGAAGATCAGAGCCAGAGGCTCTGCAATCTCTCTTGCCTCCCAGAGAATCCTAGGGTAAATCCCGTCCGGCCCAGGGGACTTATCCAACTTCAAACCCTCGAGAATATCTAGCACATCCTCCCTATCTACTTCGATACCTTCCAGTTTGCTACCCTGTACCTCAGTGTTCTCCATAACTACATTTACATCACCCTGCGTGAATACCGAAGAGAAATATTTATTCAGTACCTCTCCAATCTCCTCAGGCTCCACGCACAACTTCCCACTGCTGTCTATGACTGGCCCTAATCTTGTCCTAACCAATCTTCTATTCTTAACATATCTAAAGAAAGCTTTAGGATTCTCCTTAATCCTATCAGCCAAAGTCTTCTCGTGTCCTCTCTTAGCTCTCCTCAATTCACTCTTTAGCTCCCTCCTGGCTAATCTATAGCTATCCATTGCACTAACCGAGCCTTCAAGCCTCATCCTGACATAAGCCTCCTTTTTCCTTTTAACCAGCAAATCAACTTTTTTCGTACACCAAGGTTCTCTTACTCGACCATTTCCTCCTTGCCTGACAGGGACATACTTATCAAGGACTCGCAGCAGCTGCTCCTTGAATAAGCTCCACATTCCAGATGTTCCCAGTCCCTGTAGTTTCCTATTCCAATCTATGCACCCTAATTCTCTCCTGATGACCTCATAATTACCCTTCCCCCAGCTATAACTACTGCCCCCAGCTTCATGCCTATCCGTATCCATCGCTAAGGTGAATGTAAGCGAATTGTGGTCACTATGACCAAAATGTTCACTAACTTCCAAGCCTAACACCTGGTCTGGCTCATTGCCCAGCACCAAATCCAATGTAGCCTCACCTCTAGTTGGCCTATCTACATACTGAGTCAAAAAACCTTCCTGCACACTTTGTATAAAAACTGACCCCTCTAACGAGCTAGAGCTATAGCTATTCCAATCAATATTAGTAAAGTTAAAGTCCCCCATAACAATTACCCTATTACTTTCACTCCTGACCAGAATTGACTTTGCAATCCTTTCCTCAACCTCTCTAGAACTTTTAGGAGGTCTATAAAAGACTCCCAACAGGGTGACCTCTCCTTTCCTGTTTCTAATCTCATTAGAAACATTCAGTCCCTTCACATTGATGAACAATGACAGCAGAGTATCATCTACAAAATGCACTGCAGAAACTCACCAAGTCCCCTTATGCAATATCTACCAAACCCTTGACCATTGCCAACTTGAAGGCCAAGGACAGCAGATGCATTGGAACACTACCACCTGGAAAGTTTCCTCCAAGTCACTCACCCTCCTGACTTGGAAATATAATAAGTTTCACAACACCAGGTTAATGTCCAACAGATTTATTTGTAGCAAACACCACTAGCTTTCAGAGCACTCCTCCTTCATCAGGTGAGTGGGGAGTTCCAGTATTTTAGTTGGTACTCCCCATTTACCTGACGAAGGAGCACTCCGAAAGCTAGTGGCATTTGCTACCAAATAAACCTGTTAGATTTTAACCTGGTGTTGTGACACTTCTTACTGTGTTTACCCCAGTCCAATGCTGGCATCTCCACATCTTGGAAATATAATGCCATTCCTTCATTGTTGCTGTGTCAAAATCTTGGAACACCTTCTCTAACAGCACTACCTACACCACAGGAACTATAGCTGTTCAAGAAGGCAGTTCACCACCATCTTCTCAGGGCAATTAGGGATGGGCAATAAATGCTGGGCTAGTCAACAACACCTACAACCGATAAATGACTATTAAAAATACTCACAGGAATGGAAGAATACCTGATAAAGTTGGGCTCAAGGCCTCCTTCTTGAGGTGGTGTTATGGGATGTACTGCACTCTCCAAAGTCATGCATGAAGAATAACTACTTAAGAAAACCACTGGGGCTTAGTTGATGCCTGTTTAACTGTGTCTCTGTGTAGTTCACTGGGAGTAAAGGATACAATGTAACAGGAAACTAGTCCCAGAATGCCATTGCAACATAGTGTTCTAGCCATGAATCATTACAAGTGGTGAATTGCAACCTCAATCTAAGGAATCTTCAAACTAAGATGAAGAATTACACCAAAGGGAAGTTAAAAATAATGAACCAGCTGGCTTAATTGGCCATAATACAGTCAGTTTGGAATCAAATGCACAGAAATCTGGATTCTCAGCTGTAAAGGAAGAGTTGTGCATGACATGAAGCATCACAGTTACGAAACAGATTGAATATTTCGGTACAAAAATTTTGAACAAGTATACCCTTGAATTTTTAGAAATCATTTATTGTAATCTGAGAGGCAGAGCAATAGCAAATGCATGTTCAAGCAAAGACGAGACAGTGAGTAAATGTTCCACAGCTGATAGGTACACAGCAACTTGATGCATCAAGGTAGAAATTCCACTTTACACTTTTCAGCAAATTGGCTAATCTGTCCAAGCCAAATTCCTCTGTTTCAATATTTAAAAAACAATCTTTGATATTAAAATAATAGAAGATTTCCACTGAACACGATAGCCAATAAAAGCAATGTAAAAAAAAATCATTTCTGTCATGTCGTAATTTTTGGACTGTTTTACATCTCAAACTGCACTCTCACAAAGTTTGCTGAATATTTTTGGCATTACATTTCTTTTGGAAGAAAAACAGTTAAATAACAGAAGTCTTGATACTGCTAGCATTGCTGGGAACTGGAAGCATCACTGAGTTTAAGGAGGTTAAATAGCAGGGTTAGAGAGAGAAGTTGTGGCATAGGACGAGAATTGAATGTTATTGAGAAATGTAATCATTTGTCGAATAAAAAAAATTGTAAGCGAAGTAGTTTTAATTTTCGTATGAAAAGATTAATTTTAGTTTCAATGCTGTTTTTATTTTTTTCTTTTCATTTTCTTTTGCCCTCTTTTCTGTTCCCTGTTGATATTGACTCTTTGTTGATATACTTATGAATGGCACTGGTGCCATTGATGCAATGATGAAGTGGCTATTCTTTGCATGTGCATCCTGGAGAACTGAGGGAACATTTGTACTGGCCTTTGCCAATTCTGGGAAGGCAGGGGTGGGGAAATGCTTGGAGAGTATTTTTGTTTTGGTATCTAATTTTTCGATTTGAACAGATAGATTTTTATACACTTCTACTTTGTATCAGATTGATTCTCCTCTTGTTGTATACACAACCTGCTTTGCTGCTGTGGATGTCCAAGATTCACAGTGAGCATTTTTCTTCATCCAGTTCCCAAAGAGGCCTTTGGGTGGAGAGAATCCAACTGGGAGCACAATAAAATTACAGTAATTAGATTGACCTCAGAAAAATTTGTCAGGATAGTAACAGAGCACTTTTAAAACATAGAACATAGAACATTACAGCGCAGTACAGGCCCTTCGGCCCTCGATGTTGCGCCAACCAATGTAACCAATTTTATGACCCTCTATCTTAAACTATTCCAATGCTATCCATATGCCTACCCACTGTCCATTTGAACGGCCTTAAACTTGATGAGTCCACAACCGCTGCAGGTAGGGCATTCCACACCCTTACTACCCTCTGAGTAAAGAACCCACCTCTAGCATCTGTCCTATAACAACCATCCCTTAATTTAAAGCTATGTCCCCTCATACTATCCATCTCCATCTGAGGAAAAAGGCTCTCACTATCCACCCTATCTAACCCTCTGATTATCTTATATGTCTCAATTAAGTCACCTCTTAGCCCTCTTCTCTCTAATGAAAATAACTTCAAGTCCCTTAGCCTTTCCTCATAAGACCTACCCATCATACCAGGCAACATCCTGGTAAACCTCCTCTGCACCCTTTCCAATGCCTCCACATCTTTCTTATAATGTGGCGACCAAAACTGTACACAATACTCCAAGTGCGGCCGCACTAGAGTTTTGTACAGTTGCAACATCACATCTTGGCTCCAAAATTCAATCCCTCTACCAATAAATGCTAACACACTATACACTTTCTTAACAACCTTATCAACTTGAGTACCAACTTTCAGAGATCAATGCACCGTAGACCGAGATCTCTCTGCTCATCTACACTACTAAGAGTCCTACCATTAGCCCTATATTCTGCACACATATTACTCTTACCAAAGTGAATCACCTCACACTTTTCCACATTAAACTCCATTTGCCACTTCTCGGCCCAGATCTGCAACTTATCTATGTCCCTCTGCAAACTGCAACGTCCATCCTCATGGGTTTAAAGTCAATCATTCTAACTTTATACCAGCTTCCAATCTTATGTTATTGATAAGCTTTTGGTCATGGAGAGGCAGTACAATCAATCCTGTTTCTGATTTCACCTTGTGTCTTCACATGTACACTTTTCAATAATTGCTGAACAGTGATCAGGAGACATAATATTGGCTGGTTTTCCCTTCCTTGGCACAGGTCATTGAGGATAATTGTAACACGGCTACTGATGTATCAGTTGTCATTGGCTTGGTTATTCAGCAGAGAGCATAGATTAAATCTGAGACTTTCCTTTTCTTGGATAACTCAATTACACATTGACGGGCAAATCTTTTTGTGGATTTTCACAAATTCAGCACGTGACGAGTTCTTATCACATCCTCTTTTAATTCATCCTATTGTAACATCAATATATTACATAAAACATTGGTAGTCAACAGATCATCATTTGAAAGATGTAAAGGATACAATGTAACAGGAAACTAGTCCCGGAATGGCATCACAACATAGTGTTCTTGCTATGAATCATTACAAGTGGTGAATTGCCAACCTCAATCTAAGGGATCTTCAAACTAAGATGAAGAATTACACCCTACTAACAAGAAAGGGGAGTTAAAAATAATGAACCAGCTGGCTTAATTGGCCATAATATGGTCAATTTGGAATCAAATGCACAGAAATCTGGATTCTCAGCTGTAAAGGAAGAGTTGTGCATGACATGAAGCATCACAGTCTGTTATGAAACAGATTGAATATTTTGATACAAAAATTTTGAACAAGTATACCCTTGAATTTTTAGAAGTCATTTATTGTAATCTGAGAAACAGCGCAATAGCAAATGCATGTTCAAGCAAAGACGAGACAGTGAGTAAATGTTCCACAGCTGATAGGTACACGGCAACTTGATGCATCAAGGTAGAAATTCCACTCTACACTTTTCAGCAAATTGGCTAATCTGTCCAAGCCAAATTCTTCTGTTTCAATATTTAAAAAATAATCTTTGATATTAAAATAATAGAAGATTTCCACTGAACACGATAGCCAATAAAAGCAATGTAAAAAAAATAATTTCTATCATGTCATAATTTTAACACCTGAAATGTTAATCCATCTGCCTCATGCAAATATGCTGTATACTTGTAGCATTTTCTCTTCTTCTAAAAATGCAAGCATTCTCAACTACTATTAATCAATGATTTAGAAAAGAGCAGCCATGAACTACAGTTTCAAACAAATGCTTTCCATGTTTTGAAACATTGGCACCTGAAAAACCTAAATAAAGAAAAATAATAGTTTCAAGATACATATAGCACAAATATACTATTTTGAATATAGACTGATTATGTTTGGCATGCAAATGACGCTTCCACAAGAACTTCTTGCATTTTAACAAAATAAGCACTGCAGTCTCAGAATATAAAATGCATTAAAAAAACTTACTGCCTTGTTTGAAAATGAAAGGCAGAAGTTGCTAAAGAAAGCTATCTGAATATTTACTCAGTTTCATAAATTGTTGTAAAAAAGGGAGAAATATGCATTTTTATTTACATTCTTATATTTATTGGCTGTTGTGCTGTGGCTTGGTAACACATTTGGATAAGCCTTCTGGATAAGTACATTTCTTCTGAGATGGAATTGCAGGGAGTACACGATTGGTTCTTAGTGAGTCACCTGACATAACTGGCAGAAAGGATTGGTTTTGGCTAATCTTGTCCCTTTGCAATCTGGATGGACGTGGTGGTGGGAGATTCAATGCAGCAGTCCTTACAGATGTCTGAGGAAGAGATTTGAACTTTTTCATATTCTGAGACATGCTGTCAGATGGCAGATTACCTACAGTCAAGAGAAATAATTTTTAACTGAGTTATATTTCAAAGTTTCAACTTTATTTAAAAAAACCTTTCTCTCCTGATGTTGTAATCAATTCAGGCAAGTGGTAGTTAAAACAGAATTATAGATAATACAAGATATGAACAAGCAGGGTAGATAAAGTAAAACCAGTAAATGTAGTATATTTGGGATTCCAAAAGGTATTTGACAAGGTGCCACATAGGAGGTAAGATTATGGTGTTGGGAGTGATATAATAGCATGGATAGAGGACTGGCTAACAAATGGGAACAGAGAGTCAAAATAAATGGGTCATTTTCAGAATGGCAAACTGTAACTGCTGGATTGCCAAAGGGACCAGTGCTGGGGCTTTAGCATTTTATAGTCTACATTAGTTACTTTGATGAAAGGACCTATTGCAGCCAAATTTGCTGACAATATGAAGAGAGGTAAGAAAACAAGTTATAAGGAGGATGTAGAAAGTCTGCAAAAGGATAGATTAAGTGAGTGGGCAAAAAATTTGCAGATAGGGTATATTGTGGTAAAATTCCTCTTTGGAAGGAAGAATTGAAAAACAGGATGTTATTTGAAATGGAAAAAGAATGCTGCATATATAGAAGAATCAGGGTGAACTTGTATATGAATCACAAAACGTCAACAGCAAATAATTAGGAAAGCAAATATCATGTTAGCATTTATTGCAAGACAAGTGGGCCTCAATTTTACTGCCCACCTGTACAGGAATCAGAGTGGGTGAGGACAGACAATGGAAAGGTCTATTGACTTTGGGTGGAATTTTATGGTTTTGGGACAAACTAGGCCATAACATCTGCCACTGAAGTATAAAAATAGGGAAGCCTTGCTACAACTGTATAAGTTATTGATGAAACATGCCTAAAGTACTGTGTACAGTTTTGGTCACCTTACCTAAGAATGGACGTATTTGCATTGGAAGCAGGTAGAAAACATTCAGTAGTCTGATTCCTCGGATGAGGGATTTGTCTTATAAGAAAAAGATGAGCCAATTCTCATTGGAGTTTAGAAAAATGAGAGGCTTCTCATTGAAATGTGTATGATTTTGATGGGGCATGAGAGAATAGACACTGAGAGGATGTTTCCTCTCATAGGGAAATCTGGAACTAAGGACACAGTTCAAAAATAATGAGTCTCCAATTTAGAACGTAGTTAAGAAGAATCCCTATATATTTACCCATTAATCCCTCTAACCTATGCATCCCATGACACTAAGAGGCATTTTTTTAAGCACATCTTTGGATTGTTGGAGGAAACCGAAGCACCGGGAAAAAACCCCATACAAACTCCGCACAGACAGTGACCAAGCCGGGAATCAAATCCAGGTCCGTGGAGTTGTGAAGCAGCAGTGCTAACCACTGTGTTACCGTTAGTGTTTGGAATTCTCTGCTCCAGCAAGCAGTGAGTCATTGAATCTGTTCAAGGCTGAGTTAGGCATAGGTGGACTTCTGTTTGACAAGGGAATCAAGGGTCATGGGGGTAGGCAGGAAAGTGCAGTTATGGTTACAGTCAGATTAGCCATAATTTATTGAAAGGGGGAGCAGGCTCAAGGGGCTGATGAATGACCTGTTTCTGCTTATATTTATGTTCTCTATTCTCCCAAAGACAAATTAACGTCAACTGTACAAAATCACCAGTGCTTATCAACAACAACAACTTGTTTTTATATCACATCTTTAATGTAGTAAAATGTTCCAAGTCACTTCAAGGAGCATTGTAAATCAAAACTTGTCACGGAGTGACACAAGAACATATTAGGGTGGATGAAATTTTAGGATGTCTGGGGCATCACATCCCCACCAATTCCAACAAGCCCACTTTACACTACCATTTTATATTTAACAAGCATTGACTGACAAAAGGCAAGCATTCCATCCTCACAGATGAAAGTCTTGCAGCGGCCTCTGAAAGGGGACTGTAGGGGATTCCTGTGAGAGCTGTTGCAAGGTGGGGGGGGGGGGGGTGATTGGGGGACAGGCTGAGGTGGGAGAAGGGCAGTTGGGGGTTTCAGTTCCTTGAGGGGAGGGTACCCCTGTAAGAAGGGGGCTCCCAATGGAGGTGTTCTCCACCAAGCCTGAATTGGCCATTTTAGGCCTTAGTTGAGACAAAGTTGCGCTTTCTCTCCAAAGTCCTACCTGGCCCACCATAAAATTACTTCCAGATTGTGGTGTGGAATCCTGAAGGGAATTCTGTCCATACAATTTCATGCTGCCCTTTTGCCTCAAAGCCCATTGAGAGAGGGAGTGTAAAATTCAGATCAGAATATCTTAAAGGACGAAGGAGAGATGAAGAGACAGTGGCATTCAAGAAGCAAATTTCAGAGATAAAGGCACAGCTACCATTGATGAGGTGATTAAAATAGAGATGCTCAAGAGGCCAAACTGAGAGAAGTGTAGACATTTCAAAGGAGATTAGAGGTGAGGAGGGTGACACCATGGTTGATTTTGGAAATATTAACACATTGCTTATCCTGAAGCCATTCTAGTTCAGTTTGCACAGAGTTGATAGATGAAATTTGGATAATCTCAAGTTTATGGAGAGTAAAATGTGGAGGTCTTTTGAAATATCTAAGTTCAAGGTAATACAGATATAGATGAGGATTTAAGCAGTAGATATCTGAAACAGGGGTGAAATTGCTAACATTATGGGGGTAAAATTAAGTGGTCCAAGTGATAGTGTGTTTATGTGGCCAGAAGCTCATCTTAGGGTCAAATATGACAATAAGATTACAAACTTGCTTTTTCCTGCAATTAGTAGATTACCACTATTATATGAAATTTTGTGCAATGAATGAAAACGATGAAAAAACATTCAGTGAATACATAAATACTGTATTTGATCCAGCTAATAAGCGGAAAATGGTAGATTATTTGCAGATGTTAATTATTTATTTTTATTTAGATTTGTAACATTGATTCAGCCTCTTAAACAAGATTTGCCTGTTCATTTTGTGGTAAACTGGAGTTTGACACTCCATTTAAATGTATGGTATTAAATTTTTGAGTTGAAATGAAAATACAAGCCAAACAAAATCTAAAATATAAAAGATAAAATATAATTTTGCAAAAGTTTGGAATTTCGAGTCAAAATAATTAACAACATTGAATATAGCTTATAAGCAACTCACTTCTCTGAAAATTTTAATGAGCTTCACTCTCAACATTAGAAATTTGAATGTTACAAAAATGACCAGTACGATTTGGTGAAGTCTCCTTGGTGGTTGGGCAATAGAATCTGTTACTCTGAATCCACCGAGACTAATGGGATGTAGGTCTTCTGTCTACTAGGTATAAAGGACTAGTTTGGTCAGACTCTCTGATCTCATTTGCCCCATCACCACTGCAAACGAGAACAGAGAATTTGGCACTCAGCCTAAACTTCATTTATTGCAGAAGAACTGAGATTCCCAGATATGGATGAGGTCGGAGAATTCAGGCCAAGATCTCCTATTTGAATCACCTTAAACCATAGAATCCCTATAGTGCAGAAGGAGGGCATTCAGCTCATTGAGTCTGCAACAACTCCCTGAAGGCCCATGCCTCCACCCTAACCCCATAACCCCACACATACTTGTGCACTAAGGGGCAATAAGCACGTCCAATTCATCTAACATGCACATCTTTAGACTGTGGGAAAAAACCCATGCAGACACAGTGCAAACCCTACACAGACAATAACCCCATGTCAGAATCAAACCCAGTCCCTGTACTGTAAGTTAGCAATGCTAACCATTGTGTCACTGTGCCACCTTTAAGTAGCAATCTCAAAGTGATCACAAGAATGATTGCTGTGGGAAATAAAGGCAGGGACTTTTACAAGCTTTAGAATCTAAAGTTAGAATAGATCACATTAGACATTTGTATAAAATATGCATAATGGATATTTTGGTCAACGAGTCTATGCTGATGTTTATATTCCTCTGGAATCTCCTTCCTTTACAACTTCCTCATTTAAGCTTTTCCCCATACCTTTTGAATCCCTTTCCTTGTCTAGTTTCCTTTTCAAAACATCCAGGGCAAGATTCTCAATCAATGGGATTTCACAAGTCAGGAGTGGACAGGCATGCCACTGGGAAATCTGCGGCAGGGTTGCATCATTGGTAGGACAAGTAGATCCCACTGGTGTGACTACAAGAAGTTGTTCAGCAAATAAATTTCTCCTTATTTTTCTATTGGATTTATTAGAAACTATCTTGCATTTATGACCTCTAATCTTGGATCTTTCCACAACTGGAAATATTTTCTCCACATCATTCCTGTCCAACCCATTCATAATTTTAAAGATTCCTTGCTGGATTACGGGGAAATGGTAGGAAGTCATTAAGGAACTCACTAAGATGCTTAGATAGCACTTTACAAATCCATGACTACTATCATCAAGAAGTAAAACAGTAAACACATGAGAACATGGAAATTCCTCATCAAGCACTCACCATCCTGATTTGGAAATGTTTCGCCATTCCATCACTGTCACTGAGTCAAAATCAACTCCCTTCTTAATAGCACTGTAGATGTACCTACATCATATGGACTGCAGCAGTTCAAAAAGGCAGCTCACCACCAACCTCTCAAGGGCAACGAAGGATGGGCAATAAATAATGGCCTAGCCAGCAACAATAATATCCCATAAATTAATTTTTAAAGAAGAGTGGATCCATCTGAGTTTCTGTTGCAAACGCTGACGGGAACACAAGCTAAATGGCTTCTTTGTGTGCTATAACCATTTTATGATTCAAGGGCTGGATTTTATGCTCCCCGCTGGTAGGTTGAAGGTGGGGGGGCATACAAAATCTAGTGGGCAGCCTGCCTGACCACTCCTGACTTGTGAAAAATTTAATGGGAGAATAGGTGACAAACAGAGTGACCCATAAGTGGCCAATTAATGAAGAGATGTTTACATTGTAGCTGATTTTTTCACATCTAACTTGGTAGGGAGTGGAATTGGAAAGTATTTTATTCTTTGATACTAATATTCTTAACCTGAATGGGAACAAAAATATACTCCAAATATGGAATTTCCCCATTACAAATGTAACAATTGTGATAACAATTTCCATATATTAATACTAAAAATACCAAATCATCATTTATCTATTAATACAAGTGGAGTGATGTTACTCTTTTCAGTAAGTTAATGAAAAAGAATGAGTGTGAAATGAGAAATCACATTTTGTGTGCTTGCTAATATTACAGTTAGAATTATGGAATAGAGAAATGTTGATATGAAAATGTAAAACAAAAGTCAGACAGAACTTATCAAATATGTTTAGACTTTATTAAGATGATTTGCAGCAACAACTTTATAAATAACCACTTACATTTACTAGCGCAATAGTCAGCAATTGGAGCTAGGAAGGACCGTGCTGGGATTGAATCTTGTATTTTTATTTTCTCAAGGAGTTCTTGCTGCACATTTACTTCTACAGAGAAAAGAGGATATATAATGTATAACAAGGATGTAGATCAATGTATAGTCTCAATATTGTCACACTGACAAGTATCCATTTTCATTTAGAAGTTTTTAAAGATACATTCACTTCTATGCCACTAGGAGCAGACAAATCAAGCTACTCAATGACATTGATTTGGGAACAATGAATTGTCCAAGTTAGAACGTAAGCTAATTTAAAAAAAACTTTGTGACTAACATGTCTAATCACCTCAATATTAATATCAGGAAAGGTTCATGTGAAAATCCATCATTGATTTCCAATTCTTGTGGCATGTACCATTAAGTGAGTGAGTGATCATGTGTACTAAGTGAGTGAGTGCATATCTGTACAGAAAATTCTTTCTCCAGCCTATTACAAAGATGTATCCAACCTGTTCTCATGGGACAGAAGATTTAACAAAAGCAGATTACACATGGAAAGAACTATCAGTACACAACAGAGTATACCATACTCTGGAGGAAATGGTCGAGTAAGAGAACCTTGGTGTACGAAAAAAGTTGATTTGCTGGTTAAAAGGAAAAAGGAGGCTTATGTCAGGATGAGGATTGAAGGCTCGGTTAGTGCAATGGATAGCTATAGATTAGCCAGGAGGGAGCTAAAGGGGGAATTGAGGAGAGCAAAGAGAGGACATGAGAAGACTTTGGCTGATAGGATTAGGGAGAATCCTAAAGCTTTCTTTAGATATGTTAAGAATAGAAGATTGGTTAGGGCAAGATTAGGGCCAGTCATAGACAGCAGTGGGAAGTTGTGCGTGGAGCCTGAGGAGATTGGAGAGGTACTGAATAAATATTTCTCTTCGGTATTCACGCAGGGTGATGTAAATGTAGTTATGGAGAACACTGAGGTACAGGGTAGCAAACTGGAAGGTATCGAAGTAGATAGGGAGGATGTGCTAGATATTCTCGAGGGTTTGAAGTTGGATAAGTCCCCTGGGCCGGACGGGATTTACCCTAGGATTCTCTGGGAGGCAAGAGAGGAGATTGCAGAGCCTCTGGCTCTGATCTTCAGGTCGTCGTTGGTTACGGGTGTGGTTCCGGAGGACTGGAGGATAGCGAATGTGGTCCCATTGTTCAAGAAGGGGAAGAGAGACCTTCCAGGGAATTATAGGCCAGTGAGTCTTACTTCTGTTGTGGGCAAAGTATTGGAGAGAATTATTAGGGATAGGATTTATAGTTATTTAGAGAGAAATGAATTGATTGGGGATAGTCAGCATGGTTTTGTGAAGGGTAGGTCGTGCCTTACTAACCTCATTGAGTTTTTTGAAAAAGTGACCAAAGAGGTGGATGGGGGTAAGGCGGTTGATGTGGTATATATGGACTTTAGTAAGGCGTTTGATAAGGTGGCCCATGGAAGACTTCTGCAGAAAATGCAGATGTATGGGATAGAGGGTGATTTAGCTAATTGGGTTAGGAATTGGCTAGCAGATAGAAGACAGAGGGTGGTGGTTGATGGGAGATATTCATCGTGGAGTTCGGTGACAAGTGGTGTACCTCAGGGGTCTGTTTTGGGGCCCCTGCTGTTTGTAATTTTTATAAATGATCTGGATGAGGGTATTGAAGGATGGATTAGTAAATTTGCAGATGACACTAAAGTCGGTGGAGTGGTAGATAGTGAAGAGGGGTGTTATAGTTTGCAGAGGGACTTGGACAAGTTGCAGAGCTGGGCCGAGAGGTGGCAAATGGAGTTTAATGTGGAAAAGTGTGAGGTAATGCACTATGGCAGAAATAATAAATGTGTAGAGTATAGGGCAAATGGTAGGATTCTTAGTAGTCTAGATGAACAGAGGGATCTTGGTGTGTATGTGCATAGATCCCTGAAAGTAGGCAGTCAGGTCGAGAAGGTTGTTAGGAAGGCATATGGAGTCTTGGCTTTTATTGGTAGAGGGATTGAATTTCGGAGCCGCAACGTCATGTTGCAACTGTACAAAACTCTAGTGCGGCCGCACTTGGAGTATTGTGTGCAGTTCTGGTCCCCACATTATAAGAAAGATGTGGAGGCATTGGAGAGGGTACAGAGGAGGTTTACCAGGATGTTGCCTGGTATGGAGGGCAGGTCTTATGAGGAGAGGCTGAGGGATTTGAGGTTGTTTTCGTTAGAAAGGAGGAGGCTAAGAGGGGACCTGATCGAAACATATAAGATGATTAGAGGTTTAGATAGGGTGGACAGTGATAGCCTTTTTCCTAGGATGGAAAAAGCTAGCACGAGGGGACACAGCTTTAAATTAAGGGGTGATAGTTATAGGACGGATATCAGAGGTAGGTTCTTTACCCAAAGGGTGGTTCGGGAGTGGAATGCCCTGCCTGCAGCAGTTGTAGATGCGCCAAGTTTGGTGGCGTTTAAGAGGTTAGTTGATAAGTATATGGAAGAGAAGGGAATGGTTTAGTTTGGAGGGGCAATGCTTTTTATATTGGTCGGCGCAACATCGAAGGCCGAAGGGCCTGTTCTGTGCTGTAGTGTTCTATGTTCTATGTTTTATACAATTGTTTAAAGGAATACAGCAAAAGTTCTCCATTTAAATTACTGTGTATTTTAATTGCTTCCTCAAAATCTTTTCTTACCGCTGCTATCACACTTGGAAAATTTCAACTCATAACAGGTATGCTTTATTTGTGTAGCATACAAGAAATAATACTTTTCACTGTATATTACTACATGTGACTAATAAATCAAATCAAAAATATCACAAATGTGCCATTCAGCATGTGAATACTGGAGCAAGGATAACAAATGGAAGAATTATGGTAAAATGGGTCACATTGCAAAAGCTTGTTGGGCCTGACCTTGAGAAAAACATTCAGAAGAAGAATCTGGGTACCTTCAAGAAGGAAAACTAGTTACCTACTCCAAAAAAAATTGCAACATGGAAAAAAAGATTTATGACTGTGGAAAAAACAATGTCCAGAAATATGATTAAGAATGCTGACTGAACACCATATTCATACAGGGTGAATCACTTTGATTCTGGGTAATTCTGAAATTAAGTGGACAACATGTCAGTATGATGTTTGATACTGGTGCTGCTGTACCTTTGATTCCTGAAGCTATAGATCAATAACCAGCTGATCTGATTTTAAGAACATACACAGAAGGGATCGTTCCCATAAAAGATTATATTATAGTCAAGTAGAGTTGAATGGACAAACAGCAGAGTTATCTCTCTATGTGGTCTGTGGTGATTTACCCGTTCTATTTGAATGATTATTGGTGGAGAGACAAAGCTTAACTGGAATGCTCTCAACAGATTGGTTGATGCCAAAACAGACCTACTGCACATTCTACTTAAATACTGGGTTATCAGGTTGGCAGAAATTCAGCAAGATTGATCTTTCACAGGCATGTTTACATATGAATGTAGTTGCGGAATCACAATCATTGATTACCAATGTTACTCATAAGGATTTTTTTCTTATAAAACATTGCCTTTTGGAATAACATCTGCATCAGCCCTCTTCCAAAGATCAATGGATCAGATTTAAGTGGTCTTTCTGGTGTACAGTCTTACCTGGATTATAGTCTAATTACAAGAACACTTGAATAATTTAGAAGCAACATTTGAATGTTTTCAAGCTATGGTCTATGGATCAAGAAAGAAGAGTGTGACTTTTTCCAGACATCAGTCAAACACCTAAAAAGATGGACGCTATTTTAGGAGTATCATGTCCAACGAAGGAGATGCAATTGAGGTCCTTTTTTAGGATTTGTAAATTATTATGGCAAATTTGTTCCTAACTCTACATTATTGAAGCCATTGTATAATTTATGACGTGTGAAACAGTCATGGGGCTGAACAAGAGACTAATGAGAAAGCATACAAGAATGTCAAAGATGCTTTGCAAAAGTCTAGATTATTGGTTCATTTTAATCCGAAGCTACAACTATTGCTTGCTTGCATACTTCACTTAATGGAGTAGGGGCAGTAGTTTCAGATATTATCCCTTCAGGAGAAAAATTACCAGTATCTTTTTGGCTAGTGCTGAATCGAACCATGCTAGGAAAAGAAGAAAATTAAGTATAATTTTAGTATACAAAAGTTGATCATTTGTATGGTCGTTATTTCACATTATTGACCGTTGTCTACTATTTTTGTGCAATATAAAGGAAAACTGTTGTGACTTGCTAGTCAGTTGCAAAGATGGTCATTAATCTTATCTGCACATTCATACAATATAATGTATTATCAATCAGAGTGCCATGCTAATACTGATGCATTATGACACTTACCCTTTACCTATCAAGCAGATATCACAAACTAGTTTTACTAACAGTCTTTCTTTCTCGCTGAAAGATCATTTGCCTGTGACAGTTTCTCAAATTCAAAAACATAACAGAAATGAATCCATGATGGATAAAGTGATGAAAGGAATTCAATGTATTGAAAGGAACAATAGCTGGAATGCATCCTGATTTGAAATCATATGTGTCAAGAAAACTTCACTTGACCTTCCAAGGTGCATGTCTATTGTACAGAATCTGAGTGATCTTTTCTCCTAATCTTTGTAGAAGAGTCCTTGAACAACTACCTGAGTGCCATCCTGGCACAGTCTGGATAAAGGAATTAACACATTATTTTTGGTGGCCATTCTAGATACTCAGATTGAAGAAAAAGTACAACAGTGTCAATCCTGTCCATGAATAAGAAATATGCCACTCTTGTCTCCTTTACATCCTTGGGATTGGCCTAAAATGCCATGGCAACATGTAACTTACTCTGGTTTGTTTGACGGTTAAATGTTGTCAGTTATAATTGATGTACATGCAAAGTGGCCAGAAGTTATCATGATATCTGCGACATCTGAACAAACCACTGAAAAAACTTGAAAATTTTGAAAAATTTGGTAAACCAGAACAGATTGTTAATGATAATGATTCACAGTTTACCTCACATGAATTTGAAAATTATCTCAAAGTAAATGGTATTCGACATATAAAATCTGCACTTTATTATCCATCAACCAATAGATCAGCTGAAAGATTCGTATAATCATTGAAACATTCTTTAAAAGCCTTCAAAGAGCAAGATTCATTATCATGCCGTGTGACCAGCTTTTTACATCTTATATAAACACTATTCACGTGATTACCCAAAATTCACCTGCATTACTACATTTAAAAAGAAAGTTAAGAACTACATTTGATTTGTCATTACCTCTAGAAACTTAAGAGATAGTAGAGCTTAAGCAATAATCTCAAGTTGCTAGATGATAAGTGAGGACAAAACAATGCTCATTTCAACAAGGAGATCAAGTATTAGCATGTAATTATGCCATAAGTGAGAAGAAATGGATACCAGTCTTAATTTTAGAAAAAAAGGTCAAATTTCTTCTATGGTTCAAACCGAAGATTAACTAGTTTGGTGACGCCATGCTGAATAATTGTTGCCATCCTGAAATGATTTCTCAGAATCGTCTCTAGAAGAACCAGTGTCTTTTATCCCTAGTTTTGTGATTACCGCTACAGAAGACTTAGTTCAATCTGAATTGCTTGATGATTTGTCTATGCTAACGCATGGAGTAAGAATTAGTTCCGAGAGAAGAAATGTCTGCTGAAGTTCCAAATAATATTTCTAGAGTCAAAGATAGCCAAATTCCACAATGTTACATAACCGAAGTGGCACAAAGGTTAGCACTGCTGCCTCACTGCACTAGTGACCTAAGTTTGATATTGGTCTTGAGTGATTATCTGTGTGGAGTTTGCACATTCTCCCCTTGTCTGTCTGGGTGCTCATGTTTCCTCCCACAATCCAAAGTTGTGTAGATTAGGTGGATTTCTCATGCTAACTTGCTCCTTAATGTCCAAAGATGTGTAGGTTAGGTGGATTAGCCGTGGTAAATGTGGGTGTTATGGGGGGTAAGGTGAAGGAGTGGGGCTGGGTAACTTGCTCTTTCAAAGAATCAGTTCAGACTGGAATGGTTGAAAGGTCTCTTTCTGCACTGTAGAGATTCTGTGGTTCAAAGAAGAAAAGACATTGTTAAGTGGGGCAAAGGAACATGGTGTGATGTGAATGCTGATTTCACTCTTTGAGCAGAGGCTTCAGGAAGAGCCTGCAGCCGGTGGGGATTTCGACCTGTTTCAGGACCACCTTTGGTATCCCTAAGGACATATTGCTAGGTCTGTATCCCAAAATAACAGAGGAAATAGAGATAGCAGCAAAAAAGTATAATATGAGGATAGAAGATGTTGAGCTATATTGTGACAATGGAATGGGATTCAGTGATTATTCAAAACTACAGAACCAGCTGCATCAACAGTGAAATCTGTAGTACACCTGGGCAAACCTGACCTGCAATGAAGCTGGGGTGAACTGATGTATTGGGATTTTGACATGTTAATTTGGAATCATGTGGACATATCTACAAATCCTGTGGATTGGAATACTATAACCAAAATTTTGAGTGTCTTTGTAGGTTTGATGCTGTTCATGTCCTTTGTTGGGGAGTTACTTTCTTCATATCAGCCTGTGGTTCCTAAACAATATCCCTACAATAACCTGTACCTAGAGAATGAAGAAGCACCTAACAAAGAGCAGCCTGATGTGCACAATTATAAAATATAACCAATTTTCCTTGATTGATTGTAGGGTGGAGACCATTTTGGAAATGGTCTCTTATTCTGTACACTGAATAACTTCTAATGTCTGGATAATGAACAAACTAAATATTAAATCAAAGAGGGATAAACATCCTGATCAACTTTCTTGTTGACTATATATAATGATTAAATGATGCAAAATACTGCGCCTGGAGTATTATTGATCCTGTGTATAACATCATTGTAATTTGCTGTCATGTTAACAGAAGAGGGAGGGATGTTTATATTTAAAAAAGGTGCAGGTTGCTTTAAGAGTTAATTGCATGATTGCACAAACAGGATTGTGCTGTTTTACTTTTAGTTCTGTATGCTGCAGTGCAGAGAGAGCAGCTCTTGAATAGGAACTGTTGTGTTGTTTGAATCTGTATGTGCAAACCATTTTTTCTTCTATTTTAACCCATGACCCCTAACCTGGTTAGGACATTACAGAGATCCCTCCTCATTTTTCTGTAATCCAGTGAATATAATCCTAACCAATTCAATCTCTCCTCATCAGTCCCATCATTCCAGAAATCAGTCTGATAAACCTTTTATTGCATTCCTTTCATAGTAAGAGCTCAGATAAGGAGACCAAAACTATATACAATATTCTAGTGTGGCTTACCATAGTCCTGTTTAATTGCAGCAAGACATGCCTGCTTCTGTACTCGGATCATTGAGACTTGAGGATGGTGTGTTGCCTCCCTGGTGCCAGGGTCCAGGATGTCTCTGAGCAGTTACAAGACATTCTTAAGGGGGACAATGAGCAGTCAGAAGTCGTTGTATATATTAGTACCAATGACATAAGTAGAAAAAGAGATGAGGTCCTGAAGTGCGAATACAGAGAGTTGGGCAGAAGGCTACAGTGCAGGACATCAAAGATAATAATTTCTGGACTACTACTGGCGCCACTTGGTAGTGAGAGTAGAAATATGGAGATTAATACGTGGCTTGAGAGCTCGTGCAAGAGCAAGAATTTAGATTTATAGATCATTGGGATCACTTCTGGGGAAGGGGTGACCTGTTCTAGAGGGATAGGTTAAACCTGAATTGGAGGGAGAGCCAATATCCTGGCAGATTCATTTGCTAAAGCCACTTGGAAGAGTTTAAACTAGTTTGGTATGGGGGTGGGACCTAAAGCAATAGCGAGACAGAAGAGAAGGTTGAAGACAGCACAGAAGTTAAAGAGAGCACATTAAATAGTAACAGCAGTGTCAGTAATCCTACTACTATACAACTAAGAACAAGGAGCAGGAATAGACCATCTGGCCCTTCACGCCTGCCCCCCATTCAATAAGATCATGGCTGATCTTTTTGTGGACTCAACTCCACTTACCACCTACTTACCACAACCTTTGATTCCTTTGCTGTTGAAAAGTTTATCTATTCTTGCTTAAAAACATTAAATGAGGCAGCCTTAACTGCTTCACTGGCAAGGAAATTCCACAGATTTACAACCCTTTGTGTAAAGAAGTTCCTCCTTAACTCAGTCTTAAATCCACGTCCTCTTATTTTTGAGACTATGCCCTAGTTTCACCCGCCAGTGAAAACCACTTCCCTGCTTCTATCTTATCTATTCCCTTCATAATATTATATATTTCTATAAGATCTCCCCTCATTCTTCTGAATTCCAATGAATATGGCCCTAGTCTACTCAGTCTCTCCTCATAAGCCAACCCTCTCAACTCTGGAATCAACCTAGTGAATCTCCTCTGCACCCTGTCCAGTGCATATATATACTTTATCAAGTAAGGAGACTAAAACTATACATGGTACTCCAAATGTGGCCTCAATATTTACTAATATTGATTGGAATAGCTATAGCTTTAGCTCATTAGAGGGGTCAGTTTTTATACAAAGTGTGCAGGAAGGTTTTTTGACTCAGTATGTAGATAGGCCAACTAGAGGTGAGGCTACATTTAGGGAAGGATTTCCCCATTTTAATATGCTTCCTGGTGCTCCCACAACTGCATCCTTAGAGCAGGACAAGGTCTGCATTATTAGTAGCTACAAGGTTGAAGGCAATGCATTTTGCTTCGTCATGCCAAATGCAAACCCTGCCCTGTACCAGAACTAAAAGCGATTCTATACTTGCTGCATTCAGCTTGTGAGTGATCATGGGTAATGAATTGAGCACATCAATCTCAAATGTTTATGATGATGCTATCAGATCGAGTGGAAACATTTAACCACAGGAATTGTTGGATAGACTTGGGTTGTTTCCTCTAGAACAGGGGAGGCTCAGAGGACCTTTACTGAGACGTATAAAATTTTGAGGAACATGGATATAGTGGATAGGAAATACTTGTTTCCCTTAGGAAAAATATCTATAATCAAAGGGTCATAAAATATCTATAACCAAAGGGTCATAGATTTAAAGTAATTGGTAACAGGAATTGAAGAAAATTGTTTTCTCCCAGATGATGCTGGTGCTCTAAAACTCATTATTTGAAGAGATGGTAGAGACAGAAACTTCATCATGTTTATAAACTACTTGGATAAGCATTTGAAGAGCTCTAACCGACTGGGCTATGGACCAAGAGCTGTAAGGTAGGATTAAATTGAATAACCCTTCTGAACACAATGGACCAATAGCCTCCTTCAGTATTGTAAATCTGCGTGTTTCTTTCTATTTTCTACCTTGGACTTTACTCACCTCTGTTCTTCTCTTAATTCAGTTCATTTGTTTCTTAAATCATCATATGCACGTACAAGTATATGAAATAGAGTGAAAGTAGATAATTTGGTCCCCTGAAACAGCCATTCAGTAAGATCATGGCTGATCTATTTGTGTTCCACATCCCCCATCTATTCCCAATAACTTTGATTCCCTTGCCTAGCAAGAATCTATCTACCCCTGCCTTAAAAATATTCAGTGACCCCATTTCCACTGCCTTCTGAAGCAGAGAATTTGTAAGTTGCACAATGCCCTGAGATAAAATAATTTTTTGTCTGATACTGTTTCAGAATTGCTCCTTCCTTGCTTATAATGAACTTAGCTCCCTGTATTTAAAAATAGTAATGCAGCTTTCCCTAAATACAGTCAGTCATTGCACTTAAAGTAATATATTGCTCAAGTATTGCTACATAAGACATTATGTAAATGTAAGCATTACAGTATAACATTTTAAAAAGTTACCTTGAGTTTTGTTGTGCAAGCAGGGAAGTTGAGGATGTTGTGAGAGTTCTATGTGTTTGACCCTTTCTTGCAAGAAAACCTCTAGCAGCTTTGATGAAGGAGGATCAGTCCATGCTTTATGGGGCAAAATGTGATTGGTGTCTTTGGTCCACGGAGCATCCAGAAGTTGTTGAGAGCTGATCCTGTTCTCAAACAAGTCATGTTCACTGCGGCTTTTTTGAGACCTGTGCACAAAGTGCTGTGCACTAGACTTACTGACTATGCAAGGAGAATTTAAAAACAGAGGATTGCTAAGAGTTAGTGGTGGGAGGCTCTGTGTCCGTATTGGAGGAAGACTTTTATATACTTCTTGTTTTTTATCTGATGATTGCTGTTTCCGAGTTGCTAGCTCTGCAGCTGTTTTCCTAAGTTTGTTCTCTTCTGTCCATTCCTCCTGGACATCACTATTGTTGGAATCCATTATACAATCAAAGCTTGTTATAATATCATCAACTTCAGAAGTTTCATCTCTTAGACATTTTTCCTTGTTTTTAATTTTCCGGGTGTTCTTTTTTTCATCCTTTTTCTTTTTACAGGAGAATATCTGGTTCAGTACACTGAACCGTCCCTCTTTCTTCTTGCTGGTTTGAGAAGGTTGCTGTCTAACAGAGTCAGTTCTGTTTTCAACGAAAATGAAATGAATCAAACTTTCTAGAATTTACAAACTGATTTTATGACATTTCTCACTAGTGGTTAATATTTAAAGCATGAAATAGCCATAGATTTTTATAGATCTACAGCAATTTGTCATTCGACAAGCATTGTAATAGGTTGGTCCATAGACCAAAGAGACATTAACCAAAGACATCAACTACATTTTATAGTTTTCTTAACCAAATTCAGTTCCATATTTCATTGGCCTGTTATTTATAATTATTACGAAGTTGTACATTTTTCTTTATAAAAGTAAGATCTTCACTTTACATTCCTTGTTTATAGATATTGGCAAATACGTTTTAAGAGAAAGAAACATTTAATATGCCAAGCCATAGTGCCGACATTTCTCTATACTTTTGTGTCTCAGTTTGGGCTGAAGCTATCTGCATTGCTATTTTCAGTCTATTGGATGAATGTGCATCACGCTGGGTATTTTAGGGCTCAATTCATACTTATTGATAAAATGAGGAACTATGCAATTTTGAGATATGGTCTGGCATCCCAGCTAAGAACTGGCATCTTGATGTGTCGTTTAATTGTTACTTGAATTGGACATTGTATCTTCCCCAAATCTTTAAATTTGTGCCCTGTACACTTCAGTTTAAGTGATTAATATGTATTGGGGAAGGGCAAGGGTCCTACTGCCCCCTAGGAAATTCCACTAGAAGCCTTTACCCGAGAAATATACTTCAATAATGTTTTGGAAAAATGGCATCTATACAAGACAAAATGTTTGTCTGAAGGATCACAACAACCTCGAAACAATGTTATATACTCTTCAGTGAATAGGCTTGTAATTCAGACCTTGAAAAGTTCATGAATGGAATTGGGTGAATAATGTCATTTCTCATGTAATTTAACTTGCTCTTAGTATATTGATTATGCTTTAAATTTACTTTCCCTAATTTTTGTTAATAGGCTCTTACAACTGTGCAAGTTTTCTCAGAAACACTATCTCCAAGAATAGCTTCAGTGATCTAGATGAGGGGAATGATGGCATGGTACTTGAATTTGCAGATGACAAACAGATAGATAGGAAGTATGTTGTGAGGAGACATAATGGGGGCCATCTATTCTAAGTGTTGAATGAGTGTGAAAACGGGAAAGAAATGTGCTAATTTTTTGGGCGAGTTAAAAATCCAATTTTATCACACTCTGACAAAAAAAGATGGAAGATCCATTTCCCACCAACAAGATGAGGGGTATGGGGCCTAAGCTCACCCGAAAGCAGGCATTCGGAGAGCACCATTGTGTATGTCCAGATCTCTCTATTCTGTGCAATAGCACAGAACAGAGATCTATTACTGCCTTCCCTAAGCTACCACTGGCCTCTGCAGTTTTTCTGGCAGAAGAAGTATAATGTGAGAAAATGTGAAGTTGTTCACTTTCTGAAGAAAAATAAATAAGCAGATTATTTAAACTGAAAACAACTACAGAATCCTGAAGTGCAGAAAGATCATAGCATAGAATCATAGAATCTCTACAGTACAGAGATCTAGGTGCATAAGGCACGGAAAATTAGTTTGCAGATGTTGCACGTAATCAAAGAGGTTAATGAAATCCTATCCTATATCATGAGAGGAATTGGATATAAAAGAAAGGATATTATGATTCACTTGTACAGGACAGTGGTGAGGCTATCTTGAACACTTTGTGCAGTTTTGGTCTTCATATTTAAGGAAGGATGTGAATGCATTGGAAGAAGGAGTTTAATGAGATTGCAAACCTGGAATGAGTGAGTTATCTTATTAGGAGAGGTTGGAAAGCCTGGGTTGGCATTTAGAAGAGTGTGTTTGGTTTGCTTCAAGTATATAGCATCCTGAAAGATTTTGACAAGGTGGATGTGGTAAGGCTGTTTCCTCTGGTGGGTGAATTCATAACTAGAGGGAACTATTTTAAAGTTAGGTGTGGCCTTATAGGGCAAGATAAGGGCAACTTTCAAACTCTCTGCCTAAGGCAGGTGTGGAGCAGTGTCACTGAATATTTTTAAGGCACAGATCTTGTCAAGCTAGGGAATCAAAGATTATTGGATAGATGAGATTCTGGAAATCAAAATACAAACAGGTCAGTGAGTCTAATGTCAGTGGTAGAGAAATTATAGGAAAATATTCTGATGAGAGGCAAGGATTAGTCAAGGACAGTCAGGATGGTTTGATTTGATTTATTATTGACACATATTGCTTACTATACAATGAAAGTATTGTTTCTTGTACACTATACAGACAAAGCACACCGTTTATACAGAAGGAAAGGAAAGAGTGCAGAAAGCACTGCTACTGTTATAGCTAGGGTGTAAAGAAATATCAATTTAATCCAAAAGATGGAGCTAAGAAAGTTAAGAAAGCCCATCGATGCCTCTATTTTCTTAGAAGACTATGGAAATTTAGCATGTCAGCTATGACTCTCATCAACTTTTACTGATGCACCATAGCAAGCATTCTTTCTGGTTGTATCACAGCTTGGTATGGCTTCTGCTTTGCCCAAGACCGCAAGGAACTACAAAAGGTCATGAATATAGCCCAATCCATCGCACAAACCATCCTCCCATCCATTTTCGCTGTCTACACTTCCCACTGCCTCAGCAAAGCAGCCAGCATAATTAAGGAGCCCATGACCCCAGATATTCTCTCCCTCAACTTCTTTTGTCGGGAAAAAGATATAAAAGTCTGAGATCACGTACCAACTGACTCGAGAACAGCTTCTTCCCAGCTGCTGTCAGACTTTTGAATAGACTTACCTTGCATTAAAATGGTCTTTCTCTGCACCCTAGCTATGCACTCTCTCATTTCTTTCTCTATGAACATTGTTGGAATAGTGCACAAGAAACAACACTTTTCACTGTATGTTAATACATGTGATAACATATCAAATCAAGTCTGATGGCAGGGAAGAAGCTGTTCTTGAGTCGGTTAGAACGTGACCTCAGATTTTTGTATCTTTTTTCCAAACGGAAGAAGGTGAAAGAGAGTATGTCCACGGCATGTGGAGTCTTTAATTATGTTAGCTGCTTTTCCGAGGCAATGGGAATTATAGACAGTGTCAGTGCATGGGAAGTTGGTTTGAGTGATGGACTGGGCTTTCTTCACAATCCTTTGTCATTCCTTTGTCATTTCTTGACAGAGCAGGAGCCATACCAAGCAGTGATGCACCATAGAAAGCATTCTTTCTGGCTGTATCTGTAAAAGTTGGTGAGAGTCTCAATGTACGTGCCAAATTTCCTGAGTCTTCCGAAAAAGTAGAGGTTTTGATGGACTTTCTTAACTATAATGTCAGCATTGGAGGGGGCCAGGCTAAGTTGTTGGCGAACTGGACAGCTAAAAACCTGAAGCTCGTGACCATTTCTACTTTGTCCCCAGTGATATAGACAGAGACAAATCCTCCATGATATTTCCTGAAGTTGATGACTATCTTCTTCCCTTTGTTGACATTGAGAGTGAGACTATTGTCATCGCACCAGTTCACCAAATCCTCTATCTCTTTCCTGTACTGTGTCTCGTCATTGTTTGAGATCCAGTCCATGATGGTGTGTCATCAGCAAACTTGAAAATCAAGTTGGAGGGAAATTTGGCCACATAGTCATAGGTGTATAAGGAATATAGTAAAGGGCTGAGAACACCAGGGCACCGGTGTTGAGGATGGTCATGGAAGAGGTATTGTTGCCAATGCTTACTGATTGCAGTCTATGGGTTAGAAAATTCAAGATCCAGCTGCAAGGGAGAAGCTGAGCCCCAGGCCACAGAGTTTCATCAAAGGCTGAGCTGTTGTCAATAAATAGGAGTCTGACATAGTGTCTTTGTTATCTAGGTGTTCCAAATCCTGCAGGGACAGGGAGATAGCATTTGCTGTGGACCTGTTACAGCGATAGGTGATTCATGCCATGACTAACCTTTTGAAACACTTCATAATGATGGATGTCAGAGCTGCTGAACAATAGTCGTTAAGGCACGCTGGCTTTTCTTTCGTACCAGGATAATAATCATCGAATTGAAGTAGGTAAGGACCTCGATTGTTGTAACAAGAGGTTGAAGATGTCTGCGAATATCCCCGCCAGCTGGTCCACGCAAGTTCTGAGTGCTCATGTGGGTACCTCATCTGGGCCAGTCGCTTTCCATGGGTTGACCTTCGGAAAGGTTGCTCTGATGTCTGCAATGGTGGCCTCGGATACAGGTTCATCCAAGGCTTCTACGGTGGAGGACGTGCTCTCGCTAACTTTTTGCACAAGATGGGCATAGAATGAATTGAGCTCATCAGGGAGGGATGCATTGGTGCTGGTGATTTTACATGCCTTCATCTTGTAGACTGTTACATTGTGCAAACTTTGCCATAGTTGGTGGGAGTCCATGTGGGACTCTAGATTGATCCGGTACAGTCTTTTGGCATCTTTAATGGATCTCTTTAGATCGTATTTGGCTTTCTTGTATTGGTCAGGATTTCCTAATTTGAACACCTGAGACCTAAACTTTAGCAAGCAGTGGATATCCCTATTCAGCCACATGGTTTATGGTTGGGAAATACCCAGATTTCCTTTTTTGGCATATAGTCTTCTACACACTTGCTAATGAAATCATTTATTGGAGTGGTGTACTTGTTCAGACTGTTCGCAGAGTTTTTAAATACTGGTAAAGCTTTGTTAAAGGGAGACCATGTCTAACAAATTTGATTGAATTTTTCCAACAGTTGATCAAGTGTGTAGATGAGGGCAGTGCACTTGATGTAGTCTACATTGACATCAATAAGGCTTTTAACAAGTTCCCACACAGGAGACTGATCAAGGAACTAAGAGTCTATGACACCCAGAGCAGTTTGGCAAATTGGATCCAAAATTGGCTTGGTGACCAGAGGCAGACGATAATGGTCAAATGTTGTTCTTGTGACTGGAAGTCCCTGTATTCAGTGTATTGCAGGGATTGACTCCTTGCTGTTTGTGGTATACGTTAATGATCTAGATGTAAATGTGGAAGGTACTATCAGTAAGTTTGCAGAAATCATGAAAACTGGTGGTGTAGTAATTAGTGAGGAGGGAAATCTTAGATTACAGAGTGATATAGATAGGTTAGTCGGATATCAACAGAGGCAAATGGAATTTAATCCTGAAAAGTTGCAGTAATGCATTTTGGGAGAACTAACAAGGCAAGGGAATATACAATGAATGGTAGGATGCTTGGAAATGCAGAAAACCAGAAGGATTTTGGGTGCATGTTTAAAGATTTGTGCCTGAAGACAGCAGGATAGGTAAATAAAATGGTTAAGAAGTATATGGGATACTTGCCTTTATTAGTTGAGACACAAAATATAAGAGTAGGAAGATCATGATGGAGCTCTATAAAATGCTTATTAGACTACAGCTAGAACACTGCATGTAGTTCTCATTGGCACACTATAGGAAGGTTGTGATTGCACGAGAAAGGGTGCAGAGAGGTTTGCCAGGATTTTCCCTGGGCTGGAGCATTTCAGCTATGAAGAGAGGCTTGATAGGTTGGAGTTGATTTCCCTAGAACAGAGAAGACTGAAAGGAGACTTCATCGAGGTCATAAAATTGTGAAGGGCATAGATAGGGTGGGTAGGAAGAAACATTTCCCCTTGTGGAGAGGTCAATAACTAGGGGGCGTAGATTTAAGTTAAGGAGCAGGAGATTTAGAAGGAATTTGAGGGAAAAAGAATGGTGGGAATTTGGAACTCTATGAACATAGAACATAGAACATTACAGCGCAGAACAGGCCCTTCGGCCTTCGATATTGCGCCGACCATTATAAAAAGCAATGACCCTCCAAACTAAACCATTCCCTTCTCTTCCATAAACTTATCAACTAACCTCTTAAACGCCACCAAACTTGGCGCATCTACAACTGCCGCAGGCAGGGCATTCCACTCCCTAACCACCCTCTGGGTAAAGAACCTACCTCTGATATCCGTCCTATAACTATCACCCCTTAATTTAAGGCTGTGTCCCCTCGTGCTAGCGAGAAGGTTTTAGAAATGGGAACCTGTACAACAGTTAAGAAACATTTAGGTGAACCCTTGAATCATCATAGCATACAAGGCTATGGAGCAAGTGTGGGAAAATGAGATGTTTGATGACAATCATAGATATAATGGGCCATAGAACCTCTTTTTGCTGTAAAACTCTATGGGTGAAGTTCTTTGGCCTCCCTGCTGGAAGTTTCTTGGTGACAGGATGCAGCCTGCAGTTGGATAATGGTGGAATCTTCCAGTCATGCTGCTTTCAATGGGATTTCCCATGGAATCCACCCCATGCCATCAGGAAACCCATGGTGGAGTGTGCTGTTTGCGGCATCAGAAAATCCCATGGGTGTGAACAGTGGAGAATCTTGCCCTATGACTCTATGATAATTACTCTGTGAGATCAACCATGAGCTTATTGAATGGCAGAGCAGACTCAAGGGGCAGAATGGTCTATTTTTTGCTCCTGTTTTGTATGTCATAGATGTCTTCAGTGTTGAAGAAAGGCTCAATGCTGTTCCTTTCAGATGTAATTACAGGACAAAACCATCTATGCTAATTTGTAAGACAAGAAGCAGATGTGAGAAATGGGTTAAGTCCCATTGCCAGAATAGAGGGTAAATTGACCAGGTAGTATTTGACACTAAAATGCACTGAAAGTACTTAATAAACTTATACAACTAACCAGCACTAGAATCTCTGGGCTTGATAAGCAACAAAAAGTATGAAGGCATCTATTTGAACATACATTGTACTATAACTGCTGTATTAGTGTTATATTTATCCAACGTTTTTTTCTTATATTAATTGAAAGGTTTATATGCAACCCACCTATTTTCCTGTGAGAACAGCTTGATACATGCTGTGTGCCCACAATACATTGCATACGTCAAAGGAGTGTTTTCATTAATGTCCCTTGGACTGCTGTCCACTCCCAGCTGCATCAAAGATTGTACACAATCTGCTTTCCCTGCAGCAGCAGCCCAATGAAGTGGTGTCCTAGGGAAAAATAAGGAAACAAATTGAGAAAGCCAACTGTTATTACATTTGAACTGCACTAATAAATATTTTGCTGCTATTTAGTACATTGCACAGCAATGACTTATGAACACAAACCTCTGATTGAAATAGAGCGGAAAAGTTAAATAGGAAACATTCCATGAAAGAATTAAGATGAGAAATAAAGACATATAAATTTGTTCCTAGTTATGAGGGGCAATTGGAAATTTGAGTCATTGCCAACAAACTATTGGAAACTTATGGTATCTGGTCTCAAAGCTGGAAGACCTGTGTGGCAATGCAATATATATATGTAATCCTTCCTTTTTAAATTGCTTTAAATATTCAAGGCAGAAATGTAAGACCAAAAGGTGGCATCCCATGATGCAGTATCTCAATACTGAGGGCTAAATTGTATGGTGGGCTTTACACCCTGATGTTAGGACCAAATGAGTAATCCCAAAACCTTTCTCACTAGCAGTGGCCTTAGATGCATGTTTTTACCAGACACAACCTTCGAATTACTCGTTTCTAGACTTGCCATCAATAAAGGATGGCATGTGGACTTCTGATGCTGCTAGCCCCATTAAAAAACTGGCAACTCTGAAACCCAACTGTGAGAAGTGGGCTCTGCTGAGGCAGTTCAAAGACTTTGGAGTCTTATGTATCCATTAAAATTCTGGATGGCTATGGCTGAGAGTAAAAGGCCAATTGAAGGGACATTCCTCCAGGAAATTGATTGAGGTCCCAGGGTTGCATTTCTCACCCAATCCACATGCTTTGGGTGAGAGGACCCCTGTGCCAATTTTTCTCCTGGCTGCTACAGGAAGGTTGCCTTCATGAAGCTGGAGGGTGCTTTTAATGGTATCTGATTGTGAATTATCTGTGCAAAGTGTTAGTCTAAATTAGTTTTCAAAGGCATAATTTTCTCAGACTTGAACTGTCAAGTTGGGAATTGAAGGCCCCTGCAGATGCAATACTGCAGTTTTTAGATATTTTGACATGTTGATGCAAATTTCAGAATTAATGGTGAATCCAGGAATATGGAGGTCCAGACAGTTTTAAAGTCAAGACTCATCCTGACTAAACCTGGATGATGGATGTACCTGGCTAATTGCTGGGGGCAGTACGCTGGCAGGCAGTGGCACAGTGGCTAGAACTGCTGCGATGTACCCCCATGACTTGCCTGGGTGTGCAAAACCTCACTTACTGTACTGTCTGGAGATAATACACATCTCTTTAAACTGTGCCCAGTGCTCCTTTCACTCACATTGTTAGCCACTTTAAGGCTTGAATAGCAGGTTAGGTGTAAAGATTCGCATTCTAATCAGTAATCTGTAAACTGTCTGTGCTATTATATGTGCTGTCTGAGACCAGAACATCTCATTCACCCAACAAAGAAGTCAAAACACCTCAAAAGATTGTGAGTTTACTATCAAATAAATCGGTTGGACTTAAACCTGGTGTTGTCAGACTTCTTACTGTGTAGGACTGCTGCCACGTAGTGCCAGAGATCCAGGTTCAATTCTGGCTTTGGGTGACTGGGTAAGCTTGATTGAGCTTTTTATAACCAATGAACTTTTGAGGTGCTTTTTGTCATTGTTGTAATGTTGGAAACAGGGATATGTCAGAAAAAGTAATGGTACATTTCCATAAGTTCTCTTAGACTGCCTGGCAGTCATCTAATCTTTTTCTGTTTGCATTCTCCTAACATGTGGAATGATCTTGTCCTAACTGTACCACAATGAATCTAGCCACTGCTCAAGTTCCAAAATCTAGATCTTAAGCTTCAGCAGCCAGTGACACATTCTGCAGATGTGTTCATCTTGGACACATGGTGCATCCATGACTTCCCACATACAGCAGGATATACATTCCACTTTGCAAGGTTGACCTGCCATAAGAATGATTTCAATTAGAATATTACCATAGAATAACATACTAGTTACTCACCAATTTGTGTATTTTCCTGTAGCAAAGTAAGAGACTGAAAAAGGTAGAAAAAGGAAAGGACGACCGTCCACACTGAACTCCCTCATTCACCAAACCCCCAGCTTGACACCCAGAAAGGAAGAGATGTTAAAATACAAAATACTCAATATTGAAACAATTGCTCCTGTAGTAATTTAGTTAAATGCCAGTTTCCCTTCATCAAGCACCCTTTATTGAGCACTAAAGGGAAAGGATGTGTGACCTACAGCTAGGCAGTCTGTACTCAGGACCTACAACACTGGTACAGGGTGAGCAATAGTTTTAAAAACCCTCACTGACTCCTTCTCATTGGGCAATCTTTCGCTCACTCAATAAGACGGCTTGTATTCCACAAAACTCACAGGGAGATCTACTGATGATCCTTCAAGGCCATCATAACTTCCCTCCACCCCCGGCCCCTTAAGTCCATGTCTCTCCCAGCACTTCTACTATGGGAAGATCCTTTCTGTTGGTTAGCGGTTGGTCTGATGTCGGGCAAAGGCAGGACTAGGTAAAGCAGTGTAAACAGAACAGGGGAGCTTCATTTCTGGAGGGAGCATCACAGGGTTCCAGATGCAATTTCCTCCTTAGGCTCCTTTCAGCTTGGAAAATCTCTTCTTCAGCCTCCATTTCTGAGTCCATGATTTCACTGTCCAGAAGGACTAAGACAGAGACAACTTTGAACTGAGGGCTGCCATTGTCAGCAGCCATCTTCATGGCCAGTAGTGAGGCCTGCTTGGGCATAGCTTCCCTGGCTCTAAGATGGTCCAAGTGCTTAAGGTTTTACCTTGGATTTTGACATTGTAAGATCACATTTTCTCCATAACGATCTGAGGGACTTAACTGGGACCATCCCTACAATTTCTCACGTAAACCAGATCCCTGGTTGAAAGTTCTTTCTGTCATTGCAGAATCTTAATTTCTTTTTTTGATTTTCCTGTTGCTACTTCATCCTCCCCATAGTGAGCAGAGAGGAGGCAAAGAGGCAGGTACAGCACCTTCTTCGATTGCATAGGAAGATGCCAACGGCAGGAGATGAGACGTTGAGTGTGATGGAGGAGTGGCCCAGGGTATCCCAGAGAGAATAGTCCCTGCTGAATGCTGCTGACCGGGTGGGTTGGGGGAGAGGGGGAGGTGGTGGGGTGAGGGTGAGAGATGTGTTGAATAGCGGCATCATGCTGGAGTTGGCAAAAATGGTGGAGGATAGTCCTTTGAATGCAGGCTGGTGGGATGAAAAGTGAGGACAGGTGGGACTCTATCCTGGTTCTTGTTGTGTGGCTTCATGTGCACCTCCTTCAATCTGGTCTATTTATTTGCTGCTCCCAATGCAGTCTGCTGTAACTCAGAGATACCAAATGCAGACTGAATGATTGCTTTGCTGAACACCTATGGTCAGTCCGTAAGTAGGATCCAGACCTTCCTGTCACTTGCACTTTAACATACCACCCTGCTCCCAACGGACCACATATCTGTCCTTGGCCTTTTGTAATACAAAGAACAAAGAACAAAGAACAAAACAGCACAGGAAACAGGCCCTTCGGCCCAACGAGCCCACGCCACCACCCCGATGTTCCACCTCTACCCGCGATCCCTGTCCATGTTTATAGATCTATGGATTAAAAACCAAATTTGAGACAATTTAGGGAGAATTTGTTTTGCCAATTAGCCTAAGAGCACATCTTTGGGATGTGGGAGGAAACCGGAGCACCCGGAGAAAACCCACGCAAGCACGGGGAGAATGCGCAAACTCCCACAGACACAGGCCCAAATCCATGTATCTGCACAGCACAGAGATAGTCACTGAGCTGTCATGTTGCCCATCAGATGGTCCAGGTCAAGCATACACTGACAACGTGAAACAGTAGGATACTCTCGAAAAAGATCCAAGAGCAGTCCTCTCACGACCCATCGCGTGAATGCCCCTCGTTAGACAACAAAGTGGACCAAAGCATCTGTAGGATAAAAACAAGTACATCAATGCTCCAACACAAACTGGAGGAACAGCATTTCATCTTCCGAATGGGCACCTTATAGCCTTCTGGACTGAACATTGAGCTCAACAACTTCAGGGCATGAACTTGCTCCTCCATTTCCATTTATTTTATTTCATTTTGCTTCATCCCATTCATCCATTTTATCACCCTTCTTTCCCACTTCTCCATTCTAGATCTCCTTTGTGCCTCAAGGGCAACTACCATAATCTCCAGACAATCCTTTACCCAACCATACTTCTGTTCTATCATTTACGCATTCTGTCACTTAATGGATACTCTGAGCATTTTCTCAGCCTTCTGAATCCTCATTTACATTCCCTTTGTTTAAGCCCCTGTTCTCCCCTATCCCACACCACCCTCATTGTCTAAATCTCTGCCGGCACATTTTGCTCTTAGCTCTGAGGAAGGGTTATCTAGACATGAAATTTTGGCTCTATTTTTCTCCCCAGAGATGCTGTCAGACCTGTCGAGATTTTTCAGCATTTTCTGTTTTTGATTTGGAATCCAGCAATTGCAGTATTTTGCTTTTATTTTAGGCTTACATTAACAATACAGTTAGATTTCTCTAGTTGCCATACTCTGGTGCCTGTTTATGGAGGGAGAATTTAGCATGGCCAGTGCACCCAACCAGCATGTCTTTCAGACTATGGAAGGGAACTGGAGCACCTGGAGAAACCCTGTGCAGACACAGGGAGAATGTTCAAACTCCACACAGACAGTAATCCAAATTGGTAATCGAACCTGGGTCCTTGGGGCTATGAGGCAGTAATACTAACCACTGTGCATGCTACGTGTGTGACTGCTTGAACACCAAATGCGTGATGTTGAGTTTTTATTATTTTCATGGTGTTAATGGTTAATGAATTTCCTTTTTGACTCAAGAAACCTTGTTTGATGAGTTCCTAATTGCTCACTGCTTAAATAATTAAATACATTCTGATTTGGAAACGGCATATCCGACTGAAAGATCAACTTGAACCTTTATGTGATCAACTGAGAAGGTTGAATAGAGGGGAGTCAATTCATTCCTTCTCATCTGGTTGTAACTGTTGAAGATTTAAATAAAAACCTGCACAGATTTGTGAATAACAAATTGTACTTAACCAATTTGATTGAGTTTTCTGATCAACTAACAAGGCAGTGTTGATGAGGGTAACACAATTGATATCATGTACATGGACTTATAAAAGCATTTGATAAAGTGCTACATAACATGCTTATTAGCAAAGTTGAAGCCCATGGAATAAAAGAGACATATAGATATGAACTTGGCTGAGTGACAGAAAAGAGTAGCAGGCATGCAGAGTACAAATTTCAAAATTTGCAGATAACTATGAACCTGGATTATTGTTATTGTGAGGAGAATAGTAATAGATGTCTCGAAAACATAGGCAGGCTGATAAAATGGGCAGATACATGCCAGACACAAGAACAAGGAAAGACAATATAAAGTAAAGAATGTAATTTTAATGGAATTCTGAGGAGCAGAAGGACTTGGGTGTATACATGCAGAAATCATTAAAGGTGGCAGGGCAAATTGAGCAAATGGCTAATAAACCATATGGAATCTCAGCCTCCTCCAGTAGTCCCCAGCATCTCAGATGCCAGTCTCCAGCCAATTTGATTCACTCCAAGGGATATCAAAAGGCACTTGAAGGCACTGGATATTTCAAAAGCAATATTCAGTAATGTTAGTCTGGCAATTGTACTGAAGACTCCAGATGTTGATGCTCCTCTAGCCAAGCTCTTCTAGTATAGTTACAACACTGGCATCTACCCAACAGTGTGGAACATTGTCCAGGTATCTCCTGTACACAAAAAATCAACCCGGCCAATTACTGCCCAATCAGTCTATTCTCAATCATCAATAAAGTGATGGAAAAGGTCATCAACATTGCTATTAAGCAGCACCCACTCATCAATAACCTGCTCAGTGCTGCCCAGTTTGGATTTCACCAGGATCACTCAGCTCCTGACCTTCTTACGGTTTCGGTTCAAACAATGACAAAAGAGCTGAATTCCAGAAGTGAGGTAAAAGTGACAGTCCTTGACATCAAGGCCACATTCGACCGAGTATGCATCAAGAACCCCAGCAAAACTGGAATCAATGGGTCTCAGGGGGCAAACTCTCTGCTAGTTGGAGGCAAACCTGGCACATAGGAATATGGTTGTGGCTGTGTAAGGGTAGTCATCTTAACTCCACAACATCACTGTAGGAGTTCCACAACATCATTGCAGAAAATTGTTGGTCATGGGCCCAACAATCTTCAGCTGCTTCATCAATGACCTTCCCTCCATCATAAAGTCAGAAGTGGGGCTGTTTGCCGATCCACTCACGACTCCTCAGATACTGAAACAGTCCATGTTCAAATGCAAGAAGATTTGGACAATACCCAGGCTTGTGCTGACAAGTGGCAAATAACATTCATGCCACATAAATTCCAGGCAACGATCGTCACATTGCCCTTTAACATTCAATGGTGTAACCATTACTGAATCCTCCACTGTCAACATCGTTGGGGATATCATTGATCAGAAACTCAATTGGACTCACTATATGAATACAGTGGCTACAGGAGCAGGTCAGAAATTAGGATACTGTGGTGAGTAACTCACCTCCTGATTCTCTAGAGCCTATTCACCACCTATAAGGCAAAAGTCAGGAGTGTGATGGAATAATCTCCACTTGCCTGGATAAGTGCAGCTCCAACAACATTCAAGAAGCTTAACACCATCCAGGATAAAGCAGCCTATTTGATTAGCACCACATTTACAAACATTCAATCTCTCCACCACTGATGCTCAGTAGCAGCAAAGTGTACTATCTACAAAATGCACTGCAGCAATTCACTAAAGATCCTTAGACAGTACCTTCCAAACCCATGACCACTTCCATCTGGAGGGACAAGGACAGCAGATAAATGGGAACACACCAGCTGCAAGTTCCCCTCCAAGCCACTCATGATCCTGACTTGGAAATATATCGCTGTTCTTTCGCAGTCGCCGGGTCAAAATCCTGGAATTCCCTCCCTAATGGCATTGTGGGTCAACCGATATAACATGGACTGCAGCGATTCAAGAAGGCAGCTCACCCCACTACCTTCTCAATGGGCAATAAGTGCTGGCCAACCAGCGATGCCAATGACCCATGAATGAGTAAAAGAAAAATCTCTATATGTGATTATAAAGCAAGACATAAAATACAACAAGGGGGTTATGCTGAATCTTTATAAAACACTGGCTGGAGCTGAGGTAGTGTGTTCAATTCTGGGCACCACATTTCAGGAAGCAAAGCAGTTAGGATGCAGAAAAGATACTCAAAAAAAGTTCCAGAATGAGTGACTTCAGTTATTTGGATAAATTAGGGAAAGTGGGATTGTTCTGCTTAAAGAAGATAATGTAAAGAGGAGATTTGTTAGAAGTGTTCAAAATCATAAGAGATCTAGACAGAGTAGATAGCAAAAAGTATTCCTATTGGTGGAAGGATCAAGAACCAGAGGAGATTGAAAAACAGGTGACAAAAGACATATCTTTATTATTACAGTGTGTGGTTAGGATCTGGAATGTACTGGCTGAGAGTGTGGTGGAGGCTGGTTCAATTGTGGCTTTCAAAAAGAAATAGGATAATTATCTGAAAAGAAAAGAGTTGCGGGGCTATGAGAAAAGCAGGGCTGGCTGAGTTGCTCTTGCACAGAGCGAATATGGATTCTTTAAGCTTAATGTTTTCACCTCTACATTGAAGAAGCTTTTTAACATGCTGTTATTATATGTTGTTATTCTTCAAACATTTTATATTACAGGTTACGTTAAGTCCTAGATAATCGAGATAGCCAGTATCTGGGGACAATATTAGTGTGCTCAGAAGAACTCCAGGATAGATGGACCTTGTGGATCACAAGTGTGTGTTGTACTGATAAAATTTAAATTAAATATATAACAGGAATGGAAGATACTGTATCATTTTGGAGTAGATAAGCATGTAGTACCTGTCATCCACATCAAGTGGTTGCAGGTTGCATTCTGGAATTCTTGCTAGGTCATAGATGATATCACTGTATCCAGCTGCTGCTGCTATATGCACACTTGTCTTTCCATTTTCATCATCATAGTTTATTATAGATGGGCTCAGATGATGATCCAGAATAATAGAAGTCATGACTCTATTTCCACTCTGGCAAGAAGAATAAATAAATGAGTAAAATATACTTCATGATTTGACAAGGATGATAGTCTTCAGTGTTCTAAATTGTAATATCCTCTGTTTGAGCTGAACTTGGCTTACCATGGTAGCATCCAAAAATAATTAAACGCATTAAGTTTAATGCTCAGCTGAAGTTATTCAGAAGCATTGTTAGCTTATCTGTAAAATATCAAAGAACAAAGAACAAAAACAGCATGGGAAACAGGCCCTTCGGCCCAACGAGCCCGCGCCGCCACCTCGATGTTCCCATTTCTACACGCGATCCCTGTCCATGTTTATAGATCTATGGATTAAAAACCAAATTTGAGACAATTTAGGGACAATTTGTTTTGCCAATTAGCCTAAGAGCACATCTTTGGGATGTGGGAGGAAACCGGAGCTCCCGGAGAAAACCCACGCAAGCAAGGGGAGAATGCGCAAACTCCCACAGACACAGGCCCAAATCCATGTATCTGCACAGCACAGCGATAGTCACTGAGCTGTCGTGTTGCCCATCAAATGGTCCAGGTCAAGCGTACACTAATGACATGAAGCACTAGGATACTCTTGGAAAAAAAATCCAAGAGCGGTCCTCTCACGACCCATCGCGTGTATGCCCCTCGTTAGACAACAAGGTGGACCAAAGCACCTGTAGGATAAAAACAAGTACATCAATATCATCATCTATTTACACACTTCCCAGGGGACTCCCAAGGCTCATGACCCCTATTTTAAATCAGTTTTCTATACCCCTCCATTCCCATTCTGTTCATGTGCCCATCTAAGTATTTCTTAAATAACTCCAGAGTACCTACCTCCACCACTTTACTTGGCAGTGCATTCCATACCCCCACCACCCTCTCTGTGAAAAAACTCCCTCTAGCATCCAAATTATACCTTACCCCCCTCACCCTAAGCCCGTGACCCCTCTGCTATTTGAGTCCATGCTAGGAAAGAGCTAAACCCTGTTTACTCTATCTGTACCCCTCATAATCTTGTACACCTCTATTAGATCTCCTCTAAGTCTACGTCTTTCTAAGGAAAACAGTCCCAATTTGCCTAACCTCTCTTCGTAACTCAGACCTTCCATACAGGCAGCATCCTGGTAAACCTCCTCTGCACTCTCTCCAGAGTCTCCACGTCCTTCCGGTAGTAAGGCGACCAGAACTGGACACAGTATTCCAAATGAGGTCTAACCAGTGTTTTATACAACTGCAACATTAAAAGCCAGTCTTGTACTCTATACTCCTTCCTATAAAGGCTAGCATAGTATATGCTTTCTTCACAACCTTCTCCACTTGCTCTACCACCTTCAGAGACTTGTTCACCCCCAGGTCCCTCTGCGTTTCTATACTCTTAATAGGTCTACCCTTTATCATATACCTCTCCTCTACATTCTTTCTCCCGAAATGCATCATCTCACATTTATCAGGATTGAATTCCATCTGCCATCTGTCTGCCCAAGCTACCAGCCTATCTATGGCCTGCTGCATCGCCTGACAATTCTCCTCACTATCTGCAAGTCCAGCCATCTTTGTATCGTCTGCAAACTTGCTGATCACTCCACTTACTCCCTCTTCCAAGTCATTTATATATATTACAAATAGAAGAGGTCTCAGTACCGAGCCCTGTGGCACACCACTAGTGACCGACCTCCAGCTAGAGAAACACCCTTCCACTATTACTCTCTGTCTCCTATTACCAAGCCAGTTGCTTATCCATCTAGCTACCTGTCCTTGTATCCCATTTGCCTTGACCTTCTCGACTAACCTCCCATGAGGGACTTTGTCAAACGCCTTACTAAAATCCATATAGACGACATCAACGGCTCGCCCTTCGCCCACCGTTTTCGTCACCTCCTCAAAAAATTCTACCAGATTTGTAAGGCACGACCTTCCCTTAACAAATCCATGCTGTGTATCCCTAATCAGATTGCAACGCTCTAAGTGCCTATACATCCTATTTCTAAGAATCCCCTCCAACAGCTTCCCTACCACTGACGTCAAACTCACAGCCTATAATTCCCAGGGTTATCCCTACCACCCTTTGTAAACAACGGTACAACATTAGCTATTCTCTAGTCCTCTGAGACCTCACCTGTGTCCAAGGAAGAGACAAAGATTTGCGTCAGGGGCCCAGCAATTTTACCTCGCACCTCTCTAAGCAGTCTGGGATAAATGCCATTAGGCCCTGGAGATTTATCAGTTTTAATGCTACCTAGAAGCTCTAACACTTCCTCTCTCGGTATAGAACATAGAACATAGAACATAGAAAATTACAGCACAGAACAGGCCCTTCGGCCTTCGATGTTCCGCCGACCAATATAAAAAGCAATGCCCCTCCAAACTAAACCATTCCCTTCTCTTCCATATACTTATCAACTAAGCTCTTAAACGCCACCAAACTTGGCGCATCTACAACTGCTGCAGGCCGGGCATTCCACTCCCGAACCACCCTTTGGGTAAAGAACCTGCCTCTGATATCCGTCCTATAACTATCACCCCTTAATTTAAAGCTGTGTCCCCTCGTGCTAGCTTCTTCCATCCTAGGAAAAAGGCTATCACTATCCACCCTATCTATACCTCTAATCATCTTATATGTTTCGATTAGGTCCCCTCTTAGCCGCCTCCTTTCTAACGAAAACAACCTCAACTCCCTCAGCCTCTCCTCATAAGACCTGCCCTCCATACCAGGCAACATCCTGGTAAACCTCCTCTGTACCCTCTCCAATGCCTCCACATTTTTCTTATAATGTGGGAACCAGAACTGCACACAATACTCCAAGTGCGGCCGCACTAGAGTTTTGTACAGTTGCAACATGACGTGCGGCTCCGAAATTCAATCCCTCTACCAATAAAAGCCAAGACTCCATATGCCTTCCTAACAAACTTCTCGACCTGACTGCCTACTTTCAGGGATCTATGCACATACACACCAAGATCCCTCTGTTCATCTAGACTACTCAGAATCCTATGGATATTTCCCTCAACTGGTCCACAGCTCCCTCAGAGACAGGAGCTGTCAACAAGCCCCTCTCCTTCGTGAATACCGACGCAAAGTATTCATTCAGGATCTCCGCCATTCCCTCGGGCTCTAAGCACAGTTCCCCTCCTCTGTCCCTAAGAGATCCGATTTTTCCTCTAACCACCCTTTTATTCCTAACGTAGGAGTAAATATCTTTCATCATTACAATGCAAAGACTTTGGGGTCAATTCTTTAGGGCTGCTAACCCCATCTGGGAATCTCAATGACTCATTAAACTAGGTGAGAGGACTAAATCAGGATTGTAGCCAGATATCCAGCCAATTGCGAGTCTCCTGGGTCACTGCACCTGACAACACCAGGTTTAAATCCAACCGATTTATTTGATAGTCAACATCATCACTGCACCTGGACAGATCTCAGCCAGAATGGACAAGGACCAGATAACTTAAATACAATTATTAGGCTGAAAACCTGATTCAATGACCTCCTGGGATGCCCGTTTCCCCCCAACAGGAAGTAACATAGCCGCCGTTTAGTGCATGACCTTAAAAGTAGGAACCAGGTGTTGTGTACTCTGAGAAGGAGCAAGAACATAGAACATAGAACATTACAGCGCAGAACAGGTCCTTTGGCCTTCGATGTTGTGCCGACCAATTAACAAAAAGCAATGACCCTCTAACCTAAACCATTCCCTTTTCATCCATAAACTTATCTACTAATCTGTTAAACGCCACCAAACTTGGTGCATCTACAACTGCAGCAGGCAGGGCATTCCGTACCCTTACCACTCTCTGGGTAAAGAACCTACCTCTGACATCCGTCCTATAACTACCACCCCTTAATTTAAAGCTATGTCCCCTCGTGCTAGCAAGGACATAAGTAACCTTTTAAACATTCTCCTATGATGCAGAGGAGGGTATTTCACATAACCTAGTGGCGGGGGGGGGGGGGGGGGGGGGGGGGGGGTCTCATGCTCTGGGGAAGATGTTGACCTTGGCGGTATCTCCCTTGTGTGTCTAGACTTGTTCAAGTTGCTATTAAATTGTGGTAAATAATCCTGTAGAGTTACTTTCAGGCATAGTATCAGAAATAGTGTTGACTCATATCTGGTTCATGTAAGAGCTTTGAGTCTCCTGTTCGCTTAGAAATTCATTCCCCGAGAACATATGGAAACCTTCTTAATTGTATCAGCACCCCATTCAAAATGTGGGATTACCTTGATTTTAAGAGCCCCAGTTGTTAGCAGACCTCTTTGAACTCCTTTGATTGATAGGAGTTGTCAGTTTCACTGAAGAGATCCCCTTTTTATTTGGACTGAACATTAGCTTTTGGCAGACTTGTTTAAATGCCTTAGATTGATAGCTTCAGAACAGATCAAGGAGTGAATGAGTGAGGTTTGTTTACACAAGGAACAAATGGTCCCTTAGCTGCAAAAAGCTTTTGTGACAGACAACCCAAGTAACATCATGGGGTGGCACGATGGCACAGTGGTTAGAACTGCTGCTTCACAGCGTCAAGGATGTGGATTCAATTCCTGGTTTGGGTCACATTGTGGAGTTTGCATATTCTCTGTGTCTGCGAGGGTTTCCTCCAGGTGCTCTGGTTTTCTCCCAGTCCAAAGATGTGTGGGCTAAATGGATTGGCCATGCTAAATTGCCCCTTAGTGTCAGGGGGGGTTAGCTAGTGTAAATGCATGGGTTTATAGGGAGAGGGCCTGGGTGGAATTGTGGTCAGTGCAGGCTCAGTGGGCTGAATGATCTTCTATACTGTTGGAATTCTATGATACATCAAACATTTCATTGTTGATATAATCAATTAACGCTCCATTAAGTCTCAAGTGCTTCCCCTTTACACCACACCTGTTCTCTGTTGTCCCATCTTTTGTACACCACATGTTTTTCTTTATCTCTGAGCCTTTCCAGAGTGATAGTTGCTTTCTAATACAGTTTTTATTTTAAAATTGACTATTTTTTCTTAGCTTCCAAGCTTCCAACAAAGATGCACTCAATAAAATTCATCTTAAGGCTGTGGCTTCACTTCAGTATCTTAAAAAAGAACCACATGTCTGGATAGAGTTAACATCTCCACCACACAAGCATCTGTCACAAGGAGGCGGCACATAGGTCCCTCAATGAGGATCCACTCACTTAAGTCACTGGAAAACCCAGGATAAGGGTTGTATAGTCTTTCTCAAACACATTTATATTGCTGCCATGGATCCTGAAGGATATTGGCTCATCATTTGGGCAGGAGGGATCATGAGGATAGAAGCTTTTCAGAACAAGGGACTAGTTGCAAATCATTGACAGGGACTGGGCTGAAGTCTCAAGTTAACGCCCTTGAAGGGTGCATGACAGTGAGTAGCAGTCTGTCACAGGTCCTATAATGGCTGCATTGCTGTAAAGAGTGTGGCTACTTGACAGGAAAAGGTTGGTGTGATGTTCAATCCTGATCATCCACATCCTTCTTCACGTCTGACAGCACCTGTGCTCTCTTACTTTCCTGCTTGCCTTGACTCAATTGTTCAGCATCAGTGTCCCCTCTTTTAGAGCTAAGAGGGGACACGAGAAGACTTTGGCTGATAGGATTAAGGAGAATCCTAAAGCTTTCTTTAGATATGTTAAGAATAGAAGATTGGTTAGGACAAGATTAGGGCCAGTCATAGACAGCAGTGGGAAGTTGTGCGTGGAGCCTGAAGAGATTGAAGAGGCACTGAACAAATATTTCTCTTCGGTATTCACGCAGGGAGATGTAAATGTAGTTGTGGAGAACACTGGGATACAGGGTTGCAAACTGGAAAGTATTGAAGTAGATAGGGAGGATGTGCTAGATATTCTTGAGGGTTTGAAGTTAGATAAGTCCCCTGGGCTGGATGGGATTTACCCTAGGATTCTCTGGGAGGCAAGAGAGGTGATTGCAGAGCCTCTGGCTCTGATCTTCAGGTTGTCGTTGGTTACGGGTATAGTGCCGGAAGACTGGAGGATAGCGAATGTGGTCCCATTGTTCAAGAAAGGGAAGAGAGACTTTCCAGGGAATTATAGACCAGTGAGTCTTACTTCTGTTGTGGGCAAAGTATTGGAGAGAATTATTAGGGATAGGATTTATAGTTATTTAGAGAGAAATGAATTGATTGGGGATAGTCAGCATGGTTTTGTGAAGGGTAGGTCGTGCCTTACTAACCTTATTGAGTTTTTTTGAAAAAGTGACCAAAGAGGTGGATGGGGGTAAGGCAGTTGATGTGGTATATATGGACTTTAGTAAGGCGTTCGATAAGGTGGCCCATGGAAGGCTTCTGCAGAAAATGCAGATGTATGGGATAGAGGGTGATTTAGCTAATTGGATTAGGAATTGGCTAGCGGATAGAAGACAGAGGGTGGTGGTTGATGGGAGATATTCATCGTGGAGTTCAGTTACAAGTGGTGTACCTCAGGGGTCTGTTTTGGGGCCCCTGCTGTTTGTAATTTTTATAAATGATCTGGATGAGGGTATTGAAGGATGGATTAGTAAATTTGCAGATGACACTAAAGTCGGTGGAGTGGTAGATAGTGAAGAGGGGTGTTATAGTTTGCAGAGTGACTTGGACAAGTTGCAGAGCTGGGCCGAGAGGTGGCAAATGGAGTTTAATGTGGAAAAGTGTGAGGTAATGCACTATGGCAGGAATAATAAATGTGTAGAGTATAGGGCTAATGGTAGGATTCTTAATAGTGTTGATGAACAGAGGGATCTTGGTGTATTTGTGCATAGATCCCTGAAAGTAGGCAGTCAAGTCGATAAGGTTGTTAAGAAGGCATATGGAGTCTTAGCTTTTATTGGTAGGGGGATTGAATTTTGGAGCCGCAACGTCATGTTGCAACTGTACAAAACTCTAGTGCGGCCGCACTTGGAGTAGTGTGTGCAGTTCTGGTCCCCACATTATAAGAAAGATGTGGAGGCATTGGAGAGGGTACAGAGGAGGTTTACCAGGATGTTGCCTGGTATGGAGCGCAGGTCTTATGAAGAGAGGCTGAGGGATTTGAGGTTGTTTTCGTTAGAAAGGAGGCGGCTAAGAGGGGACCTTATCGAAACATATAAGATGATTAGAGGTTTAGATAGGGTGGACAGTGATAGCCTTTTTCCTAGGATGGAGAAAGCTAGCACGAGGGGACACAGCTTTAAATTAAGGGGTGATAGTTATAGGACGGATATCAGAGGTAGGTTCTTTACCCAGAGGGTGGTTAGGGAGTGGAATGCCCTGCCTGCGGCAGTTGTAGATGCGCCAAGTTTGGTGGCGTTTAAGAGGTTAGTTGATAAGTTTATGGAAGAGAAGGGAATGGTTTAGTTTGGAGGGTCATTGCTTTTTTCATAATTGGTCGGCGCAACATCGAAGGCCGAAGGGCCTGTTCTGCGCTGTAATGTTCTACGTTCTATAATTCAGCAATCTCATAAGCCTTCGTTTCGAGGTAGGTTCAGATAAAGAGGCAGTCTGGCACAGTGAGCGCTCGCTTGTCATCTATGATATGTTACCCTGCCAACAAATTTCAGTCAATCGCTATTAAGCACTGCGGTTCATTATCCATTATATTCAAACAGTTTCCTTACTTTGTAGCAGTGGCCACCCTTCAAAAATAATTAATTGTCTTTGTAGTGTTTTCAGACATTGTGAAAGATGCTACAGAATTGCAAGTTCTTTCTTTATTTATATGACAAATGTATTAATTTTCACAAGACATAAAAATTATCTATGTTAGTTATCATTGATTAAGTTTTGTAATTCTTATGCAAGACAAATAGGTCATCGTATTTCAGACAACTGGGTTTCCATTTGTGCCAAAGATCTACCCTGCAACCATTTCATGTTTAAATAAGTGTCAGTTGGCTTTAGGTGGAACCCTCATCTGAGAGAAATTCCCAGCGTGGAGAGCTGCCGGCCAATCGGATTAGTTGGCAGCTCTCCAGTCCCTGCAGTGACAAGAGCAGCAATGGACAAAAGAGGAAATGCATGAAGGTAACAGAGTCTAAGTATAGGACTGGACAGCAAGGTAGAGTGGGGACGAAATTAGAAGGGGTCTTCTGATGGAAGCCTGAGCTTAATCATTTTGGCCTTTTTCCATGCCTGAGAAATGCTCCCACCAGCCTGAAATTTCAGGCTGGGTGGGCCAAGGCCCATAAGTGGCCAATAACTGGAATTTAAAAGGGTTGAAATATGGAACAAATTGCATCCCTGATGCAACCCTGGATACAGGACAACCACATCAATTGCAGGACATAGATTCCTGTACAATTGTTTACCCTGATTAAAATAGAAGACATAAAGTCATTTGAATGTATTAAGCTAATGTTTTCAAACTTTTTTCCAGTGACTCAACTTTACAGAATGACCACCCCTCATGACTTACTGACCAGGCAAGCTGCAGTACTGCTGTTCCAGTCACAATCCAAACAGGATTATACACCTTCTCACCTTTTCCTTTCATGAAGTGCACATAACTTGAATTCTATCAGGCAATATTGATTTTCCTTCTTATGCTGGCTATATCATTGTCTGAGTCGAGAGATTCTCATTGTCATACTTCCTGTACAAATTGTGTGCAATATACACAACACCCTGCTTCTCTTTTGAACAGAATCACAGAACATCTCGCTATGTTTTGAACACATCTTGTAATGTTTTGAATACATCTCACTATGCTTCAAACAGAATCACAGAACATCCCGGGGGTGATTGTTCCAGAGCGCAGCGGGCCAGGATATTTAAGTGGAGACTGTTTAATGTACAGTGATTAGCACTGCTGCTTTACAGTGCTAGAGACTCGGGTTCGATTCCCAGCTTGGGTCACTGTCTGTGTGGAGTTTGCACTTTCTCTCCATGTCTGCATGGATTTTCTCCGGGTGCTCAGATTTCCTCCCATATACTGAAAGATGTGCTAGTTAGGTGCATTGACCCGAACACGTACCAGACTATGGTGACTAGAAGAATTTCAAAGTAACTTCATTGCAGTGTTAATATAAGCCTTACTTGTGATTAATAAATAAACTTTAATTTTAACTAATGGGCTTCCTGCTGGGGGATCATTTACATTTCATTAGTAGGCCTGGGACTGAAGTCTGTAGGCCTGCTAGTGTCGACCACCCTCTCCCCCACCACTGCTTCCTTCCACCCCGCCCTACCAGAGTATTTCACTTCAGTGGGGTTTACAACAGCTCCCCACTAGTGGGCAGTTGATGCCCCAACCCCGCTGGAGTGAAAGACGGTCATGGAGGTTCAGCAGGAGGGCAGGGGTAAGAGGGGCTGTCCCTAGGCATAGCCTGTGGGAGTGAGGATATGGGAGGGTGGGGGTTGGGACTGCCAGGGACAAACTTGCAGAGATTGACGTCGGCCAGAGGCCAGCGATTTGGTTGTGGGGGGACAGTTGCATAGCCAATGATGCAGGGTCGTGGGGCTGGCCAGCAATTGGAGGCTGGCAATGCGGAGTTACTGCACAATGCACTGATCTCAGCACTGACAGATTATCACATGTGCAGTGGCCCCCTCAGCGCTATGCTGCTGGCCTCTCCAGTGAGAATAGGACCCACCCACCACTTTCCAGCATGATTCACGCTAGGGCATTCCGTGATGCATGGAGTGTGGGAGATTCATTTTGAAAATCCTGCTGGAAAAAACATCGAGATTTACTCCAGTTTTTACATGAATTCAGCACTTAGATTTTTTTGGAAGAATTTTTTTTAAAACAAGAAACTTGGCAACCGATTTTCAACATCCCTGTGACCCATACGTGGTTCATGAACGTCTCCCCCCATCACTCCACCAAGGGAAAAATTGTACAAAAAATAGAATCAACCTGACCTTTATATCATTTTCAAAAGCCTGAAAATCCAATGTGTTATTTTATAGGACACACAATCTAAAAGGTTAGAACTGGCATATAATCTGCCAAGTTACAAAAATCACATCAACTACTAGACTGCTGCTACTAGGTGGTGAAAACAGAAATGTACTCTACTCCAGCAATTCCTAGGCTAGGCAAAGAAGACTTGTAAGAGCTACTTAATTTGCAGAACTCCCATGAAACAGGAGTACTCACTTGAGTGTATTTGGTTGGTAGGTAATTAACTGAAATGTATCTAGTTGCCTGTATTAGCTGGTGTTGCTGAAAAAAATCTTGATCAAATTAATTTAGCTTTCTTGGTATAAAAGAAGAGATTTGTAATTGTGCTAGAGAGACAAAAAATGTAATCCAAAAGCTTAGCTTCCCCTCTTGGAATAATTGGAGATTTGTTATAAAGCCTGTATTACTGTGTGATTGTACAGCAGTACGAGATAATTACAAATAGTTTATCCATTACAAGGGAATATATTTTGTGAAAGCACATTGTATTTGTTGTTAGAAATTTATTTACAAATGTGACATATGTATTACTTTCCTTTATGAATCCTGTTCTATTTATAAGTACAATTATAATTCATACTTATCTCCTCAATCAATGTGCATAATTTAATTCTTTTACCCCACCTCCAGTTAGTAAAGCCCATCAATGTTTTACATGTCAGCTGATAGAAAAAAACATTCCTGATTGTCATCTCTGACTTACCTAGCCAGAAGATAAAGCTCTAATAGTTTTGTAACAACTGTATGCCACCTCAGAACAGCTAAGACTATTCCAGAAATTGAACCAAAGATATTCCTGGTTTTTATGTTTTGGTTCCACATTGTGCAGTTAATTTACTCCAGTTGTTTTAAGCATCAGGATTTGATTTAGAAAATAATTTTACCTGCACTGCCCAGTGAAGGGCTGTTTTAAAGTCTTTGTCAACCAATGTTGGGTCAGCTCCTTTCTGTAGTAAGACCTGAACATGCTGTGGTCGATTGTGAAAAGCAGCCCAATGAAGCGGGGTCATACCCTGAAGGATAAAGAAAAAAGTTTTAAAAACTTGGGACAAGTATTTTTACTAGCTTGTGCTTTGAAACATTTTTTTCTTCTCCTAAATTTGTCCTAAAATAAATAATAACTGGTTTGTTCATGTTATATAACTGTAAAGGATCAGTTGGTATTATGAACTTGAAAGTGAAATTAAAGTTTACATTGACACTTGGATCTTCCCACCAGAGGTGGCGGTCGGAAAGCTTTTCTGTCTCTTTTCCTGCTTCTGCTGCTTTAATTCTGGAATCTCTCTCGGATTTATCCTCGTATCTCCTACTTTTTACATAATGCTAGCCCTTAGTGACATCTTCAAGAAACATGATCCCATGTACCACATGCATGCTAATAATCTTCACCACAGTCTGTCTTAGCCACTTTAATATCTTTGACTTGTTAGACTTCTTGTCCTACATCTAATACTGGATTAGTATAAATTTTCTCTAAATAAATACTGCAAAGATTATAGCCATTCACTGGATTTTCCCAGCCTTCAAGGGATGAACTGGGGGTGGAGGGATATGTAAAATGATGAGATGAGGCAGGGATGGAATGCTCATATTTTTTCTGCTCAGCCATTACCAACAATGGGGAAGGTAAAGAATGATCCTACCACCCAGAGGCCAATTGAGCCATATTTGGCACAGAGGAGATGAATGCACCTCTGCCTGGCAATACTGTCTGGTGGCTTCCTTGCAGACTCAAGATGATGGCTGCTGTTGTGGAACTCCATGGCCCATGCAGAAGCCACTAGACAGCTATTACCATCCAGCCGCAATAGTACTCCCCACTGTTATCAACTGATACATTATCTTTGCCAAGGCCTGTCTGAGAAGGCCTGAAGGCCAGATCCCATTTAGCTGGTTCAGATGGTGTCATGCTTCTATGGTGTTCATTTTATCCATTAAAAGTCTTAACAGTGGTGCTGCTGAGCTGTCCATCCTGTAATGGGTCAGCAGTTCTTGGGGACAGGTGGTCAAGCTCCCAACATTCCAGTCCATTGTCGGGTCTCCGACCATGGTGATAAAATTAAGCCCATTGTGTTCAATCCTCACCATAAACTCTGTTCCCCAACCACTGACTCCATCCCTTACTGCCAGCTCCTAAATTTTATTCATACCCTTCACAACCTTAATATCTTGATAGAAGAGTTTCCAATCACATATCAGATTCATTGCCCAAACTGCTTACTTCTACCTCCATAATATTGCCTAACTCAGTTCCAATCTGCAGACAGCTAAGGAAAAGCAGACATGAAAAAACAAATTGAACACAAAGACGGCAAGTAATTACTGAGTGAGTAATAATAGCTGCAGTAAATTTTCTGCTCCCATCTCCGGTTGAAATGAATAGTGATACATGGCAAAACTTGTGGTTTTTCCACTTACAATAGCAAAACTATGAGATTACAGTAGATATTAACAAGCCTGAACTAATAAGAGTAGCTACGTGACTAACACAGCTGGGAAGGGACTGCTATAAAGTGTATACTATCAAATACACAAGCAAAGACAACAGATTGTAGAGATTCTGAACAGACATTCTGAACTCCAAGTAAGTGTTGCATGTGAATGGTATGTATTCAGTGCTAGAGTTCAGAATGAAAACAAAACTATTGAATAGTACGTGATGGTAGTAACACAGTTTGCAGGAGCAGATCGATCCAAACAGTTAAAAGATGACCTGATTAAAGAAAGATTGGACTGCTTGGTGAGAGACACCCCAGGCCAAAAGTGCAGAGGCTTTGTCATAGTCATATAGGATATAATTTGTAATTGGGAACAGTTATTTCAGTACTGTGATGGGCGGAAACCTAATTAGGGCAGTTCAAACATAGAGTTCCAGGAAAGAAGGGAAATGATTTGGGAGGTGACAACATATTCAGATATTTTGGAGAAGGTAGAGAGATTGGAGAAGTGATGTTAGTTTGTAAGAATACTGGGAGAAAAGGAAGTTGGGAATGGTATTTTCAGAGTGAATTGAGAATTGTAGTAGTGGATCGTATATCACATTTTCAAATTCTGGGACTATATAGATGGGCCAAAATGATATTTTTCACTCCTGTATCTTCTTACCTGCTTATGTATTTTGTTTTGAAAATTTACACATAGGAAATGTAGGCTGTGAGTTTCAGCAGGGTCTCCCAATCTCTTGTCTTAATTTAGGAGAGAGATCAACATTATCAGCCATTTTTCTCTATTGTGGGAACATCTGCCTAAGTTACAGTAGAAGATTAGAAAACCTACACAGAAATTATGGCCCTAACATTATTATGTGGTTAATTCTGATAGGATTTTTTGAACAATGTAATCGACAGGTTAAAAATAAATCATTTTTTCACTTACCTCATTGTCTTGATGATTTATCTCACACACAGTGGATTGCTGCAACAATACAACTAATAGTCTGGAGTAAATGAAAAATAGTTTTTAGGACAACATTACAATAATGAACAATTTTACATCAGATATATCTGTTAATTTGTGAATTATAGATGCAGTATTCTTCATGGTTAAAGGAAGAAGGGTTAATTTACAGATTCTTCATAATTATTTTGATGAATACTGGAATTAGCCACCCACTCTTTATTTGCTAATTTTGCACATTGGTAATTGAAAAAAAAATCCACAGTGTTACTCAAAGTGTAAACTAATAATAGCACAATGAGGACAACATCTAGTGAACAACAGGAGAATGTATCTTTTAAATCAATTAGCCTAAAGAATTGAGAAATAAACAGAGGACTCAGAAGAAAGGTGAATTAGTGTCGTTACATTCAATGCCAAATTTGATACAGAAAGAGAAAGAAAGATTAGAAACAAAAAACTGGAAAAAAGCAATGATGTAAAAGGATAAAAATGGAAAAAACTGATATTTTAACCATGTCCCAAAACATTTCACAACCTGAAGACATCAGCTTATTTTATTAGATTGATTGATAGACATTAACTATTATCACATTGTTAAAAGGATATTTGTGTTTGTGTTGTGAAAGTTAATTTATCTTTCTATGACAAGATTAATGGTGAACTAATGTGCAAATGCAGCACTTTAGAAATCCAAAGGGAGAGTAAGCGGAGATGCCATCTTAATAAAACTAATGGCAGAGCATTGCCATCATCCAGGAACTTGTATCAATTCACATGGTATTCATTTCCTTGCTAAGAGTTGCTGGCCATATATTTAAATAACCGCTTAATTTTGGCTGCCATCAAGAAAACAGCCAAGTTTCTCCTGTAGTACCACTGACCCACTACAAGACTAGAACAAAGATGATGCTACTTGTTCAAGAAATGAGAAGAAGAAGAGGGCCTATTTTAGCCACTTCTCTTATAATCGACCTTCTGTTATATTCTATCCAATACAGCTGCAATATTGGGTAGAATTTTCTGCTTCCACCAACAGTGGGAATCATGATGACTGCACAATATTTGGAATGATTGCAAAAATCTATTTCTTGCTGTTAGAAAATCAGTTTGGAATTTTGTTCCAAACTTTTGGGAGATGTGGGGAGGGGCAGTGTGGGAGGTTAACTGAGGAGGGTGAATGATGAAGTGGGTGAACAGCTCAGAGGGTGGGATCAGTGGAATCAATGCTGGGGACCTTGGGGGTGAACTCAAGGTACTGATGGGTAGGATGGAGCAGTCACAGTCAGAAGGAGAAGTGGGATGGAGTAGGGTGGTAGGTTCAAGATGTGAGCCTGGTAGGTGAAGGTATCATTGGGTGGGTCATGACAAGAGATAAAAGAGATAAGAGGAGCCAACTCAAACAAGGGAAGCCAAATGGGTACTTTTTGGGCATCACTGGCTGTGCCAGAATTTATTGCCCATCCAAGGATACTTTAAGAGTCAACACTTGCTGTGACTCTAGAGATTTATGTGGACCAAAACAGGTAAGGACAGCAGATTTCCTTTCCTAAAGGAACGTTAGTTAACCAGATAGGTTTTTATGACAATCAACAATAATGTCATGGTCATCATTTAGATTTTTAATTCCACATTTTTATTGAATACAAATTTCACCATCTGCCAAGGTGGGATTTGAATTCAGGTATCCAGAGCATTATTCTGGATCTGTGTATTACTAGTCCAGTGATAATAACACTATGCCTCTGCCACTGCCACCTCAGTGGATGGTAATGGTTGTTGTCTCCGAGGTGAGGAATGGCATGTGATTGATTAGTTTTAGGTTCCTGATAATGGGAGGAAGTTCAAGGTTGACAGAAAGGAGGTTAATGGTGATATTGGATGAGTCAGAGGTGATGGTGGGTGACAGAACATAGAACGTAGAAAAACTACAGCACAAACAGGCCTTTCAGTCCACAAGTTGCACCGAACATCTCCACCTACCAGGCTTACCTATAGCTCTCAGTCCTACTAAGTTCCATGTACTCATCCAGAAGTCTTTTAAAATCGAATCTGCCTCTACCACCACTACTGGCAGCCAATTCCATGCAGCCACCACCCTCTGAGTGAAAAATTTACCCTAACATCTCCTCTGTACCTACTCCCCAACACCCTAAACCTGTGTCCTCTTGTGGCAGCTGTTTCAGTCCTCTGAGAATCCACTCGATTAATACCTCTCAACATCTTATACACCTCTGTCAGGTCACCTCTTGTCTTTCTTCTCTCCAAGGAGTAAAGACCAAGCTCTCTCAACCTATCCTGGTAAGGCATGCCACCCAATCCAGGCAACATCCTTGTAAGTCTCCTCAGCACCGTGTAATGAGGTGATCAGAACTGAGCACAGTACTCCAAGTGGGGTCAGACGAGGGTCTTATACAACTGCAGCATTATTTCCCGACTCCTAAACTCAATTCCTTGATTGATGAAGGCCAGAACACCATATGCCTTCTTAACCCACATCCTCTACCTGCAAAGCTGATTTGAGTTTCCTATGAATCCAGACCCCAAGATCTTTCTGATTTTCCACACTACTAAGAGTCTTACCCTTAATATATTCCTTCATCCCATTTGACCTGCCAAAATGAACCACCACACATTTATCCGGGTTGAAGTCCGTCTGCCACTTCTCTGCCCAGTCTTGCATCCTCTCTATGTCTTGCTGCAACTTCTGACATCCCTCCACACTATCCATAATACCTCCAATCTTCGTGTCGTCAGCAAACTTACCAACCCATCTCTCCACTTCCTCATCCAGGTCATTTATAAAAAAATCACAAACAGCAAGAGTCCTAGAACAGATCCCTGGCGTACTCCACTCGTGACTGACCTCCATGCAGAAAAAGACCCATCTACAACCACTATTTGCCTTCTGTGAGCAAGCCAGTTCTGGATCCACAAAACAACGTCCCCTTAGATCCTATGTCCCCTCACTTGCATGAAGGACCTTACTGAATGCCTTGCTGAAATCCATATATATCACATCTACCGTTCTTCCTTCGTCAATGTGTTTAGTCACGTCTTCAAAAAACTCAACCAGGCTTGTCAGGCACGATCTGCCTTTGACAAAGCTGTGCTGACTACTTTTGATCATACTTCTCTAAGTGTTCATAAATCCTGTCTCTCAGGTCTTCTCCATCAACTTACCAACTGCTGAGGTTAGACTCACCGGTCGATAATTTCCTAGGCCTTTCTTGAATAGAGGAACCACATCCGCAATCCTCCAATCTTCTGGAATCTGTCCCATTTCCATCGATGATGCAAAGATCATTGCCAGAGGGTCTACAATCTCTTCCCTCGCTTCCCGCAATATCCCATTCGGTCCCGGTGACTTATCTAAATTTATGCTTTTGAAAAGCTCCAACACATCTTCTTTCTTAATGTCCACATACTTAAGCAAACAGGGGGAAGGTAGAAGCTGGTGGAACATGTCTGGAAAGTTACACACTCCATCTTTCCATTCAACATAAAGCTCCAATGCTTTAAAATGAGAGAGGATCTTTTTGGGTCGGTGGAGTTCAAGGTCAGCACAGAAGGCCAACAAACTGGACACCCTAATAATCATGAGGAAACTCAATGATGACAATGCTCAGTTGTGATCTTCATTCTATGGTGATGCCCACACAGCAGTAGGTTTGGTCCTGACTCATGAATCTCATAAACCCAAGATCCCAGCAAGGTATAGAGCTGCCATTCATCCTGTGCACTTTGTCATCGGCTGCAGTCACAGGCAGGGATAAAAAGAGGGAGGGAGGGAGGTGGATGCCTCCACAGCTGGTGGAGGGCAGTGAACTCAACTCCAAACCTCCATCCTCCCAGCTGAATGATCTTAGCTGACAAGGATTCATGTGGTTGATCTTCTATGCTGTCAAAGCAATTATCTCTCTATGGAGTTCCAAGGGTAGTTGAGGTAAGCAAACAAGTGTCAGTTTAATACTTCCTGCACTTGTCTCTCATCATCCTGATGATAAAATATTGCTACCATTCATATTAATGTAGGAATGAGAGGAATACCCCTTTCTGGTATTCGAGGATGCCCTTTATCTGAAGGGATAGGGTGGGGATGCCATGCTTAGACAGAGGCCAGATAGATGACTTGTTTGCTGGCTTTGAGATGAAGGGAAACCTGTAAAAGATATGCTTATTAAATCTATCACTTCAATTCATTCGCATATCCACTGAGGCGTTGATAATGCAGACTCCTCCAACAGAACAGAAACCCAGCTATAAATATTTTAAAACTACATTCTTATTCCAATTTAAAGACAATTAAGATGGTTGATGCTCTGACTGTACATTATCCTCAGTTGTCTCAAGAACAAAGAATTCTCTTAATTTCAGGAATGCCATACCTCATTATGCCCAAGGAGCTTTGAATAGACCACCTGGAATTGTACAGACCAATTGAAAAAGGAGCTACAAGAATTCTACTTGCATTTAATAATACACTCTGCTAGTTGAGTCCATGCGTTTATTGAGACTTTCCCAAACACCAGACCCTCAATACAAATGATGCCCCTTTCAATTCATAATATCTGAGACATTATCAGTCCTGAAAACAAGCCAATTTCCAGATGCTGCATAAACATACTTTGTTGAAGTCTCTATGGAGAAATAGGTGACATGAACAATGACTCTGGTCTTTTGATCAGTTTAATGTTATCTTTCTGAACAGTGTAGCCAATCCATTGTTTAACATCCAACAGACAAACCACGTAGATATAAGATCTGGCTAGATTGGAACACCAGCCCCATTTAACTTGATTATTTTGTATTCTCACCTATAGAACTGATATCTTCTCTGCATGCGTACTTTATCTTGCGACATCAATATCACCTGAAAACTAGATCTTATAGCAGCAGTCTCTAGCTAGCCAACCATCGAATGCTTTCATCACTGGATGTGAAAGACTTCCTCATTGGACTCTGACTTGGGATTCTGGAACTCACGTGAACAACATTCAATTTATTTGTCTGTGGTCATTGTAAACCTCCTTCCCTCTATCACTCCCTTTATTATCTGAACATGGAGTGGAAGTTTCAAACACTCGTTTATGTGTGTTTTGGAAGGGTAGAAATGAACAAACCTTTTGAATTAATCCTACCTGAAGTTTGCTGTGTGATTATTAATGAAATTGGATCCCACAAAAGGCGAGAGATTTTGAAAATACATTATTGCTCATTCTTTAAAAAAACTAATTTAAAACACCTTCTAGTTGTGGTCAGATGGCAAAAGGAAAACAGTGCTTTTCAAACTGACTCCTTCCTACCCATAACACAGGCTGCAGACAACTCTGCATTGGTGAAGCCTTTCATCCAGATAAGGAGATGGAAAACATGCTCCAGTTGACAGAGAGCCATGAAAAGCAAGATCCTGAGCAACAAGAGGCAGAGGGACCTCTTATCAGGTCAAGAGTCTAGCAAACATGAACCACTTCACTAGTGAGCACTGTTTTGGGTGTTTTGTCGGTGTGCTTTTGTTTGGAAATGAGAAGGCAGCAATGCCAGAGTCCCTTCACATGTCATGGGATCTATTAGCTCACATTTGTGAGCTTGTCCAGTAGAAACTGCAGTTACAAAGACTCCAGAGGAATAATGCAGAGTCCTGGCCTGCAATGAGTGAGGTCACTCCACCAATGATTTTCCCCATCACTTCCTGGTGATGTAACATGGGGTGGGAACCTTATTTAAATGTGCTTAAAAGGCTTTTGCACTATATTTTCCTCCCAGGTAAGGAATTTCCCTCATGTCGGCAAGGTTTCCAATAGCTGTTGAAAAATGGGAAGCAGTCATGGGGAATAAGCCGGCACGCAAAAGTAAGTATAGCCTCCGGGGAACACGGGATATGATTGACAATGTCCCTGCACGTTGACAGTGCAAGCCTGCTAATATGTACGTGTGTGGGGGGGGTGGGGGGATAGGTTGCCAATTTGCTTGCAAGGGTGCAGCAGGGATATTTTTTTTTTAATACAGATGGGGGCGCCTCTGTGGAACGGATGTTTGCCGTTTCTCTCAGATCCTGCTCCACCAGAAACTATATCCCCAGATTCTTCGGCACCCTGTGAGAAGACTTTACTATTCCTCTGGAGATTTACATGCCACTTTTCTCACCTCAGCTGGAGAGCTACACGCCACGTTTCTTGCCCCAGCTGGATAGCTACATGCTGTTTTTCTAGTCCTAACTGGAGAACTACATGCTGCTTTTTTCACTCCAGCTAGAGAGTTACATACCACTTTTCTTTCCCCAGCTGGAGAATTACACGCCACTTTTCTAGCCCCAGCAGAGAGCTACATGCTGATTTTCTCACGCCAATCAGGCCTCTGTGCAGAGTGCAAGATTTCACTCTTTTTCTTTGGAAACATCGTTACAATGTCATTGGATTTTCTGGTCCAGTTGTCTTCAGAGTGGTTTCACTGGTGAGAATTTGCTCCTTATATCTAGTTGGCCACAACTGCAAAAAAAAAAAAATCAACCCTTTATGTCTAGGTCTGCTCTTGAAATTCATATTTTTGTTATACCATGATATAATCTCAATGACCAAGGTGATATAATCAGGGGAGTTAATCAGAACTGATTTAGATCTGCAAACCATTCACAAGAAGGAAAGGAGAGAGTGCAGATGTAGTGCTACAGTCAAGGCTAGGGTGTAGAGAAAGATTGGCTTAATCTAGGTAGGTCCATTCAAAGGTCTGATGGCAGCAGGGATGTAGCTGTTCTTGAATCAGTTGACCTCAGACTTTTACATCTTTTTCCTGATGGAAGAAGGTAGGAGAGAGAATATCCAGGGTGCGTGGGGTCCTTGATTATGCTGGCTGCTTTTCCAAGGCAACGGGAAGTTTAGGCAGAGTCAGTTGATGAGAGGCTGGTTTGCATGATGGACTGCGCTTTGTTCACAACCCTTTGTAGTTTTTATGGTCTTGGACAGAACAGGAGCCATGCCAAGCTGTGATACAATCAGAAAGAATGCTTTCTGTGGTGTACCTGTAAACGTTGGTGCAAGTCATAGTGGATGTGCTGAATTTTCTTAGCCCCCTGAGAAAATAGAGATGTTGATGGGCATTCTTAACTATTAGTGTTGGCATGCAGGGATCAGAGCAAGTTGTTGGTGTTCTGAACACCTAGAGACTTGAAGCTTTCGACCATTTCCACTTCACCCCGTTGATGGAGACAGGCATCGTCCTCTACTACACTTCCTGAAGTCGATGACTATCTCCTTCATTTTACTAACATTCACCAAGTTGAGAATTCACTAGGTTCTCTAATTCTTTCCAGTACTCCATCTCATCATTATTTGAGATCTGACCCACGATAGAGGTGTCATCACTAAACTTGAAAATCGAGTTGGAGGGGAATTTGGCCACATAGTCATTGGTGTAGAAGGAATGTAGTAAGAGGATAATTATGGAAGAGATGTTCTTGCATATTCTTATTTTGGGTTCAGAAGCCTAGGATCCAGTTGCAGAGGGAGGAACCAAGCTCTAGGCTATGCAATTTGCAGATGCATTCGTAGGAATAATGGTGTTGATGGCTGAGCTGAACTCAATAAATAGGAATCTGACATTGGTGTCTTTATTATTCATGTGTTCCAGGGTTGAGTGTAGGGCCAGGGAGATGGCATCTGCTGTGGACCTGCTATGGCAATAGGTGAATTGTAATGGATCCAGGTAATCTGGGAGGCCAGAATTGATCCATGCCATGACCAAGTGCTTTTGAAGCACTTCATAATGATGGATGTCAAAGCCACTGGGCGATAATCATTAAGGCACACTGCCTGGCTTTTCTTTGGGACTGGGTTGATGGTCATTTTCTTGAAGCAGGTAAAGACCTCAGATAGATGTAAGGAAAGATTAAAGATATCTGTGAATATCCCCACCAGCTGGTCTAGGGTAGACTTTCACCCTATTTAGACTGTCCCCAGGACGTTAAAGCTGCAGGACAGGCTTTTTAAATGAGGGTGGGGTGGAAGGGTGGGGGCTGGGGGAGTTGACAAGCAATTCTCCCCCTTACCCCCCCAAAAAATCCAGCCTTTGAAATCAGAATAAAGTCCTTCAGTACGAGCAAACCATTCCTTTAGATCTCTGAAACTTGAAACAGTTAAAAGGCAACCATTTGTAGAATCATAGTTACAGCAAGGTGAAATCAATCAGCAACTAACTAGAAAGTAATTGGTAGTCTCTTTAAATAGTTTTGGCTGGTTTTCTTTCCTGTTCAATCATGTTCAATTAAGCATGAATGTGTGGTGAGCTCCAAATGGGACAAGCATCAAATCAGTGGTTAATGTCATCTTCTTTCTTCTCTGCATACTTCTGGGTGATATTCAATGCTTGAAAACTAAAGTTTATACCAAAATGGTGTCTGTCATGATTCACTCCTATGTGGGCACCCAGGTCATAGATATCATTTTGGAACTCCGAAGGCACTCATAGTACCCAAAATACTGGCATTATAAGCTCAATTTCTCACCCCATAAAAGCTACTCTTTACTGTAAAAATGAACAGTTTCAACGTTGAGATTTGCCTGCTCTATGTTTTGACTTCCTATCATTTGCATATTTAGTTTTTAAACATAATAGCAAGAATTACAATGACATGCTAAGGCCCATGGAAATCATTTCAGGCAGAACATCCTCTTCTGTCATCATTGCATGGGTGTAATCTGTGTAAGCTTGCAGTTTTCATAATAACTACACTTAATAATATCCTCTGTCAGTACAGTGACTTTTTTGCATGTTTGACTACCACTTTCTATTATACCTTACTATTGTTCTCTTCTTTAAATAAAGCATTTTTTTCTGCTTCTTTTGTTAGGATCTGTGAGGCACTGACATCACATTTACTTTTTCACAACATATCATGCTTATTGTATTCTTCTCAGATCTGGGGGTTGTGCCTTCCTAACTAAAGTTCACTTATGCTTTTCCACAGCACCATGCCAACTTCCTTTTAGCCATGCTCCTCCAGAATTGCCGCTGGGCGTAGCTGGATTTAAAACTTTCCAACATCTGCGACAAAATATATCTGAAGTAATTAGCCTTTACTTTCTCTGTTGCTGACTGACCTCTGTATTTCCAATTTTTTTTGCTTTTTTTTTGTCAACTTCTTTATTGGTTAAATGTCTGATTATTAGCTTGAACTGTAATCCAGGAGTATTTTTGTCATTATTGCAGCAATGCTGCGATTTGATGCTTTTTTGTTACCACTAATAAAATCAAGTGCTCAAAAACCAAATGATTAAGAACAGAAGAACTAGAAGGAGGAGTAGGCCATCTGGCCCATCGAGCCCACTCCACCATTCAAAAAGACCATCGTTGATGTTTTTGTAGACTCAGGTCCACTTAACCGCCTGCTCACCATAACTCTCTATTCCTTTACTATTCAAAAATTTATCTACCTTTGCCTTAAGAATATTCAATGGGGTAGCCTCAACTGCTTCATTAAGTAGGGAATTCCAAAGATTCACAACTCTTTATGTGAAGAAGTTCCTCGTCAACTCAGTCCTAAATCTGTTTCCCCTTACTTTGAGGCCATGCTCCCTAGTTCTAATTTTACCCTCCTACTGGAAACAACTTTCCTGCTTCTATCTTATCTATTCCCTTTATAATCTCATATGTTTCTATAAGATCCTCCCTCATTCTTCTGAATTCCAATGAGTATAGTGCCCCAGTCTACTCAGTATCCTCATAAGCCAACCCTTCCATCTCTCGAATCAACTTTGTGAATCTCCTCTGTACCCTCTTCAGTACCAGTATATTCCTTCTCATGTCAGGAGACCAAAACTGTATGCAGTACTCCAGGTGTGGCCTCACCAGCACCTTATTCAGTTGCAACATAACCTCACTATTTTTAAAACTCCATCCCTCTAGCAATAAAGGTCAAAATTCCATTCTTAATTATGTGCTGCACCTGCAAACCAACTCCTTGAGATTCCTGCACAAGGAGACCCAGGTCCCTCTGCACAGCAGCATGTTGCAATTTTTTATCACTTAAGCAGAGTGCATTTTGCTGTTATTCCTACCAAAATGGATGACCTCACATTTATCAACATTGTACTCCATCTGCCTGACCCTTGCCCACTCACTTAGACTATCTACATCGTTTTGCAAAATTTCAGCATCCTCTCCACACTTTGCTTTGCTGCTCATGTCAGTATCATCTGCGAATTTTGACACTACACTTGGTCCCCAACTTCAAGTTGTTTATGTAAATTGTAAACAATTGTGGTCCCAACACTGACTCCTGAGGGACATCACTAGTCATTGTTCACCAGTCAGGAAAACACCCATTTACCCCGCTCTTTGCTTTCTGTTAGTTAACCAATCCTCTATCCATGCTAATACATTACCTGTAATACTGTGCACCTTTATATTACGTAGCAGTCTTTGATGTGGCATCTTGTCAAATGCCTTCTGGGAATCCAGATACACCACATCCACAGGTTCTTCATTGCTTACTGCGCATGTAATGTTCTCAAAGAATTCCACAAAATTAGTCAAACATGACCTTCCCTTCATGAAATCATGCTGCGTCTTACCATTGGGACAATTTATATTCAGATATCTTGCTATTTCTTCCTTGATAATAGATTCAAGCATTTTCCCTACAACAGAAGTTAAGCTAACTGGCCAAGAGTTACCTGCTTTTTGTCTACTTCCTTTTTTAAACAGCAGTGATACATTTGTTGTTTTCCAAACTGCGAGAACTACCCCAGAGTCCAGCAAATTTTGGTAAATTGCCATTAGTACATTTGCTATTTACCCCACCATCTCTTTTACTACCCTGGGATGCATTCCATCAAGGCCAGGAGTCTTGTCTATCTTTAGCCCTATTATCTTGTCCAACATGACGTCTTTCATGATAGTTTTTAGGTCCTCACCTGCCATAGTCTTCTTGTTATTCAATTTTTGGCTTGTTATTTGTGTCTTCCTCTGTGAAGAACGACACAAAATACCTGTTTAATGCCTCAGCAATTTTTTCATTTCCAGTTATTACATTCTCCTTCTCATCCTCTAAAGGATGTTTACTTTACACTCTTTTTCATTTTATATATTTATAAAAACTTTTGCTATCTGTTTTTATATTCTGAATAGTTTACTCTCATAATTCATCCTATTTTTCTTTATAGCTTTTTTCATGGCTTTCCGTTGACTTTTAACGATTTCCCATTCCTCTAGTTTCCCACCAATCTTTGTATGTATTTTCTTTCAATTTGATACCCTCCTTTATTTCCTTAAATATCCATGGCTGTTTACCTCTTTTTTTTTTACAGCCCTTCCGTATCACTGGTATACACTTTTGCTGAGTACTCTTTGGTTGCTTTGAAAGTACTTCACTATGTCTCAACTGTCTCACGATAAAGTTTTTGTTCCCAGTCTATCTTAGCCAACGCCTCCCTCATCCCTTTGAAGTCTTCTTTATTTAAGCACAAGGCACTGATATTGGATTTTACCTTCTCATGCTCCATCTGTATTTTAAATTCAACCATACTCTGATTGCTTCTTCTGAGAGGATTCCTAACTGTAAGATCATTAATTATTCCTGTCTCGTTACAAAGAAGGTTGCTCCCTTGTACGTTCCATTACATAACGTTCAAGGAAGCTATCATGGATGCATTCTATGAACTTCTCATCAAGGCTCCTTGACCAATCTGGTTTGATCAATTGACAAGTAGATTAAAAACCCCCATGATAATTGCTGTACCATTTTTGCATGCATAAATTATTTCTTTGTTTAATTCTTGCCCCAGCATGATGTTATTTGGTGGCCTATAGACTACGCCTATCGGTGACTTTTTCTCTTTATTATTTCTAATTTCCACTCAAATAGATTCAATCTTTTTTTCCATAGAACCTATATCATCTCTTACTGCCACCCTGATGTGATTCAAAGCTGTACACTGTTAGGTATGAACTGGTAAGAAAAAATAAAATTTCACACGTTTTATATTTATATATAATATCACTTCTCAGCCTTTTGGCTAAGATCAGGTGTGGTATTGATATGCAGTACTTGGTCGAAGTCATTAGGTTACATTTTAGCTTCATTTGAAGCAATTTTTTTAAAGTGGCATCTCGGCCTTTTGGCTAAGATGCAAATAAGATCAAGCCTTGGAGGAGGAGCTATACCTACTCCAATCAGCTTGGATCATGTAGATCAAGCCCAAGACAGGAAGTGAGAACCCTGTCTTGTCAGCTTGGATCGAGAATGTCCCAACTTGTTGGGACTCTGAATTGGGTTTGATTGGATTGAATTGGAATAAAGAATATAAAAAAATCTAGGATTGTTGTCGTGCTCTTGCCAAGGCAGATTTTCATCTGTTCCCAGCAAATTGCCTGAAACATGTTGCTAGTCTGTTGCCAGAGGCTCATAGCTACCCACTCTGCAGGATCTTTATTAAAAGAATGTAATATTCCCTGTTATAAGCTGCCTCTGGCAACTCTTGCCTATACTCCTTGGGAGGCTGAGTTATCATGTTAAGCACACTATTGCTGGAAAGGTGGATACAAAACTTAAAACAGAAGATAACAGAAGATACTTTTTACAAATGGGTGAGGAAAATGTAGAACTTGCCAATACCTGGTGGCATTGATGCATTTAAGGGAGGAATATGTGAGGGCAAAGAGAATGGAAGTGTAAGAGCTGGGGGTGGGATGTAGCAGTTGACAAGATTATTAAGATGGAGAATACTTGCATCACATATAAAGTCAGAACTGCAATGTGCTATAAATTCAATGTAATTCTTATGTTGAATTTATCTGAACCAAACTATTACCTACAAAATTAACATTCAAGCTTTAAAATGATGATATTCTACAAACTTAAATATTATATAAACAAAAGTTTAAATGAAAGTGTTTAGTGTGTTATATATTTTGGTGACTTGCCAAAAGTTATGTGCATATGCATTTTCTGTTATTTTGGTTTTTGTTAATGGAATTAATAATTGGAGGGGAGGTGATGACCTGTATTATTACTGCTTGACTATTAATTCAGAAACTCAGCAAATGTTCTGGAGACCAAAGTTTGAATCCCTCAATGGCAGATGGTGAAATTTGAATTCAATAAAAATCATCTGAAATTGAGAATCCATTGATTGCCATGACACCATTGTCAATTGTTAGAGAAAGCCACCTGGTTCACTAATGTACTTAGAGAAAGGAAACCTACTGTCGTTACCTAGTCTGGTCTACATGGGACTCCAGAGCCACAGTAATATGGTTGACTCTCAACTGCCCTTGGGCAACTAGGGATGGGTAATAAATGCTGGTGAGCCAATGACACCCATTTAAGGGCGTTCAAATGGTCAGTGGATAAGCATATGGATAGCGTTGGAATAGTTTAGGTTAGAGAGTCATAAGATTGGTTCCAATGGTCGGCGCAATATCGAGGGCCGAAAAGCCTGTACTGCACTATGATGTTCTACGCTCTATGTCTCACGAATTAATATAAAAAATGCAACTTGCTTTAGATTAGGGGAAGCGTATTTCCCTTTCCTCAGACAATTTTCACCTATTTCTTTGATGAACCCATAGAAAAGATTGGGTGAAAAAAAATAATAGCTCGACAAGCAAAGATTTAAAAATTGTCAAAAAATATTCCATCTTATGGAATACTTCCCATTGTCATTTTGGCGACTTCTAATTTTATGTCACCTTCAGCTACATGGTTATCAGTAAGCAACTCCATAGAACATAAGAACATAAGAAACAGGAACAGGAGTAGGCCATCTAGCCCTTCGAGCCGGTCTCGCTATTCAATAAGATCATGGCTGATCTGAAATGAATCAGTTCCACTTTCCCGCTTTCTCCCCATTGCCCTTAATTCCCTTGTCTATCAGAAATCTATCTACCCGTGACTTAAATGTATTCAACAATGTAGCCTCCACCACTTCAATGAGCAGAGAATTCCAGAGGTTCACCACGCTTTGAGTGAAGAAATTCCTCCTCAATTCCGTTCTAAACTGCATCCCCCTTATTTTGAGGCTGTGCCCTCTAGTTCTGTTATCCTTTGTAAGCGGGAAGAATCTCTCTACCTCTACCCTCATTATCTTGTAAGTCTCTATAAGATCCCCTCCCCCTCAGCCTTCTAAACTCCAATGAGTACAGACCCAATCTATTCAATTTCTCTTCATATGCTAACCCCCTCATCTCCAGTATCAGCCTGGTGAACCTTTTCTGTACTCCCTCCAAGGTTAATATATCCTTTCTCAAATATGGGGACCAATACTCTAGTTGCGGCCTCACCAGTCTCTGTGCTTGCAGCAAGACCTCCCTGCTTTTATACTCTATCCCCCTCACCATAAAGGTCAACATTCCATTTGCCTTCTTGATCATCTGCTGCACCTGCAGACTGGATTTTTGCGATTCGTGCACAAGGACACCCAGATCCTTCTGCACTGTAGCATGCTGCAGCTTTTCACCCTTTAAATAATAATCCCTCCTACTATTATTTCTTCCAAAGTGAATAAACTCACATTTGCTAACGTTATACTCCATCTGCCAGGTCCTCGCCCACTCACTCAGCCTATCCAGATCTCTCTGCAGACTTTTCGCGCCCTCCATGCAATTTGCTTTTCCACTCATCTTTGTGTCATCAGCAAATTTTGTTACCCCTATCTCAGCCCCCTCCTCCAGATCATCTATGTTAGTGGTAAACAATTGAGGCCCCAGCTCCAATCCCTGCGGCACTCTACTAGTCACCAACAGCCAAACAGAAAAGCACCCATTGATTCAACTCTCTGCTTTCTGTTAGATAACCAATCCTCAATTCATGCTAACACCTTACCTCCAACTCTATGCAGTCTAACCTTCTGCAGCAATCTTTTGTGAGGCACCTTAATGAACGCCTTCTGGAAATCTAAAAACACCACATCCACTGGTTCTCTTCTGTCTACCGCACTAGTCACATCTTCATAGAAATCCAATAAATTCGTTAAACACAACTTCCCCTTCACAAATCCGTGCTGCGTCTGCTTGATCAAACTGTTCTTTTTCTAGGTGTCTTGCTATTTCTTCTTTGATGATGGATTCTAGCATTTTTCCAACTACAGACATTAAGCTAACCAGCCTATAGTTCCCTGTCTTTTGTCTGCTACCTTTTTTAAACAGCGGTGTAATGTTACCTCTTTTCCAATCTTCCAGCAGTTCCAGAGTCCAGCGAATTTTGATAAATAATTACTAATTGATCCGCTATTACTTTTGCCATTTCTTTCAGAACCCTGGAATGCATTCCATCCGGTTCCAGGTACTTGTCTACCTTCAGTCGCATTAGTTTATCAAGCACTACCTCTCTACTGACAGTAATTGCATTAAGGACCTCACCTCCTACCATCCTTCTATCTTTAATATTCGGTAAGCTATTCGTGTTCTCTTCCATGAAGACCAACACAAAAAACTTATTTAAAGTCTCAGCCATTTCCTTGTTGCCCACTGCTAAATCCCCCCTCTTGTCCTCCAAGAGTCCAACATTCACTCTAGCCAGTCTCTTCTTTATATATTTGTAAAAACTTTTACTTTTTTTTATATTTAGCTTCATCCTTTCCTTGTCATTCTTTGTTTTTTAAATCTTTCCCTATATTCTAATTGCCCACTATTTTTAGCCGCTCTGAATGCATCGGCTTTTAATTTAATACTCTCCTTTATTTCCTTCGATAACCACGGCTGGTTATCCCTTTTCTTACAGTCCTTCTTTACCATTGGAATATATTTCTGCTGAGTACCAAAAACGATCTCCTTAAAAATCCTCCACTGTCCCTCAGCTGGATAGAGAATCTAACAGATCATTATCGCTGCTGGTCCTGACTGGGAGGTTTCTGAAACAACACAATTTGATATTGAGGACAGTACTCATTCTTAGCCCTGTACTTATCAGCATTCAAGAATAGTCCAGGGGCTAATCTGACGGATTTCCTGTGAATCAGCAGAATGATGGATCAGGATTATATTAGCTTAATGGCTCCTTTGAAATTGACTTCAATGAAGCCAGACCATCATCCACAATCGTTTCCCACTCAAAAATTGCTATTTTATAAATGCAAGTGGTATTGTTTGAGATTTTATTTGGATAATGCATCTTTATAGATATTAATACAGGTTCATAGAAGTGTCACTGGATGTCTTTCCAATTCTATAAAAATTCCATTGAAAATATTTTGAGATTTAGGAAACATTTTAATTAATTTTGTGTTGAATGTCTACTGAAAACAGTATTCATGCAAATGTCAATATGAAAACAGCCACTTCAAAATCCACTTAATTAAAACAAACTATTAGGTGATTTATTCCAAGAGAAAAAAAACCTTAGCAAACTATTGATTTGTTTAGTTGTGATCATTTGCATCATAAGGTGAGTCTGCAAGCAGAATTCATCTGCTGATGTGTGATTAGTTGATGCAATAAATATTTAATTTTTCCCTTTCAGTGGAAAAAATGATCACAACACCCTTTTTGTGAATATCATCAGCAGTAAACTTTGAATGCTACTTAAATTGTGTTCCAGAAATAGATTTAGCTATGCAAATAAAATGGCATTACTGCAGTTAGAGACTGTGCAAACCACTGACACAGTACATTTATGCAGCCTAAAGGTTTGTAATCGTACCACAGTGCACTTCTGCTATAACTCCAGTTGGAATGTACTAAAACAGTTGAAAATTACAATGAAATCTGGGTGCCCCAGCTTCTAGCCTCACATTAAATATTCTATGGGGCCTTTTAAGAGAAGAGCCTTTGTCTACATTAGATAGGAGTAGTGGCACAAGGACATCAACCAGGAATAAGTATGTTGGGATCTCCCCAGACTCTCAGAGAAGATCAGTGGATTAGTAGAGATCACATATCCAGTAAATGGCATATCAACTGGAAAATATCAGTATTATTATTCTGAAAAAAAAAGTTTCAAGGGTAGAGTTTTAAGGATGGCGAGTGGTCGATGCTTACTTGAGCATTGATTGTCAGTGGGCAGAAGTCCTGCCCATGAGAGCTGTCGGCTAGTGTCCAGGCACAGTGCCACAGTGGCCAGAAGAGGTACAGCAGCATTCTGCCTGAAATTAAATCCAGGACTGTCCTTAAGTCCAAGGGATCCAGAAGTATGGGTGGGTAGCAGTCGCCCCAGGGTGGGGAGGAGAGGGGGGCACAATTACAGCATTGGGGATAGGTTGAGGGAAAGGGAGGTAGGGAGGAAAGGCTGGAGTTCAAAGGTCCTGAAGAGAGGGGCACCCTTAAAGACCTTCAACACTTCCTGCCCAAAATGGAGAAATATTTATTTGTTTCCCACCATATTCACACCCACTCCCGGCAGCCTATAAATTAAGGCTAGGTGGAAAAAGGTCCGTAAGTGGTCATTTAAGAGCCTTAATTGGTGAAAGGGCAGATTTTAGATCTGAAGCCTTGCCTGCCCAACTGTGAAATTGCATTGAATTGTGCAGACAGGATCCCAGGGGAAATCTCTTTCATACAATTTACCCACCCTCCAGCCTCAGTGTAAAATTCTGCACCAAATGTTTTTGATAAATAGTCATTTGGTAGTACAGAAATTGAATATGTCTCTATATTCAGCAATGTTCATGTTTCTGATAAATTAATGTTATCATGAATTCCATTTCAAATAATAACTGTTAAACTTAGTTATTTGTGAAATTCCCTAGAGCTACCTTACACATTGACATTAAAACAAATATTCATCTAACTCATGACTAAAGGAAAAAATAGCAATATTTTTCCATTCCTGAACTGGGTACTTTTAAAATAACAAAGTCATATGATAAGTCTCTTTTATTTAATTTTTTTAAACAGAAACATATCTTTACCTGGCATTGTCTTCAGCGGTAGCTGCATGAAGAGGTAATCTTCCATTTTTATCAGGGATATTTTGCTTGGCACCATTTCGAAGGAGTGTTACACAACCATCCAGCCAACCCTGAAAATGAAAGGATTTGTCAATTTGCTTTCTCCTATTAATGTCAGTCTTTGAGAAGTAGTGTATTTTTTAAGATGAGTATTAGCCTGTCATTCAATAATGCTGAAAAGCAAGTAAAATTCCCAGTGTTTTCTTGAGGAAAGGATTATCTCTGATTTGATATTCTCATGGGTCATGACTGACAGAAACCAATAAAACAATGGACTATTTGACCCCTTGATCCTGCTCTCCAATTCAATAAGACAATGGGTAAATTTGTATATCAACTCCACTTTCACCTCCTTTAGTGTCTGAGATCTGTTCATTTCTGCCTTGATATACTCATTGACTGAGCATCCATAGCTCTCTGGGCTAGAGAATTCCAAAACTTCAAACTCTCAGTTAAGAAATTTCTCTTCATCTCAGATCTAAATGGCCAATTCCTTACCCTGGTTCTAAACTCTCCAATCAGATGAACCAGCCTCTCACCATGTCCCCTGTTAAGCCTTAGAATCAGCCCTTTGGCCCTGACTGAACTAAAACCCTTTTTTCTTCAGGAGACCTATCTTATTTAAGTATTTGTCCCGATGTCCCTTAAAACTCACTATCATATCTGCTTCCATTATCTCCACCAGCAGCGATTTCCAAGCATCCACCACCCTCTGTGTAAAAGACTGTGGACATCTCCTTTAAACCTTGCCCTTTGGACCTTAAACTATGCCCCCTAGAAATTGACTCTTCCACCTGGAGAAAAGCTTCTGACTAGCCATTCTGTCCATACCCCTCAATCTTGTAGATTTCTATCAGGTCACCCCTCAACCTCCGTTGTTCCAGAGAGAACAAACCAAATTTCTCCAACCTCTTTGTATGGCTAATGCCCTCCAAACCAGGCAACATCCTGGTAAATCTTTTCTGTACTCTTTCCAAAGCCCCCACATCTTTCTGGTGGTGTGGCAATCAGAATTGAATACTATATTCCAAGTGCGTCCTAAGTAAGATTTTATAAAGCTGCACCATGACTTGCCAATTTTTAAACTCAGTGTCCCAGCCGATGAAGGCAAGCATACCATTTGCCTTTTTGACTATCTTCTCCACCTGCATTGCCACTTTCAGTGACCTGTAACCTGTATACTCAGATCCCTCTGTCTATCAATAGTCTTTAGGGTTCTGCCATTAACTGTATATTTCCTATCTGTATTAGACCTTTGAAAATGCATTTACCATCTCTCTGCCCAAGTCTCCAACTGATCTATATCCTGCTGTATCCTCTGGTGGTCCTCATCGCTATCTGCAAATCCATCAACTTTGTGTCATCTGCCAACTTAAAAATCAAACTAGTTACATTTTTCTCCAAATCATTTATATATATTACAAACAGCAAAGGTCCCAGAATAGATCCCGGAGGAACGCCACTTGCCAGTCGTCCATTCAGAAACACATTCTTCCACTGCTACTCTTTGTCTTCTATGACCAAACCAGTTCTGTTTCCATCTTTCCAGCTCACATCTGATCCTATACGACTTCATCTTCTGCACCAGTCTGCCATGAGGGACGTTGTCAAAGGCCTTACTGAAGCCCATGTAGATAACATCCACTGCCCTACCTTCAACAATCATCTTTGTTACTCCCTCGAAAAACTTGATCAAGTTAGTGAGACATAACCTCCCTTCACAAAACTATGTTGCTGCTGGCTAATATGTCCACTTATTTCCAAGTGTGAGTAAATCATATCTCGAAGAATCCTCTCCAATAATTTTTCCATTTGTTAGCACCAGTATGGTTCAGTTGTCGATTGTTCCAACGGTACAGCAATTACTTTCCGCAGTACTGGTGCCAATGCCTCACAAACTGGAACCCAGTTCTCCCATTTCATTGTTGTTATGTTCATCAATTGGACTAAAATCTAAAATTTATTGGATACTATTCAGATAATGTATTTTTATGGCTAGTTGATCTCCTGTAATTGAACACAAGGGGCAGAATTTAATCCTGCTGTGGTTGGCTTATCCAGTCACTGGAGTGCTGGTGCCAAACCCACTGCCCCCCCGCTCCCATTGGCCAGTCTGAGTCCCCCAAAATTGACTTCCTGGTTGGTGTTTTCATTATTCTCAGGAAATTCCCCCTCTTGCAAATATTGCAAAACAATTAGAAGTTGGAACCTTTTCTGCATGAGCTCCACTGAAAAATTCACCTTGGTCCCAGGTGATCAAAGGCTACTGCCCCCTTTGAGGGGGAGAGCTGACTGATGGTGATTTAATCTTAGGATCGCAACACCTCAAATGAGAGTAAGGTTGAGAAGACAGGCCTTTATGAATAGTTTCAGCCTGTAAGGGAATTGAACAGAGCATACCTGCCAGGGTTTGCCTTGCAGGTTGCTGACGTAGCGTGGGTCCCCCATTGCTGATTGAATATTAGCAGTGGTGAATTTAGGCTCATTAAATGGCCACTTAAAGAGCTTAATTGACTTTCAGACTGAAAGACCATTCTAGGCCCTTCCTGTTCTCGACTCAATGAGTGAGGAGAGTGGCATGGCAATGGGCTCACCATACTGCAGTTTCCTACCCAATTTCCTACCCTGCCAACCTCCAAGCCTGCCTCTAGAGGAGCATTAAATTCTGCATGAGGAATCTTGACTTGTAACCTTAGACTTGAGAATATTATACCAGACATAAAGACATTTTTCAATTCCTATTCTGAAGTCACATGTTCTGTTCTTTTTTATACTACTATAATTTTATTTTATGGTTTACAATAAAATAGCAAAGAGCACTATAATTGGAGAAGCAGAGATGTAGAACTGGTTGCTGCATAAGCATTTCTCTGAAGTACCAACTGAAGATATGGAAGACACAAAACTGACAAGTTTATGTCGCAACTTCCATTATAAAAATAGGCGAAGGGATTTATACAGAAGCAGAGAAACTAAAAGCAGGAGTAGGTCCTTGGGGCCTGTTCTGCCATTCATTTTGATCATGGCTGATCATTAAATTCAATATCCTGAACCACCCTTTCACAAATATCTCTTGATCACTTTAATCCCAAGAGCTATATCTAATTTCTTCTTGAAATTAGACAATGTTCTGGCCTCAACTATATTCTGTGGTAATAAATTCCACATATTCACCACCCTCTGAATGAAGAAATTTTTCCTCACCTCAGTTCTAAATGGTTTACCCAAAATCCTCAACTATGATCCCACTTCTCGACTCACCCACCATTTGGAACATTCTTTCAGAATCTACCCCATCTAACCCTGTTAGAATTTTATAAGGTTCTATAAGATTCCCTCTAACTCTTCTAAAATCCAGTGAATGTAATCCTAACTGACTCAGTCTGTACTCATAGGACAGAACTGTCTTCGGAGGAGTCAGCCTGTTAAACCTTCGCTGTACACCTTCTATAGCAAGGACATCCTCCCTCAAATAAGGATACCAAAACTGCACACAATATTTCAGATGTAGCCTCGCCTATACAACTGCAGTAAAATATCCCTATCCCTATACTTAATTCCTGTCGCTATGAAGGCTAATATACCATTTCCCTTCAATGCTGCCTGCTGTTTCTGCATGCTTACTTTCAGTGATTAATGAAGATCTTGTTGAGTATCAACCTCTCTCAATTTACACCTATTTGATAATCTGTCTTTGTATTATTGCTATTAACTTGGATAATACTGCATTTATCCACATTATATTGCATCTGCCATGCACATGCTCACATATTCAGCCTGTCGAAATCATGCTGAAGCATCTCTGCATCCTCTTCACAGCTCACCTTCCCACCCAATTTTGTATCACCTGCAAATTTGAAGATAATACATTTAATTCCTTCTTCCAAATCATTAATATGTGATGTGAACAGATGAGGTCCGAGCACAGATTCCTGCTGAACCCCACTAGTCACTGACGACCAATCAGAAAAAGACCCATTTGTGCCAACTTTTTACTTTCTACCTGCTAACCAGCTTTCTATCATTTCAAGACATTACCTGCAATCCCATGTGCTTTAACTTTACATAGTATTCTGTTATGTGAGACCTCTTTGAAAGTGTTCTGAAAGTCTAAATAAACCACATCCACTGTTCTCCTCAGTCAATTCTACTGGTTTGATTATACCACTGCCATCAAAGTGCTGAATCATGATACCCTTAATAATACACTCTTCCAAGTTTCCCAGTCATGACGTTAGGCTCACCGGGCTATAGTTCCCTGTTTTCGCTCTACCTCCCTTTTTAAATAGGGGGCTTACATTAACTATCCTCCAATCTGTAGGAACTATACCAGAGTCTAAAGAACTTTGGAAAATAACCACCAATGTATCTAATATTTCCTCAGGAGCACTTCCTTAAGTACTCAGGGATGAAGATGATTAGAACCTGGGGATTTATCCTTCAGTCCCACCAATTTCCCCAAATCATTTCTCTACTAATACTGATTTCCTTCAGCTGCTCACTAAAACATATTTCTCTCAGCACTTTTGGTACATTTTTCAGCCTTCACAAATGAAGGCATGAATAAAGTCCAAATTTAATTCCTATTCATTTCTTTATTTCCCATTATGAATTCTCCTGTTTCTAACTGTTAGGGGCCTACATTCAATTTTGTCAATCTTTTTCTCATTACATACCTATAGAAACTTTTACAGTCAGTTTTTATGTTTCCACTAACCTACGTGCATGCTCTATTTTTCCCTTCTTAATCAATTCCTTGTCCTCCTTTGCTGAATTGCAAACTGCTCCCAATACTCAGACCTATTGCTTTTCTTGCTAATTTGTATGCTTCTTCCTCGAATCTGTTACTATCTCTAATTTCCTTCGTAAGCCATGGTTTGATACAATTCCCTTACTATTCTTGCGCCAAACAGGAATAAAGAAATTCTGAAGTTCACCTGTTCATTTTTTAAATGCCTGCCGTTGCTTGTCCACTGTCTTTCCTATCAGTAATGTTTCCCAGTCCATCATGACTAATTCATGCCTCATATCACCATAGTTATCTTTATTGAGATTCAGGACCCTGGTCTCAGAATCAATTACATCATTCTCCACTTTGACAAATAATTTTACCATATTATGGCCACATGTCCCCAAGAGTTCTCTCACAACTAGATTGCCAACTAAACCTTTCTCATTGCACAATACATAATCCAAGATGGTCTTTTCTTTTTCATCTATCCTTCCTAAACACTGAAGCCCTCAATGTTTAGTTCCCATCTTTGCTCATCTTGAAGTCACATCTCCGTAATGCCAACTATGTAATACCCTTTACATCTATCTATGCAACTAGTTCATCCATTTTGTTTTGAATGTTCCAAGCATTAAGGTGGGCATTTTAAACATTTCTTTTCCCTTTTCTACTGTTTTTTGTTTGGTCCTTAGCTGACTTTGGGAGTTCATTTCTCTGCCTTTCACTTTTTTTATTCTGCTTACTGTCTTTTCCTCTTGTTATTAATTCCCCCACTCTGAATCATTGCAAAGGTTCCTATCCCCCTGCCAGTTTAGGTTTAACCTTCCGCAACATTCAAGTACCCCCTCCACCTCAAATCAGGACATCAGTCCCAATCCTGCCTAGGTATAACCCATTTGGTTTGTACAGGTCCCACGTCCCAGAGAACCAGTGCCAATGCCCTAGAAATCTGAAACCCTCCCCCTCACACCATCTTTTGCAGCCACGTATATCCTATGTATTCTGCAGTTTCTACTCTGACTAGCATGTGACACAGGTAATAATCCTCAGGTCATTACCTTTGAGTCTTACTTTTCAGCTTGCTTCCTAGCTCCCTATAATATGCTTTTAGCATCTCATCCCTTTTTTATAAACCTACATTGTTTGTACTATGACCACTGGCTGTTCACCTTCCCACTGCAGAATATCCTGCAGACACTCTGGAACATCACTGATCCAAGCACCAGGGAGGCAACATACCATCCTGGAGCCTCATTCGCAGCCACAGAAATGCTTATCTATTCTCCTTACGATTGAATTTATAATGGAAGTAATGGACACAAGGGTGTCAAACACGTATAGCAACAGTAACTAAGTTTTGTGGGCAGGAAATACATGAAAAACATTGGTCCCAATTTTGCTGAAAAATTAACTGCATCTGAATATTACTAAGGTACAAACAAGTCAGCCAGCAACTTGTAGTGAGGAAAAGATATTCCATGAATTGTGAATTGTCAGAAATAGCTGGATGTTTTGCACAGTTCCACATTAGCTTCATGAAAACAGAACCATAATCTTCCTGTGATTTTCATGAAGTTGCCACATTGACATATTGGGCCTGATTTTACAATTTTCATTCTAAATGCTGACTCTGGGCGTAACGCAGATCTGAATTAGAAATCTGCTTTCAGGTGCTCCCATACGCACTTGGCCTGAAAATAACATCGCGAGTCCCATTTGTGATGTGGGCAGGGCTTAGCACGCCTAAAACGATTGAAATTCTGAACGGTGCATGTGTAGTTAAAAAAAGTTTGAAAAAGCGCACCCGTGTCAGGTAGCTCCCGGGCCGCAGAAAGCGAATAAAGTGGTCTGGGAGCAAAAAGCAGGAGCAATACCTCCCACAGATATCAGTGACTCCACCCACGCCATTTCCCAGACCGATTGTCACCCCTGTACCCTATCCCCCCACCCATCACCCACAAAGTGGCAGCAGATCCTCCTGCCGCTATCAGCAGAGATCCACCTGCCTCCTCCCCCCAGAGATCCATCTCCCTCCCCCCCACAACCAGTGAGCAATTGGGCTTCCCCCCAAACCAGAGATTATCTTACCTGTCTCCCTCCTCCCCCAGACAACGAATTAAGCCCTCCCCCCACCCCCCACCAGAGAATGGTCTGCCTCACCTCTCCCCAACTAAGGAGGAGCATCTGACCTACCTCCTCCCTCCCCCAACCACAGATAATGATTAGCCCTCTCCCCGCAATCACCGGACAATGATCAGCCCTCCCTCTGTTATCAGACAACGATCAGCCCTCTCTACCCAGACATGATTGGCCCCAGTAGAGATATGTCTGACCTGCTTCCTCCCCACCAGACAATGATCTGACCTCACTCCCCTTCCCCCCCAAACAATCAAACCCACCTCCCCACCACCAACCTGAGTCGGGGAGCCATTGAAGAGACTAAATGCATCTCTTCAGCAGCTGGAGTGTCTGATTCAGACTTTTATTGAGCAGGTCCATCACAGCGCGGTTCTAGATACGCAAACACAGTGGTAAAAGGGGAAATGCTGATAAAGTTGTGTAGGCAGTTCATTAATTCAATTTAAATGCATGTAAGCGCCGCCATTCCCAGGTTTCGGTAAAGTGATGATCTCTGTGGACACAGGCGCGGATTGCGTTAATGGTCTCATACCCAACTTTACCACGTTTTCACACCCAAAAATGGATGCAATGCAGTGGTAAAATCAGGCCAATTATTCTATTAAATTCGCAAGAGCCAATCAATCTCTCATCCTGAAAAGTAAGTAGCCAGCTGAGTTTTATGGGAAGGCTTTGGGATCTTAATGTTAGATTTAAAAGTGGATCCTGACCTTGCATTTATCAACAGCCTAGTTGGCAATTTTACCAGAGGTATCCTTCTGATAAACCACCATTACATCCACTAAGGGTGGCAGATAGACCCCTGATGCTGCTGGCACAATCACAGGGCAGGCAGCTCTGAACTCTGTGCAGGAGAGTTAGTTGCTGCTGAGATATGAGGAGAAGCTGAAGCCGCTGAGAGGCAAGTTGAAATAAAAAAAAATGAAAATTTCACTGGGCAAGAGTCTGAGGGAAAATCCCTCCAAGGAGACCACTGGGGCCACATGTGCTGATTTCTCTGCCTATAGCCCTTCCTTGGTCATGGACTGTTAGCCCCAGAATGCTCCAGGAGGGTTGCCTCCATTTAACTGGGAGTGATGTGGCAAGGTGTTGCCCTACCATCAGTAAAGTGCCAAAAGCACCATAAGATAACTCTTAATTGGTTTTTTATTTAGATAGATCAGCTGTCTGCCTTCTTAGGGAATACTCTGTATTTAAAATACATTATGAAATGTTTTAGGAAATGTTAAAAATGTCAAGTTCTTTTCTGTACTACAATTTTTCTTTATTTCTCTCTTCTTTTTTCTGTACCTGACTTGATATTAAACTTACCTGCTCTAATTGTCTTCTTCTGGTCATTCCTCCATTTATTTCTCAATCTTTTAATCTCATTAATTAAGCAATGTATGTCCTATTGTTCACTAATGTCCCAGATGCCTTCTAGCGCTCTATCTCCTTGTAAGTTTGCAGCTGCAGCAACTTTATGAAAAATTTAAAATATATATATATATAAATATACATAAATAAATCCAAATAAATGGGCCATAGCATCAAGCAAAATGTGGCCTTCTAAAAGAAATTAACACACACTACACACATTAACATGCAGACATAAATATGATTGACAAATTTTGAAATGCCCACTAATTTTAATCAATATATAAGAAACTATGATGTAAATAATCATTGTAAACTGGGAGTAAGGTAAATAAAATACAGGAAATCAATACCAAGTAGGTGGCTAGAGATAGTGCAGTTCTTCCAGAGGCATCTTCAGTATTGATGGAAGCCCCCATCTTAAGGAGCAGTTTCACTGTATCGAGCTGGCGACCAGTTATGGCATGCATCAATGGAGTGAACCCTGAAATATTTTTAAAATGATTATCGCAATATTTTCTTTCATCTGCAATTTTAAATTTTATTTCAAAACTCCATTATCTATAATTTGATATGGTGTCTTCTCCAAATTTCTGGTCTTGAAGCTCCTATTAAGAAATCCAAATTTTCTGCAGTTAGGTTGGAGTTAAAATAGTGTGCAAAATAAAATTATTTCATATTTTTGTGTAAATTCTGTTAAGATACAGATATGCCATGCCTGAGATTATTACCTCTTTGAAATATTAACAATGAAAACAGATCAAAAATGTTAGGAAGACCAGTTCATTGCTAAACACATTAATATTCAACTATTCAATTACATAGGTGAACATAAAGCTTGGATTATCACTACAACTACAATGTTGTTGCCGTTTCAGAGACTTGGTTAAGAGGAGGACAGGGTTGGCAGCTTAATATTCCAGGATACAGATGTTTCAGGCAGGATAGAAAGGGATATGAAAATGGTGGTGGAGTTGTACTACTGGTTAAGTACTCCGTGAGGACACCTCCGAGGGGTCAGACAGCGAGGCAATATGCGTAGCTCAGGAATAGGAAGGGTGTAGTCACAATATTAGAGGTTTACTATAGGCCACCCAACTGCCAGTAGGAGATTGAGGCAGTAGGAGATACGTAGGCAGATTTTGGCAAGGTGTAAAAGTAACTGGGTTGTCGTGGTGCGAGATTTTAACTTTCCCTATATTGACTGGGACTCACTTAGTGCGAGGGGTGTGGAGGGGGCAGAGGTTGTAAGGAGCATCCAGGAAGCTTTTAAAGCAGTATGTCTAACTAGGGAAGGGGCCATACTGGACCAGGTATTGGGGAATGGTCAATGTTTCAGTAGGAAAACAGTTCAGGAACAGCAACCACAATTCAATAAACTTTCATGTAGTAATGGATAAAGGTAAGTATAATCCTCAAGTTAAGTGCTAACTGATTACAACAATGTTAGTCAGGAACTGAAGAATGTAGATTGGGGGGTAGATGTTTGAGGGCATTTCAACATCTGGCATATGGGAGGCTTTCAAGTGTAAGTTGATAGGGATTCAGGATCAGCACATTCCTGTAAGGATGAAGGATAAGTATGGCAAGTTGGAAACCTTGGAGAACGAGAGATATTGTGAGCCTAGTCAAAGACAAAAAGGAAGCATTTGTCAAAACTAGGAAGCTGGGAACACAAGAAGCAAGTGTGGAATACAAGGAAAGTAGAAAGAAACTTAAGCAAGGAGTAGGGAGGGCTAAGAGGGGTCACGAAAAAGGATTGGCCAGCAGAGTTAAGGAAAATCCAGAACATAGAGCAAGAGGATTCCCAGGGAGAAGATTGGCCCATTCAAGGACAAGGGAGGGAATCTATGCGTGCAGCCAGAGGAAATGTGAGGTATTAAATGAGTACTTTGCAACAATACTCACCAAAGAGAAGGACTTGAAAGATGATGAGTCTGGGAAGATAGTTTGAGTCATATTGAAATCAAAAAGGAGGAGGTATTGGGATTCTTGAGAAATATTAAGAACATAGAACATAGAACATTACAGCACAGAACAGGCCCTTCGGCCTTCGATGTTGCGCCGACCAATATAAAAAGCAATGCCCCTCCAAACTAAACCATTCCCTTCTCTTCCATATACTTATCAACTAACCTCTTAAACGCCACCAAACTTGGCGCATCTACAACTGCTGCAGGCAGGGCATTCCACTCCCGAACCACCCTTTGGGTAAAGAACCTGCCTCTGATATCCGTCCTATAACTATCACCCCTTAATTTAAAGCTGTGTCCCCTCGTGCTAGCTTTTTCCATCCTAGGAAAAAGGCTATCACTGTCCACCCTATCTAAACCTCTAATCATCTTATATGTTTCGATCAGGTCCCCTCTTAGCCTCCTCCTTTCTAACGAAAACAACCTCAAATCCCTCAGCCTCTCCTCATAAGACCTGCCCTCCATACCAGGCAACATCCTGGTAAACCTCCTCTGTACCCTCTCCAATGCCTCCACATCTTTCTTATAATGTGGGGACCAGAACTGCACACAATACTCCAAGTGCGGCCGCACTAGAGTTTTGTACAGTTGCAACATGACGTTGCGGCTCCGAAATTCAATCCCCCTACCAATAAAAGCCAAGACTCCATATGCCTTCTTAACAACCTTCTCGACTTGACTGCCTACTTTCAGGGATCTATGCACATACACACCAAGATCCCTCTGTTCATCTAGACTACTAAGAATCCTACCATTTGCCCTATACTCTACACATTTATTATTTCTGCCATAGTGCATTACCTCACACTTTTCCACATTAAACTCCATTTGCCACCTCTCGGCCAGCTCTGCAACTTGTCCAAGTCCCTCTGCAAACTATAACACCCCTCTTCACTATCTACCACTCCACCGACTTTAGTGTCATCTGCAAATTTACTAATCCAGATAGGTAAGTCCCCATGGCCTGATGGGATATACCGCAAAACACTGAGAGAGGCAAGGGAGGAAATTGCTGGAGCCTTGAAAGAAATTTTTGTATCCTCACTGGCTGCAGGAGAGATCTCAGAGGAGTGGAGAATAGCCAATATTGATCCTTTGTTTAAGAAGGATAGCAAAAATAATCCATGTAATTGCAGGCCAGTGAACCTTACGTCAGTGGTAGGGATTGAGAAAATTCTTCAAGACAGTCTTTATTCCCACTTGGAAATAAGTGGACATATTAGTGAAAGGCAACATGGTTTTGTGAAGGGAAGTTGTGTGTCACGAACTCGATCGCATTTTTCAAGAAAGTGCAAAGATGATTGATGAGGGTAGGGTAGTAGTTGTTGTCTATGTGGACTTCAGTAAGGTCTTTGACAAGGTTCCTCATGGCAGACTAGTGCAGAAGGTGAAGATGCATGGAATCAGAGATGAGCTGGAAGCTGGATACAAAACTAGCTTGGTCAAAGAGGACAGAGGGTAGCAGTGGAAGGGTGCATTTCTTAATGGAGGGCTGTGACAGATGGCATTCTTCAGGAATCAATGCTCGCACCTTTGCTTTTTGTAATATATATAAATGATTTGGAGGAAAACATAACTGGTTTGATTAGTAAGTTTGCGGACAACAAGAAGGTTGGTGAATTTGCAGATAGCAATGAGGACCATCAGAGGATACAGCAGGATATAGATCAGTTGGAGACTTGAGTGGACAGATGGCAGATGGAGTTTAATCAGGACAAATATGAGGTAATGCATTTTGGAAGGTCTAAAGCAAATAGGAAATATATACTAAATGGCAGAACCCTTAAGAGTATTGATAGGCAAATCAATCTGTACACCAGTGTATAGATACACAGGTCACTGAAAGTGGCAATGCAGGTGGAGAAAACAGTCAAGAAGGCATACAGCATACTTGCCTTCATTGGCTGGGATATTGAGTTTAAAAATTGGAAATCATGTTGCAGCTTTATAGAACTTAGTTAGGCTGCACTTGGAATATAGTGTTCAATTCTGGTCACCACATTACCAGAAGGATGTGGAGATTTTGGAGAGGATACAGAAAAGATTTACCAGGTTGTTGCCTGGTATGGAGGCATTAGCTATGAGGAGAGGTTGGAGAAACGTAGTTTGTTCTCATTGGAACGATGGAAGTTGAGGAGCGACCTGACAGAAGTCTACAAGATTATGAAAGGCATGGATAGTCAGAAGCTTTTTCCCAGGGTGGAAGAGTAAATTACTAGAGGGTATAGGTTTAAGGTGTAAGGGGCAACGTTTAAAAGAGATATATGAGGCAAATTGTTTGCATAGAGAGTAGTGGGTGCCTGGAACTCGTTGCTGGGGAGATAGTGGAAGTGGACACGGTAGTGATTTTTATCAGGCATCTTGACAAATACATAAATCGGTTGGAAATAGAGGGATATGGCCCCTAGAAGGATAGGTGATTTTAGTTAAGTCAGGCAGCATGGTCGAAGCTAGCTTGGAGGGCTGAAGGGCCTGTTCCTATGCTGTAATTTTCTTTGTTCTTTGTACGCACACCTGTTTCATAACTAGTAGATGGAGATATGTAAATGCAAGTAGTAATATGTAAGGGAAAACATAAATAAACTTTATGGGCAAGGCATGAACTTTATCTTTAATAAACATTGAATGCTTAAAGTGATACAAAATCATTTCCCTAATTATTTTCTTGATTGGCTGCAGTTCTACGGGTTTGAATAAGTCTCCAGTGTCTCAGCGGAAACACCCATTTTTATTAATGCCTTGACAGACTATTCAGTTATGTAAAGTGCTGCCTCAACTCATAATCACTAAGAGCAATTATAACACTCAGAGAAATCAACTAATTCAGTGAAGAATTTGATCCAAATCAGGGGCCTACATCGCTGAGTTAATCCACATCACATCAAAAGGTCTATTGACTCAATGAGCCAATGCAAGAACTTCAAAAATTATTTGTGTAAAATTTATATTTTCTGTGATTATATGATCTAATCTAATTTTTAAATGGGTGGAGTATTGATAACACATTTACCCTCGCTATCACAACATTCCAATATGGAGGGATCTTCACGAATTGCTGCAGTCAGGGTGTTGACATCTCCATTGGATGCTGCCTGATAAACCACAGTAAGGTCGATTTCTTCTGCAGAGTCACCTTTTTAAACAGGATCATAAATCGAAAGGTATTATTTAAATATAACATTTAATGCAGCTTTTACAGAAATAATTGTTCAAAACAAATCACTGAACCATTGTATCTTTACACCATACTTTTGTCTGTACCTTGAGATCTATAGTATATGCAATTTATCATGAAGTATTAAATTGAATCCTTATGTTGCCAGAATGTTTCTTTATTATATGAGCATCTAATCACATATTTCAATACACAGATTTTCAATTTAAATTAATCCTGATAAGTGTACACTCCAGATTGAATTTCATTCTTTTCACCAACTCTCTTTCTTAATTATTTAACACAAGCGTGAGATCAAATTCTGCTTGTTTTAACATCATAATGGCCAAGGTTTCAATTTATGGTTGTTTAATATTATGTATATATTAATACATAATGCTACAATATAAAATTACATGAAATGAATAGAAATGTTAGATTTTCTGCTTGTAGACTCAATGCTGGGACAATTGGAGCTTTGTTAGAGAAGAGTATAAAGGGATGTGGAGCTAAGATGACTGAATGAAATTGAGTACAGATCAGCAGCGGCTTACTCCTATTTTTAAATTCCTATAGTTATTCTTTGAATCTTGTACTTCCTGTGGACTTCAACAACTTTAAACAACTCTGGAAATCATTGAACATTAGAAATGAATTAATAATTAACCAGAAAATAGTTGACCATCCATTTAAATAACACTGAAGAAGATCCTTTCCACTGCTGAACGCATGTTCAGCTGTGTAATTAAGTCAGTGCTGGCTGGAGCATGAAACTGTAAAATGACAGTTTCTACGTTAAATTAGCATTACATGCTGAGTGATGTCACAACCTGCATTCTCTGCTCCCTGCATTTGTGCTAATACCCTCACCAAAATAGCATTAGCAGTGTGTATTTGCAATATATGGGTGCCACTTTGGAGGCAAACATCACTCACAGTGCCAAAAAACATGACAATACATTGCAAGAGTGATATTCAGCAGGAACAGGTGCCAGAGTTACTAGTAGCCCTCCAGCACTTTTCCAAGTAGCCAAAGTTTATGTACGAATGTAGGCAATATTTATTGGCAAAGGAAATATGCAGGACTTCATAGGTAAGCCTAATAATATTTTATGCTGTTTCTACATGCAAAATATTTCCAGCAAGCATCACTGGATACTGATCAGGAATATGAATCTTGGCCAATATTTCTCCATCACAGCCATTTGTAGGAACCTTTTTGCAATACCAGGTGAGATAAGTAACTTAGCACAGCATTGAAATTTCTGGCCTGTATGTTTTACTACTACATGTACAATGTTTTCACTTAACAACAGTAGCAGTTCACTTGACATATATTCTAAATCCTTGTGTAAAATTGAAAAATTAAATTCAAAGTATCTTGTGGTCCCAGCTGTTGTCTCTCACCCAGGGCGATATCCAATACTTATAGAATTACATCATAGCCATCTGGAATTTCAAAGAAGAAAATGCTAGCCAGGAGCTACAAATAGTGGCCCAGCCTTGATATAGACATTAATAACTTGGTTAGACATTGTGAGTCATGCCAAGACAATCAAAAACTCCTCCCTCAACAACCATGTAAGTGACTTGATAGGCCCTGGGTGCGAGTGCATGTAGACTTTGCCGGACTCTTTTTGGGCTCCATGATCCTGATTATGGTCGATGTGCATTCCAAATGGTTAGAGGTACAGCTTATAAACTTCATCACTTCCCACGTTACCATTGACAAACTACTACAAAATTACTATATGCAAGGGATACTGAAAGTTCTGATTTCTGATAATGGCACTGTCTTTACTAGCATCGGGTTTCAGATCTTCAATCTTTCCAATGGAATCAAACATTAGGACGGCACTCTATCACCTGTCATTGAATGGGTTGGCTGCATGGTGCAAACTTTGAAGCTGGGCATGAAGAAGCATCCATAGAGATCAAACTGGTGCTATTTTTATTCATACAATGTCGAGAATTGAATTAGTGGCTTTAGACAAGATTAAGCCTACTGTCCCCAAACCTGGCGGGGAGGCTCAAGTCCCAACAAGAGACCCAGAAGAAAATCCAAGTCTGGGATTCTCCCAAAAAATTTTAAGTGCTGAATTTGTGTAAAAGTTTGAGTAAGACCCTCTTTTTGTTCAGTGGGGTCTTCAAAATGAATTTCCCACACTCTGAGCATTGCAGAATGCAGTAGCAAGAGTTACAATGAAAATCCAGTGACGTGGCTTATTCCCGCTGGAGAAGCTGGCCATAGCACTGAGTGTGCCACTATGCATGCACCAATCTGTCAGTGCCAAAACTGCAGCATTTTTGATTACTGGCCAGCATAGCAACACTGCATTGCTTGATCACTGGCTTCGCAGATGTCTCCAGGCGAGCCCTGATGTCCCCCAATCCCCACTGCAGTCCCAATCTCCCTGGCCTCTCCCTCTACTGCCCAGCAATACTAAAATTCCCCAACCCTGGCATGGATTCCAATGCAGAGTGACAGCAAGACAGCCCCCACCCCCACTAATCTCCCCCCACAAAGGCCTCACCCCCTCTGGCACTCTCAGTACCCAGTAGGCAGTGCCATGATGCTCTTGGACAGTGCCAGGGGCCAGCCAGGCTGGCAATGCTGAGGAGCAGCCTCCCCCTTACCTCTGACCTCCTGGGGAGACTCCATGGTCTCCCTTCCCTCCAATGGGGTCAAGCTGCTAACTGCCCAATGGTGGACCACTCCTGGCAAGGAGGGTGATGATGTAGAGATGTCGGCATTGGACTGGAGTAAATACAGTAAGAAGTCTCACACCACCAGATTTAAGTCCAACCAGTTTATTTGATAGTAATCCCACAAGCTTTTGGAAACAGTGCTCCTTCATCAGGTATGTGGAAGGTTCTGATCAGAGAAAGGCATACAAAGACACACACAATTTACAGAATACAGATTAGAATGCAAGTCTTTGCAGCTAACCTCTATTCAAGTCTTAAAGATGCAGACAGTGTAAGTGGAGATAGCATTAGCACAGGTTAAAGAGATGTGTATTGTCTCCAGACAGGATATTGAGATTTCGCAAGCCCAGGCAAGTCATGGGGGTTACAGGTGATGCATGAACTCCAGATCCCGGTTGAGGCTGTTCTCACGTGTGCGGACCTTGGCTATCAGTCTCTGCTCAGCGACTCTGTGCTCTCATGTGTGATGGGGTGTGTGTGTGGAAGGGTGACACCAGTGGGCCTAGAGACTTCTGTCCTGGGCCAGCCACTGAGATTAAAATGCTATTTAAATATTTTAATCAGCTCTGCACCAGGAATCAGTGCAGAGCTGATAATGCTGGGAATCCAGGTTCCAAAGATGTGCAGAAGCTGTAGTGCCCAGTGAAGAGCACACTAAAGTCTCCCAACCTGCTGTGCTGCTCTAGCAATGCAGTGGGTTGGAAGAATTGCCCCTGTGATTCAGAAAGGCCATACAAAACAGGTGACCCAGTCCACGTGAAGAACTTTGGGAATGGTCTCTGATGAGACCCCAGTTTATAACAGAGAAAATGGGGTCTGTGTCTTGTAAAGTCCAAGTGCAGGGTAAAATAGTCAAGAAACACATGGACCATTTCAGAAATAGGCAGCCTGAGTCAGCACAGAGCTCATTACAAGCTAAGGGGGTGACCATTGCCAGCATTGAGTCTCAATTTGATGTTGACGCCACACCTGCCCTTTTGGGTGATGAGGACACAAATTCCAAAATGGAAGTGTAAGAGACTGGCACCCCGACTGAAATTAAACCTCAAGAAGACCAGAGTTGGTGGCTTTTGCGGCACTCCCTTTGAGAGTGAAGGTATCCAATCTGCCTTGCACACAGTTGCTATATTTCATTCCTAAAAGCATTTTGCATGCTTAAGTAAATGTAAATGTACATTTCACGTGATGAATTCTATTTTCTTGTACATGCAATAAAAACCAAGTCATGTCCCTTTCATATTAGGTCACAATGGAGATAATGGGTGTGATTCTCTTGAATTGGGCTTGTGTGCTCACCACAGCAGGGGGACTAGTGCTTTCCACTGGTACTGGCTACATCTGTCAGGTAGGATTCTCCCTGCTGATGGATGCAGATTCATGCATTCCATGATTCAGATTGGCAGGGCCACCTGATCTCTGCATTCACTGACAAGTCCCTCCCCAGCAAAACATAAATGGCGTCTCCTCCTGCTAACAGCGGTCTACAAAGAAGGGGAACCATGTTTTTCCTTTGGAGAAACAACAGTTGTCAATCAGGCTTAACATCTTTATAAACATTGTGGTAAAGAACAATGAGGGGGATGGTTCTTCAAATGCATTCAACTGTGGAGGGAAAGGTAAATAAACACAACTGATAGGAAACTGAGTAGAAAACCATTAAGCTGTCAATCAAAGCTTACATCAAAGCACTGCACTACAAAATTGAAATAATTGAATAATATTCAGGTTCCCACCCACTCTGGGAACCTGATTGGGGTCAGCAGGATTGGTGAGGTGAATCCCAATTGTCTTCGCATCAAGATGGAATCCTGATTTTTGGCCAACGCCCAATTTAATCAGCCATCGGGATTTCTGGCTGCAGCTGATGTCCTAGAGAATTCAGCCCAATATGTGAAACTGTGTGAATGAATCCATGCTACAGATATTACTTGGAGCCAAAAGACTAAATGTTAGCTTGAGAAATGATTGATATAGTGAATTTGATGCTGGTTGCTTACTTTTGGTATGTAAGTTCAAGTATTGTACATGACACATGTTTCGCTCGTAGCACAAAACTGATTTAGAAATGGTCAATGCCAATATTGAAATCCTGAATTAGAAAATGTGCCTTTTCTAGTATTAATAATCCTTTCCTCATAGCCCCTATCTTGAGAAGGATATCATTGTGTATTGAAGGGTATTAACGTCTCTGTAAGTGTGATAGCACCAAATAGTAAAATGTGCAGAATTATAAAATATATGAATTTATAATCTTGGAAAAAAATTAAAAAATGCTGTTAAGTTTTTCCATCTTAGTTTCAATCCAAATACATTCACAACCAATGAGCACACAATTGCTAATTCTTTACTTTTCCATCTTCTCAAAATTAACATTGATAAAAATATATAAATATATATTCCATTTATAAGAGGTAATGCAGAACAGTAATGACTAAATAGCATAAATTCCAATGTCACCATCCTACGCCCCAGATTACTAATTATCAGACCGGTTTTCTAAAAGTAGGTCAGTTCATTAAATGTAAATATATTTGTAGAAAAATGCACAACAAAGTTGTGAGTCTAAAATGTAGACTTTCATGCAGCAATGAGATTAGATTTGTAATGTAATCAGTATCCCCATTGCAGTTAAAATATCTGTCCTTGTTTAATCACCAGAACCATCTCTTGCTATAAAGTATAATATACAGGTTATTATTAGAATTTGAAGCTCAGATTTTAATATATTGAACAAATACAAATTGTACAAAATCTGGTATTTCTACTTCAACAACTCATCAGAGATAGAGAAATAACAATGTGCGTAATATTTTTTAAAGATCCAGCTTGCCAATCTATGTACTTTTATTTGAAGAACACTGATGGTTTAGAACTCTGTACATCTCAATAGAAACCTGAATAAGATTGCACATCATTATTATTTTAATTCAGATAAAAAAAATAAGCATACCTTTGTGCTGATCAAAAACAGGTGAAGAACTAAAATCCATTTTCTATCTCATTATTTTGAATTGGACCAAGAAAATGTGATCCTCAGTGCTTCAAGCAGAGAGTCAGAGAATTGCAGTAAATAAAATAACAGCTGTCGTCAAACAAAGATGTTGGGGAATAAATCACTTTACGGCCACAGGTTATCGAGGAGAATAACAGTGCTGGTCCACACCTATCACTGAAACAAGTTGTTTTCTACAAGCTGTTGCGAGAGAGCTACATCTGATGGGAACAGCTGAGCTTATTGAATAAATCCACATAGTATCTGGTCCGAAGAATATCCTGATGTTCCTTCTAGTGATGCTGGTAAGATTGCTAAACAATCAGTTCACCAGTAAACTGCTACTTGAAAAAGATGCAGATGAAAATAGCACCAGCAATATTTCCTTTAAAAAATCTGAAGCATCTGATTGTGAACAAGGATTTGTTTTCACATCCAGACTGAGCATGTGCAAACTGGCAATGCACTTTGGGTATACAGACTATATATGCATTTTAAGTGCCAGGAAAGATGTTTATTTTATAAGTATTTTGTGTTATATGCTCCTTTAAATGCTGGTGAAAAACAACTAATACTAATCTGATTTCTGATTGCTTAAACAAGTATGCTGCTCTCATCTGTTTGAGGAATAAGTGAAGTGGTGAATAAATGCTAGAAATGGCTTGTAATCTTGCAAGGGTTGAGAAAGAAAAACAAAAAATGCTGGAAAAAGTCAGCAGGTCTGACAATAGAGAATGTAGCCAATCAAGATGGCTCTTCTTCAGAGCTAAAGACAAAGAAAATAGGACAAGATTTATACTATAAGGGATGGGGTTGATGGGAAGCAGAGAGTTGTGTAAATGGCCAAAATACCAAAGACAAAAGGACAAAGGAAATGTAAATGGTGATTATAGAGGCCAAGGATGATACTAATAATGTCCATTAAAAAATTGGAACGTGTAAATGGCAGAAAAAAAGTGCACAGTGCCAAGGAGCTGCCTCACAGTGCCAGGGAACTGGGTTCAGTTCCAGCCTCAGGTCACAGTCTGTATGGAGTTTGCATGTTCTCCCCTGTCTGTGTGGGTTTCTTCCAGGTGCTCTAATCTCCTCCCATACTTCAATGATGTGTGGATTAGCTAATTGGCCATACTAAATTGACCCTTAGTGGGACAAACAGGATAAATACAAAGGGTTACTGGGCCTGGGGTGGGATTGTTGTCAGTGCAGGCTTGATGGGGCCAAGTAGCATTCTTCTGTACTGGAGGGATTCTATGATTCTATTAAAGGACAATCTGAAGAATGTGGCAGATGGCCCTAGATGGTGGGCAGGGTGGGGGATAAGGTGGAAAGCAAGATGGAGTGATGGAAGAAATCAAAATTTAAAATATATACCAGAATATAAAGTAATGGATTTGTAAGATAAAAAAATGAAATAAATGGAAATGGAGTGGAGGTGGAGAAGAGTATTCATGTTCTGCAGCTGTTGAACTCATTGTTTGGTTTGGAAGGTTGTAAAATGTCTAATCAGAACATGAGACACTGTTCTTCCAACTTGCGTTGGGTTTCACTAGAACATTGCAATAGGCCAAGGATTGACATGTGAACATGAGAGTAGGATAGTGTGTTGAAACGGCAAGGACAGGAAGATTTAGATCCTGCCTGTCGACTGACCAAAGGTATTCTACAAGCAGTTACCCAATCTGCTTTTGGTCGCTCCGATGTAGAATGGACTGCATTGGGAGTGGCAAATGCAGTAGATCAGCTTAAAAGAGGTGCATGTGAAGCACTGCTTCAACGAAAAGTGTGTTTGAGCCCTCGGTTTGTGAGCAGGGAGAAGATAAAGGGGCAGGTGTTACATCATTTATAATTGCATGGGAAGATGCTGTGGGCAGGGGGTGCAGTGTTGGGTGTAATGGAGGAGTGGACCAGAGTGTCCCTAAGGGAACAGCCCCTGTGGAATACTGATAAGCATCTGAGGGGAAGATCTGTTTGGTGGTGGCATCATTCTGGAATTGGCGGAAATGGCAGAGAGTCATCTTCTGAATACTAAATACGTAAGTACTAAATCATGTCCTACTTTCTTTATCTTTAGCTCTGATGAAATCCAGACTTGAAGTGTTCTCTCTAATCTCTCTCCATTGATGCTGTCAGACCTGCTGAGATTTTCCAGCATTTTCTGTTTTTGTTTCAGATGCTAATATCACAGTGGCAAACCTGACAAAGAGAAGGAACAACCATCCTTAACAAGCATGACTATCAACAAAATGTGCGCCATCCTTGATGATGGGTCCAAATTTGTATCCATTGGATCTGCTGTTCAACATAACCTTGATTGAAAGTAAGCCTAAAAAAAACTGTTGGACTTGCGTAAGAGTGAGCTGCTGCGTGATCGACATGACAGTTTATCCTTGCAGCTTGCTGCATCCACATATGGGCTTTCCAAGGCACAAGTGATATCCCTTTATGCTCTTGCCTCTGACTGGTTCTGCACAACACAAATTTGCCAAATGGCTGGGTGAATTGTTACAATCTGTCTTGAGCAGGTTTCCCATGCACACAGTGAAGGGTTCCTTCACATTTGCAAAGACCATACAGGATTTGCATATCAATAGTAATGCTTGTCCATATGTTCCCTTGACATTGCTAACCTATTCACCAATATTCCACTGAAGGAAGCTCATAGGTATTTGCACTGCCATACTTCATCTTGACAGTATGGATCCACTACATTGCACAAATTTATATTCATCAAACCACATCAAATAGATGATTTTGCTACAGGATCCCCTCTAGGTCCAGTTCTCTCAACTTTGAGTTCCATAAGAAAAGTGTCTGCAATATTTCCTAGTTGTCTTTAAACCCGCAGCTGCATGTAATAATTTGCTTGCATGCCTTAATGAGCTCTATCCTGCATTCATCACTGAGCCATCAAATAAACTGTCTTTTCTTAACTTATTAGTTGAAAAATCTGTCAATGCGTTCTCTACCACCATTTACCAACGCCAACGTCTCTGGTCAGTGCACATGTTGAGATTCTTGATTTGGCCTTATTGGCAACCTTATACATAAGGCCCAAGCCATTTGCTCATGTTAGTTTAGTGCTGAAATAAGCCACATCAAAGACATTCTGTGAGATAATGATTACAATGAGCAGATAACTTTGTGCTGTATAACATGCAAACTCATGAATAGACCTAAGCCTGCTTCATCATTGAAAAGTGTCCAATCTATCTCCAATCACCCTGGGCAAGATATTTCAAATTTGAGTAACTGGTGAAATTTGCTGTTTCATACTGCTGCTTTGCAGTAGCAACGCAAGTGGTATTGTCGTCGAGTCAGCAGTACATTGTACCTGTCATACAAATGAGCAATGTAATACATAAATTCAGTGTTGTGGTGCTAATATGTAGGCCATATGTTCCAATGACTAGGGAGTTGTATCAAACAGCAATTCTCTTCCACTGTTTGCTACAGGCAAAGTACAGACTGTAACCCAACCAACTTGTGTCCGCAGAAGTCTCTAATATTAGTTACGATTCTACAATTGGCCAACACAGGTGCGAGGTCTTGTACTGACAACTATTGGGCTCGCAGTGGCACATTTGCGTATGCTGGAAGCTAATGTATTAAAGCGCAGGTTCCCAGTCTCTGCAGTATTTTGTATACATAGCTACATTTAGCTGTTAACATTCACAGAAAAAGAACTAAAAAAAATTAAAATGTAATACAATTTCCCACATTCTATAATTTATCTTATACATTTTCAAACCTCAGACCAAAACCATATGCCCCATAATCAGTTCACCAGATTCTTCAGGTGAGTGCAACCTTCATTCCCTACCTGTCATAGTGCTGTGCCACTTATTGCACTGAACACCACTCTACTGGGATAGACTGGTTTGTCCAGTTCCGTGTTAAGTGGTCTTTATGGAAACCACAGTGCTGTTTGACTCCCATTTCATTGATGCTGATCAGTACTGCACCTGAAGTTTGGGATTGTAGGAGTCTAATGCTCCCAGTGCCTGACACTATTGTATGTAATGGACAAAACTGTGCTGTGGGACCATGTTCCCTCCACTTCCACAGGCCAAAGTTTAAATGAGGTGGGATGCGAAGTGAAGGGGACATTGCAGAAGGTTTAGTGGTATGCTCTCCTTTGTTTTGTTGTTGGTAGTGAGAGACTACTACCAGTCTCCAATCCCCTGTCGTTATGGCATTCTGGCTGGAAGTTGCAATGTGTCCATGGAGATTGCTGTGTTGACCAGCTGTTACACTGCTGTAATTAGAGTACGGACTTTGCAGACTGCTGATCATTCTCTGGTACAGCTTCCACTGGAAATGTCATGGTAATCTCATGGACGGTGAGTTAGTCTGACAACTGGAGAATTTCTGGGATCTGGAGTGATAACAGATAAACCTGTTCCACAAAGAGATAAGGGAGGTCAAAGGTGAAATCCGAGCCTGAAACTTTTTAGTACTTAAGTATTCAGAATCGTGCTGTTCTGATTGGCTAATGGCAATGGCAATCTTGACATCCTCTGCCATCTGGAGGAGATGCTAGGTGAAGCAAGCATCCCTGTTCAAAAGAGAGAAACTGAAATTAGAACAGAAAATGTTGGATAAACTCAGCAGATCTTCAGTAGAAGACTAATTTGGACTCAAAGCATTGGCCATGATTCTCCCATTATGGCCTGCAACTTTTCAGGTGGGTCAAGCTGGGAGATGTGCACGTCGGCTATTTTGCAAGTTCCCCAACAGTTTTTACGACCCACGCGCATCTCCAAGCTGGAGAAAAATGGTATCGCAGGGAACCTGCTGAAAATCGGCAGGCTACTATTTAGCATGAGTTTACATACCTTGACATGCCATTATCAGAATCCACATGGCAATCTCCGCCTATATCTGTGTCTCCCAGGTCTTTGACGTGATGTAATTTTGGCGTGAATCAGAATGTGGCAGCCTTGAACTAGTGTGACGAAGTAAGTACTGCTGGTGGAGTGCAGGGGATGTTGCAGGTAGGCCCTGCAAATGGCTGGTGGCCTGCTTTCTGCTGCCTTCAAGTTTTGGCCTATTGACAGATGACATCTGTTGGGGGAATGGGGGTTTCCATTTCCTCATAGCCTGCTGGGTGAGGTTCCGTCTGGGAGTCCTACTCATCTCCACCTCTCCTCCAAGCAGGGCTGAAGCACACTGAGAGGCAATATCGAGTGCTCCCACTCCCTCCCCACTTGCACCCCCTCTCCAAGCAGCGCTGAAGCTGACTGCAAGAGGCAGTCTCGAGGGCTCCCATTTTCCCTCCCCCCCTCCACTTTGCAGTGGCATTGTCTTTCCGTAGGATGTGGTCAGGGACTCTACTAAATGCTGATGTTCTGGGGTAGGGAAGGAGTACACCATGTGCTGATTGAAGCCTATCCAGATGAAGCAGCTGCAGCACCAAGCCGGGATGCAGAGGTTCAGACATGGACTGCGTGGAATCTGCTGTCACTGGGCACACATCTGGAGCTGATCTGCAGTCTGTCCCTGCCCTACGGACCAAAAACACATGCCTGTAACGGATGCTGCAGTTGCACACCTAGCAATGGCTCAAGGATGTATATTGCCCACGTCTGCATACCGACCTGCATAAGCTGTGCCAGCATTTGTCATGATGGGAATCTCACACAACCCTAATCAGGCCATGCATGGCACCATGGATTGTGTGGGGTTGTCAACTCCCACAAGTGGGGATGCTGGCCCAAGTGAGAGATTGGGATGGTGCAGGGTCTATGCAGCTAATTATAATAATGTCATTCTATGCTCCTTCCAAACCCCACTATGCAGATGATTCTCAGTTTGCTTGATCTGGAGCTGGCCATGTTGGTGGTATCAGAGGCAAAGGAGGAGGAGAAGGTGTACCCCAGGAGATGATGGGCGTGGAGAGACCACTACAAGAGCAGCTACCACCAGACCCTCAGAAAAAAGGGCAAGGAGCTGCTGCTGAGGGCCAGGTGATGGGTGGGCAGGCTCCTGAGAAGGTGTACAGAGGGCAGCGAGGCCAAAGAGGTACAGGCCCCGCAATTCCTTTAAGATCCTCTCAGAGGAGATGTGCTTTCACTGGCTGCGCTTGTCCAAGACCACGGTATGACACCTTTGTGAGGTGCTTTCACACCTGGCCCTTCGTAGGAGCGGCAACCACCTGCTCCCTGTGGACATGAAGGTGATGGTAGCCCTCAATTTCTATGCCTCCGAGTCACTCCAGGCTCCAATGGCGACCTACCTGGTATCACCCAGGCCTCCATGCACAGATGTATGCGGTAAGTCACAAATGCCCTGTATGCCCAAGCAGGGCAGTTCATTAATTTCGTTGCAGGCTGTGCACAGCAGGAGGTCTGGGTTCTCTGATGCACATCCATGCCGGGATCCCAAATGTGAAAGGCACGCACATCACCTTGCGAGCCTCACATGCAGTGCCATGGTGATTTGTGAACCGGAAGGTGTTCTGCTCTCTGAACGTTCAAATCGTCTGCCACGATTGACTCAAGATCATGAAGGTCGATGCACCCAGGGAGTGCACATGACAGCTTTGTCCTCAGGCAGTCAGACATCCTTGTGTTCTTTGAAGACTAGCCCAGACTCCCAGGATAGCTACTGGGTGACAAGGGTTACCCGCTGAGGTCATGGCTGATGACGCCTGTGCAGAAGCTGCAGACCGAGGTGGATACTCGCTACAACAAGGCCCATGCAGCCACCGTCGTAGAGCGGTGCATCAGCCTGCTGAAGATGCAGTTCCACTGCTTATAACTCTCTGGGGGACCTTCTACTATCACTCTGTGCATGCTTCATGCATTGTTATCATTTGCTGCACTCTTTCCACATCGCCCAGCAACAGGATGACCAACTGGAGCAGGAGAAGGAGCAGTAGCTGCAGGGTGGGGGCACCACATGAAGAGCCAGAGGAAAGACAGCAGATGGCAATGGCTGGTGTCCAGCAAGAAAGAACAGCGAGGGATACCTTAATTGCAGCCTGCTTCCCCTTGCTGATGCTGTGCAGTGAGGAGGGTGCAACCAACATATATCCACCATATCCCAGGAGTAAATGCAGCTGCTACTCCCTCTCCAAATCAACTTGGGCCCTCAAACCACGACATCACCTTTCCTCTGCTCCTGTCATCCCATCACTCTTTCCCCAGAAACATCTGACCCTATTTATGTGCGTGGGCTGGCAATGGTTGCGAGTCTTAGTTGAAGGCTGGAGGATAATGGCAATTTGCTGCTGTGCACACTGGGATCCTGCCTCTAGTGCAATTCAAGTCTGACTCCTACCTGTTCTCTGAATGCATACTGCCATCCTGGTCCACATAGCTGTAAGTGTTGAAGACACATGTTTTTTGGCCAAGAGAGGCTGTGGGAGGAGAGACACGCACCAAAGGTCTGGTAGAGGTAGGGCAGGCACTCTGACACATGGGCTGAGATTGCAAGGCACCCCTATGTTTGGAAGTCAGGAACACTGAGCTGTGGGGGGGGGGGAAGAAAATCAGAGACACATTAGTCACGGTATGATATGCAATTAACAGTTTATTGTGCTGTTAACATAATTACGAAACCCTGACTAATGCTGACCTTCACCTGTGCCCTCTAGTGAGCTACAATTTTCTAACTGTGCTTCTTCCAGGTGCTACCTCAGGATCACATCAGAGTGGAGGTGTTCAACTGTGATGCACGGCCCGTTGCCTGCATGGCTGGGACCTGGAGGCCCCAGCTGATTTGCGGTGGCACTGTTTTCATGCCACCTGTTTATCTCGCTGGCTCTGAGATGCCCCAGTGTGAGAAAGGGGGTAATTAGAAGGTCTCTGGATGTCCTGGGTGGCCTGGCATGGGCTCAAGCCCTTCCTCCTCCCTTGGGGTGCCCAGAAACTCTGGGGGCACTCAATGGACTGCCAAAATAGCTGGACTGAGTTCCAGAAGCTCCGGCATCACCTGGCTGTGCCATTCCTGGAGACATAAATAGGTTTGCCCCATCATGTGTGATCCCTCAGCCCTGGCCCTCTAAGACTCAGCCAAGCTCCAGAGCCTCTCCGCTACAGCATTCTGTGAGCAAGCCAGACTGTGGAGCCCCTCAGCAGTAGCCCTCTGAGCCTGTGTTAAACTATCAAGGCTCACAGCCACTGCCTGCTGTGTCTCCAGGATGCCAGCAAGAGTCCCAGCCATGGCCAACTATGTTCCACAAGCCCCCAACACCCATAGCCATCGAACCCTGTGCCTCCTGGATGCTGGAAACATACTCACCCGTGACCTCCAGGATGGCCTAGAAGCTTCATGAGGACAGACCCCTTCTGCTAAACTGTTGACTGCGATTGCCACCTTTGCAATGTTTGCTTGGGTCTCACGCTGTGTCGGCACTACCTTCTACAACAGAACTCTATTGGACTCCCCTAAACAGCCTTGCAGTTGCAGTATGGTTGCTAACAGCCCTTCCACAACTCCCCGGATTTCTTCATGCATCTTCACCAGCATTGGGACGAGCAAACCCATAGACTCAGCAGCTGGCTTTGGGATAGCTGAATCCTGCCCTCCAGCTAACCTCCGTATGCCCAAGCCCTCGGATGTGCCTGCCTCCACCTAATCTGCATCAGTAACTGTGATATGCTGACCAGATTGTGATCCAAAAGCCTCAACCCTAAAAGCACCCACCTTGTGATCGTCTCTGTTAGTGTGTTGAATAGTATATGCCAGTGACACTTCAGTGGTACTGCCCTCGGAGGATTCCTCAGTGCCTCCCTCTGAGTAGTCATCCTGGGAGTTGCGGGCAGTTTGCTCCAGAGCAGCGGGGGGTGGAGGCAACAACCAAAGGGTTGGGTTCCTCTGGGTCCAGAGCTGGAAAAAATAACACACATTAGAGAAAAGAAGGCAAAACATTTCATGCAGCATTGCACTTACTTAGAGGAGGACTAAGGTTGAGGGCGCACCTCTGCTCACTTGTACGCTGTACTCTGAACTGGCTGGTTCAGAATGGCCCTCCACCTCCTACCAGCTCTGTGGCACACTCCTCCATGCTGGTCAGCTGCTACAGGTCAGGCATATCACCACCAGCCTGTGTCATCTTCCATGCATTGTGGATTTTCTTTTCCTGTGCGAACATAAGGTGGATAACAAGCATTAACATATTGCAGTGCATGGTGTGCTTATGCATGCCTGTGTCTCAGACATTGTGCTGACACAGTGAAGTGTCTCCAAAACACAAGTTTTGGAGAAAGCGGTCAACAATGAAGGGTGCTCAATGAGGGGTGAGGGGAAGGGGTTAGATTCTGTTCCTGGGGGAAAGGGTCACTTGTTGTATTGCCTTCAGGTGTCTTAGCACAGGAGTATAAGGTGTGTAGAAGGGAACTTAAAAAGGAAATTAGGAGAGCCAGAAGGGGTCATGAGAAGGCCTTGGCAGGTAAGATTAAGGAGAATCCCAAGGCCTTCTACAAATATGTGAAAAGTAAAAGGATGAGAAGAGAAGGGATAGGGCCTATAAAAGGTGAAGGGGAAAAAGTCTGTGTGAATCCGGAAGAAATGGCAGAGGTGCTTAACGAGTACTTTGCCTCGGTATTCACGGTGGAAAGTGAACTGGGAGATTGCACTGCAGGTTTGAGGCATACAGAAAAGATTGAGTATGTGGATGTTAGGAAAGAGGATGTGTTAGACCTATCAAGATCTATCAAGATAGACAAGTCGCCGGGACTGGATGGGATGTACCCCAGGTTATTGTGGAAGGTGAGGGAAGTGGTTGCAGAGCCCCTGGCGATGATATTTGCGTCGTCCATGGAAATGGGAGAGGTTCTGGAGGATTGGAGGATTGCGGTTCCTATCTTTAAGAAAGGGAACAGGGATTGTCCAGGAAATTACCGACCGGTGAGTCTGACTTCAGTGGTTGGTAAGCTGATGGAGAGGCTTCTGAGGATTAAGATATATGAACATTTGGAGAAGTTTGGACTGATTAGAAATAGTCAGCATGGTTTTGTCAAGGGCACGTCATGCCTTACGAGCCTAGTTGAGTTCTTCGAAAATGTGACTGAACACATTGACGAAGGAAGGGCGGTGGACGGAGTGTACATGGACTTTAGTAAGACGTTTGATAAGGTCCCCCATGCAAGGCTTCTGGAGAAGGTGAGAGGGCATGGGATCCGAGGGGCTTTGGCCTCGTGGATCCAGAACTGGCTTGCCGGCAGAAGGCAGAGTGGTTGTGGATGGGTCTTGTTCTGCATGGAGGTCGGTAACCAGTGGAGTGCCCCAGGGATCTGTTCTGGGACTCCTGCTGTTTGTCATTTTCATAAATGACCTGGATAAGGAAGTGGAGGGATGGGTTAGCAAGTTCGCCGACGATACAAAGATCGGTGGTGTTGTGGATGGTCTGGAGGGATGCCAAAAGTTGCAGCGGGACATAGACCGGATGCAAGACTGGGCGGAGAAGTGGCAGATGGACTTCAACGCAGATAAATGTGTAGTGGTCCATTTTGGCAGGAATATTGGGATGAAGGAGTACAATATAAGGGGTAGGAGTCTTAGCTGTGTTGTAGAGCAGAAGGATCTCGGGGTCCGGGTCCATAGGACTCTTAAATTGGCCTCGCAGGTGGAGGAATTGGTCAAGAAGGCATATGGTGTACTGGCCTTCATTAATAGAGGGATTGAGTTTCGGAGTCAGGAGGTAATGATGCAGCTCTATAAGACTCTTGTCCGACCCCGCTTGGAGTATTGTACGCAGTTCTGGTCGCCTCATTATAGGAAGTATGTAGAGGCTATTGAGAGAGTTCAGAAGAGATTTACAAGGATGTTGCCTGGATTGGGAGGCAGGCTTTCTGAAGATAGGTTGAGGGAGCTGGGACTCTTCTCCCTGGAGAGACGTAGGTTGAGAGGCAACCTGATAGAAGTTGATAAAATGTTGAGAGGGATAGATAGGATGGACTCTCAGAGACTATTTCCCCGAGCTGAAATGGTCACTACGAGAGGACACAGATTTAAGGTGTAGGGAAGCAAATACAAAGAAGATGTCAGGGGTAGGTTTTTCACTCAGAGGGTGGTGAGTGAATGGAACCGACTGCCGTCGGAGGTTGGTGAGGCAAACTCACTGGGGTCTTTTAAAAGACTTCTGGATGAGTATATGGAAAAGAATAGGATAGGGGGTTATAGATAGGACTGTGGATTGGTAGATGTGATCAGTGCAACTCGTGGGCCGAAGGGCCTGTTTGTGCTGTATTGTTCTATGTTCTAAGTGATCAATGTTGTCCGGTTAGCTCCAGTATATTTTAGAGCATCAGATTTGACCCAAAATTCAATAGGTAAGTGAAGGTAAATAGATAAGCATATGAGGGAGAAGGGAACTGAGAATTATGCTGACAGAACTGGATGAGGATGGATTAGAGGAAGTATAAGTAGAATACATATGCTGGCATGGAATAGTTGGGATGAATGGTCAGATTATGTGCTGTGCATTATGTAATTCTACGTATGAATATACTGAGAGCATTGCAAATTGGTCAGTCAATCTATACAGTGATAGTTGTTAATGCTCAGATTAATTTGATATTGAAAATGATGACTACAGTTAAGCTAGTAGTAGGTGAAGGGAATTCACTTTGTATGCAATGTACCAGTTTTAGTGTGAGTTACTTTGAGTCTATCATAGTTACTCTGTCTTCACATACTCAAGTAGCCTGAGAATAAATTGTGCTTTTACCTTTTTTTGCTTTCTATTTTGTCTGATTCAACAAGATGTTTAGCAAATGCTTCAAAAATCAAACTTATAGCTACAGTATTTTGTTTCTTGTGAAGTTGATGAGTCAGCCAGACATAACAGCAGTAGGCGTATTAGTGGGAGCTGCAATACTCAGATGTACTTAGGCTGAAATGTGGAGGGAACACTTTTCTTTGATCAGTAACATTTTTATCGGCAAGCGTGATTGTGGAAGCAGTGGATTGGTGCCAGTATCAGAACTAATTGTAGGTGGATGTGAAGGTGGCACTCACTTACTGTGGAACAATAGGTCATCTACTTGCAGTAGAAGTGTAGACAAGGCGCTGTCAGCAATAACTCTCAACTGAATTTTCAATTGCAGCTGAAATTTACATGTAAATAGCAGGTCTTCAGAGATAGCATTAGAAAAGAGAAGAAATTTTATACGTTAAACAAAGCAAAAATATTCTAAGATATGTACCCTTTAAGTCCCTGTTTTTATTTGGGATTCTTTATAATGGAACTAAAATGGAACTGCCCCTGATGCTACTGAGGTTGATGGCAATTATCCTGAATCTCTGTGAAACGTTATGGTTGATTGAAATATCACCCTGGTTCCTGGTATCACATTGTATGGCAGTTTTTGTCAAGACAAGCAATATTGGTATATGTAAGTAAATCTTTAGAAATCAAAAGAACTAATACTAACAATTCAGTAATGTGTGGTCCATAAGTAATGACTCCAGTTTTACTCATTATAAATAACCTGAAAATAGTAGAGAGGTTAGAAGTAGTAGAAGAGCAGCAAAGGAATGTGCTGGGTTCCAAATAACTCAAGTATGAAAAGAGGTTAAAGAAGTTTAATCTATTTTCATCATAAATAAAAGCTTAAACAGCATTTAAGATTCTGAAAACATAAAGGTAAGAATAACAATGAACGTTGAGATGTTTTACTGAATCAGCAAAAGATAATTAGGTACCATTTTTCCAAAATAAAGAAGCAAGCTTAACATAATTTTAAGAAGCAGTCTTAATTTATGGATGAAGTGCTGCTTAGCACTATGCATGTAGTGTTCTGTTCAAAAGAAAAATGGGCAAGTTCTTTATTCAACAAAGACATATAGATATGGATTTAAGATGTGATATATATATATACATATAACATACATATCTCTGTTACAGGCTCAAAACATGTTCTGAAGTAATGGATAGAGATGTTGCAGGATTTTTTCTTTAACACTCTGGGCAGGCATTTCCTGTAGCTGATAAGACTCCATGAACCTTTAAAAATTTTGGGAAGATCCTGCAAATGGAGGATCCACATCCATTTTTGACATACAATGTTTGCTGCCAGGGGAAAGGAAGTGGCATATGGTCCACATAAGGAGGAAACCTGCGACTCAGCAGGATCACTTGAGCTTCATGTTGAGTTCAGACCGACCCTATTTTGACCGTTGCAAGAGTTTTAACCTGAGTGCGTGAGTTATGAATTTATAGAGTGGATGTAAATCCTCTTGAAGGTCAGTGTAACTATCATGATTTGAAAAGTGAGCATGGTTTGGCTTCCACTGATAATCCTTATTATGAGGAAGGAGTGCTAGAATAGTACAGTCCACATATCTGAGGCAGCTAGGTTTAAAAGTCTGGGTCAGAAATGCAGATCTCTATCTAAGGTAAAAAAAGTCACTTCAATCCGATGTTGATTGCTACTCCTCAGAAGATTTGGCACATAGCAATAACAAATGTGCAGATTTCAATGAAACTTGGTACATAGTTAGGGCATAGCCCAAGGAAATACATATTCATTTTTAGCAAAAATGCAAACTATATCCTGGATTTTTTTTTTAAAGGATCTGTTAACATTGGGAGAGAGGATGGCGTTTTGTTTAGAATGATGTGGGCTGTTTTACTCAGAATATTTTTTGTCACAATATTCAAAATGTGAACAGAATTTTCAGGGCAGGTTATTCGATTTGGATTAGTCTGAAGCCTCTTCAGTGAGATAGAAGCTCATAACAAAAATGTTTATTTTCTCAGCTTTGTAGTTACTGAGAATCAATCAGGCATGGAAAATCCTCAAGGAAGAACTGCTTTATTGTAATTATGTTGAGTTAACACAGTATGGCGGAATTATGCAGTCTAACGAGTGCCCTCTTCACTCGTTCTTTGTTTCTCTTGGCAGGGTTAACAATCTGCTGAGAATTACAACATATCAGTGACAGCCTGTATGAAATCAACTACATGTGCCATGGACTCCTGAAATCTTATGAGGTAAAGGCCCTGCTATTGGAAACAAAACTCCTGGGAATGTTGGATTTAAAATCATCCTTCACATCATCAAACAGATTTGGCACTAATTGAATGTCCTGATTACCTGGATGTCTAACTGTCCAGGAATATAGCTCTGTGATACAATAAACCCATTCAAAATTCTGTTAACTTCATTTCTTATCTTACAGATCTATCTTGATTAGAAAAAAAAGGCTTACGATGTCAGAATGGAACTCAATGGCACTGGAGTGCGGCATTTATGCAGTTTGTTACAAATTAATATCAATACAAGATACCTGTTTGATCTCATATGAAGTGGCATTTCACACATTCAAATGTTACTGCACTTGTGAATAGTATACACTCACAAAAATTAAACAAAAACTGCTGAAAAAACTGTAAAATAGTATATTTTCTGTCTGCAAAACATTTGCAAAATCAGGACACAATGTGAAGCTTTGTAAAGATCTCCATTTAGAAATATATTGCATCAAAATTATACGTCCAGGAATTTGATCACGCATATAAAGGGATACACTAACTTTTCAAACTGTGGTAAAATTATAGGATGGAGATTGCTATTGGCACTCCTGTTAATGTCTGCAACTATTGATGTGTTAGTAGCAAGTAATTTCAGGAGTGGTGTTGAGTGCCTGTTTTACCTGGCACATTTTGTAATGTGTTCAGTTTGTGTACATTGTGTTAGGAATGATAATTTATGGCTGCTTCAGAATTAACTGCTGCAGCCAACTCTGGTTTAGTCAAAATTGATCAGTGAGAGTTGAAAGGAAACTTTGATAGTATTGAAGATCATGGGAATTGGATTCAGTGCATCACTTGCATTACACTTGGTTGAGGAGGACCAGGAAGAGCAAGAGAGAGCTGCCCGTGATGTAAGATGGCACAGAAGGCGGACGGTCAGATCCCGCCGTTACCCAACACATCGGGTATATCGTCCCAGACAAAGTTACCTGGGAATGACTGAGGACCAATGCCTTCAGAGGCTCAGGCTTAGCAGAGAAGCTGTGACAGAGTTGTGCCATCTATTGAATGGAGACCTGCAAACACAATCTACTATTAGTACAGCATTGCCAGTAGCTGTAAAAGTTACGACAGCCCTGAACTTCTATGCTTTAGGGTCATTTCAGGCAAGCACCGGTAATATATGCAGTGTCAGCCAATTTGCTGTACACAGATCCATCGCAGAGGTGACAGATGCCTTATTCTGCCGAGCTGACAATTTCATTTCTTTTCCAATAGATCAACAGAATCAACAGCAAAGGGCAACACATTTCTACAGGTTTGCTGGTTTCCCAAGAGTACAGGGAGTCATTGGCTGCATGCGAGTTGCCATTCGGGCACCTGTACATGATGCAATGGCCTATATGAATCATAAGGGCTTTTACTCCATCAATGTACAGTTGGTTTGCGACCACCAGCACAGAATTATGCAAGTCAATGCTCACTTCCCAGGAAGCTCACAAAGTGCCTTTATTTTAAGGCAGTCCTCAGTTCCAGCATTATTTGAAGATGAAGGAAGCTTGGAAGGTTGGCTGTTGGGTGACAAAGAGTACCCTCTTCAGCCATGGCTAATGACGCCTTTGAGACACCCACGAACAGAAGCAGAGCATAGATACAATGAGGCACATTCAAAAACCCAGATTACTGTTGAACATACAATTGGGATTTTGAAGCAGCGCTTTCAATGCCTAGACCGTTCACGGGGTGCCTTACAGTACAGTCCCCACAAGGTCTCAAGAATGATCATTGCCTGTTGTATCCTGCACAACTTTGCTCTCCAAAGAGGCCTCACCATTGAAGAAGTACAGAATGAAGAATCTATGGCAGGGCAAGAGACTGAAAGTGATGATGAAGAACCAGTGGAAGAACCATCAGTCCATCAGGGAAGACTTGTGCGTCAGGCACTAATACTTGATGCCTTTGAATAGATACAGTAGTTGCCCCCTTTAAAATGCATCATTAGATTTTTATTTTTGCTATTAACACACTATTATGTATGTTTTTGTTTCCTCTTATCTATTATCATTCCATCTTTTGTAATTTGCTGTATCCTGAGCATTAAAACATCAATATTTTCACAAAATACAATTCAAATGAAGTGCTTCAATTTCAACTATTCAATATTTGCTAATCTTTTTCTCCTATGCCAGCTCTGTGCATACAGTATGGGACACGACACTACTACTGTCCTCCAGCAATTTGTAATGCAAGAAGTAAGTGTACTGTCTGTTAAATTGGCTTCAAATTCCAATGAGTCAAGACTGACGTATATTGTGGATCCAGAGAATCCTGGATCTGAGTCAGCTCAGCATGTTTAAGATCGATGCTAAGAATGAACTCCAGATGCGTTGAGCGTGTAGACAAATCTAAATCAGATAATCACTTATTCATTGTTGTTTCTGCTGTGTACAAGTTATCTGCTGTAGTTCCTATATTACAACAGTAACTGTAGTTCAGAAGTACATCATTGGTTGGAAAATGCTTTGGAACCCCCTCAAGTTATAAAAAATGCTACATAAATACAAGCCCTTCTTTGTTCTTCAAATTTGTATTATCTTCATAGATCACCATTTGGAATTCTTCCTGTATACAAATGTTCATAAATGCTTAGTATAATAATCTACTCATTAATTTCAAAATGACATCTTTTCAAATGTAATTTCTCACAGCTATGTAAATAATTTATTCTCTAGTAATGATATTTTAGCACTGTAGTTGTTAACTTTTTCGCACTATTTTTCATGAAGTATTAATAGGGGTAAATGATGTGAAATTGGGAATCAGTGGTGCCTGTTGCTTGGACGCTTAAGACGCTGGTTGTTGACTGACATGGATCTATGGTAAACACATACTTTCTCATCATACGGCATTCAGTGTGCCTCACCGCAAAGTGTATGTACAGTGTGAAAGTGTGTACAATGAATGGCTACTGGAAATATGCAGCACAGGCAGATCATGTTTCAACCAACTTGTACATGTGTTCAGCCACAGGAAGCGCCTCTCATTCCCACCTCTCCCCTCCACTGTTTAAAGGGATCATCTATTGCTTACAGATTAGTTGCTGTGGCTGTTGTTCAAGTGTTTGAGTTTTACATAGTTTTTTCGAGTTGCCAAAGTGCACAGAGAGTGGTGTGGCAGCCACTGAAGGAAATTTTGTTGACTTCAAGCCTGACTTGGGTGCATTGATAGCTATTTACTTTGAACTACAGCATGATTTGGAGAATGAACAGCACAGGACAAGCTGCTGTAAGAGAGAGGAAGAGGATGGGGAGATTAACTTTATTCAAGGGACCATGTTTGCCGAGGACGTTTAAGGAGCAAATTATTCTACTTGAAACTCACAAGGAATAACATGTGAGGTGTTTGCCCTTCAGGAATGTTGTCTTCACAGATATATACATCTGTTGCAGTCATAACTGCAAATTCAGATCAGGGCAAAAATTGCATCGCCACTATTGTGAATGTAATTGTGGCAATAAATGTTGATGCATCTGGTTCTTTCTGGGCTGTAACTAGATGTTTGCAACATCTTGTAGTTAGTTTTCTACTACAGGGGATGTCACTAATACACTGCTTTCCTTGGATTGCAGGCTTTCCCAATGTGTTGCACGTTACTTTGCAGGCACTATATGTCATCTCTGTTCTATACTAAAACCAATGGATTCCACTTTCTCAACATCCACTGATATTTGACAAAAGGCAGAGAATCATGAGATCAGTGCCTGGTATCCTGGCAGAGGCATTATGCTTTCATTCTGCAGCAGTCTGCATTTAGACCATCACAGCAAAGCAAAATATAATTACTGACAACAAGGGCCTATCTCTTGATGACATGGCTAATGACTCCAGTGTACAACTTTCACACAAATACACGGTATGCATATAATGAAAGCTACAAAAATATGATTAATCAGAGCATTAGCCAGCCAAAACAATGGCCTGAATCATCTGAGGAGTAGCCATATTGGATTTCCATTCTGCTTGAAATTAATTGTCATATACGTTGCTCCACTTTTCTTGCCCCAGCTTTACCAGAAATGCAGAGTGCAGCATCCCTCCAAGAATTCCATCACAGCACTGTAGACTCAGGGAGAAGACAAGCCCCTTTTTATGGCACTAGCTGTCTTAAGATTAAATATCCATTGTGAATGTTAGTAAATAGATGAATGACTCAATAGGTGGGCGGATGACTGAGTAAATGAGTGTGTAGGTAGTTGAGGTTCACTAGACTGATACCTGGAATGGATGTTATCTTATGAGGAAAAGTCAGACAGGCTGGGCCTATATCCATAAGAATTTAGAAGAAATACATAAATATATAAAATACTTGACAGGGATGTTGAAAGGATATCTTCCCTTGTGGGAGACATTAGAACTAGACGACACAGTTTAATAGTAAGGCATTTCTCATTTAAGATGGAGAGGCAGAATAAGAGGTCTCACAACACCAGGATGAAGTCCAACAGGTTTATTTGGTAGCACTGCCCCTGATGAAGGCCTTTAACCTGATGCTGTGAGACTTCTTACCGTGCCTACTCCAGTCCAACACTGGCATCTCCATGTTAAGATGGAGATTGGGAGAAATATTTTCTCCTGATGGGGTACAGGTGTTTGGAACTCTTCCCCAGAAAGCAGTGAAGGTATGGTTATTAAATATTTTTAAGGCAAAGATTCTTCACTAACAAAAGTTTCATGGTAGATGGAAATGTGGAGTTGAGGTCAGTCAGATCAGCCATGATCACATTGAGTAGTGGAACATTTATGCACTTGTATATTCATTCATAAATGAATAGGCTATGTGAAGTAAGTGTGTAGGTGAGTAAGGTGGGTGAGGTGGTAGGTGGTTTAGGATAGCAGGTGAGAAAGTAAGTAGGTTGGTGAGTGGGTAGGTAGTAAGTGATTGAATGAGTAGATGAGTCAGGATGGTTAGGTTGGGAGGGGTATTGATGTCATGGGTGTAGTCAAGTGATCAGGAGAGTGGCATGGTTGAGGGATGATCAGCTGATGGGGGTAGGCAGTTCATTTAGGTCGTAGTTGCGTGACTATCAGGTATCATGATTGGGAAGGATGTTTAGGTAATGAGGATAGGCCAGTCTGTTCAGGGTACAGTTGCTCAGGAGGGATGGTCAAGTAGTCTGGGTGTGGGGAGGTAATTGGAGGGTACTGGAGGGTTGTGGTGTAGTCAGGATGTCAGGGGTATATGGAGAATTGATACGGGAGTTGGGGGTCAGTACAAGTGATTGCGTAGTTATTCAGGAGTTAGACTAGGATTTTGTTTTCTGTCTAACATTTCCTGGGTAACTGTCAAGTAAATCAAAATTATCTGAAGTCTTTGAATTTAGCTCAGAGTTGGAGACATTTGTGAAGGGTCCCAGGAACAAGGGGAATTGCTCATTGGAAATTGAAACTTACCAGGCAATTGTAGCAGTGTAAAGCAGATCAGAACTTCGTGATTTCCAACATATATTTTGGTTCAGACATCTAGTCTTTGACAACATAGAGGCTGGAAGATGAGGTCCAATTTGGCCGTCTTTTCAAGGGTAATTAAGGATGGGCAATAATTGTGGCCTAGCCAGTGAAGCCCACATTCCTGGAATGAATAAAAAAAGAAAATAGTTCTGCTGCTTGGGCTGCTCTGGACGGAGCACATGTTAAGATTCGTAATTGTCGTCTGTATGCTGCATAATTAATCTTCAAGAAGTGACAACCATTGCCAGGTAAGTATACAACAAGCAGGTGAATGGCAGAAACATGGGAAATTAGAAAAGGGACAGTGAAAACAACCTGGACAGTTCCCTTCTAGCCATAAAGAGTCATCCATACATGATCCCAATAACTGCAACATCAATTCCCAATTCACCAACAGTACCACACCTTAAAAAAATAACGACCTGTATTTACATAGCACCTTCAATGCAATTAAACTTCATAATAACATTATAAAACAGAGGATGAGACTGAGCCACATTATGATATCTTACATCAGATGATAAAAGTTTGGTCAAAGAGGTAAGTTTTAAGAAGCATCTTAAAAAAGTAAAGCAAGCTAGAGAGGCAATATAGCAAAGGAATTCCAGAGTTTGAAGCCTAGGAAAATGAAGGCACAACCATCAATGATGTTGTTGGGAATGCACAAGAGTCAGAATTCAAGGAGCACAAATATAACCTTATTTTTGTTCTGTCACCATCACAGCATCTGACTGGGCACAATGTAAAAGTAAAAGTCACCACAATATAAACATTCCAAACTAAATTTATGAATGAACTTATTGCATACACAAGTCTAATAATCACCTGTGAATATTCCCCAAGTGACTACCTTCTGATGATTTTGCCTGTGCTAGTGCACCTACTCAGTGCTACACCAGCGGCTACAGCATAGCTGGTAAACTTTACTGAATTTCAAAGGAAGAGACAGCAGATGGTCTTGTAGGATAACCCTAAGTAATTTTGTGTCTAAAAGGCCTACCTACAGACTGCCCGATCCCAATGTGGCTAGTAGCAGTCTGGGCTGGCTGGAGTACAGGCAACTACAAGGGCATTGGAGAAGTGGCAGGGGTGGGAAGACAAATGCTGACTGCTGGGGAGAGGATAATAAGTTCTTCCTCTATGGAGCCACTGCTGCTCTTCTTGCAAAGCAATTCAACAATCCAAGTTACCTCTTGAAGGACAAATTGCCAGTCTGCTATGAGACCATTCAAACTCCTGTGCACACTGCAATTTCCAACCATGTTGTCAGCAGTTAAGCTTTATATCACTGTACTCTGTGATTCTGTCAGTACTCAGACTTCCATTGCAATGGAAGCTGAGACATTGACTGTTAGTTGCTTGCATCATGATTGGATCCATATGTGTGCTTGTAGAGTTCATCACTACTTCTAGGTTGGAATGGATAAGTGCCAAGTTATGTGCCAAGTTCTGTGCCAAGTTGATGATGGACTCCTCGGTGAGTCCTTCACATTGACACAGACTTTTTGGCAAACCTTCTAATGCAGAAAACATTTTATTGTGCATAGCCATCAGTATTCTTCTGTAGGCTGCCCCATCAAAGCAATTACCTGACTTCTGAGCACAATGCGTATGTGACGTCTTACAAGTTAGTGCCTGGACTATCCTTTCTCCCACCTTGGTTGCAGAGTACCAGGACTCTCCATGTGCATATCCTGTCTCTGCACCATCCTCTATGTTAAATGCAGTGAAATTGAGTGGTGATGTATCTTCATCATTACTGTCTTGGTGTTGTTGCTCTGACCAGATTGCACTTCTTGTGTCTCTCTGAAAGAAGAAGGGCATAAGAGTAATGTTGTTGTCTGGTTACAGGATGGGGAAGGGGAAAAGTAAGAGATGCATGATTACACTAGTTGCTGTCGGTTAATCAGAAGAGAGTGGGAGATGGATGGGATGTGGGATGTGTGAAGGAGAATTGGGTATAAGGATATCATCATCTTTGATGTTTTCAGTTCCTCTGCTGGAGATGGCTTCAGCAATGGCTGTCTCATTATTGGTGAACAGTGTCTCTTCCATTGGGAACATCTGTTCCCCTCCAGGTAGTTCAGTCCTACTTACCCTGTGCACCATCTTACCCTGCAAGACAAGAGAGGAAAATGTGTCAGTGCAAGTTATGCAATCTTTTTGAATGGTGCAGCTGCCATAATTGAACACTTGCCAATCAATGCAAATTGTGAGATGTGGGTAGAGGAATAAAACAGTACTAATTGTGTGAGGATGTGATGGAGCATACAACTATCAGGTACTATTTGATAGAAATTGTTGGTACTTGTTGTTAGTCTAAGGCAAGTAACGTTGTTGATAGTTCTTAGCAGTTAACAACCTGTTCTCTCCCCATGACCACTCTTTTGAGGTTATTAGGCTTTTTGTGGCACTGCATCCATGCTCTTTGATAGTCAAGACTCCCTGCCTTCTGAGTTTGGAAAAGCCTGCAAGTACTAGGTATTGTTATCACATTTCACCTCCTTCACCAAATCTTCCAGCACCTGAAAACTTTGGAACCTACTCTGTCCCACAAATTATCATTATTTAATGCTTCAAAGGTCAAATTCACTTCCTGCGCAACTGCCAGCATCTGCTCCAGCTCTAATATACCTCCCATGTAGGAGGTGCAGGTAAGCTTTAACTGCTGCTAGCTAGTCAAGGTAGGGTAACCCTGCTCAGGCATCTGGTCAGTCAACAACATTGTTCTCACTGGCTGGGCATTGAAACCATTTAAAACAGCAGCAACACAAAGTTGACATGTTATCTGCTTTTTTTTGTCATCAAGCATAGGTTAACCACACATTTCAATCCATTGAATATAGCCCATAAGAAGTTTAACAGAGGTGGCTTTCTTTTGTGACTATTTATGCTTGCGCATTAATATCCTTGACTTAGCTTAGTGAATTGTTTTTAAAAGATCATCTTCCAGACACGTTTCCAAATTGTTGGTGAAGCAGTGTTGATTCACTCAGCAATTTCTTTTTCTGTTTGAAGAATTACATATTCCCATACTTTAAGGTCTCAATTTCCTCAATTCCACAAATGACTAGTGGAATAAAATTTCATTGTCTTTTGGACTGCATTTCTAAGTAAAAATTGGGTAAAAAAACAAACTCTGCTATGCATATATGTGTTACTTCAAAACCTCAGGAGGTTATTTTGTACTTTAAATAGGTGCCCAAATGATTATGCTAGCATTCCATGATATTCCTGCAATATTGATAATCTGACAAAAAAACTGCAGATCAAATAGCATACGTTGTCATTCTAAAAAAGCAAAAAACTGAAATAATGCTTATGAAAATGGTAATTTTAAGGCTTACATGGCAGTGGTAAACTGAATATTTTAAATCTTAACAGGGAATTTGATGTTCCATTAACTCTAAATCATAATCCAGCAACTCAATTTATTTAGACAACAAAAGTACCACTTTATATGAAGTCTTATCTGTAAATAGTATCTCAAGATACATTTCTTTTGCTTTTGTTAAATTCAATCATAAAATAGAGTCTACAAATAATCTCCTATTCTGCTGTAATAATGAATATACTGAAATTTTAGTTTTCCCTAAAATGTATTGTGAATGATTTTCTTCATTTCTCGGTGATAAGTGGATGTTAAATGTCAGTATTATGTACTATGTTCTATTATTCTGTAACACTATCTCTATGATTGTCTTTATGCAATTGGTTTGTGCTCAGAGTCCATATTACTAGAAGAGAACTGTTAATTTTTTCAATACAGTTTTGCTGATGTGACTGTGCTATTGAAATCCCTTTTTCATATCTTATTAAAACTGAATTTTCGCAGTGTGGCTTTGATTCAGACATCAGTCTCAATTCCTAGTACATTGGGTGTGACATTCCTGAAGACAACTAATTAAGAAGCTTGTCCCAGGAGCCCCATTCAATCTGAATTAGAGGCCAGATTCTAGTGTTGACAAATTGATTCAGTGTGCCCTATGGGTAGATTCACTGCCCCCTTCACAGTATGAGTAATGTTAAACATAGTAACATAGAAATACATGCAGGAGTAGGCCATTTGGCCCTTTGAGCCCGCATCACCATTCAATATGATCATGGCTGATCTTTCAATATCTCATTCCCGCTTTCTCTCCATACCCCTTTATCCCTTTACCACAAAGGCTAGCTAGTGCTCCTTAAATTCCCTTCAAATCTCTTGCCCCTTAATTTAAAGCTATGCTCCCTGGATATTCAACCCTCTACTCAAGAGAAAAGTTCCTTCCTATCTACCCTATTAATGGCCTCCCAGTGGCAGCATGGTCAGTGCAGGCTTGGAGGGGCAAAGGGCCTGTTCCTGTGCTGTAATTTTCTTTGATCTTTGTCCTGTAATCTAAGACTTTCTTTCTCATTCTTTAATATACCATCAATTTTCATTTCATCAGAGAACTTACTGATCATACCTCCTATCATCTCCTGACATAGCTGTGGTCCTTGCACAGTCAGGGAAGTTTCAATCCAGTACCACAATAGGGACTGATTTCCCTACTAAGTATTTTTGTCTACCTGCCACTACCAGATGGAAAACTGTTGCTACTGAAAACCTGCCTCAGAAAAAAATACACAGAGACAAAACATGTCATGGAACTGACCCAAAGCAATTCCACCAAAATGTCGACAGCGCTTGCCTCCACAGCCATCTTTGTGGGGCTGGGACAGTCCAGCTCAGTATCTAGCTTGTAATGTTTTTTGTAAGCTTTGGGAGCTGAGTCCAGTATGAAGATGTCGGTTGAAGTTGCTGCACTATTATTAATTCGTATTTCCATCAATTTGTACCTTCAAAAATACCAAAACATGCATAGTTTATAACACCTTCCAGCAGATGGTGCTCTTCACTTCCATTTCAAAATTGTGGAAAACACTTATAACTTGCTTCAAATCTTAATGATGTTTTCTGGCCCTTCCTGTGGCATGCTGTTTTCCACAAGTGAAATGGTAATGTCTTGCTTTTGGTGTGGATGTTCAAGATCTTAATCAGAGCTCACCAGGAAGGTCAGATGTTCTAGCTTAAACAAATCAATAAAAGCTGTTTTGTTTAAGATAAGTTCAAACTACTTTTTAACCATTTCCTTAAACTAGCAACTAGGACCATCTGCATCCCCCTTTGCCAGGGTATGGATATGAAGTAGAGTGGATGCTTGAGTGGGTGAGAGGTGAGATTTAGGGTGATTATATGATGTTGGGAGTTGAGTTGTTTTGTTGAAAAACTGAGGTAGGTCTTATAAGCAGCTCGCCTCTACATCCATATTCCTCATGCACTTAATTGCAGCTTGCAAAATATATTGTGAAGTTGATCTCGGTGAAAAGACAAAAAACTCAGGCAAAGTCACATATGGGTTAGGTGTGCATTTTGGAAGATGCATAAGTGTGCAAGCTCCTCTGTGTGATGGCTCAAAGCACATCCTTGTGATCTATCTGGTGAGCTTTGGGTTAAGATCTTGAAAATATTTGGCTGTGGATTTTTTCTCATTTCTCATTCAAATTCCTGAACTTCACTGATATCTGTACCACATTTCTTCATGAGATTATACTGTAAAAAGCCTTATCTTTAAATTCATGGACTCCTCTCGACATCAAGAAGACATTACTGTTTCAAACTAAGTGGTTATATTGGAAGACCCAACTTCTCTCTCTGACTTGATGTTCCTTTGCAATATTTAAAATACCTTAGATAAGCCTGCTACCCTACCCCACCAATGCTGAAAACATTTTGCTATTTTCCTTGCTCCAAAATTACACTTCACTTCCAGCAAACTACCCTCAGTTTATTTAAGAACACAGTTAAAAGATAATAAAAAGCATTAGCATAACTTCTACCAATTACAAGAAGTAAGCATGTCACAGTATAAATTTTAACAGCTAGCTACTTATGTTCCAAATCAAATATCATCTCGCAGACATACACCCTTCTCTGGACTTGGCATAAAAACAAGTATGCTCACATGATGCTGGATTTTCAGCTTTTTAACACGGGCTGTGAACTGGTCCTTTGATTGTTGGATCAATAGTTGTCGCAATAGAGAGAAAGAGAGACACTGCCTTCTTCCACAAGTTTCTCGCAGCAACTGAGAAAATGAAACTAAAGACTGGAAAATCCTGTGGAAAAAAACTGTCTCCAGGCATATCACCAGATCTATCAATCATCCTGAAATCAAGCTCCATTCAACAATCACAAAGAACCATAATGCTCCAGATCACTATATTAGTTCAGATTAGAATTAGAATGACATCAATTAAATTGCTTCAGTAACAATTAGAGAATACTGGTTACAGATATCACGGTGCTGTCAACTTCCAAGGCCTGCTAGAAACATTCAGCAAAGGAACCTTTCTTAGTACATTTTTTAAAAGGCACAGTATCATCACAGCATAGATGGTCAAACAATTGGCTCTATTGAATAAACACTTTCAGCTGTGAAATAGGGCGGTTTTGATTGGAAGTGGTAGTGGCCTTCAGAAAGATAACGTGTGTTAGATTACCAGGCCAGAAATTGATAGGTAGACATTTTAAAAAATACAGACTTACTACCTTTTTATCCTCTGGCACTTGAAACAAGCTTGAGGAATGCCCAGCCATGTGTCACACTCCTAATTATAGTTACCTATGGGAAAATGCTTTTCTTTATCTCACACCAGGAGATAGCAACTCCTTTACATGATATATCCAATCTCTGAAAAGAGAAAGCCAAATCTGCAGGATGAGTCCAGGATGTTGTCATGGAGTGACCTGTAGCATGATGCCTTGTCAAATTCAGTTTAGGAAAGGTCATTTTCCCATACAAAATTGAATCAAAAGGTAACAGATGTAGAAATAGATCCCCTCCAGGACCCAACCATTGGCCTTTTTCAATAATTCAAAAGGAAATTCAAACAGTTTGGGAAAGTCATAATTCCAGTACATCTGTTGATATCTGTTATGTGGTCTGGTGTATTCTATTGTGCAGTAATCAAAGATATTAATGTGGTTACATTTATTGAGTCTAATAGGAGCGTCAAAGGTATAATACATATTTTGAATCATTCTTAGAGTAGAAATGCATCGGTTGCTTATGTTTTGTATAGACTTTCCACACCAGCAACATTGCCATACGGTAACATTTGGAGGAATGTCCTTTGCAGTTAACTATCTCTGCTTACTATCACCCCCTCCAATGAGAGTGCATTTACAGGATAGAATGAAATAAACCGATTTCAAAAATATAGAATGAAATAAACCGATAAAGCGATTGCAGAAAAATTGGAGGAAACAAAAGAACTACTTAGTGAGAAAATACAAGAAACCAAAGACATGAGAAAGAATTTTCCAAAAAAATGGCAATTTTTTAGGCCCTGATTGAGAACCAGCATGTTTCTCTACAGAAACACAGCCAAGTTTTCTGACCAGATCTGACTGTCATAAAAGGGGGCATTGTTTATGCCATCAGGACATTAGGGGGGAACTGCCCCCCTTTTCATGGGAATAATGCTATATATAAAATATATATATTTTATATTAGGTAGGGGTAGGGCCTGATAGAACTGGTAAGATTGCTCCTCAGAGATTGGGGTGCCATCTTTAAAGATCTGCAAAACCCCCCCTCAAGAAAAAAAATCAGATGGCACTCTTCCTCCATTCCTTCATCGGTGTACATATCTCTTCCTCTTCCATACATAAGGGGAACTCCCTGATAAAGGAGGGTTACACCATAGCAGTGCCCACCTCAGTGTCCCTGGCAGTGCTGGGGGTACTGGCAGGATGCCAGGGAGCAATGCCTTGCCTTGGTGTCCTCAAACTCTTTGTTTCTATGCACCACCGCATCCCCAGCATAGTTACCATGACTTATTTTTGTTTTCAAAAACCAGTAGTAATTCTGAGTCACCCTTTTCTGGGGCGAACCTAATTATGTTGCTGATGAGGGGATGGGGAAGATCTCAATCTCATAGCACAAATTCTGTTATGGCCCTCTTGCAAGATTTAGTGACCATTACAGAATTTGCATTTGCGGTGACGGGCCCACTAAACTTCATCCCTGATCTCCTGCAGGGAAAAGAAAGAATAAATCTGTAGAGGACAAACTGTTAAAAATCTGAAAACATTGATCACCTCTTGAGTTCCCAATTTGAGATACTTTGTGCATATTTTATGAAGTAACACTCTGTGAACTCTTGGTATCTAGAAATTGCCTCTGGTTTGTTGTGATATTAGGCACCATTGAAGTGGTTTCCAAACCAGAAGACAATTTTGAGTGGAACATTTTAGTAACTTGGGAGGAGAAAGGGTAATGGGAAATAGGCTCATGACAGATAACCCTAATATAGTGATATCAGATAAGGAAATTCAGCAGATTTTCATACTCTAATTACTAATTAGACTGGTTAATATTAAAGCCTTTCAAATGAGTTCAACACCCTAACACCTTTAAAGTGTTTCAGTCACTGAAATGTCTACTGAAAAAGTCCCGTTGTGTGTAATATTACAACTTAAAAATAATCTAATCACTTCTAATATGAATCATATAAAAAATGTTACAGATATGTGCAGGATATTGTTGTCAAGGTCATAGAAAACCCCCTCTATTGTGCAAATATTTTCAACTAACCAAATAGTCTTATAAGCTGAAATACTACTTGGTGTCACAGTTAGCTGTACAGACTCTAGATTTAATTACTGTTCTACACCACATTGATTTTATTGGGACAGCAGCTGGGAGGAGGTATTTCCTCAGTTGATGTTTTCAGCAAAATTGTAAACATGAGTTTAGGACTTTGGTACTGAGTGAACAGGGGAGATCTTCCCTTGGGTGCTCACTGCCTCTGGGCTAGGGAAGATGAAATTGGTCAATGTTCTTGTGCATAATTATTATCCAGTAGCCCTGAATGAAAAGTGCATGCATATGTAAGTCAGTTGAGAATATAATCATGATCAACTATGATTTCCCTCCATACTGTAATGACAGTTATATGGTACTCACAGTTTCCATGTGTAAGTGTATATGTACAAAGAGTCCTGCTTCAATGAGGTACCACACAACTATTGTCACCCATGGATATTTCTCATTGTGAGTCATGCCTTCAAGAGAACAGAAATTTAGAGAAAAGTATGTTTGTGTTTGGTTATGGTTTAGAATTAAGGAAATAGATTAAACATCCCATTTCCTTTGTCAGTGAATGGCAGTTGCCTTTCCAGTCTGCTGTATGTGGCTAAAATAAGGCAGAAAAACAGCAACACATTATGGCTCAGTTACCAACAAGGCTTTTGCTAGTAAATTACGATTATTTATAATAATGGTTGTGAATTTAAATTTGAATTGTTGTTTTAATATTGCCAAGAAGATTGAATGTGTATGTATTTAAATGTTTTTACTGTTCTCTTCCATACTTTGCCTTAATGCTATAATTTTAAATTGTTTTAATTATTTCCCTGTCTCTTTATTAATCTTAGTTTGTCTTTAAATTACGATAAGTGGTAGTTTAAAAAGGCAAGACTTTGCACGAAAATGCTTTTCTGGCAAACATTTCTGTGTTTACAAATGTGTGATTAAATGCATCATTGAATTCTTATGATGCTAAAACTGAAATGTTGTCTACTTTTTCTAGCTGTTCCTCAAGCAAAAAAAAAGTCACCGAATAATTATTCACTGAGTCAGTTTCTTCTTTCAATTGCTCTGAAACTGTGGGGCAGGCACATGGTCTGTCAAGATGATTTGGGATCGGAGTAACATGTATGCATCAATAGTATTGACCCTGCTTGAATTGATAGGATAATTATCAAGCTGATAGGATAGCTCGATATAGAGAAGGGATTTCCGTCGTAACGTTTTATGCAAATAAAAGATCTAGATTATCTAATTAGAATGAAACAATGGAATGGGAATGGTGGTCTACAGTTAATGGAGTTGTTTATGGGGCAATAATCTTTCATATCTATGTTTCCTTCACACTCTTGTTGAGTTTTCTCTTGGTCTTCTCTCATTACTATTGTGGAATTTGTTGCTGTCTCCTACTCTTTTTCATAAAACAGTACATTGAATTAAAAATTTAGGAATAAGGTTAGACCATTCAGATTCTCAAGCCATTTCTGCCATTAAGTTAGACTATTACTGTTCTGTATCTTGTCTTATTCTTTCTGCCTTTTTTAAAAATTTGTTAATGGGATGTGGCTGTCACTGACTGGGCCAGTATTTATTGCTCATCCTTAGTTACCTACGTCAGTTGACAGTCAACCACATTGCTATGGTTCTGGAGTCATATGTAACCAGAGCAAGTAAGGACGGCAGATTTCCTTCCCTAAAAGACATTAGTGAACCAGATTGATTTTTCTGACAATCAACAATGGTTTCACAATCATCCATAGATACTTATTTCCAGATTTTTTTTATCAAATCCAAATTCCACCATCTGCTGTGGCAGGTATCGAACCTAAGTCCCCAGAATTTAGCTGAGTTTCTAGATTAATAGTCAAGTGATAATAACAATGGGTCAATGCCTCCGAGTGCAGAGAAGATTCACCAGGATGCTGGCTGGGACAGAATATTTAAATTATGAAGAGTGGTTGTGAAGGCTTCAGTTGTTTCCATTGGAGCAGGGAAGACTGAGAAGTGATCTGACTGAGGTGTACAAAATTATGAGGGACATGAGCAGAGTGGATAAGGAGCAGCTGTTTCTCTTAGTTGAAGGGTCAGTCACTTGGGAATATAGGTTCAAGGTGCAGGGCAGGAGGTTTTGGGGGAGAGGTAAGAAGACACCTTTTTACCCAGAGGGTGGTGATGGTCTGGAATGCACTGCCTTGGAGGGTGATAAAGGCAGGTTACCTCACATCATGGACAAGCACTTGGCACATCATAGCATTCAGAGCTATCGGCCAAGGGTTGGCAGATGGGATTAGATAGAGTTCAGGTGTTTCTAATGTATTGGTGCAGACTTGATGGGCCGAAGGTCCTCTTTTGCACTGTGTGATTTTTTTTTATTGAATTCAAATTCCACAATCTGCTGTGGTGGGATTTCCACCAGCCTTTGTGTGAAGGTATGCTTCCTGGCGTTATTCCTGAATAGCCTATCTTTAATTTTAAGATTATGTCTCTCATACTTTAGGATATCTTCACCAGAGGAAATAGTTACTCTCTTGAGGTTTGTCTAACCTCTTTGAATGGGGGAGCACATTTCAAAACTGTTTTCAACCAAGGGATAGATGAGCAAATTTCAGAAAGATAAGTTTGGCATAATATTAAATAGGAATTTAAGAAAAAAACTGAGATATGAAAAAAAAGTCTGCTGAGTAAAAAAAGACTAAATGATTAAAGATGAGTATTAGAGTGTCATAGGGTGAGAGTGTGTGTTTTCAGCTTGTCAGTGGTCTCATGGTGCTCAGCCAGTCAGCCTCATCCACTGTGAAAGGATTGGATTTTCATGGAGTCAGGGAGTGTCCATGGAGGGATGAAAATGACAGCTGGGATCCAATTCCATGAGTCTCAATCCCATTCCTGACATTTCCAATTTTTAACAGCGCTGTTTAGCAGTACAGGAAGGTGGGAGGGATCATGGTTTGGCATGGGAGTGCATGAGGAGCCATGGAGGTTGAGCATGAGGTGGCATGGATGCGACAAGGAGAGTATATGGGGAGAGGAGGGGTATGAATGTTGAAGGCATGAGGGTCTCAATGTTATTATCATAATTGGGACAGTGTCACACAGCAATGAAGCACTTCGCAGCCCCTCTGGTTTTCCCAAACAATTTCCAGGTTGGTTAGCTTCACTGCAGCATGAATCTGTATCCCGGCAATGGAAAGCCTGTTTTTATGGGTACTTTCTCCAGGGATGGGTATGCCAACCAGGGAATTTCCCAACTGCTGCAATCTGCCTTAAAGATGAAGATCTAGTGATGTTCAGAACTGAGTGCAGTACTTTAAATGGGGTCTAACCAAAGTTTTTTTCTCTCCCATGTCTGTAGTTTGTTATCCCTGACTATAAACAGTCAGAAATCCATAGTCATGGGGACAAGTATTGTATTTCAGCCCCTGATCAGAGAATATAACACCCCACTGGAAATGGTTATCAGTATACACATGAGGAAAGCAGCTACCATCTTTGACCAACTCACAAAATGAGCATGCAATAGTACCAAACTTACCCCGAGGACTAAGCTGCTGATGGTTTGCAAAGCCTGTGTTCTCAGCATCTTGCTACATAACTGTGAAGTATGAATGACTTACATCTACCATGAAAAGAAACTCAACAATTTTCATGGTCAATGCCTGTGGCACATTATGGGCACATATAAGCGAAGCAAAATTATAAATGCAGCGCTCTTTCAAAGACAGAGCTCCAAGTATATTGACACGACTCATATGGAGGCAGCTTTGGTGGATCGGGCATGTTAGCAGGATGAGACATGATCACAGGCCCAATGTAAGTTGTCAGGCCAGACAACCAGTAGTGTTCCCAAGGCAATCTGCTTCAAGGATGTTTGCAAGTGTGACATAAGGAATCTAAACATCAAATATTGCACTTGGGATTTGCTATCTGGTGGAAGAGGAAAATGGCAACATCTGTTGGCTTTTTGCACTACCACAATGGCCAGTGGCTTAGCGACAGTTGGCAATGTCAAAAACAACACTCAAATGTCATGTGGCATTTTTATGGGCCCTACTTGTAGCAGTGTCTCCTCCTTCAGCAGCTTAATGGCATAGTAGTTAGCATAGCACAGCTGCCTCAAAGCTCAATTCCAGTTTTGGGTGACTGTGTGGAGTCGACCCATTCTTCCTATATCTGTGTGGATTTCCTCCAGTTTCCTCCCACAGTCCAATAATGTGCAGGTTAGGTTGATTGGCTGTGCTAAATTGCTCCATAGTGCCCCAGGTTGTGTATGTTAGGGTGATTAGCAGAGTAAATATGTGGGGTTACAGGGATAGGATCTGGGTAAGATGTACTGTCAGAGAGTCGATGCAGACTGGATGGGCTGAATGGCCTGCATCTGCACTGTAGGTATTTTATGATTCTGTTGTTCAAGAACAGGCCTTCACCGCCATCCACAAAGATACATCACAAAAAAAAAACTCTATCTAAATGGATTGTTTGTTGGGTGTTCATCATCTCTGGTAGATGGAAGGATGCCAACAACAACCAGAGCTTTGTATAACTAAAAAATAGCTTCCATCCCTTTTATATTCCAACCTCTCTTAAGTGAGGGACAACATTCTATTAGCCTTTGCAATTACTTTTGTACCACAGATGTTTTAATGATTTTCTAGTTGCTTTTTTAAATATCTGTTTCTTTGCAGTTACTAATTTCTCAACATTCAGAAAGTTCTTTGATCTAACTTTCTTAACTCCAAACTGGATGATCTGATACTTGCCCACATTGAACTATATCTGCTTTAATTTTCCACTCAATCTATCAATGCTCCATTGCAACTTTCTGCTTCCATTTATTTTCCCATCAAACTTGGTGCTGTGAGTAAATTTAGATATATGGCTCTCAATTCCTTCACTCAAGAAATCTTTTGTCATTTTAGTGATTGAATTTCCATAATTGTTCTGTAGATCATCTTATACTGTTTCTCCAAGATTTTCATAGATCTTCTGCCAAAGTTCCAGCAAAGAATTTGGAGAATCCCCAAAGTAATTCAACCTTTATCATTTAGTAACTAATCCTACAGATAGTTACTGACCAGGAAATCAGATGAAAAATGTTTAATTAGATGAAGTACTGGGGCATCACCACTCAATCTTGCACCAAATTCAGGGAAAAGGTTTAAAGTATTTCAATGGAACCTGTTGGTTCAGCAAGTCACTATGATAACAAGCTGTGCCACGGAATGGAAGGAAGCAGATTTGTGCAATTTTCATAGACTGAAATCCTCGTCTCAGCAAAGAGTTCTCCCAGAAGGAAGAATGGAAAGATAGTCAGTGGATAAACCCAGATTTTTTTTAATACACTTCTGAGTTGACAGCTCAAGAACAGCATGTGCACAGCCCTGGGAATAAGTTGCAGGGTTGACCTCCAACTGAGGAGCAATGTGTGTCAAGGTTGGGGGGGAGTCCAAGGTCGTGGGAGAAAGTAGCTTATGTTTTTATTAACCAGTTTTAAAAAACTGAGATCCCAACTGTACAGTTTTACAGTGAGTAGTTAATAGCCATTAGTTATTGCTTCTGTGATATAATAGCAAAACAATGGAGCAGGATTAATATATCTTCGGAAGACAATGTAAACACCACAAGATTTTGTTGAGTTTTATTTTTATACAAATGATAGTAAAATATTTACCAGCTGTTTTTCAAAAAATACTGCTAAACCAGTGCCTGTGGTACAGTTGATCTTACAGCTATCCACCATGCAGAGAGCAAGATGAAAATGGTCATGTTTGCCTATATCAATCTGTAATAATTTTCTGCCAAGAATATTGGACTTTGTTCCTCATTTTTCCTGAATCTGTAAAAACTTCTTAATTGTATTTATGTAACGATTAGAAAGAAATGTATGATTATCTATATTTAATCTGCTGATTATATTTCATAAAATAGGAGGGAAGAGAATGTATTTTGCTTGGCAACTTCATCAGTTTGATCGTTCAAACATTGTCAAGTTCAATATTGAACTTGTAGAAACATAGAAAAACTACAGCACAAGACAGGGCCTACAGCCCACAATTTGCACCAAACATATCCCTACCTACCAGGCTTACTTAATAACCCTCTACCTTACTAAGTTCCATGTACTTATACAAAAGTCTCTTAAAAGATCTATCGAATCCACCTCCACCACCACCACCACTACCAGCAGCCTATTCCAACCACTCATCACCCTCTGAGTGAAAAATGTACCCCAACATCTCCTTTGTATGTACTCTCCAGCACCATAAAACTGAGTCCTCTCGTGGCAACCATTTCAGCCCTGGGAAAAAGCCTTTGAGAATCCACTTGTTCAATACCTCTCAACATCTTATACACCTCTATCAGGTCACCTCTCATCCTGCATCTGTCCAAAGAGAAAAGACCAACCTCACTCAACCTATCTTCATAAGGCATGCCACCCAATCCAGGTAACATCCTTGTATAACTCCTCTGCATCCTTTCTATGGCTTCATATCCTTTCTATAATGAGGTGACCAGAACTGAGCACAGTACTCCAAGTGGGGTCTGACCAGGGTCTTGTATATCTGCAACATTATCTCCCGACTCTTAAACTCAGTTCCTCGATTGATGAATGCCAATACACCATACGCCTTCTCAACCACAGCCTGTACTTGCGAAGCTGCTTTGAGCATCCTATGAACTCAGATCCCAAGATGCTTCTGATCTTCCACACTGCCAAGATCTTACCCTTTGTACTATATTCTGTCATCCTATTTGACCTGCCAAAATGAATCACCGCACACTTATCTGCGTTGAACTCCATCTGCCACTTCTCAGCCCAGTCTTGCATTCTATCAACGTCTTGCTGCAACTTCTGACATCCTCCACACTATCTACAACATCTCCAACCTTTGTGTCATCAGCAAACTTACCAATCCATCTCCCCACTGCCTCATCCAGGTCATTTATAAAAATCACAAAGAGCAAGAATCCCAAAACAGATCCCTGAGACACTCCACTGATGACCTTCCATGCAAAAAAAAACCCATCTATAACCACTCTTTGCCTTCTGTAGGCAAGCCAGTTTTGAATCCACAAAACAATGTCCCCTTGGATCCCATGGAGCCCCCTCACTTTGTCAATAAGCCTTGCATGGGGCACCTTATCAAATGCCTTGTTGAAGTCCATATATACTACATCTATTGTTCTTTCTTCATCAATGTGTTTAGACACATCCTCAAAAAATTCAATTAGGCTCGTAAGGCATGATCTTTGACAGAACTGTGCTGACTATTCTTGATCATACTATACCTCTCCAAATGTTCATAAATCCTGCCTTTCAGGATCTTCTCCATCAATTTACCAACCATTGAGGTTAGACTCACTGGCCTATAATTTCTTGGGCTATCTTTAATCCCTTTCTTGAATAATGGAACCACATCCGCAATCCTCCAATTCTCCGGAATCTCTCTTGTCTCCATTGATGATGCAAAGATCAGCTCCAGAGCTCAGCAATCCCCTCCCTTGCCTTCCACAGTAGCTTGGGGTACATCCCATCCGGTCCTGGTGACTTATCTAACTTGATGCTTTTCAAATGCTCCAACACATCCTCTTTCTTAATATCTACATGCTCAAGCTTTTCAGTCCACTACAAGTTTGCACTACAACCACTAAGATCCTTTTCCACTGTGAAAGAATCCACTTTGCATTATTACAAATAACATTTTTTTCATTTCACAGGATGTATGGCCCTGGCAAAGGTAACTTTATTGCCCCTCCCTGTGTAGGTGTGATTGGCTTGGGAGGTCATATCAGAGGGCACTTAAGAACTGCACTGCTGAGAGTGTGGAGTTACATGTAGGCCAGACCAGGCAAGTTTCTTCCTTACGAACATTTATGAACCAAGTGGAATTTTATGACAATCCAACAGCTTCATGATTTACCTATTTCTTATGATCATTATGATTACTGATACTAGCTTTTTATTCCAAATTTATTTGATGAAATATATGTTCTAAATTCCCCCAGTTGCCATGATGGGATTTGGACTCATGTCCTTCTGATAATTCATCTTGAATTACTATTCCAACAACATTATCACTCTGCTATTATACTCCTATATGTATGTTTTAAGCTTCAATGAGCATGCAATTATTGCAGTATTATTTCAATTTGTTTTTGGTCGCAACAATAGTTGAAAGAGGAAGTGTCTAGTCAGTGTTGATGGAATGGAAAATACACCTTCAAACCACCTGTGCAGAGGCTAGAATGTGTGGTGTACACTTGACGTGAATCAAAAGAGATAACAAACAGTATGTAGTTGGAACATTCAGTAGTTGAGACAAATCTTTTTGACGACTGATAGTGGTAGGTTGCTGGGAACAGTGTACTTCCTGTATTTACAATTAATATAGCTGCCACACTATCAACTCCTTCAGAAAGAGGAGAGTTAATGCTTCCCAGAATCACACCATTGCAGAAGAAGGCTGTTCGTTAAGTCTGCATCAACTCTCTGACAGAACATCTTACCTAGACCCTAGCACCGTAATCTTGAATATTTATGAGTATCTTTCAGGTATAGCTTTCATTACAAGAAATGCCTCAGTGAAAAGAGTGTTAATATTGGATTGGAGCCATTGAAAGATGAAAAGATAATGAAAAATGAGCAAAAGAATTAGTATGAGTTCTTATTGGGAACATTTCTCCTATTTTTATATCACCAGCTATTCTATGGGTATGTATTTGTACGATAGTGTTTCCTCTTCATATGGATTTAGAGGAGGAATAATTAGGGATGTTTCTTCTTGTGTACCCTCTCTCTCTTTTGTTATGTACAAGAAGTTCAATCATCCAGATGATGTGATACAGCAATAACCAAGAAGAAGCACACAGCCTTTGTGGATTTGAAGAAATGTATAAAAGTGCAGAAAATAAGGCTTAAACTCACAGGTAGTAATCTTCAGCCATTTTGATTCACGTCATGTAATTTCATGAGAACAATGGATCTTGACAATATTCCAGCAATAGTACTGAAGACTTGTGCTCCTGAATTAGCCATGCCCCTAGCCAAACTGTTTCAGTGCAGCTACCACATTGGCATTGAATGTGGAAAATTGCCAATGTGTTCTGTCCACAAAAAGCAGGACAAATCCAATCTGGAAAATTATCATCCCATTAATCTACTCTCAATCATCAGTAAAATGATAGAAATCTTGAGCAAAATGGTGCCCATAAAGCTCAGCAACCAGCCTCATGGAAGGGGAGGGGACAGAGGGCGGTGAGATTCGAATTATGGCCTCTTTGGGCCCGATTTAAAGTCAGGTGTGAGACCATTAATACAATCCACACCCAAGTCCGCACGGATGGCTACTTTACTAAAACCCGGGAATGGCTGCGATCCGATTTGCATCCGAAATGGGCACAACGGCGATTTAAACATATTTGCATGCATTTCAATTGAAGTAATGAACTGCCCACTCAACTTTTTCAGCATTTTCCCCTTTACCACCATGTTCACTAATCCAGAATCACGCCGAAATGGACATCCTGAATAAAAGTCTGAATTGGGCACCCCAGCTACTGAATTTATAGCTTCCAACAGTTCTCTGACACAGGTCAGTGTGGCGGAGGAGGAGGGAGATCCGATTGTTGTCTGGTTGGAGGGTGGGAAGAGCCATTCGTTGTCTGGTTGGGGGTTGAATAGGGAAGCCAAATCATTCTCAGGGTGGGGGGCAGTGCTGCCAGATCATTCTCTGGTTTGGAGGGGGGAGAAGGGAGGCAGGTAAGATGTATCTCTGATGGGGAGGGGAGTCCGCTGCCACTGTGTGGGCAATCGAGGTGGGAGAAGGGGGCAGGGGGTTGCGATCGGTCTGGGTAGTGGAGACATGGGTAGGTAAGGGAGACAGTGATGTCTGTGGGGGCCATCACTCCTGCTTTTCGCTCCCTGGCCGCTTTATCCACTTCCTGTGGCTTGGTTCCAATTTGATGGTGTGCTTTTTCAAATTTTTTTTTAACTGTGCACCTGCAGTTTAGAACTTCGATCATTTCACCCATACTAAGCCCTGCCACAGCGCGAATGGGACTCGTGATTTTTTTCAGGCTGAGTGCATATATAGGGGCACCTGGAAGCACATTTCCAAGTCGGATCTGAATTGTGCCCAGATTCAATACTTAAGAACGAAAATAAAATGAAAATTAGGCCCAATGTGTCTTGCAACATGAAACAAAGTCTGCATAAACATGCTGATAATTAAAAAATTAATAGGAAAGTCATTATCTTGTCTCCTTCAATACCATTAACTGAGATCCACTAATGGAAACAGAAAATAATGAAATATTTTGCAAACTTGCTATTAAATGGAAGCTTTAAATAAGCAGGCAGTTGTAAAATTAAAGGAAGAAATTAGTATTTGGCTTGGTTTGCAGTAGTCCAGGAGATAAGAAAATTTGATTGGAAAAATAATATTTTGGTTACTATTCTGTGTATCTGGACAAAAATGCAATCCTGCTCACAAATTGCTGTGATCAGTGTTTCAAAAGGTCAAATGCTCAACAGTACAAACCATCAGCCCTTTATCTTTGAATTTCAGATGTTTCAAGTTCATTTAAAACACGAACACAACTTTTTCCTGTCTTTGTTCTTCCTTGCCTGATGATGTGCTTGAAGCGTCAAGGCCTTCCAACATTACAGATGTTCTTCAAGTGATAAGATCCTGCATAAGACAGTCTGCATCAATAGTTGGAGATCAAAGGGAAGAAAACACAAATGCTGGAAACCTGAATTAAAAACTGAAAATACAGAACAGGTTATCCAGCATTTGAAACAGGAAGAATGGATGTAATTTTAGGTGTTTTCATTAAGCACTATCAGCAGTCCGGGGCAAACTATTTCTGTTCCAATATGAATGCAAATTCTTTGTCTGCTTTTCTTGTTTTTATTCCAATTCAATCAAATCAAGTCCAATTCAGAGTCTCAACAAACATTCTCAATCCAAGCTGACAAGACAGGGCTCTCACCTCTTGTCTTGGGCTTGATCTACATGGTCCAAGCTGATTGGAGTAGGTATAGCTCCTCCTCCAAGGCTTGATCTCATTTGTATCTTAGCCAAAAGCTGAGATTCCATTTTAAAAAATTGTTTCAAATGAAGCTAAAATGTAACCTAATGAATTCAACCAAGCACAGCATGTTGATACTACACTTGATCTTAGCCAAAAGGCCGAGAAGCGACTCAATGCATCAGACTACAGAGCTGTTTAAGATGCATTCCTTGAGGTGCACCAGCCTTAACATTAATGACTGGTTGAAATTTGCTATCGACCATTCTAAATAATAATGATTTGTCCATAAAGTTGTATCACATCTTAATGATGAGGCAGACTGGTGGCAGAGAAGAAAGGAAAGGAAGCAAATCCGGCTCTCTGAATCCCACTACCTCATATAAAATCCTGCCTCATGTGCCCAAGAATCTGTGGGTTAGGAATCATCCCATTCAGTCACATGACGACCCACAGTAGAAACCCATGACTCTGAGTAGACACCATCCTGCAATCAAGGGACCGTCAGTGATGACAAAATACAGTATTGCTTATATATTTTGCATTAAGAAATAAAAATTAATAGCCAAGGACCATAGTACAAAAGTAATTTACTTGCAATTTAATAGGAATAAGAAGTAAAAGTCCAGAAGAATAATAACCACTACAATAGTAATGAAATGGAGAGAGACCAGACAATTTGCTAGCAGAGGTTGGAGTGTTAAGTGAGGAAAAGATTGTCTAGCAGATAAGAAAGGTTTTCTGCTGCCTGGTCCAGGAATAAAAGAGAAAAGTTCGGAAAGCCTCCCCTGATATGGGAACAACATTCAAGTATTAGCTGGAGCAGAGCATAAAGAAATAAGAGCTGTTATAGGAAAAATATTTGGAGGAAACAGTTTCTCAGAATCAGTTTTTGGTGGAAAAATGAGAAATCCATTTAAATCTAAAAGAAAACAAATAAATAAATCAGCAACATCAACTTGCAAAGACAAAGCTGTGGAATGGAAGACATGAGAAAATAATTTTTAAAAATTATAGTAAGGGAGAAAGAAACAACTTGCATTTAAACATCTATCACACCTCCTGAGTATCCCACAAAATTACACTAATGTAATGTTGGTAAACGTGGCATGTGTATAGCAAGAATCCAGACAACGAAGAAGGTGAATGATCAGTTCAAATGTTTCGTCCTTTTTACATTTTCCATTTTTATTTCAGATTTCTAGCATTAGCAGTATTTTATTTGAATTGTTTGGTAGTGTTGGTTGAAAAAGAAATTAATATAATATGTAAACGAATATATATTTTTTCAAATATTGCCTTATTGGAGATTTTACTTTGAATGTGCAGACAAATTGAGTCTTGGATTAATACTTGGTCCAAATCACAACACCTCTGATTATTATTTATTCTTTCGACATTGCACTTAAATATCAAGTTAGAGTTTCAGCTTAGACATGGAGCCGCATGGCCCTCTTGACACTGGGGTAAGAGTTGTCCCACCTGAATAGAATGAATGAAACACATAGAGAGGACTTTAGTTATTAGTCCTAAAACTGTAAAATCCTGCCGGAGGTCAACAGGTCTTTCTGTGGCTTGCCCCTTACCTACCCTGATTCCTATGGTGGGCAGGATAGTAAAACTTCAGCCACAAATGATATAAAACTTTATAGTAATAATTAGTAAATAGTCATTTGGCCGTTAATGTCTTTGTGCGCTTCAAAAGATACAGCACATGGATTATTAAAGGAATCTGTACAAGTTTAGAAATGGCTCTTTTGTTGGAAATAATCTTCATCTTGTAATCCTCATGTAGTCAAAAAAACCTGAAGAGCATTAGACTTATCACTGATGCATTTTGCAAATACATTTGACACGCTACAGAGGGTGTACCACATGTAATATCAAACTGTTCCCTCTGGTATAAATACACATAACTCTATAGCTTGCTAGTTTGAAAGTGGTAACTATAGAATCAGCTACCTGGCTTACGCTACTTAGTAGTGAATCAAAGTGTCAACATCAGGAGAGAGAATAGAACAGAATAGAATAACTATTGTGCAGAAGGAGGCCATTCGGCCATTGAGTCTGCACTAATAACAATTCCACCCAGGTCCTATCTCCATAACCCCACATATTTATCTTGCTAATCCCCTTGACTATGGGGCAATTTAGCATGGCCAATCAACCTAACTCACACATCTTTGGGCTGTGGGAAGAAACCAGAGTATACGAAGGAAACCTATACAGACATGGGAAGAATATGCAAACTCCACACAGTCATCCACGGTCAGAATTGAACCTGGATCCCTGTGGCTGTAAGGCAACAGTGCTAATCACTGTGTTGCCACAAGCTCCATGTTTCCTTTCACAAGTGCACAGAACAACACATCCATTTAATTGAGAAGCTTGATTCCAAAGACATCAGACAAAATAACTTAGTTTAAGCTCATAAGTGCACAGGAAAATATAAGACACTAGTTTCAGTCTCATTTGGAACTATTTTGTCCAGTTCAGGGGGCCACACTCTAGGAAAGATGCGAAAACATTGCAGAGACTGTAGAAAATATGCATAAGAATGGTTCCAGGGATGAGGAATTTCAATTATAAAGATAGATTGGGAAAGGTGGAACTATTTTCCTTGGAGAAAAGAAGGCTGAGAGGAGATATGACAAAAGGTATTCAAAATCATGAAGGGTCTAGATAGCGCTGATTGGGAAAATTTGTTCCTACTTATGAAACAATGAAGAACAAAGGGCACAGATTTAAAGTAATTGACTTAAGAAGCAAAAGTAATATGAGAAAAACTGTGTGTGTTCAGTGAGTGACCAAGTTCGCAAATGCACTAGCTGGGAGTGTCATGGAGATAGATTCAATGGAAACATTCAAAAGGGAATTAGAGGAAAATGCAGAATTACGGGAAGAAGGCAGGAGAATGGCATGAAGTGAATTGCTCATTGAGAGAACTGGTGCAGACTAGAGGGGCTGAATGGCCTCCTTATGCGTGGCAACAACTCTGATTCTCTGGTGGAACAATAGACTCCAAAAACACTCAATTTTGCAGTACACAGAAGTAATTTGATGTAGTATTAAATCTTAGCATTTACTCCCAAGGATTTTCACACTACACAACTCTTAAATTCAGATATGGAAGGTCAGTTAGAATATCCCAACTGTATCAAGTTAAAGTGGAAATCATAATTTTTGTGTCCACTTCCTGTGCACTAATTTCTTTACTTCATCCTGTCTTACTCTAAATATGAAAAAGTTATCCTGATCTTTTTTTAAGTCTTTTCAACTTCAAAAGTTCTTTTGAATTTTTCTCATTTCCTTTTCTTATCTTATTCATCATATTGAGTAGAGTTTTTCAGCTTATTTTAACTAAAACACACCTGCATCTCATTTCCTAACCAACTTAACCTTTTTTGCTTACTGTACTTTATTAAGGTGATGATTAAATGGACAGTCACATTGAGGTCTGGTCATAAGCATCAAGAAGTCATTCAAATGGATAATGCGACAAAATATGTATCTGTAATTGCACTGTTTTGCTTATTTTAATGGTTGCTTCAAATTTTGGCAATATGAAAATGATTGCAGTTTGGCATCTAGATTTAGTTTTATCGGTTAAAAAGCTGAAAATGAAGCAGTGTGAAAAGGTTCTTTTTCATGTGTTTTTATTTTTGGTGATAAATTACTACTGTGTACTGTGAAATTGAGTGCTTATAGTGTTTTTGGGGTCTATTATTCCTCCTCAGAATCAGAGTTGTTGCCACGCATAAGGAGGACATTCAGCCTATGTAGTCTGCACTGGCTCTCCAAATGACAATGAGTCTTATATGTGCAGCATATATCCATATACAGGAATAACATTAAGACAGCTAGTAAATTTCACTGCATATGTAATCTTTCAGATGCTATATTTGATTTAATTTATTATTGTCACATATATTAGCATACATTGAAAAATACTGTTTCTTGCATGCTATGTTGTTCATAGAGTAGGAAACGAGAGAGTGCAGAACCTAGTGTTACAGTCATAGAAAAGGTGAAGAGAAAGATCAACTTAATGCAAAATAGGTCCATCCAAAGGTTTAATAGCAGCAGGGAAGAAGTTGTTCTTGAGTTGGTTGAAATGTGACCTCAGACTTTTTGTATCTTTTTCCCAATAGAATGTCTGGGGTGTGTGGGGCCCTTAATTATGCTGGCTTTTTTGCCGAGGCAGTGGGAAGTGTAGACAGAGTCAATGGATGGGAAGCTGAATGGAGATGCTTCCCATAGAGCATTTTGTGTGGTTTATCTAGCGACATGTTGCCTGATTGATTTCAAATAAGTTCTGGATCAAATAATTGGCATGTTCTGCATTAATTATTTATTTCTAGACTACCTTGTTTTCACAAGTATAAAATATATACAAATACAAAAATATCTTATACTGTGGTTCTACGAAAATGAAGTTGATAAGATTCTTATGTTTTGAGATTGACTTTTTAAAGTAAAATGGAGAAATGAAGAGGTGTGAATTCTTTCCTGAAAATAACTATGTGGCTGAGTGGCCATGTGGATAAGAGAAAACCAAGTCAAGAGATTTCCAGATAAGGTGCAAGGTATTCACACTTGTGGACAATAGCAAGAGCAGCTGTGATAATATTGTTAGCGGACATATTTTGTCACCTCACTGTCCCTGGCGCAGATCATGCCTATCTGGAAAAATAGCATGCAAGCCTAATAATTGGTTTTGTGCCCAGCATGAAACTGTTTGCAATTGTCCTGGCCCCTTTCTAATGGTGCTGAAAGGGTGCAAATCCTATTTGCATATTTAGCCACAATCTCAATGCAGCCAGTTTTATTGACATGTTTAAGTTCCACCTCTCAGCATGACAGCATGAAACATGTGCACCTATTTTTTTTAACCAAGCATTCGAAGAGCTTGGTGGGGAAGCCAGCTGTTAAGCTCTTGGGGTGCCATTGCACAGGCGCCCCGATCTCCCAGTGTACTGGGAAATCTCCTGCCAGCCTCCCCACCCACCCCACGGACATTGCCAGCCTCCTATTCCCATTATGCCATTTTTATTTAAAAGGGCGCATAGCCAATTTCACTGGCAAAAAAGGGGCAGTAAGATTGGAGAAGCAAGAAATTAGGAGCGTATCTCATTTTTCACCTCCTACCCCATCCTACCACCTGCCTCGCTGAAAGTCAAGTGAGGTTATAAGATTGTTCCTGACAGTTTGCTAAATTCTGGTAAGATTGTCCCCTGAAATTAATCTACATAACACTCCAGTTAAGTTGGCTAGAATTCAGCTACAAATGAAGCAACTGAAATTGGAAAGTGATACAGAAAACAGAAAAATTGAGTTTAAGGATGAAAGAGAAACTTGGGATGTGATCTTACTGCCCATGCACACCACATTCCTGCTATAGCAAGGACAGAGAATTTGCCAAAAGCCAAATCTCTGTTCACTGCCGTGGGATGGGAAAATCTCACTGTCCTGAACGGTCAGCAATTCTGGCTTTGAATTTGAATGAAAAAGCAAAAGAAATAGCAAAAACTTAAACTTGAGTTTCAAAGAGTAAAAGCAAAAGAAAACATCGAAGTTCAAAAGAGCGAGAAATCAAAAGGTTTGAACAAGGCAGGGAAAGATTTCAATTATGAGAACAGGGAATAGCAGGGAGATTTGATGATGCTTCAGTTTTAACTTCTGATTTTTATTTGGCAATAAATGCACTTAGTGCCTCAATTCAATGAGAAAGGATCCAGCCGTTAGTGCTGATGGGATTTTCTGGTCCCACTGCAGTGAATGGAGAATTGGCTGAGCACCAAGTTCTCTGTCCTCGCTTGTAGCGATGCACAGCTGGAAAATCCCAGCTGAAATGTGTATTTTATATAGTTTGAGAAAATTGCCATAAGGTTAGAATGGCCCAAAGAAATTTAGACAATTTTATTATAGTGTTTTGGTGGCAAAAGCTTTGATGGTTTATCCCACCCTTTCTGATTAAATCTATAGATTATGATACAGTTATGGTTGCTGCGCTTAAATGTACAAGTTAGCTCCAGAAGCTTACAGGAAAAAGTTTAGAAATCTGAAGAAGAGAGAATCAGACTTCTGTGGTATCTTCTAGAGGAATAGAAATGGAACTTGATAAATGGTATATAGATATGAAGCTTGAGCAGGATTTCGAAAACCTCGGGGAGACATTGGGCCCAATTTTACCATTTTGATTCTCATTGCTGGGTGGACTTGACACTGGGAGTGTTTCAGATTCGACTTCTAGACCTGTTCTCTGGCACCCTTATACACACCCTGACTGAAAAAAAAACAGTGATTTCAAATTGTGCTGCACAAGCCTGTGGGAGAGGCTTATCACACCCAAAATGCTGCGGCTCTGACCAGCGCCTCCAACTGCGCGTGCGCAGTTAAAAAAAGAAAAATGTTCCCCTGCTACATCACACCTGGGCCGGATAAAGATCTCCCTGGCCGCCACAGACATTGCCCCACCCCCACTACATAACTGTCCTCCTTATCCCTGCACTGCCACTACCCAGACTGATCATGTTCTCCTTATTGCCCCACCTCCCACTATCCAGATCGATTACAGCCCCCTTTCCCTCCCTACCGATTGCATGCAGACTGGCAGCAGACCCCCCCCCGCCCCTCCCCAATCGCATGCAGAGTGACAGTGGATCCCCCTGCCCCCTGCCCTCCTCACCATACAGCAATCTGACCCACCTCCCTCACTATCACCTGCCAGAGAACCATCTGACCCACCTCCCTCCTCCCACCAGAATGCGATCCTCAACATTGCAAAGAAGTCAGTATGAAAGACAAGTATGATTCGTGGGGACCATCATATTATTCTTGCCAAAAGACAGGGCAAATTAAGGCAAACAGCTGGAAATTAAAAGTTAAGCTGATGGTATTTGTAGGAGTATTTCTCAAAAAGCCGCAATACCTGTGAGTGAAGCTTGTGACAAACCAATGTCATCTGACGTATTTACAGTGGGTGTAAATCGGAATAGAAAAGATTATATTATACTTTAAAGTAAATGGTTACTTCCTGCTTTCCTTTACGTGTCTACTTTATTTGAGAGTGAAGTAACTCAATTTTTATCCAATGAAGGGGCAAAGAAAGATTGTCATTCTTAGAGATAGGGGTTTGGGCTGTGATGGTAGCAAAAGGTATTAATTTCTCCCATGAAGTTTACTCAATAAAAGTGTATTGATATGGAGAATTGACCTGTTCCATTGTTTTAGTCAATGTTTCTGTTAACATGAGGATGCTGCCAAAATTGCCTACTTAAGATGTTAGTCTCATTTTAAGAAATAATTTTGCTGCAACAGCACTAACTCCAGACATTTCAACACAAGTTCATTTAAGTTATTAAAAGTAATAATAGATCAGAAAGATCAAAGAATTTAGAACAACATACTCCTGTCTCTGGATCTGATGTAGAGAACAATGGTTTCATTCAGGAGGTGTCAATAAAATCTGCCTTTCGGGCTGATAAGACTGAAATGGGACAGAGATATGGTTAGCAACAGAACATTCAGAGACTCTGGAAAGGAAAGGTGATTGGTGGATAGAAAGTACAGATGAGACAAGTGTGTATTTTTGAATAGGGATTACAGAAAAAATAAGATTTTAACCATTGTCATTACTGTAATTACCTTGGCCTGCATCTGCGACAGTCAGAAAAACATCAGATCTTAAAATCTGCAGGTTTAGTACCATCACCTTGAAATTAAAGGAGATGCACAATTGTAGTCATGTTATCAGTGATAAGCTAGTTGAACAATAGTAACAACTGAGAATCAGAGAAAACCAACAACTGTTGTACCAATCTACCTCATATGAAATTCTGTTACAGTTGCATGGTGGCATTTGCTTATTCTATTTTCTTGTCCAAGATAGGGCAGCACGGTAGCACATTGGTTAGCAGTGCTGCTTCACAGCTCCAGGAACCTGAGTTCAAATCTCGGCTCCGGTCACTGTCTGAATGGAGTTTGTATATTCTCCCTGCGTCTGCATGGGTTTTCTCCAGGTGCTCCAATTTCCTCCCACAGTCCAAAGATGTGTGGGCTAGGTTGATTGGCCATTCTAAATTGCCTCTTAGTGTCCCAGGATCCATAGGTCAGAGGGATTAGTTGGTAAATATGTAGGGATATAGGGATAGGGCCTGGGTGGGATTGTGTGGTTGGTACAGACTCGATGGGCCGAATGCCCTCTTTCTGCACTGTAGGATTCTATGATTATATAGTGAACCCATTATCAGCAGTAACCTATTTGTTCCAGTAGGTCCTATTAATTAGATTGTCAGTAAACAAAGTTGACTGCTGAAATGCATGTGAAGATGCAAATTTTGGCCAAGCACTTCTCATTATTTAATTAATAGATGGAAATAGGCGTGGATGTACACATCTAAACATCCTATATGTGCGCCCAGGAGGTAAAATTTCTTATGCTGGCCTCATTAGACAACAATATAAACCAATCAATAGAAAATTTAAAATGAATTATTTCCTTAAGTGCAAAATCTAATGAGAATTTAGATAAATGTAATCACTCTTCCCTCCATTTTATCCAATTTCCCACAACCCGATTCATCATGAGATTAAAACATAAATAGAACAGCAGAATTAGGCCATTCAGCTCACCTTCTCTGTCATTCAATCATGGCTGATAGGTTTCTCAACCCCATTCTCCCTTCTTTTTCCCGTAACCTTTGATCCCTTTACTAATCAAGAACCTATCTACTTCTATCTTAAATATACTCAATGACCTGCTTTCCACAGCCTTCTGTGGCAATGACTACTATAGATTCGCCAACCTCTGGCTGAAGAAATTCCTCCTCATCTTGGTTCTGAAAGGTCATCCCTTTATTCTGAGATTGTGCCCTTGAATCTTAGGTTCTGCTACTACTGGAAACATCTTCCCCACTAATGGAAATAGGCCTTTCAGTATTCTGTAAGTTTCAATGAGATTTCTCCTCATCCTTCTAAACTCCATCGAGAATAGACTACAAGTCCTCAAACACTCCTCATACATGAAATTTTTCATTCCTGGGATAATTCTTGTGAACCTGCTCTGGACCGTCTGCAAGGCCCCAGTACACCCTTCCTTAGATACGGGGCCCAATATTTCAAATGGGGTCTGACCAGAGCCTCACAAAGACTCAGCTTTTGTATCTTAGTCCTCTCAAAATGAATGGTAATATTGCATTTACCTTCCTATTTACCAACTGAACCTGCAAGTTAACCTTAAGAGAATCCTGAACTAGGACTCCCAAATTCCTTTGTGTTTCCAATTTCTGATTTCTTTCCCCATTTAGAAAATAGTCTATTCCTCCTACCAAAGGGTATAACCTCATACTTTCCATGTTGTAGTCCATCCTCAGTATTACTTGTCCCTTCCCCTATCTTTGTACTGCCTGCAAACTTAGCTGTAATGCCCTCAGTTCCTTCATCTAGATCATTGATGTATGTAGCGAAAAGTTGTTGTCCAAACATTGACCCTTGCAAAACTCCATTAGTCACTGGCTGCCATCCTGACAAGGACTCTCTTATCCCCACTCTGCCTTCTGCCATGATGTGAAGTTGCCAGCATTGGACTGGGAAAAGCACAGTAAGTACGAAAGCTCCAAAAGCTCGTGCTACCAAATAAACCTGTTGGACTTTAACCTGATGTTGAGAGATTACTTACTGTGCCTTCAGTCAATCTTCTATCCGTGCTAGTACCTTGCCTCCAACACCATCTTACTCAGTAGTCTCCTGTGCCACACCTTGTCAAATTATTGGAACTCCAAGTAGATTGCATCGGCAGGCTTTCCTTTGTCTACCTGCTCACTATCTCCTCAAAGAACTCTAACAGATTTGTAAGGCATGACCCCCCGTTAATGAAAGCATGCTAACTTCGTTTTATCTATTTTACCATGCACTTCCACGTATTCCCAAATCTCATACTTAATAATGGACTTTAAAGTCTTATCAATATCAAAGGTCAAGCTAATCAGCTTGTAATTTCCCATCTTTTGCCTCCCTCCCTTCTTGTTAAAATAGTGATTTTCCAATCCTTGTGACACTCCATGATGTGGAGATGCTGGTATTGGACTGGGGCAAACACAGTAAGAAGTCTCACAACACCAGGTTAAAGTCTTTAAACTGGTGTTGTGAGATTTCTTACCCTCCATGATTCCAGTGATTCCTGAAAGATCATCACTAATGCCTCTATTATCTCTTCACTAGCTCCTTCAGAACTCTGGGGTGTAGTCCATCTTGTCCAGGTGACTCATCTTCCCTAGCATCTTCTCCTTTGTAATGGCCACCATATTCACCTCTGCCCCCTAACTCTCTTGAATTGTTGGTATGTTACTGGTGTCTTCCACCGGAAGCTTGATACAAAGTAAATATTCAATTCCTCTGCCATTTCTTTGTTCCCCATTACTACTTCTCCAGCAGCACTTTCCAGCAGTCCAGTGTCCACTCTTGCCTCTCTCTTACCCTTTCTATATTTTTTAAAATCCTTGAAATCTTTTTTTATATTATTGGCTAGCTTATCCTCATATTTCATTTTCTCCCACCTTATTTCTTTTTTAATTGTCCTCCATTGGTCTTTAAAAGCTTCCCAATCCCTGCCCTCTCATTAATCTTCACCATATTGTATGGTTTTTCTTTTACTTTTATGCTGTTTCTGACTTCCCTTGTCAGCCATGTTTGCCTCCCCTTAGTTTTCTTCTTCTCCCTTGGGATGAAGTTTTGCTGTGTCTTCTGAATTAATGCCAAAAGCTCCCGCCATTGCTGTTCCATTGTCTTTCCTGCTAGACTCCTCTCCCAATCTACTTTGGCTAGCTCCTCCCTCGTACCTCTGTAGTTGCCTTTACTCGACTTAATGCCGTTGATTGATATGAAATTTTGCTGCAGAGCAGACTGTTAAATGTTATCTTACTTGACAATAACCAGCTGAAGCTTTGCAGTAGCGAAAGAAAAGTTATAGGCAATTAGTGAAAGGCACAGATATGTCTGCCAAGAAGCACGAACCACTCAAGCTTTATGTTAATCATTTTTCACTTGCATTGCCACATTGCTTCAATCTGTTACAAATATGTACTGTCTCTCTGACTGCTAGCTAAACCGAGTCACTACCAGGGAGTTCTCCCTGTCACCATTACTCTTCTGCCCTTCTGGGTTAATTTTGGCAAGCTTTTCTGGTTTTAAAGGCTTTGTAAGACAGCAGGCAGCTGTTTAGTGACACATATATATTCAGCTGTTTCTCATTTACACTTAGTCTCTATGTTATGTCATTTCATACTTTTCTGATTCATTGATTGTTTACATTTTGCTGTTTGAAGTCAAAATCCATGGACTGCTTAACATGGGCAATTTGTTTCTCTATCTATTGGGATCATGTGTAGGTAACAACTGTTCATTTTCAAATGGAACAGGAGGTCTAATACCAGCATCTTAGGCTCATGCTTAACATTTTCAGTTGAATATTCAGCAATCAATAGGCCTGAAACCCCACAAATCACAATTCTGGCATTTAATCTGGGATTGTGCCATTATAACTTCATTGATATGCCAGATCAATGGCATGGCACCTCACTTTGTGGGGGCAATTGATATCCCCTAACATAATTGATGACATACCTTGGGCACCTGTCTCCTTCAAACTGCAAAATATATATCATTCACCAAGGATATGAAGATGTTCCAGAACTTATACCCTTCATATGGGGTTCATACAATCTCATCCAAGAAGAGATTTGCTGCCTTTCTCCAAATGGCAGTTATGTGCCATAGGGCTGCCCGGTGCCTATTATGGTATGTATGCTTGCTAGGTAAGTGATGTGTTGGATTCCAGCATAACCTTTAGAACTATGACCCAGAGAATTTGGAGTTCCTCGTGCTGCATTTGCTGCTGTTCAATGCTCTCTTGTTTGCCTGTTACACTGGAAGGTGCCATGCTACTTTAGAACCTACTTTAAAACAGAGGTTTTATCACTATTTCTTGTGACAATAGTGACCCAGAAACATACTTGTTCACCTGGAGTGCTGAATAATTCCGGTCAGCCACACAGACTAGTAGTGCAGTTTTACTCACACTGTCTGGTTCTTATCTTCCCGACCTTGAAGTTAGAAACAGTTAAGGAGTGTGATATTAGATGTCTATAAAGTTCCTTCAATGGTTCCATTGCAAAATGCATCCTTTCAAAAACCATGATTGAACGTGTGCCAATGTATTCTGTCAGCATATGCTAGGTACCTGGTAACAACCACATTGCCTATGTATTTAGATACTCACAGGCACCCAAACTTTTAACCGCCCTCCCCCAACCACACACACACACACACACACACACACACACACACACACACACACACACACACACACACACACACACACACACATTCCACATGACCCTGCAAAATTAGATTCTAGATGATAAGGGCTTTATCGATTAAAGAGATAGCCAGTTAGGAATCCAGTTAGGAATCTTAGGACAAAAGTAGTGGAGCAGTTCAACACCAGCCATGTGGTGACCTGAGCCACCATTGAACAATTCATTAATCTTCTGAAGATAAAGTTCCAAATTGAAACAGGGAGCTTCAACATGATCCAATGAATGATCTGAGAGACGATTCTGAAAGAAGCTGTGACACTGGAAGAGCACTTTGCGCTATTATGTACACCATAATAGCACGGCGGCACAGTGGCACAATGGTTAGCTTTCTCATAGCACCAGGAACTTGGGTTCAATTCCCGACTTGGATCAGTACCTGTGTGGAGTTTGCAGGTTCTCCTCATGTTTGTATGGGTTTCCTCAGTTGCTCTGGTTTTCTACCACAATTCAAAGATATGTGGGTTAGGTGGATTTGCCATGCTAAATTTGCCCCTTAGTGTCAGGGGGACTAGCTAGGGTAAATGCATGGGGTTTTAGGGCTAGTGTCTATGTGGAATTGTGGTCAGTGCAGACTTGATGGGCTGAATGGCTTCCTTTTGCACTGTAGGATTCTATGATTCATAAATCCAGATTGGGATTTAGATAATGTTAGATAAACTCATCCACAGTGGCACTGAGGTTACTCCAATTGGCCTCAGCAGAAGAGGAGGAAAAATAAAGCAGCTTCAGCCTCTTACAAGTCTCTATCAACTTCATATGGGCATTGGGAGAAGGCAGGACCAGGCTTTCCTGTGGTATTCTTCATCAAATAGCCCGCTCACACTTACTTACTTGAAGGAGGTCCTCAATTCTGACAGGAGGGTCAGCTTACAAGAAACACATAGCAGACTTGACATTATTCATACATGAAGCATTGCACTTGAGCAATGTACTGCATGCTTGTTGCCACAAGTGGAATATTACTCCCAATGGAGTCATGCTGCTAATGGTGCCAGATGCCCAGTGGAACAAAGCCCCAGTGCCATCCAAAGTGCATAGGGGAGAGAAGTACAAAAATTATTGAAAAACAGGGAAGAACAAAAATCTAGAATATTTTAAAAATAATGTTCCTGCTACAAAAATAGAAAATAATATCCTTTTCTGGGAAAAGCAGCAATCAAAAATCTCTTGCAAAAACTGTAATGGAAAATTGCTATTTGGATTGCCTACATTAATAACTCTTATAAACATATTGCAAAAACTATGGTTTCTAATAAGCTGCCGAAACTGCTGATGGGCGGAATAAATTGGAATATACAGGCAGCATTTACAAATGTGTGTAGAGAATAGAAATAAATTGAACCTTGTTAGATATTATAAGCAACTCAGTTAATCAGTTATGAAAAGAAATTCCTTGAGTCGGTGAAAGCAAAGTGAAATCTACGTCTACATTTCACCCATAATTGCTCTGTCTTTGTTCATAAATCCACTTGAAAATCTAGAGACCTGGCCCCAGCCCATAGTCTGCAGTTTAATCTGCACTCTAAATGTGCTTGCAATATAAAAACAGACCACTCCCTTTTAATGCTATGGCACAAACTGTCACCTCCCCATCACCAACTTATAGCTCATTCATCATAGAAGATTTCTATCATTCCTCATTTCTCTTTATGCTAAATCGCACACTATTCACACCACCTCCACTTATTCTTTATTCCTACCATCACGTGCTTCTATCCATGCTCCGATGATTCTATGTGGTTCCAAGATGCAATGGAGAAATCTCTTAGATCTTATCTGCAGGAGATAAAGGGACAGAGAGTTGAAAGCAGATATTGGGAAGTAGGTGATGCTGTGAGCTAGACAATGGCCATTCACTCTAGGACCTCGGTTCAAATCCAGCCCAGATTAACTACATGCAATTTTGCCCTGACTGTTCATTTTAGAGTACTACATTAATGAGCTTGGACAGCCATCCAGTTATGAGTGAGTGTGAGCAGACAGCAAAACAATTGAGCATAATGCAACAGTATATTACAGGTTTTTTTGTGTATTTTCACATACATGCATTGTTTTTCTCTTTGGGGAGTAGTGGGAAGTGATGGAAGGATTCTTGAGCTGATTATTAGCCCATTGAACTGCGTTGTGAACAATCTGTGGCTAATGAGTCCTGGCATTGGACATCAGAAGCATCACTGTGTCATTCTAGCCAAAAGCTTTTGGTGGGATAGCGGTGTGAGGAGGATTTTCCTGTGACTAAGTGGGGAGGGGGGGGGGGGGGGGGGGGTGCGTTCCCTGTGTCCAAGTGGAGGGGTATTCCATCCTTTGTTTCACCCTCACGACTTGCCTTCCCACCTATTTTTGTCTCATCCACATACTTGTGTCACATTGCTGAAGCAAAATGATCCCATTATTTAATATGGTTATCTTATAAGGAGAGCTATATAGAATTATAAGATTAAACCAAAATTATTTCAGCAGCAAGTTAGCAAACTGGTCATATAAGCTTCTTTAACCTTTTACCCTTATTTTACGAACTGCCTCTCCATTTTCTATTTTTCTTTAGATGGGAAAAAGCTCTGCGTATGTTTATGAGATATCACAAACTGTATTAGTAAATGAGATTAATTACATCAATTTGATTCTCATTGTACTTTCAAACATGTAAGAAGGACAAGAAAAAGCAAGAGAGTATTTGGAGTCCCAGTGAGATTTACAATTCTGGTGGATTCCTGCCAGAAACAGCCAAGAAATTTCAATCCTCTAACTTTAAATGGGCACAACTGCACTTTGGCATTCAACTACCTTGTGCATTAGGTAGAACACAGAATCATATATGTGCATATATCATCTGCCTTTTTGTGAACTTCAGACAGAAATCATTAGCAATATAAATACAATAGTTTCAAAGTACATAAAAATGCAGGATTGCAAATTGCGTGAGGAAGTTTTTACATTGGAATCTCAGTACAGTTGGTATTCAATCTCAATTTCCCCAGTATTCTAGCTGTTAATGTATCCAAGTCTTTGAGTTCACGCCTGTAATGTTTCATTCGCAATTTGCACCATTCCTATGCTGCTGACTCAGAGGTAACTGAACTCAAATCCGTGAAGCACAGCAAAGGCTAAACAAATGAGGCCACTCCACTAAATTAAAGGAGCTCTTTTACAACCCCATTTAAAATGATTTGGGAAACAGCAATATCCAAGACTAGGAATAAAACTTAAAAAATGTCTTGTGGAATGTGTTCATCAGTGTTTCAGTAATGAACAAATATGGAACAGATTTAAAAGGAATAAATTGAAAATGCAGGATAAGTACATAGTGAATGCCAATACATTTATGCTGAATAACCATGGCCAAAATAGATTAACAAATGTATTATGGTTATGATAAAGAGGATGAAATAGCATTCATAAATCCTAGGGGAAGGGTTCATTGAGACAGATATAGGAGAAAACAGAAACAAGTTAAAAGGGTAATCACAGGGCTGAACATAATAGTAAAAGTTTAATTCATATACACATAACAGAAAAATGCAACTAGAGAAGAGATGAAAGTCTTAAAAGATCCAAAGCCATTTAATTGGCTTGAAGCAAGTCTTCCACCTCTATTGAGAAGGACATACTGCCTTGGCAGAATGGCTGGCAGTTCTCTGATCCCAACAGCATCACAAGGAGTGGTAACCACTATTGGGACTGTAGCCAGTGCCAGAGGGACATTGCAACAGGCCAAGGACGGACATGTGGACGTGAGAGGCGGATGATGCATTGAAATGGCAAAAGACAAGCAAGCCTGGATCCTACTTGCAGATGGATCAAAGGTGTTTATTAATTAATGGCCAAGCTGAGTATTGACAGGGAAGATGGGAAGAGAGTGGGTACTCAGAGAAGTGTTGGTGCAGGGGAATGTTTCCAACAAGCAGACAGCTACTCGAAGGAGCGACAGTATTGTTCTAAATACTTTTTCACTAATAAATGCTACAAACTCGCTCTACCATGCAGAATCAAAAAAACTGGCAGCATAACACACAATACCTAAACCGTAAACATCTCCTTTTATTTGATTCCGGACATTTTATCCTGCTCTGAATCGGGAATGGTGATGAAAACATAAATGCTATCTGGCTGCTTGGTACATGTGCTAGTGTAAAAGTGCATAGACTGTAAAATTAGGGCATGCTTAATGGGCTTAGTTGCCCCTTCAAATAATCAGCAGGCTTATGCAAGAATTGGAACTGTGCTTGCCGACTAAAATCTTGTGGGAGGGCATCCTGACGATGGGATTTGTGCTCGATATCTTCTTGTGCGATTTCACATGAGTTTCATTGGGCACATACACACTCAAGCTCAGTAAAATTCTGACCATTGTCTCTCTCTCTCTCTCTCTAATGCAGGAAATGAATATGGTCCTTTGTAGGCTTCACTAATTACGAAACTCAAGGCAACATTCTGGACTTTTTCTTGATAAAAACTAGACCTTTCCTATTTCATCTCAGAATCCTCGTTCATATTCTCTCAGGTCCTGACACGTTCTCCTTCTGTAGCTTATCTAATATACTTTGATTAATTTATTATAAAATTTTTCATCTCACTTTGATCCAATACAGCAATGACTTGCTTCCCTAAATCATTTTTTAAAAATCCCATCCATCTAATTTTTCTTGATTCTTTGATGCAGCCTGAACATTGTTGGCAAGGCAAGTATTTGTTACTCATCTCTGATTGTTCTTGAACTGATTGGTTTACTCAACCATCTCAGAGGGCAGTTATGAGTTGACCACCTTTTTTGGGGTCTGGAGTCACATGTCCTTCCCTAAAATGCATTAGTGAAACAGTTGAGTTTTGAAAACAATCAATTCTAGTTTCATGGTCACCATTACTAACAGTAGCTTTATATTTCAGATTAATTAATTGAATTTAGTTTTCACTAACTGCTATGATGGGATTTGAATCCATGTCCCCAGAGCAATAGCCTGAGTTGCTGGGTTACTAATCTGATGACATTATGGCTACAGCGCCATTTACCCCAAAGTATATATCCATTTCTAAACCGAATACTCATATCTCAGAGATGAGTATTCCACATGGTATTGACCGGTTAATTTTGGGGCGCAGTAGAACTGCATTCATGATTATAGATTATTTAAGGAACTATTAAGCTGCTAGCGAATCATTCCAGTGCATCCAGTAATAATTTATCCACTGATTATCACTTTAATTCTAATTTTATTTGTTTTGGGCCCTAATTATAGCTGACTACATCTTGCATAATAACATATTATTTTAAGCTTTTATAACCCAGAAGAAAAAACAAATAAAACTTGGAAATGATTGGCACTGGTCCAATCTGTTGTTCCATTTTAGAACATAGAACATAACAGTGCAGCACAGGCCTTTTGGCCCTTGATGTTGAGCTGACCAGTGGAACCAATCTAATGACCCTCTAACCTAAACAATTCCAATGTTATCCATATGCCTATCCACTAACCATTTGAATGTCCTCAAAGTTGGTGAGTCCACAACTGCTGCAGACAGGACATTCCATGCCCTTACTACCCTCTAAGTAAAGAGCCTACCTCTGACATCTGTCCCAAAACTACCACCCTTTAATTTAAAGCTACGTCCCCTCGTGTTAGCCATCACCATCCGAGGAAAAAGGCTCTCACTGTTCACCCTATCTAACTCTTTGATCATCTTGAATGCCTCAATTAGGTCACCTCTTAACCTTCTTCTCTCTAATGAAAATAACCTCAAGTCCCTCAGCCTTTTAAATATACAAGACCAGTCAGTCATTTCCCAAGTGTTCCTTGTTTCTCCTCCTGGGAAAATAAATATGTCAGGAATTTCCTTAATCATAGAATCCCTAGACTGCAGGGTCATCCTGGTTAGCAGTAAATTCAGCGGAAGCTTTTCAGAACTCTGGGACAGAGATGTTTGGTGATTACTGGTGATCTGTCAAAACTTCCCTCCATGGATCTCTGTTTTGTTTCTGCGAGCATTCAACTGTTACTGGGGACGTGGTGGTTATAGTGGCATTGTCACTAGGCTAGTGATACAGAGATCCAGGATAATGCTCTGGAGTTTGTGTCCACCATGGTGGATGGTAAAATTTTAATTCAAAGAAAGAAAAATTGAATTGAAAGTCAAATGATTGCTATAAATCATAGAATCATTACAGTACAGCAGGAAGCCTTTTGGCCCATCAATTCTGCACTGACTCATAGATAGAGCATGTCACCCAGGCTCACGTCCCACCTTCCCCTGTAACATTATCCGCCGTAACCCATGCATTTACCCTGCTAATTTGCTACCTTACACATCTTTGGACAATTTAGCGTGGCCAATCCACCAAACTTGCACATCTTTGGACTGAGGGAGGAAACTGGAGCACCTGGAGGAAACTCATGCAGACATGAGGAGAACTTGCATACTCCATACAGTGACCCAAGGCTGGAATTGGATCCAGGTCCTCTAAGGTAGCAGTGCCAATTACTGTTCTACCATCACAAAAACCTATCTGGGTTCCCGGATATCCTTTAGGGAGTGAAATTTGCTATCTTACCTTGTCTGGCCTACATGTCACATCAGATCATGGCAATGTGTCCTTAACTGTCTGTTTGAAATGGTCGAGCAAGCTACTTAGATGAAAGGCAATTAGGGATGGGCCAATAGAAATGAATGAATGTATAAAAAAAATTGCTGGCTAAAGTTGATTGTGCAAAATACAAAAGGTAAAGCCAGTGATATATCATATGATCATTGTAATAATTCAGCTAAACGCCAGTTTCCATTCACCAAGCTTTATTGAAAGGAAGAGTGACACTTAGCTAGGTAGTTCAACACCTTGGGACCAACAACAATGGTTAGGGTGAAGTAGCAGGTATAAAAGCTCTCGCTGAATGTTTCCTGTTAGGCAGGCCTTCTCCCCTGCTCAATAAAAGGAGCTTGTACTCCATGAAACCCACAAGGAGGTCTATCAAGTCTCCCCTGTGGCCTTTGTGGCCATCAAAACAATCACTGTTGATCTCTATCACGCTTGGATCTCACTTTGATCACCTTTGGAAAAAAAGAGTAATTTTCCAGCATTTGTTTTCTGGAATTCAGCTAGTTTTTTTTTAAATGCACTCCTCTTTCTTAGTTCCTTTCCAGTGAATGAGTCAAGCCATGCCAGCATAGTACATCCTAGAACTGGTCTCGTAATGCCCTTGTCTGAAGTGATCTCTCAACCAACACCAAGTAAAAACAGGCCATTCATCTCACTTGCTCTTTGTGGAAATGATGCTGTGTGAATATTGACTGATGCATTTACTAATTATACAAATATGACTAGAATTGTCTGGAATGTCCTGTGGACGTGATCAGATTTGATACAAATTCCAGCTATTTATTTTACTCTTGAATCCTAATCTCAGGGTAGCATTGGAACTTTCTCACAATCTACATCAAAAATCTGTGCTTCATTTGAATGAGAGGGGGGCATAGTAGCACAGAGGTTAGCACTGCCCCAGGGACCATTGTTTGATTCCCGGCTTCTCTGTGTGGTGTTTGCATATTCTCTCCGTGTCTGTGTGGGTTTTCTCCGGGTGCTCCAATTTCTTCCCATAGTCCAAAGATGTGTGGGTTAGGTTGACTGGCAATGCTAAAAAATTGTCACTTAGTGTCTTGAGATGCGTAGCTTAGAGGGATTAGTGGGTAAATGTGTAGGGAAATGGGAGTAGGGCCTGGGTGAGATTGTGGTTGGTGCAGACTCGATGGGCCAGATGGCCTCTTTCTGTACTGTAGGGATTCTGTGAGATATTTTTACTGTTAAATTAATGTTTTAATCCAATTGGAACTGACCAAGCTTATTTTAAACATGTACAAAGTAAGCATGAGGGGAAGCACTGGACATGAAAATCCGTGATCTAGAGGTTCAGATATATAAGCAGACGCAAAGCCATTAAATAAACACATTTCCACAAAAGAAATCCTAGAATTGCCAAGATAATTATTTGGATTTCAAAAAATGACTTGACATTTAGAGAAAGGCCACATTTAAACTTGAAGTAACAGAGCAAGCAGTGCCTTGGAAATTGAAAATTTATGATGTGATGTATTTGGATTTCTCCAGCCTTATCACATGTACCTAATCTGCCTTGAAACCTACTACCAACTCCTGCTCAGCTAAAACTGTTAACTTCTCCTTTCATCCTTATTTCGACATAAACTTATCCAGTTATCTTGGTTCTTCCAGTTGCTTTCTTTAAGAGTTGTGTTGTTTCACAAATATTATAGGATCAAAGTCCGAGAGAAAGCAACGTTTGAAAGACAGCAGGTCTCAGATACTTTATTGAGATAAAGTTGCAGATTATTTAAAAAAGATGGATCGTGATACGTCAGCAGAATGAGAAGACAGCTGTGTGTGTGTAGAGTTCTGTCTGAATTGAGGTTTTGCATTGAAATGTTATTCATTTGAAACACTTATTAGTTACCTGAGGTTCTGGGCAGGATTTTTGAATCCTGCTGAGCAAGGGGATAGTGGTGCAAGACCTCAAATAAAATATGTTGCTCATACTGGGTGCAATTTTACAATATCGCCATGTCTGGCAAACAGTGTGGCAAGCCAGGAAACTGGCATGTGATGCTAAAAACCAATTGGCACCAGGTGCCAAATGATTTGTTATATTCCCAGCATCTCTCCAATAGTATGAACTGCTTCAGTGTGAAGCTGATTAGCATATTTAAAGTAGTATTTAAATATGCATAGGCTATTTGAAACCCAGCATGCAGTATCTTCCCGCCTTTGGGGACAGCACCTTAATGGCAAGAATCAGCATATGTCTCCAGTAGCATAGAGTTATGCAGGAGTGGGAAAATTACACTCATCATTTCTAATTATACTATTACATTCTTCCCCTGTGCATTAATCATTTGAATCCCCAATGAAACTACATCTTTTAAGGAAAAAATATTAGTGCTGCTAGCGATGGTCATGCCAGGGGATATGGAGACCATGGAAGTCTCTGTGTGGTTGGGGGCAGTGCCGTAGTGGTGTCTACTGGACAATCTGGCAGTGGCCACCAGACATATTGGTGGTGCCAGTTGGACACCCCCAGAGTGCCAGGCAGTGTTAGGGGGCTGGGGGGGCATGATGAGGAGGATTATGCAAGGAGGGTCATGCAGGAGTGAATTGTGGAGGGGGCCAGGATGGGGAGTATGTCAGAGTTCCTGGTCGGGGGCATATTGGGGACCATATAGGGGAGTATGTTAGGAGTCCAATGGAAAGGCCCCGATGCCTGAAGCAGATGACCCATGTCAGAGGGGTGGGGGGGGCAAGGTAAGTATATTGTCAATAAGAAGGGGTCTTCCCAGTGCACTGTGAAATCGAGGTATCCTTGAGAAATGGCACGTGAGCTCTCTGCAGTTGATTCAAGGGCAAGTTTAAGTTTCAAGCCCTCAATTCCAGGGCACAACTTGTTACTGTCCAAAAAAGGTGACTAAGTGTTGAAAGATTGCCATGAGAGACCGGCACAGTCACCCCATTTTTCTCACCATTATGACCTTGAGAAATGTTTTGGGAAAATTATGCCCATCATTTCTAAATATACTATTACATTGTTTCCCTAAAGATTAATCATTTGAGTTCCTAAATGTCAATAAAACCACACGTTTTAAAGGAAAATACGTTAGTGCTGGGAGGCACTTCATTTCAAATCAGATGGTATTTTGAATTATTAGTCTTCAGCATAGTTAGAATTCCATTATGCTACAATTTAGCTATTTAATTTAAGCCATATGATTAAAAATATGAATGATAGAAAACTTTACATGCATCTGACTGTTGGTATCCAGAAGGAGGTCACTGCTTTTTTTGATTAATATTGATAACCTAGGCCTGGGTGTATAGGACACAGTTTCAAAATTTGAAGATGTTGCGAGATTGTGAGGAAGATAATGAAAGACTCCAAGAAGATAGTGACAGGCTGGTGGAATGGGCAGGCATATCACAAATTCAATTTAATGTAGAAAAGTATGAATTGATACATTTCAGTCAGAAGAGTGAGCAGAAGTGACATCAGATAAAGTGTACAATTCTAAAGGAAATTAAAGTGCAGAGGGACGTGTGTGTATGTGTGCATAAACCATTGACAGTGGCAGGGCAGGCTGAGAAAGCTGAATATTTTGAGTTCAATGATCTGTATCTGCTCTTCACACTAGTCAGCCTATCAACAACCAATGCACTGTGAAACCGGCCAGAGGTGGAACTAACTAGATGGTGGAATAGGATAGATTGCATCCAAAAGGCTTTCATAAAAGCCCAACAGTGAAGAAGGAGACCATTCATCCCATTGAATCTGTATCGACAATAGTCCCACCCAGGTCCTATCCCTGTCACTCACATATTTACCCCGCTAATCCTTCTAACCTATTTATCCCGGGATACTAGCGGACAAGTTAGCATGGCCAGTCAACCTAACCTGCACATCTTTAGAGCATTGGAGGAAACCAGAGCATCCAGCGGAAACCCACACAGACATGGGGAGAATGTACAAACTCCTCACAGGCAGCCGAGCTGGGAATTGAATCCAGGCTCCTGGAGCTGTGAGGGAGCAGTGCTAACCATTGTGCCACTATGCTGTCCTAATAAAGGTTAGAGCTGAGGTTGAGAATGGCCAGGCTTAAGGCCTGGGAGAGGCTGTGGCCAGGGACCCTGAGAAAGGCCAGGGTCAAGAGCCCAAGAGAAGACAGAACCATGTGAGCCTGAGAAGTAGTGTGTGTGTGCGCGTGTGCGTGTGCATCTTTTGGGTGTGAGTCTGTATACGTACGTACATGTCTGAAATGAGAATCCCCTCTCCAGCAGCATTCCCGGTTCTAAATGAATTTGTGAGCAAAAGATTAGCATCACTTTTCAGTAAATCTGTAACGGAACAGTGGAGCACATTCAAGAAGGAAATAGGGAAAGTTCAACATGTTCCAATAAAGAAAAAGGATTGAGTAACAACTCAGTGAACCCTGGTTATTGAGGGATATACAGCATTGGATAAAGAGAAAAAGGGAGGCTTATGACAAATACCGAAAGCTCAAAACAGCAGAAACTCTATGGGAGCATAGATTCTTCAAGGAAGAACTTAAAAAGAAAATTAGAAGAGCAAAACAGGGATATGAAAGGATACTGGCAAGTGGAATAAAGGAAAATCCCAAGCTGTTTTACTAGTGTATCGAAAGTAAAATGTTAACTAGGGAAAGTGTGGAGCCCATTAATTTGTGTGTGAAGCTGGAGGATGTAGTTAGAATTCTAAATGAATACTTTGTGTCGGTGTTCACTAGTGAGGGAGACAATGTGGGCATAGAAATCAGGGAGATGGACTGTGATACAATTAAAGAAATTAACAGACACAGAGAGGAGGTTCTGATGGTGTGGCAGGCTTAAAAGTTGATAAATCTCCAGCAGCAGATGAAATGTACCATAGGCTATTAAGCAAGGCAAGGGAGAAAATAACATGGGCCCTAGCAATAATTTTCAATTCCTCTCTGGCCACAGGGGAGGCGCTGAAGGCCTGGAGGACAGCCAATGTGGTACCAATGTTCAAGAGGAGAGGAAGCAATAAACCAGAAAACAATGGGCCAGTCGGTCTAACCACAGTGGTGGAGAAATTATTGGAAGCAATTCTGAGAAACAGAACTAATCTGTACTTGCAGAAACAGGATTAATCAAAAACATCCAAGTTGGCAGATAATATGAAAATTGATGAGATGGTAAATAGTAAGGAAGATAGCCTTAAATTGCAGTGGCAAACGGAATTCAATATGTAAAAGTTGAGGTGATGCACTTGGGCAGGACAGACGAGGCAATGGAATACTTGATGAATGGCAAGACTCTGGGAAGCACCAATGATTAGAGGAACCTTGATATGCATGTACACCAGTTCTTAAGGTAGCAAGACAGGTGGATAAAGCAGTTAAGAGGACATATAGTATATATGGTATACTTCCCTTTATTACCTGAGGCATAGAGTTTATGAGTACGGGAGTTATGCTGGAACAATATAAAACGTTGCTTAGGTCACATCTAAAGTATTGTGTGAAGTTCTGGAATCCACATTATAGGAGGGATGTGATAGCACTGGAAAGAATGCAGAGGAGATTTACCAGGATGTGGCCTGGACTGGAGAGTTTTTGCTATGACGAGAGATTGGATAGACTGGGGTTGTTTTCCTTGAAGCAGAGGAGACAGGTGTTGGGGGGGTGCGGTTTGGTGTCATGTTTGAGGTGTGTAAAATTGCGAGGGGCATAGATAGAGTAGACAGAAAGAAACTTTTTTCTTTGATGGAGGGATCAGTGGATGGGGAGAGAGGGGATGTAAGGAAAAACCTTTTCACCCAAATGGTGGTGGGAATCTGGAATTGACTGTCAGAAAGGGTGGTGGAAGCAAAGATCCTCATTGTATCTAAGAAGTTTTAGATGTGCACTTGCAATGTTAAGGCATACAAGGTTATGGGCCAAGTGCTGGAAAATGTGATTCAGTGTAGTTAGGCCATTGTTTTTGACCAGTACAGTCATAATGGGCCAAAGGATTTTTACTATACTGTAGACCTCAATGACAAAAAAGTGATACTTGAAATTATTTGTTGAGTAACAGAACGTCTTAATGTTAATAAATGGATACATATAATAAATAGAAAAATGTTTCATAGATGTGTTTTTGTATTTTTGTACCTATTGGCAATAATAATCATTTTCTTTATTCCTTAGGGTTCCATCAGTACTATAGGGAGGTCAGAAAAATTGTGTGACTGGAAATGTTTGGGAAACCCTGATCTACAATGTAACTTGTGAATGTGTTTATGCTTGTGTGTGTGCAAATGTGTGTTGCAGAAATTTGAGGAGCACAGGTTGATATTTTCAAATGTATTGCCACCTTTACCTGAGTGGGTTTGTAACTCATTAGAAACTAGATCCCTTTTTTGTTTTAAACTTCAAGAAACCATGTCAGATTTGTTTATTTGCAATCAGTACATAAACACAGGCATTGAGAAATTCCTTTACCTTTCAAAATTCACAAAACAAAAATCACCTTATGGACAGTATTGGAGTGGTACAATAGGGGCATTACATTTTACCCCTTCACACATGGCCATGACAGCAGACCAGCCAGAAATGCAAGGAATGCCTCTTTATGTATTCACTTCAGCTTGAAATGTGAGCACCAAATCCACACTGATGGACTACTTTCAGGTGAGATGCTGAAGCAAAGACCCATTTTCTTTTCAGGAGATCATAAAAGTTCCCATGTCGCTATTTCAAAGAAGAGTAGATAAGTTATCCCTCAACTAAAACCAGGTTATCTGGTTGTTATCACATTATTCTTTGTGTGGTTTTGATGAATGTAAATTGACGGCTATTTTTTATATAATGCAGCAAAAATAACTTAGAATTATATTGTACCTTGAACATAATGAAGCATCTTGAGCTGCTTTGTGGGAACATTATAAAACAAAGTCTAACATCCAGCCCGTAAGGAAATATAGGCCAGAAATTTACCGCCCCATCATCATGGAAATTGGAGCAGACGAGAGGCAGACAACGGAACGGTCTGTTAACCTCAGGAGGGATTTTAAAGTTTCAGGACAAATGAGACCATAAATTTTACCCATGGGATCAGGTGGCCATAAGCTTGGTAAGAAGGTATGTTTTAAGGAGTGTCTTCAAGGAAGAAAGTAAGGTATTGTGAGGAAAGTTGTTGTGAGAACTTGGGGTTAAGGCAACTGAAGGTGTGAACACCCATGGAGCAACTTAAATTGGGAAAGCTGAAGAGTCCAGAATTAGAGGAAAATGTATTTTGGAGAATTTGTGGGGCAGGATGAGATAGAAACATAGAAAACCTACAGCACAAACAGGCCCTTTGGCCCACAAGTAGCACCGAACCACGCACCCACCACCCTCTGAGTGAAAAACCTACCCCTGACATCTTTTCTGTACCTATTCCTCAGCACCCTAAACCTGTGTCCTCTTGTGGCAACCATTTCAGCCCTGGGAAAAAGCCTCTGAGAATCCACTGTCACCAATCTTATACACCTCTATCAGGTCACCTCTCATTCTTTGTCTCTCCAAGGAGAAAAGACAAAGCTCTCTCAACCTATCCTCATAAGGCATGCCACCCAATCCAGGCAACATCCTTGTAAATCTCCTCTGCACCTTTTCAATGGCTTCCGTTATTAGACAACCAGAACTGAGCACAGTATTTCAAGTGGGGTCTGACCAGGGTCTTATACGGCTGCAGCATTATCTCCCGACTCCTAAACTCAATTCCTCGACTGATGAATGCCAATACACCATATGCCTTCTTAACCACAGCCTCTACCTGCAAAGCTGCTTTGAGTATCCTATGAACCCTGACCCCAAGATCCTTCTGATCTTCCACACTGCTAAGAGTCTTACCCTTACCTGTCATTCTATTTGACCTGCCAAAATGAATCACCACATACTTATCTGGGTTGAAGTCCATCTGCCACTTCTCCACCCAGTCTTGCATCCTATCTATGTCTTGCTGCAACTTCTGACATCCCTCCGTGCTATCCACAATATCTCCAAATTTGTATCATCAGCAAACTTACCAAACCATCCCTCAACTCCCTCATCCAAGTCATGTATAAAAATCACAAAGAGCAAGGGTCCCAGAACAGATCCCTGAGATTTCAGAGATGGGCAGGGATGAGATCCGGAGGGGTTTTGAAAATGAGGATGAGAATTTAAATTCAAGACAACAGTGATTATACTTCAAAAGTATTTCGTTGGCTGTAAAGAGCTTTAGAGTATCTGAAGTTGTAAATGTGATATATGAATGCACATCTTTATTTTAAATTATTTAGCTTTGCAAACAATTAGAGAGGTTCTGAACATAATATAGTAGGAAGAGTAAGACATTTGGGAGGGAGAATGAAGAATGGGAAGGGTTGGGTCGCAAATTAAAGCAGACTCAGGTAAAGTGCAAATCGCCTAGAAGTCTGAAGTTGTCAGATTGCATAAGACTCTAGATAACTCTGTTGCTAACAATGATGACACCATTATAGAGGTGGAGTGAGAAGTGCTATTGTTCAAAAAAGGAATGATAAAGAAGAACTAGCCTAGTGCTTTTTTTCACATAGGCTGTGGGACATCCAAACAATCTAAACAACACACTATTGTGTGAAGTGTAGTTCCCTGTGATAATGTCGATAAATGTATCAATTTATGCACTGTGAGGCCAATTGAGATAGCACAATCAAAATATTACTTCATTCCTTGTACCTGATTGCAAACACGCAGGTCCTTTGGTTGCTGGAAATTTGAGGGGGAGATTTTTTGAAGAAATCCAGCATTATGGATCCCTGCCCAATCTTCTGATTATTTTAGCCTGATTTTCGTCAGGTTGTTTGGAAAATAACTGATTCCAGGTTAATATGAGATTAATTGTTGAGGAAAGTTTTTGTTATGCCAAATGACCATTTTATTCTGTTTCTGAAAGACTGTCAAAAGAAGTTTGAACAATTAGTTTATTGAAAATGAAACAGGAAAGAAAATTTGTCATTAAGACAAAAAAGCTCATCATGAATATGATTTTATATATTATTGGAGTCCCATTAATTTCTTCCTGAGGTTTGGTTGTATTTCAGTGGTTAAATATCCATTTATAATGGGAATTAACATAAAGCTCACTCATATGGGTGGACACATTGTGACTCTATGTAGGGGAGATATTTTTGACATAATTCCAATCATTCCTGCCCCTTCACCACTGGGCACTGGGAATGTTTGTGCATCCCCGGCATCCAGCATAGTTTAGGGCCTCTAGATATTTCAAATTTACAATACCACTTTTGTTACAGCAATTGATTGTAGTGCAGAAACTGGTCTATTTAAAAGAAAAATGGCACTCTATATACTTCAGAATCACAGAACCCTACAGTGCAGAAGGAGGCCATTCGGCTCGTTACGTCTGCACCGACCACAATCCCACCCAGACCCTATCTCCATACCCTATGCATTTACCTTAGCTGATTCCCCTAACACTAAGGGGCAATTAGCATGGACAATTCACCTAACCCACACATCTTTCAAACTGTGGGAGGAAACCGGAGTATCCAGAAGAAACCCACGCAGACTTGGGGAGAACGTGCAAACTGCATACAGTCAGTCACCCAAGCTGAGAATTGAACCTTGGTCCCTGGTGTTGTGAGGCAGCAGCGCTAACTACTGTGCCACTTTTTGGGAAATGTCTCGATAGACTGGGTATACTATAAATGGCACAAGCTCCAGACCAAGACATCTAATAGCCCTATTCGGAGCTACAGTTTTTGATATCTAAAAACTCCATTGGAGTTTTCCAAGATGTGGAGCAGGTGAGCAAAGTTACTGCTGGGTAGCATGTACACTAAAAATCAGCCCTCAATTTTCTATGCTATTTAATTGCTCCAGTTATGTCCATTCATACTATCATAACTGATGTTTCTACATACAGTTGATTCATCATTTGGACTTTTTTCATTTTCCTTAAAAACTTACGTATAAAATACCCTTTATAGATGAGAATTTTAAAAATTATTTAGCGTAAAAAAGCAAAATGCTATGGATAATGCAAATCTGAAATAAGAACAGAAAATGCAGGTCAGCCAGCATCTGTGGAGGGGAAATCGGGGTTACTATTTCATGCTGATGAGCTATGTGAGGTTTTTAATTACCCTAGCCTCTGATTTCCCCAAAATTCCATAAGTTTTTAAAATGTAAATTTCACATCATTCTTTACTTGCCTCTTATTCTTTCCTAATTGTCACCTAATTGCCTTTTACCTAAATGTATTTCCATAAACTAGTATGATAGGTCACAATGCAAAATAATCCCAACCTCTGGATAACTTTTATTCTGGGATCAATCCTAAATAGTTGAACACTTCACAGATTCATGACTACACTCCCTTGTCTTCTTGTTTATCATATCCATTTATTCGGGTACATGAAGTGAGGTCTGCATTTGTGCAGACAAGGGAGTGCACAAGCGCAGACCTCACTTCATGTACCCAAACACACAACAATTGACATGAATATAAAATGTCTGCTGTGTTGTCAGCCGCAAACAATGTTACAATATATGTACTGACACTTACAGCTGAGATTTAGCAATATAAACTGGGCATCTTTATAAAATCCTTAGGGGCTAATTTTAAATTAATTTCTCTCCCCATCCCCCACCCCCACTCCAGAGGAAAGTTAAAGAATCAGGTTGGCCATTGATTAAACATATTACTCGATTATTTCCCTCAATGAGGTCATTTGCTTCCATATATTTTCCCACTGTGGGGGCTAGGCTGGAGTGATCCTTTCAGTCATGTATTTGAGACTGAATTGAAATACCTATGTTTAATGCACACAAAACAGATATCACACCAAAAAATGTACAATTTAATATCCAACTTGCAAACCAATGTAATTTGTAAATTATGTTTATATTATCAAATAATTCTGAATTGTGTATTGTAACATTCATTTTCTTTTTATTTAATTCCACATTCCAACAAACAGAACACTTCAAATAATGTTCTTTAGGATATTATGAAAGGTTGTACTTCAGTGAAAGTTCTTTCATTTATTATTAGTAAGGCCAGCCTTACTAATCAGTAAGGCTGAGGACTCTCCCATGCTTTCTTTAAAAATCAGAATCACATTAACTATCTTCCAAATCCTTAAAATGAAACTTCAAAAGGTTTCAGCTTAAACTCTATTTTATTTCCTTGTAACCTTAATAATTATTATGTGAACAGCAGAACATACTAGCATTTTGACGTTTTGCAGCTTGTAAATTTATTAATAAATCATTATACCCCCAGTACCCCAATCGTGATTTAAATCTCAACTCAACCTTGGTTCTCTTTAATTAATTTTCCTGCTTCACACAAAACCCTTCCCTGTTCACTAGTCCTCTGCTTGTTATGATTGTAATCTAGAACATAGAACATAGAACAATACAGCACAAACAGGCCCTTCGGCCCACGAGTTGCACTGATCACATCTACCAATCCACAGACCTATCTATAACCCCCTATCCTATTCTTTTCCATATACTCATCCAGAAGTCTCTTAAAAGACCCCAGTGAGTTTGCCTCAACAACCTCCGACGGCAGTCGGTTCCATTCACTCACCACCCTCTGAGTGAAAAACCTACCCCTGACATCTCCTTTGTATTTGCTTCCCTGCACCTTAAATCTGTGTCCTCTCGTAGTGGCCATTTCAGCTCGGGGAAATAGTCTCTGAGAGTCCACCCTATCTATCCCTCTCACCATTTTATAAACCTCTATCAGGTCGCCTCTCAACCTACGTCTCTCCAGTGAGAAGAGTCCCAGCTCCCTCAACCTATCTTCATAAGGCCTGCCTCCCAATCCAGGCAGCATCCTTGTAAATCTCCTCTGAACTCTCTCAATAGCCTCTACATCCTTCCTATAATGAGGCGACCAGAACTGCGCACAATACTCCAACTGGGGTCTGACAAGAGTCTTATAGAGCTGCATCATTACCTCCTGACTCCTGAACTCTATTCCTCTATTAATGAAGGCCAGTACACCTTCATTAAGGCCTTCTTGACCACTTCCTCCACCTGCGAGGCCAATTTAAGAGTCCTATGGACCCAGACCCCGAGATCCTTCTGCTCTACAACACAGCTAAGACTCATAGCCCTTATATTGTACTCCTTCAACCCATTATTCCTGCCAAAATGGACCACTACACATTTATCTGCGTTGAAGTCCATCTGCCACTTCTCCGCCCAGTCTTGCATCTATCTTGCATCGTCTTGCAGTCTTGCATCTATTGAAATCACCTTTTAGTAGCATGAGTTGAAGGATATGCAATGGCCAACTCTTTGATCATCTTTGAAATCTCTTGCATCAATGTGAACCAGTAACTGAGCCTTTGCTTAACATCCCATCCAAAAGATACCTTGGAACATAGTAGTGCAGTGGTCTCCACGTGTTTTAGCTCAAAAACCCCCACATTTCTCCTTTCCCCATGAGTCAGAGTCATTGAGGTTTATAGCATGGAAACAGGCTCTTCAGCCCAACTTGTCCATTCTGCCCTTTTTTTAAAAAGCTAATCCCAATTGCCCCGCATTTGGTCCATATCCCTCTATACCCATCATACCCATGTAACTATCTAAATGCTTTTTAAAACACAAAATTGTACCTACCTTTACTGCTACCTCTGGCAGCTTGTTCCAGACACTCACCACCCTCTGTGTGAAAAATTTCCCCCTCTGGACTCTTTTTTATCTCTCCCCTTTCAACTTAAACCAATGTCCTCTGGCTTTAGACTTCTCTACCTTTGGGAAAAGATATTGACTATCTAACTGATCTGTGCCCCTCATTTTGTAGACTTCTATAAGATCATCCCTCAGCCTCCTACACTCCAGAGAAAAAAGTCAGAGTCTATCCAGTCTCTCCTTATAACTCAATCCATCAAGTCCTGGTAGCATCCTAGTAAATCTTTTCTGCACTCTTTCTAGTTAATAATATCCTTTCTATAATAGGGTGACCAGAATTGCACACAGTATTCCAAGTGTGGCCCTACCAATATCTTGTACAACTTCAACAAGACATTCCAACTCCTGTATTCAATGCTCTGCCTAATGAAACCAAGCATGTCAAATGCCTTCTTCACCTCTCTGTCCATTTATGATGCCATTTTCAAGGAGCTGTAAACATGTACCCCTAAATCTCTTTATTCTGTAACTCTCCTCAACACCCTACCATTAACTGAGTAAGTCCTGCCCTGGTTCAATCTACCAAAATGCATCACCTTGCATTTGCCTCCATCTGCCATTCATTAGCCTACTGTCCCAATTGATCAAGATCCCGTTACAATTGGAGATAACTTTCTTCACTGTCCACTATGCCATCAATCTCAGTGTCATCTACAAACTTAATAAGCATGCCTCCTATATTTTCATCCAAATCATTAATATAGATGACAAATAAGAGTGGACCCAGCATTGATCCCTGAGGCATACCGCTAGTCACAGGCCTCCAGTTTGAAAAATAATTCTCTACAACCATCCTCTGGCTTCTATCAAGAAGCCAATTTTGTATCCATTTAGATACATCACCTTGGATCCCATGAGATTTAACTTTATGTAACAACCTATCATGTGGTACCTTGTCAAAGGCCTTGCTAAAGTTCATGTAGAGAACACCAACTGCACTGCCCTCATCTACCTTATTGGCTAACCTTTCAAAAAACTCAATCAAATTTGCGAGACATGATGTTCCACGCACAAAACCATGCTGAATGTCCCTAATCAGTCCTTGCGTCTCTAAATGCCTGTAGATCCTGCCTCTCAAAATACCTTCCAACAATTTACCCACCACAGATGTCAGGCTCACTGGCCTGTAATTCCCAGGCTTTTCCCTGCAGCCCTTTTTAAACAAAGGCACAACATTTGCCACTCTCCAATCTTCAGGCACCTCACCTGTGACAATCGATGATTCAAATTTCTTGGTTAGGGGACAAGCAATTTCCTCCCAAACCTCCCACAATGTCCTGGGATACCCTTCATCAGGTCCCAGGGATTTATCTATCTCGATGTGCTTTAAGACTTGCAGCACTTCCTTCTCTGCAATATTACACTCCTCAAGACATCACGATTTATTTTGCCAAGTTCACTAACACCCATGCTTTTCTCAGCAGTAAATACAGATGAGGAATATTCATTTAGGATCTCACCCATCTCTTGTGGATCCTCACATAGATGACCTTGTTGATCCTTAAGAAGCTCTACTGTCTCCCTTGTTACTCTTCTGCCCTTTATGTATTTGTAGAAGTTCTTTGGATTCTCCTTTGCCCTATCTGCCAAAACAATCTTCTGTCCCCTTTTTGCCCTCCTAATTTCTCTCTTAACTCTATGCCTACACCCTCTATACTCTTCAAAGATTCACTTGATCCCAGCTGCCTATGCATGTCAAGTGCCTCTTTCTTCTTCTTGACCAGGGTCTCAATATTCTGAGTCATCCAGGGTTTCCTACTTCTGCCAGCCTTGCCCTTCACTCTAAGATGAATGTGTTTAGCCTGATTAACATACTTTTGAAAGCATGCCATATACCAGACATCCCTTTGCTTCCCACAGAACCATCACCACCACCACCCTGCACCCCCCCTCCCCCACGCGTGCAATTAACTTTTGAAAGTTCCTGCCTGATACCATTGGTTTTATCCTAATTTAGAATTATAACTTTTGGGCCAGACCTATCATTTTCCATAGCTTTCTTATCTTAAAATTATGGTCACTGGTCCCCAGAGTGATCCCTCAATAACACATCTGTCACCTGCCCTTCCTCATTTCTCAAGAGGTCAAGTTTTGCCTCCTCTAGTTGGGCCATCCACATACTGAATGAGAAATTCCTCCTGAATATGCTCATCAAATTTCTCTCCATTCAACCCTTTAATACTATGGCTGTCCCAGTCAATGTTGAGAAAGTTAAAATCTCCAATTATTACCACCTTTTTTTTTGGAGCTATCTGTAATCTCCTTACATATTTACTGCTCAGTTTCCTGCTGAGCATTTGGGGGGCCTATGGTACAACCCTATCAAAATGATTTCCCCCTCCAATTTCTCACTCCCGTCACTCGTCCCACCATCCCCACCCCCTCTCCCCATTATAAAAGTCAGTTGAAAACTTACTGACTTAAAAAGGCCCTCCCCTAACAATAAAATATTGTTGGCATAGCAAGCGAAGAGTGGGATTTCCACCTCTCAGTGGGAGAAAGTCGTACCCTTGAAAGCTACTCTCCAATCTGATTGATTAACATCTCTAGAATTCAGTGGTGGGATTACAGGAACTGAAAACAATTCTACAATGGAGAGAACAATGGATTCCAAATTCAATAGGCAAGATTCAAGTAACTCTAGAATTTTGAGTGGGGAGGGATCAGGCTCCCCACTCTCATCTATGGTTTTTCAATCATTCATGGCATGTGGGCATTGCTGGCGAGGCCAGCACCTATTGCCAATTCCTAATTATCCTTGAGAAGGTGATGGCAAAGTGCCTTCATGAACTTTTGGAGTCTACATGGTGTAGGAAAACCCACAGAACTTTTAGGGAGGGAGTTCCAGGATTTTGACCTAATGATAGTGGAGGGATGGGGATATTGTTCCAAGTCAGGATGGTGGTTGACTTAGAGGAGAACTTGCAGATGGTGCTTTTCCCATGCATCTGCTGAACTTGTCATTCTGGGTGGTAGAGGTTGCAAATTTGGAAAGAGCTGGTCTTGAAGTCTTGTGAGCTGCTGCAGTGCATCTTGTAGATGGTACACACTGCTATCACTGTTCATTGGTGGTGAAGGGAGTGACTGTGGAAGGTGGTGGATGGGTTGTTAATTATGTGGGCTACTTTTTCCTGGATGGGGCTGAACTTCTTGTGTGTAGTTCTTTGAGGAGATAACAAGGATTATTGACAAAGGAAAACCAGTGGGCATGATTTATTTAGATTTCCAGAAGGCCTTTGACAAGGTCCCGCATAGGACACTGTTAAATAGGTTAAGAGCCCATCGTGTTAAAGGTAAGATCCTGGCATCGATAAAGGATTGGCTGACTGGCAGGAGGCAGAGGGTGGGGATAAATGGATCTTTCTCAGGATGACAGCGGGTGATAATGATGTGCCTGAGGGGTTAATGATGGGACCATAACTTTTCACAATATACATTCATGATTTGGAAGAAGGAACTGAAGACCCTATCTTCAGCTTGGAGTTTGGAGATGTTACAAAGATATGTGGACGGACAGATAGTATTGAGGAAGCAGGAGAGCTGCAGAAGGACTTGGGAGACTAGGAGAGTGAACAAAGAAGTGGCAGATGGAATACAATACAGAAAAGTGTGAAGTTACGCACTTTGGAAGAAGAAATAGAGGCATAGCCTATTATCTAAATGGGGAAATGCTTGGGAAATCAGAAACAGAAAGGAATTTGAGAGTCCTTGTTCAAGATTCTTTTATGGTTTATGTGCAGATTCAGTCAGCGTTTAGGAAGGCAAATGCAATGTTAGCATTCATGTCAAGAGCGCTAGAATAGAAGAGCAGGGATGTACTTCTGAGGCTGTATAAGGCTGTGGTCAGATCCCATTTAGAGTATTGTGAGCAGTTTTAGGCCTGGTACCTGAAGAAGGATGTGCTAGCCTTGAAAACAGTCCAGAGGAGATTCAGAATAATGATCCCTGGAATGAAGAGTTTGTTGTATGAGGAACAGTTGAAGACTCTGGGTTTGTACTCATTGGAGTTTAGAAGGATGAGGGAAACTTATAGGATACTGCGAGGTCTGGATAGAGTAGATGTGGAGAGAATGTTTCCACTAGTAGGAAAAACTAGAACCAGATGGCACAATCTCATACTAAAGAGACAATCCTTTAAAGCAGAGATGAGGAGGAGTTTCTTCAGCCAGAGAGCGCTGAATTTGAGGAACCCTTTGCTGCAGAAGGCTGTGGAGGTCAGGTCATTGAGTGTCTTTAAGACAGAGTTGGATAGGTTCCTGATTAATAAGCAGATCAAGGCTTATGGGGAAAAGGCAGGAAAATGGGAATGCAAAATTTATCAGCCATGATTGAATGACAGGGCAGACTCGATGGGCCGAGTGGCCTAATTCTGCTCCTCTGTCTTATGGTCTTATAGTTTTGTCAGAGCATCACTCATCTAGGCAAGTGAACAGTATTCCATCATACTCCTGATTCATGCCTTCTGGGCAGGCTTTGAGGAGTCAGGAAGTGAGTTATTTCCCACAGAATTCCCAGCCTCTGACATGCTCTAAAGCCACAGTATTTATATGGCTATCCCTGTTCTGTTTCTGGTCAATAGTAATCCCCAGAATATTCTTAGTGGAGGATTCAGTGATGGTATTACCCTTGAGATTCAAGATTAAATGGTTGGATTATTTCCTGTTGAAATTGGTCATTGCCTGGCATTAAGACTCTGAGGAATTCTTGCAATGATGTCGTGGGAATGAGATAGTCAACCTCCAACAACCACAACTACCTTCCTTTGTGCTAGGTATGACTCCAACCAGAAGAGTTTTTCCTTTGATTCCCACTGACTCCAGTTTTGTTAGCACTTCTTGATTCCACTGTCATCAAATGTTGCCTTGATGTCAAAGGCAAGTCATTCTTATGTCACCTCTAGAGTTCAACTCTTTTGCCCATGTTTGAACCAAGATCAGGAACTGAGTGGCCCTGGCAGAACCCAAATTAGGCTTTAGTGAGCAAGTTATGGCTGAGCAATGCTGCTTGATAGTGCTGTCGATGACTTCTTCCATCATTTTACTGACGATCCAGAGTAGACGGGGATTTATCCTGCCTTTTGTGCACCTAAATTTCCACTGCCTGTTTCTTAATCTGTACAAATCCCATTCATTCATCACTTCTATCCTCACTGATTTACATTGGGTCCTGGAGCACCGAAGTTTTAATCTTAAAATTTATATTCTTTGGTTTAAATTGGCCCATGGTCTCGCCTTCCCTATCTCTGTAACCTCCTTCAGTCTCGTAATCTTCTGAGAAGGTTACTCCACTTGCTTCACTATATTGGTGACTGTGTCTTCAACTATCTGGAAGTTCAATACTTTATGTTCTTGTCTTTTCCATTTTGAGCCAACTGATGCAGCTAGAAATATAAATTGTTGTTCAGGGTCAATTGACATGAGCTCTGATTGGCACTGAGAAACTGGAAAGTGCTGAGTCCCATTCGGTTTCAAACTGAGAAAATCTGGTCATTGGAGCCTTGGTTTTCACTGTTTGGTTTAAACCATCCACTGTGTATCATGGATAAATCGTGTGAACACCACGATAAAACAATTGTTCTCAATTCATTGTTCAAAGCAAACCCACCTCCCAATCTCACCCTTACCCTCAAAATCAAAACTGTTTCAGGTAGTCTAATTGGGAATTTGCTGACATTTAGATAACTGTCAGGAACTATTACACTTGGTGTTTGGGTAGTATTGAAATAGCAAGAAAGGAAAGAATTTTCTCTCTGCCAATTCTGTGGTCTAAAATAACTATGTTATTTTATTCCATTCCCACCTCTTTCTAAATTTCTTGCTTTATGAGAGGAGTTATCCTGCACTTTAGATTGAAAGAAACATGCCCTTGCTTGTTTAAGCAGTGTGTTCAGACTCAGCCTCTCTCCAGCACCTGAAGCTCTCTGCTTTGCTTTGGCTTGGCTATGTAGCCCAGGTGCAGCTGGAACTGAGCTGAAACAAGCTGCCCTTTCACTCTTCGCACTGACGTCATGAGCAGCAGCTGCTCCATGCTCAATTCTCAATGAAGGATAAACCAGAAAAACAAACTTGTTTTTCAGACTGCATTGAAACTGAATTTTGTAAACTTGTTTCAAAGTACATGAATGAAAACCACTCACTGACAACAAAGACTCTTAACAGATAAGCTCAAACAAAGCAAAGGAAATCGGCAAAGGGAAAAATCACTGCTAAATGCTAGGGATGAGCATTTAATTGAGGATTCAGGATCTGATTGAAATCTAGATAATCTACAATGTAAAACCTCTAAGTTTAGATCTAAAGTTCATATTTATTAAGGCAGATACAGACATGTATATAAAAATTCACTCGGTCACAAACTGGACTTCTAACTGTGTGGATGCACGCACAATGAGACTAGCTATGGCAGCATTCACAATGCAGCATTAGGCACCAGTAATCAGCTACAACCATCAAATATTATGAGACATTTCCCCCACATGCTGCCGTTACACTCTTACACACCTTTCCAAGGCATGGAGTCTACTGGCCAGTAGTTGACCAATACAAAACAGATGCTAATTCATTAAGCAACATTCCTAGGAATTGCTCTGGTCTTTGTTAGCAAAGAAAATATCTTCACAGACTTATTTATGATGTGATCTGAGACAGATTAAGTCTTTATGATATATTTGCAACAAACTACCATGTAAAAATGTATGTGATTATCACTCATCAATAACAAGGTAAAAAAAGTAACCTAATTCAGCTAACACTTCTACTCTTTGACTATAATACTGAGGGTCTGGCAAAGAGTAATTCAGAGGACCTGCCCACAGATCAGCTCTTGGACCCAGCCAAAGTAGTTATCTTTATAGATAGAATCATAGAATCCCCACAGGAATCTTCTCTGCTACCATCCTTCTCTATGTACGATATGGGTGTACATATATATAGTATGCAAGAAACAATACTTTTCACTGTATATTAATATCTGTCACAATAATAAATCATGTCAAATCAAATCAAAATGCAGAAGGAAGCAACTCAGTCCATTGAGTCTGCATCGATTCTCTGACAGAGCATCCTATTTGTGCCCTGTATCCATAACCCCACATAATTATCCCACTAATCTCCCTGACCTACACATTTTGGGACACGAAGGGACAATTTAGCATGGCCAAACCACCTAATCTGCACATTTTTAGATTGTGGGAAGAAACCTGAGCACTGAGAGGAAACCCATGCAGACATGGGGAGAACGTGCAAACTCCATATAGACAGTGATTCGAGGCTGGAATTGAACTTGTGTGCTGTGAGGCAACAATGCTCGCCATTGTGCGACAGTGCCACTTCTGTACTGTGCCAATGGTTGGATGTGGCCTAGGGTGGCACATATGTGTGGCATGTGTCAGGAGTCAAAACCATTATTTCTTTGAAGGATGTTCTTGACAATTTTTTTTGAGGACTTTTTCTTGTTCTTTTATGGGTTAATTATTTGTTATCAGAGGTTCCTTTTTATTCTTACTTTGTCCTTTATTAGATGATGCAGTCACATAATAAGAGTAGCTTCTAGATTTATATTGATATTTGGAGTATTAAAGCTCAGCAGAAGCAGCATTCAAATTATTCATCAGTATTCTCTATAGTAATCACTCCCCATCAAAATTAAAACTATAATATATAAATACAAAGAGAGCATTAATTTCCTCAACACCTCAATATTAAAATTGATTTGAGTCAACTCTATCCCATGGCAACCTCTATCACCACCCAACTGGTAACATCTCCCATAGCATCCTCTCCCCACAGAACGTCTCTCATTGCCACTGCCACCTTTCACCATCCAACTGCTCGCTGCTCCTCCAACCACAAGTTGCATTTCTGCTACTATTGCCACTGATAGATTCACGCACCATGTATTTTGAAACCTGGCGTATGGAGAGTTACTCTGGATGCCTGCTTCTCTTCTGTGATCTTCTTTGTGCCAGAGAAGGAAATGCAGTATCCAGCAATACATCCAACAGATTCTGAAAAACATGGGAACTGCAAGGATCGGCGTGCTTTCTGGACAGCACGATCAAAATTATAATCCAGTCTTATAAATTTCCCACTTCTTTTGTTCAAATTAATTGAATAAAAAGAAATTTGTTGAAATAGCACATTGTCTAATTTCCCAGAGTAACACCACAGGCCAATATGTTCATGGCACAGATGATCTTCCTCACTGATGCTAATGAGGAAATGACATATGCAGTGGTTCAGAACATCACCTCACCCCACCTGGTCACAGAAAATGACCTTGGTCTGTATTGTACCACTAGAAGCAGCATTGCAAAAGCGAATTTCTCTTCCAATATATCTTCAGCGACACTCAATATCAGCTGCTATTGTGCTGGTATGATGAAAATCAGTAAAGTTTTGCAACACCAATTTTAAATCCAACCAATTTATTTGATAGTAAATCCATGAGCTTTCGATGCTATGTTGTGCCTTCGTCAGGCAAATGCAGTGTTCTGATCTGCAGAGGCACTCATATCCACACAGACAGTTACAGATTGCTGATTAGAATGCGAATCCTTACATCTAACCTGCTATTCAAGTGTTAAAGTGGCTAACAATGTGTGTGAAGGGAATCCTGAGCATTGGTTAGAGAATTGTGTATTTTCTCCAGACAGCACAGTAAGTGAGGTTTTTTGCTAATCCAGGCAAGTTACGGGGGTTACAGATAGTGTGACATGAAGCCAAGATCCCTGTTAAGACCGTCCTCATGTGTGCGGAACTTGGCTATCAGTCTCTGATAGTCTCAGTCTATCAGAGACTGATAGCCAAGTTCCGCACACATGAGGACGGTCTTAACAGGGATCTTGGCTTCATGTCACACTATCTGTAACCCCCGTAACTTGCCTGGATTAGCAAAAAACCTCACTTACTGTGCTGTCTGGAGAAAATACACAATTCTCTAACCAATGCTCAGGATTCCCTTCACACACATTGTTAGCCACTTTAACACTTGAATAGCAGGTTAGATGTAAGGATTCGCATTCTAATCAGCAATCTGTAACTGTCTGTGTGGATATGAGTGCCTCTGCAGATCAGAACACTGCATTTGCCTGACGAAGGCACAACGTAGTGTCGAAAGCTCATGGATTTACTATCAAATAAATTGGTTGGATTTAAAATTGGTGTTGCAAAACTTTACTGAGTTTACCCCAGTCCAACGCCGGCATCTCTACATCATGATGAAAATCAAACAGCAGACACATTGAATGACACTGTGGACTTGATTTTACCATTGTGTCACGTTTGTTTTCAGGCGGAAAAACTTGGTAAATTTGGTTATGAGATAATTACCATGACCCGCATCCGCGTCCGTGCAGATGTCCACTTTACTAAAGCCAAAAATGGCCACGATCCTTTTCCAAAATAATTGGGGGATCCATTTCCTTTAATAGTATTCACACATTCCACTCACCCTACACATCTAAGCTCTGTGACTTAAATTGGATTTAGGTTGACCAATACCTCAGTTGATAAGCTCTGATGTGTGTTCAAGATGCTCCGTAGTCTGATCATTCCCAAGTCCTGTAAACTCCTCCAGTCCTAGAACAATTCCAGTTCTCTGCATTTCATAATTCGGAGTTCTTGCACATCCCCAGCTCCCTTCAATTCACTGCTGCTGATTTTAGTTATCAGGACTCAAAGCATGGGAGCACTCTCCAGTAAGATCTTAACTATGTTAGGGGTTGAGGGTTTGATACAGAGGGAAAATACATGATTTGCACAAGTAGGTTCAACCTAACACACAACAGGTTTTATTGAAAGAGGTGTTTCTTGCACTGCACAGAGTACAAACTGTAAGTAGAACAGCAACCTGCAATCCTTTAAAGGGTACCATAGTGGCACAATGGTTAGCATGCTGCCTCACAGTGTCAGGGATCCAAGTTCATTTCTGGCTTCGGGCGATTGTCTGTGTGGTGCTTGCATATTTTCCTGTGTCGGCGTGGATTTCGTCTGGGTGCACCGATTTCCTCCCACAGTTCAAAGATGTGCAGGTTAGATTGATTGGCCATGCTCAATTTCTCCTTAGTGTCAGGAGGATTAGCAGGGTAAAGACACACAATTGTGAGGATGGGGCGTGGATGGGATCGTTGTCAGTGCAGACTCGATGGACTGAATGGCCTCCTTCTGCACAGTAGGGATTCTATAATTTTATGATTCTAAATTGTTGTTGTTTTCAATATGTAAATCTAAGAATGGGTAAAAGTGAAAAGTAATTAATAAAAATAATTAACCGAGAATTCAAAAATTGAAGAACTAATCTTGAAGCCAAATTCTTGCACCATTTGTGGACAAATTTATTTTTTACCTATATTGCTTACTTGTCACATGCATGAAACATGGTTAACTGCAGATTACTTTTATCTCTTTACAAAGTCTTTGAAAGGAAATAAGTTTAATGCTGCTTAGTCAAATCCTATATTACTTGACATTTCTGTGCCAGGAAAATAAAGTATCAGTTTTTTTTGGCTGTGATGAAGCTGCACAGAATCCAAACACTTCAGATTAAAGAGCTTCTAATGGAGTCTGTTTATTTGAAAGTAGATTACTGGTTCTGCTTCTGTTTTCCCATAGACAACCTTACTTTGTCTTACGCTAATCAGTAAGGGTGTTAAATCTGTAGCCTTGGTTTCAACGCTAAAGGCGTAAAATCAATAACAACTGACATAAAGCAGCTGCTGGATTCTGTTACTGTGTTCCTAATATATAAATCCATGATTTATTAAGCACCACCATGCCATTTATTTATGTCTCACTGCATCTTCATTGCAAGCTCAGTTACAATGTTTGCATGTGGGGGAATTCTAAACTCATGGGAGTCAGAGGAGTTATTTGGATCCTGAAGTTGGTAAAGCACAAATAACTCTTGTAAAATGATGTCAAAATTCTGCCATTGTTCTTCTTGAAATAAACATGAGTTAATACTCCTAATTCATCCTCAAGTGGAAATAATTATTCATTATTTCCTCTTTTAAGGTCTTGTATAATTTTGAAAACCTTGGACAGAATTTAGCCCAGCCTGTTGCCATGGGAATCATGACCGAGCCCACTTAATCATGGGAAAGGCACTATCAAACTCCTGACAGTGGCAAATCTACCCTGGATTAAGTTGGAGGGTGTTAGGGTTTGATGCGGGTTTCATGCAGGTGGTGGAAGCATCCCAGTTTGTTTCATTGATGAGCCAATTGACATACACTCTCCTTGAGTGCACCACAATTCAGTAATCACTTGGGGATTGAGAATTGTGCACCTTTCCCATATCTCCCAAATGCTGTCCCGCAAGTCCCATTGGGCCTGATCAAGGGATCTGTCACCAGGGAACAGGGCCTGCTGAAACCCACTCCCACTCTCCTTACCAGCAACCTCAATGCCCCATGTGACTCCCCATTCTGCCCTCACCCACCTGTGATGTTGGAAATTATGGGCTTTGGGTTGTTTCGTTGCTGGTAGCTGCCAGCACTGCTGGTGGCACTGACGGTTCTGAGGAGCAGCTGCCATCTCATTGGCTAGCATGTCTTGGCAAGCAGCACTTCTTCTGCCAAGTTTCTGAGTGCTAGGGAAGACAAGATAGTTGCTTAAGATCCTGAAGGGCACTTAATACTGTCAGACCTCCCTCATGGAACTTATGGGTGTTCACCACTGCTTCTCCAATTGCTGAGGGAGACCTCTGTCAGGCCAATTAAATCCTGCCTCTCTATTAACTCTTCTGAATAAGGCTTCCTTTTTCCCCTCAAGAAAGCTCACATTCTTCTAACCTTTTCTCATTGTAAACTTTTAATCCCTTGTATCAATCTAATGAATTCTCACATTAGACTGTGATAACTTTCATGTGTGTGAAGGGATGAGAACTGTTACAATGAATGCCAAAGAACTAGCAATTTATTAACACTAATCCTCCTTACCATTATACTTTGTATCTAAACTAATCTGAATAATTTCCTGGAAATATGACTGAGAAAAGTTTGCTCATTTATTGTAAATTCACACAGGCTAAGGAATCTTGTTAGCCAATTGGGCTGTTGAGTTTCAAAATCAAGCACTCCCAAGGTAAGAATGGAAAAGTGGACACAGAGCAAAGCTGAATCTATCCCCAGTGTGCCTCAGCCTCTCTCTCAGAAGAGAGCCTCCCAGCAAACATCCCTAGGACTGTTTGAGTGATGTTGTTGGTTGATGTTCTATTCATGGTCATTTTGTGCATCTGACCCATGAACCTTGAGTGAAACTGCACTACTTAATAGCCCTACTTAATACTGTAGAAAGGACTCTTAAGTCAGCAGATAGATCAAGTAAATAGACCTTTTGGCTGGAATTGAACCCAGAATTTAAGAGAGATTAACATATTTAATAATACAGATAAGTAATATATTATAGTAATATATTACTATTGAAGATTAATATCTGCTGATGTGATTCTAGCCAATTACTCAGTTACTGTCCACAACAACAATATGAACAATGGGGCGGGGGTGGTGGCGGCAGTGGGGGTTATTGAAAATAATTAAATATATCATAATATATGATATATATTATATATATATATATAATATATATACATATTATATTATGTATATTATAATATACATTATAATTATAATGTATATATATAATATATACATTATATATTATGTATATATAATGTATATATATACATTATATATACATAATATATAATGTATATATTACATTATATATATAATGTATATAATGTACATTATATACATAATGTACATAATGTATATGTACATTATACATTATGTACATAATGTATAATGTACATTATGTACATTAATGTACATTATATGTACATTAATAATGTACATATAATTACATAATTATATGTAATTATGTAATGCTTTTCTATGGCAAGATTCATGATAGAGTAACTTTTTATTTCAAAATACCTTCCATAAAAAAGTGGCCAGATTTGAACTGACCCAAATCAGGCCAAATGACAGTACTTTGAAATAGAGTCAAAAGACATAAACTTTGGTAAGAAGTTCAGAACAACATTCATTGTTGCTGCTTTTTCACCTGCTTATCTAATCTGTGCTTCCTTGACTGCTTGACATTTCCAGCTGTGAAAATTTATGGAAGTATCTGGGCAGTTCTAGCCATACCAAGCTAAATAGTTTACATTGCACATGAAGGTCTACTCTATTATTTTTTACGGCATGAGTGTTTGTCCATTGTGAACACTGATTTTCTCTAATTACAACATCAGCTATCAGTTTGCTACAAAACACTTCACTCTGACTACTAAGAGATAAATAACAAGGTGCTATAGGATGGAAACACCAGTCATCTCTCTGCCTGTAAGTATATAACATATTCACCACAAGGCAAGGATATTAAATAGATCAGGAATGCAACAGGAGTTCAGTTTTGCAATCATCGAGGGAACGAGACCATAAATTTCATGAAGCGATTCTGTGATGTGAGATGTATGTTTGCATGCAGCACTAATCATATATTGGAGCAATTACATCTCTAGAAATAAGAAAGCTGATGAACAGAAGGTATTTGTGGACATAAGTCTAACTAACCTCAGAGACAGATGGGATCATAAATAGTTACATATATAGGACATAAATTGAGTAGCCAAAAAATCGAGCAGTTCTCAACTGTCATTGGCGTGCAAGGAAGCTCAACACTTACTAAACTGCATAAGCATGTAGTCCGCTGACAGCTTTCAGGATTGATTGGACATTGGACCTATATTTACTGGGGGCACTAGTTAAGCAGGCAGCATGAAATTCACGTGAAGCTATAATTTACAGTAACAGGTGATGCAAGTTGCTATAATAAATAATAAATAATTTGATCGGTGTGTCTGCTAAATTTGTAGGAAAGTAACACAGGACGAGCCTGTTGGATTGCACCATAGCTCACAGCCTGCAGTGTGTGGAAAGGTTCAATTACATTGCATGATAATGTGTCACTTTAAAATTTCCTACACAACAGTGATTACACTCCTAAAGTATTTTTAACAGTGAAACACTTTTGGACATCTTGGGGTCATGAAGGGCATTATATAAGTATAAGTTTTCTTGTATTTGAAAGTAAAACAAAATTATGAAGGCACTACAAATGCTAGTGTATTGTGACAATGTACTTGATGCACCTTCCAATGTTAAGGGAAATAATGTGTGGTTCCAGCATGTTCTTTTTAGACCATCTAATTACATTATATTATTAATGGTGGTGCTGATTACATTTCTACTCTATGATCACAAATACCACAATGTAACCCTTCCAGAATTGTGGCTATGCTTAATCATCTAAGAATAGTGCTCTTGGATTCACTAATATTTGTATCTGTTGGGAGAGGAAAACCCTTCTTCTGAAATGTAAATCAAAGTCTGAGCAGTTTATAATTATGATGTGTCCAGAGCAATTCTGTAATTTCTTTAAGTGAGTACTCAAATGGAAGTGAAAATTTGTTTTTATAAATTGGCTTCATTGGGAGATAAAATTAGTTGATAATGATAGAATAGTGTGTGTTAAAGTGGATAGAAAAATACTAGCTATAAAATTAAAAATATTATCAAAGAATAACAAAAAGGACAAAGGAATAACAGAGTCAGCAGATCAGATATGAAACTGTTCATTAAAATTGCAACCAAGAATACATAGTGAAGCTTGGCTGACAATCTAGAAATCCATTAGTCTGTTGAAATACCTGAGTCCCAGATACAACATTGCTTAACTGACAGCTCAGGCTCTCTGATATTTGTTGTTAACTGCACAATGCTTATACATGCAAGAGTAAGAGGCTTCAATTGATCATAGTTCCAGCTATTGAAACTTTAAAGTATCTAATTAATTGATACTTTTATTGTTCTAGTGTGAAAAGGAGTTTTTTTAACATGATGGGAAGCTAAGAGGGAATGATTCTTCTTTAAAGTTTTTTTAAACACATACTATTGTCACAGTGCAGTTCATTCATTCTATAGTACACAATTGATCAATGGCCTGGAGGTGCCATATCTTGATATGGAGGGCCAGAGGCACCATGGGGTCAAGGGGCATAACTTGGCATGGAAAGCATGAAAGGCCTTAGGGATTTTTTGACAGACATGTTGACGTGCGGGATTGAGAGGACATAAGGATAGATGGTAAGATCGGGAATAGAGAATGGGATGATAAGGCGTGAGGGTTAGGGGACCTTTCTATTATTTTATTATTATTATTCTAACTGGGACTATGTTCCACAGCATCTTTTCTGCATCGAACTTCGTTTTCCATTTGTCTGCCCAATCCAACAGCATATCTATGTCTTTTTGAACTTCAAGCCTATCCTTTTCACAGCTGACAACATTTCCAATTTTGTATCATTCCAAATTTTGAAATGATGCCCTAAATATGACAGCCTAAGCCATTAATATACATCAGGAAGATATATATATTCCTTTGGGGAACCCCGCCAGAAACCTTCTGCCAATCTAAAAATACAACCATTTATCACTATTTTCTGTTTCCATACTTAACTAATTTTTTTATCCAAGTGCCTATTTTCCTTTTTATTCCATGAGCTAGAATTTTTATCATGTGTTTATTGCACGGCACTGTATCAAATGCCTTTTGAAAATTCATATATGTCAGATCAACAATTTTCCTCATCAACCTTCTATGTTTTTTTCCGTCAAAATGTTCCAGAAAGTTCGCTAAGCATGATTTTCCCTGAATGACTCCATGCTGGCTTTTCTTTAACTATCCTGCATTTCTCCAAGTGATAATTGATTTCGCGGATTGATTAGAGAGACTTCTCATAAATGTTTAAAACATCCTTACAGCGGTTAAAAAAGAAAAATGTGCTACAGGATAATTTTATGTTGGGAAAAATTAATATAGGTGTGAAGAGTTACGAGTGAATGTACAAACTGATGGCACAGAGTGGGCTAAGGTGGCAGGTTTAAAGTTTAATTATTAGTCACAAGTAAGGCTTACATTAACACTGCAATGAAGTTACTGTGAAATTTCCTGAGTTGCCACATTCCACCACCTGTTTGGGTCAATGCATCTAATCAGCACATCTTTCAGATTGTGGGAGGAAACTGGAGCACCTGGAGAAAGCCCACTCAAGACACAGGGAGAACGTGCAAACAGTGAACCGAGCTAGGAACTAAACGTGGGTCCCTGGCACTGTGAGGCAGCAGTGTTAACCACTGTGCCACTGGAAATGAATAAGTGGAGTGGAATTCTCACAGCATTGCTCTGAACGCTAGCTTCAAAATGATCAGATTAACTGAATTCAGTTTCACAACTTGCTCCAAATGCTCTAAAAGAGCCTCAAAGGAAGAGTGATCTTTGCATACTTAAATTTCAAATTCACTTTGAGGACATTAAATTTGAGTCCCATACCAGTGTTCTGTCGTTAAACCCAGGTAATTACATTGACACAAGGACAGATTTAGGATTGGGCAGACAGGCTAAAATAAATCCAGTGTTTCTGGATTTCCAACAGACATTTGATAAGGTGCTGCACAAAAGGCTAATTCACAAGATCCCATGGAGTTGAGGGTAATATATTAACTTAGAGCTTTGGCTAACCAACAGAAAGTAGAGAGTGGAGATAAATGGGTCTTTTTCTGGTTGGCAAGCTGTAATTAGTGTTGTGCCACAGGGTTCGGTCCTTGGGCCCCAGCTATGTTAATGAATTTGATACAAAGATAGAATAGGCGACATGAAAATAGGCGGAAAGCAAGATCAATGAGGAAATAAGAAATTTACAAATGGATGGATTAGGTTAGTGGGCCAAAAAGTGTAATGTAATGTGAATAAGCATGAGGTTATCCATTTTGGTCAGGTGAATAAAAAGGCAACCTTATCTAAATGGAGGGAAACTGCAAAATAACGGTATAGAAGGATTTGGGTAGACTCACGCATGAATCACAGAAAGTTAGTGAGTAGGTGCAGTTGGTAATAAGGAAGGCAAATAGAATTTTGGCTTTCATTGCTAATGGAATAGAACATCTATATAAGGCACTGGTGAGACTACTTCTGGATTATTGCGTACAGTTCGGTCCCCTGACTTGAGGAAGGATGTAAATACATTAGAGATAGTTCAGAGAATGTTCATTACATTGATTCTACAGATGAAGAATTTCTCTTATGATGAGAAATTGAGCAGTTTAAGCCTATGCTCGCTGGAGTTTAGAAGAACAACAGGAGATCTAATTGAGGTAAGTAAGCTGAAGGAGATTGATAGGGTGGACATAGAACAAATGCTTTCCCTTGTTAGGCATTCTAGAACAAGACACCATAGTTTTAGACTAAGGGGTGCAGAGATGGGGCGGCACAGTGGCACAGTACTACTGCCTCAAAGGGCCAGGGACTGGGTTCAATTCCCGGCTTGGGTTACTTTCTGTGCAGAGTCTGCCCATTCTCCATGTGTTTGAAGGGTTTCTTCCGAGTGCTCCGGTTTCCTCCCACAGCCTGAAAAATGTGCTGGTTAGGTGCATTGGCCATGCTAAAATCTCCCTCAGTGTATTTGAACAGGTGATGGAATATGGCAACGAGGAGATTTTCACTGAAACTTTATTGCAGTGTTACTGTAAGCCCTACTTGTGACATTAAGGAATAAATAACTTACTTTACTCAAAAGGTCGTGAATCTGTGGAATTCTCAACGCCAGAGTGCAGTGGACACAGAAACACAAATCAATTTTGAGGAGGAGATCAATTGGTGGGAGGAGGGGGTAGAGGGCAGATGTGCAGGGTGGCAGGAAGGTGGGGATGAGGCAGAGATGAGATTAGCTATTATCATATTGAGTGTGAGGGCAGGCTCGATAGGCTGAATTGTCTCCTCCTGCTCCTAGTTCTTATGTTCTGATGTTCTTGTCACTGAGATGGCAATCTTATAATCACTTCAATTCCACAGCCAATTCCTGATCGCAGTTTACAGAAAGATACACAAAAATTACTTAACACAGAACAGAAAAGAAAATGAGCAAAATACAATAAATATGATTAGATTAGAGAGGAGGTGTGTGTGTGTGTGTGTGTGTGGGGGGGGGAAGGTGGTGTGTGTCTGTGTGTGTCTGTGTGCGTTTGTGCTCAGAGTCCCATTGTGAATTTAATGGATGCCCGATAATCAACCAGGGAATCAACCACAGAGGTGATCAATAACCTTTGGCATGAGGCTTGTTGATGCCATTGATTTCCAACAATGTAAAACTGTTTTTGCTTTGCTCTTGCTGAACCTCACCTCCAGCATCAGAGCACCAGGGCAGTATTTTGCTACTCCCATATGTACTTCAGGGTTGATGCCCCTGATGCACTTTACAAGAATGGGGCTTCTTGCTCTTAATACGGAAAAGATCCCATTTTGGGGACACGAGCTGGACTTTTCCACTAATTGGGATAGATCTGGTAGTGGTGCACTGGAATCTGTCATTCGGAAGAGCATGGGAAGTCTTCTGACTGGTCACTATAACTTTGAAAGAAATCAGCAGAGAATCTGAAGTAATTCCCAACATATAGACAGAGGTCACTGAATTCATCAAAATCATTCTATGCGAGTTCATATTTTGAACAGAAATCCCAGCATGTGATAGAAATAGAAATTTTTGGAGGTTATAATTAAAATTAGTTGCAATATTATTTAATTTATTGCTATGTTAAATTTATCCCTGCAGACAAATGTAAAGGGAGATTTTCCTCTTCACTGCTTCCTGGGAAAATTCCATTCTCAGGCACAATGAAGATGGAGGCCTCTTGCATCAGATCTCTGCTCTCATAATGCTGTGCTGAGATGAACTGAGAAGTCTGGTACCTTCAAATTCATTTCACTAACCCAATGAGAACAGTAGGAGCAGGTTCAGCGTGAACAGGCAATTGAAGCAGTAGTGAACGTCCTATGTTTCCAACCTCAGGTTTCTTTGCATTTGACCAGAATGAGCCCAATGAGAGGCACCTGTAAAACCTGGAGTCAGAGCTTGGACTGGAATTCTCTACAGACCAGAGCATCTATGGGATTCCCTTAGACCAACCTGAAGGAAAAAGAAGACATACAGTCATTTGATTCTAATAATGTCCTTCCATCTCTGCTCCCAGAGTAGAGCGCTTGTTTTGGGGATATTGTGTCAGGCTTGCAGATAACGTGGCTCACAAACTGGAGTACTTTCTGAGAGTGTATGTGCAAATATTGTCTGCATATTGTATTCAATGACAGAGTCTGGGACAGTCTTGGATCTAGCCTGTAGATGGCAGAGGATAAACAAATACGCATTTAGCTCTACTCGAGTGGGAAGTTTGCTGAGGGTGAGACGGACCGTTGCAGCAAGGAAGATCAAGAAGAGCATTGGTGCGATGACGTAGTCTTGCTTGATCCCACTTCAAACAGGGGTTGGATCTGCAGTGGATCAATTCTCAGAATCACAGCTTGCACAGCATCGTGGAGTGGGGGAGGCTGGTGACAAGCTTTTGGGAGCAGCTGAAATATCGAAGGATATTCAATAATTCTTTGCAGTTGACAGAGTCAAAGGCATTTGTGAAGTCAATGAAAATCACGTACAAGGGTTGGTGCTGCTCCTTGCATTTCCCTTGCAGTTGCCTCAAGTGAAGATCATGTCTGCTGGGCCTCTTAATGGGCGGAATCCATATTGGGATTCTGGGACGAGGTCTTCAGCCACAATTCCATTAGTACTTTGATGCTCAGAATATTCAAATGCAGAAAGAAAAAATTAATCAATTTCCCTCATGATCATTTAAAAAAAATTGCTGCCTGGTCAGCACAGCCTCTTAGTGGATTGCCTTACAATGTGTTTAGTGTTTACTCCATTTGATCAGTAGAGGGCACAAACATTCAATATTCAAGCTTTCTAAATAAACGTCAACAACTTTTCAAGATTTGCCAGTGATTCTCCGAGACAATGTAATAGTTTTCGTTACCTCTGCTCAAGCTTCTCAGACTAATCAGGATGAATAGCAGCAGGAACTGGAACAGAGATGTGTAAATGCTGGATATCTGCCCACTTTTCCTGATCCATTTTTCATTGTCTTTCTGATAGTCAGAGGAAGCACATTCCCAGTCAGTATACATACATTTTAATCGTATGTTAACAATGCAGGAATGACACAGGCCCAATTTTCTGTATTTCTCATTGGTCCTGATTTATTTTCACATGCAGATAAATCAGGAGTCACTGCAAAGAGTATTAGAGAAGTCTCAGGGACGTGGAGGCGCAGTGCTATGGTGCCTGAACTAGTAATCCAGAATCATAAGACCTGGGGACCCAGGTTCAAATCCCATCCCAGCAGATGGTGAAATTTAAATTCAATAATAAATCTGGAATTAAAAGTCTAACGATGACCATGAAACCATTGTCGATTGTTGTAAAAACGCACCTGGTTCACTAATGTCCCGGAGAGAAGAAAAACTGCTGCCCTTACCTGATCTGAGCTACATGTGACTCTAGACTCAAAACAATGTGGTTGACTCAAATGCCCTCAGGGATGGGAAATAAATGCTGGCCTAGCCAGCGACGCTCACACCCCATGAATGAATTAAAAATGTAGCCAGCAAGGATTAGGGGTGTGTTGCCTTTGCCACCAAGTAGCCTCTCCATTTTACACAAACTATTCAATGAAGAGAGATCTGCCCCCACATTGAGCCCACAAGTTTAATTTGGCATTTCCCTCTAGGGCAGAGGGCTCATGACCTTCTGGTAAAGTTGGCAGCAAGAGATACCCACAACTGATTGCTTAAGTAGTACAATTAGCTTCTAAGCAGAGAAGAGTTTCAGCTTCTCTCAGCACGATAGATTAAAATGCATGAAAAGATGGGAATAATCCTGGATATGTTGATTTTTATTGATATTGCTGTCCCTTTACATTTTGCAGACTGACCTGTCCCAAACCATTCCCACCCTGATTCCCCTAACAATGTTGCCAATCTCTGTACAACTCATTCAACAGTTGTCCAAATTATATTATTTTTTAAAGTTTACTTATTAGTCACAAATGACGCTTACATTAACAATGCAATTTAATGAAGTTACCATGAAATTCATGGTCTTCAGAGTATCTAGGGAACCTAGTTATTTGGTCAGTTTGGACAGTCAGTCAGTTGACAGAGTAGCTGAGGAGTTGAGATTGTAATTGTGGCAGTGATTGTGAGGATAACCTGGTCGGATGAGTAGCCAGGTCAGGAGGTAATCAGGTAGTGAAGGGATAGTTGGGTGGTTGTTAAGACAGTCATAGGGTTGGGAGTGGGGAGCTGGCAGGAAATGGTTGGGGGAACGTGTCATTGCAGAGCGTCTAGAGAGGAGACGGGGAAGATGTGTAATAGTCACCCAGGAGTTAGAACTGGTTTCAATCCCAGTTTTTCCTGGATAACTAGTCTGGAACTACTTGAAGGATTTGGGTGGGATTTTCTGGCCACACTCACCCAAGGCTTGAAACCACCCCCCTGCCCCGGTCAACGAACCTTTGCATGATCAACCCCTACCTACTATAATTCCCGTGGAGGGCAGGACAGGAAAATTCTGGCCTTTGAGTTCCAGACACAGGTAATTACCCAATGAATGTTGAAACTTGCTGGACAAGTCTTGCTGAGTGCTTGGATTTGGATATCTGAAGGGTCTCCCAGCAATATTCCGGAGTAGCTCCGGGCACAACCATCTGGAGACAAGAAGATGTGTACTGTTGTTTCCTCTTAGATGCTAGAGACTGACCTCATCTGCAGTTTTGGGAGAACTCCTGCAATGCCTGAGGCATTTACTAGCCTAGATGTATCGTTGTCTAAATACAGTATTCTATTATTATAGTACTTTCTCCTATATTGGTATTCATGGTATTTATATGGTTCACTATCTAGTTACTGGCTTGAGGTGCAGCAACAGGGGTGACACTTTGAAACAAATAACTTCACAGCATAAGGAGGAATAGGCCAAATGGAATCAATGAATGAGCCTAATATATTACATTAGACTTTATCTGATGTCTGTGGGATTGCTACTAATGAATCAATATTTTATTTCATGGTGTCAATATTTTTAGCAGTACCAGTGGCCATTAAGAGAGATAACTCAGGAATCAAAACACTCTTGTGCATTTGTGTCTGCACATGAATGTGGCAAAATTCTGTAGACACCAAGACATAGGTGAACCAAGATGAAAGAAATCTGTCCCTGATTCATTTGTAGAACACCAAGAAGGCAAAAGAGACTTTACAGGAAAAAAAATGGCAAAAATGCAAGAAAGTAAAAAAAACGTGATACATGAGCTTGAATGAGAGCCAAAGCTCTGTAATTTAGATGGAGGTTGGTATAATCTATGTGGTAATGCCCTTATGCAGTCCATATACTTTTGTTAATGCTTGAAATTAATTCTGCACTGATAAACATAAGGAATACAAACTCAGATCAAATTCTATGGTAGTGCCAAATCAGCAAGCTACTGAGATGTCATGTACACCTGCTATACTGAAGTTTTATGTTACACCCATATTAATTGCTATTATAATACAACACTACTTCTTCTAGCTGAAATGATTCTGACTATATGCCGCCTCATTCCAATGAAAAGTAAATTGCAGTTCTCAACACTAATGTTATCCTTAAGTTTCATTCTATTAGCACAGTGATGGACAACCTAGGCAGGTGAATGGGCCACATAAGTGGCTCTCCTTAATCCCAGAGAGCCACAAGATTGAGACAGAGATTCAGTATGTTCATTAACCATGACGCATGAATAAGGCACTAAATATTTCATAATTATTTGATTTTAATTTGATTTATTATTGTCACATGTATTAACATATGGTGAAAAGTATTGTTTCTTGCGTGCTATACAGACAAAACATACCATTCATAGAGAAGGAAATGAGAGAATGCAGAATGTAGTGCTACAATCAAAGCTAAGGTATAGAGAAAGATTAACTTAATGCAAGATAAGTCCATTCAAAAATCTGACAACAGCAGGGAAGAAGCTGTTCTTGAGTCAGTTGGTATGTGACCTCAGATTTTTGTATCATTTTGCAATAGGAAGAAGGTGGAAGAGAGAATGTCCAGGGTATAGGGTCCTTAATTATACTGCTTTGTTGAGGCAGCGGGAAGTGTAAACAGAGTTAGTGAATGGAAGACTAGTTTGAGTGATGGATTGGACGACATTCACGACCTTTTATAGTTCCTTGCGGTTTTGGGCAGAGCAAGAGCCATACCAAGCTGTGGTACAACCAGAAAGAATGCTTTTTATGGTGCATAGTTCAATTGGATGCAAAGCGAGTGCGCAGCTTCCACAGTCAGTGTTGATTGGCATGCACCTCTATTCATGTGCCCTTACTTTACGTGCATATTACTTTAGGAAAAAATGGCAGGAAAAAAGCTTTGCAGATGGAAACCAGCTGAATCTGGCCATCCTGTATGTGAGCAACAGTGATTAAAATGTTTGGTGGGCCATACTCAGAACCAGAATGAGCTGCAGATTGTCCACTAAGTGTTAGCATGCACTACTGTTTGATAAAAACAATGGAGTCAAAATGCCTGCTCTTCATCATCATTTTAAAAAATGTTTAAAGGGTTATGCTCCATTCATTTCATGATCTTTAGAATACACTGGGGTCACAATTTGTATTGTGTTAGCAGGCCCAGGGCTGAAGTCTCCAGGCCTGCTAGCAACTCCTGCACTCCCAAACAGGTGTGGTTCTCTCCTGCAGGGTTTGCTACTACTTCCCACTACTACTCCCTAGATGGCCTGACCCTGCTGGTGGGAAGGGAGGCCATTTAGGCACTCCTCAGGAGATTGGGGATAAGTGAGGGTTGTCCCCTGGGCAGTACCAGCCTGCTTCCTGGCACTGCCAAAGGGGCAAAACTGGCATTGCCCATGGGGCACCTTGGTACTGCCCATTAGGCATCAGCAAAGCAGTAAGACTCTGCCTGCCACTCAGCACTGGGATTACAGGCAGAGAAAGGGAGGAAGAATAGTGATCAGGACTGGTCAAACTGAGATTTGGAGCTATGGGAGAGTGTCAGGATTCCTGGGGTGGGGATGTTGGGAAAATCAGGGCTGGGCTGTCCAGGGAGGCGGGCAGAAATTTGGGACTTCCAAGGAGGGTTGGAGTCAGGGCTGCCTGAGGAGCAGGGTGCGGGTGGTCAGGGCTGGCTGGCAGGGTAGGGGGGGAATCAGGAGATTGGGATTTGCTCAGAGAGATCCAGAAGGGCAGCAATCAGGAGTCGTGGGATTGGCCAGCGATCGGGAGGGCCGGCAATGTGGGGCCACTGCACCTACACCAATCTCTGCTCTGATAGGTTGGTGTATGCGCAATGGCCCCCTCAACATTATGCTGCCAGTCTCTTGGCTGAGAATAGGACCCATCCCCAAATTTTCAGAGTGAATCCCACTATCATACTCTATAGTGCTCAGAGGATGGGAGATTCATTCTGAAAATCCCATTAAAAGAAAACAATGGGAGTTACTCCACTTTTCACACAAATTGAGGACTTTGAATTTTTTGGAAGAATCTTAGCCATTATCTATAGAATATGGAAAATAAGAAAGTGACTTAAAAGATACTATACATAATGATTTTTCTTTCTATTAAGATTATTTTAGAAAGTAAAATATTACACGAACAAGGGTTATACGTATCTTTTCTGTTGTAGAAGTTGCCTTAAAGAGATAACAGCGGTACTGGGACCTGTAAGGTTTAAAAGGTGGTGGGAATCAGTGAAAGATGCTACCACAAACAGGATTTCTGTTTTTTCTTATTGCCAATGGTCAGTGTGTTTTGTATGTGAGGGGTGGGTATTTTCTTTTCCTCGAAGTGATTTAAATAATTCCAACAGCAAGCATTTAGTGAATTAAAAGATAGGTTATTTTCTCAGCTGTGTTTGCTGCCTATGCTGCTTGTGCATTCTAAGGTTTCTGTGCTTTGTTTGATTTGATAGAGATATTCAAAATCATGAGGGAGCTGTAAAGAGCAGATAGGAGAAATTGTTCCTGCCTGTAAAAGGATCAAAAATAAGAGGGCACAGGTCAGAAGTGATTTGTAAAAGAAGCAAATGTGCTGTTTGGGTGGCACGGTAGCACAGTGGTTAGCATTGCTGACTTATAGCGCTAGCGTCCCGGATTCAATTCCTTGGGTCACTGTCTGTGTGGAGTTTTCACATTCTCCCCATGTCTGGGTGGGTTTCCTCTGGGTGCTTTGGCTTCCTTCCACAGTCCAAAGGTATGTGGGTTAGGTTAATTGGCCATACAAAATTGACCCTACTGTCAGGAGGCTTAATAGGGCAAATGTGTGGGGTTATGGGAATAGGGCCTGGGTGGGATTATGGTCGGTAAAGACCCAAAGAGCTGAATGGTCTCTTTTTGTACTGTAGGGGTTCCATTCCATTCCACGTGAGAAAACACTTTTTCCACACAAGAGATTTGGGCCTGGAAAAAAAAAACAGAAAACGCTGGGAAATATCAGCAGGTCTGACAGCATCTGTAGAGAGAGAATAGAGCCAAATGTTTCCAGTCTGGATAACCCTTCATTAAAGCTGGAATGGACTGTCTGGAAGTATGGTATATGCAATTTGAATTAAGGTGTTCATGAGGCATTAGATTATTACTTGAACAGATACAATGTTCAGTATGAGGAAAAGCCAGGGGAATGGCTATGATGCTCATTTAGACAGCGGTGGCAGATATGATGGGGCAAATGGTCTCCTTCTGAGCCAGAACAATTCTGTGATTCTGTTCACTGTTTTACAGACTCAGCTATGAGCTCATTGTACAAGCTGGCAGAAAAAGAGATTTCTAAACCTGACACTACTGGATGGAAATTCATTGTGTGTTAAAGAAAACAAATGTTTGCACCATTTTAATGCAGAAATAAAGTAGGTAATTTAAAGCAGTAAACTAACAAACAGAAAATCCTGGAAATACTCAGGCAGCATATTGTGTTAAATGCTTCCAGAATTTTCTGTTTCCAAGTTACAATATCAGCAATATTTTTATTGCCTGATTTGTGAATTGTTAATGACAATTGTCTTTGACAATTATTCAGTGTAATTGGGAACTAGTTGTGGTGAGAGTCCAGCTATTAAAACCATTTCCTGCCTATAACACCCATGTTTTGGGTGCAATGAAGTGACATTCATGCAGACCATTGTGCGTACACTGACAGATATAGTGTGCTGGCAGGAGATACTGTGTGATGTCTCATCATCCACATTTTCATTCACATGGGGATTAAGTAAAGATGAAGGGAAAAATACAATTACAATTTATGGCTGTCTCCGTCTAATTTGTAGTAAGTCTATAGTTTCTTTGATGAGTTGATGCTTTGGTTGAAGATCTTATAAATCAGAGGACTTTCAGTAAGAATAAAGAACAAAGAGAACAAAGAAAAGTATAGCACAGGAACAGGCTCTTCAGCCCTCCCAGCCTGTGCTGTTCATGATACCTTAACTAAATGAAGAAAAATCCTTCTGCCCTTATTAGGTTCATATCCCTCTATTCCCTCCCTATTCATGTATCCATCCAGATGCCTCTTAAATGTTGCTATTGTGCCTACTCCTACCACCTCTAGCAGCGAGGTCCAGGCACCTACCACTCTTTTCATAAAAAACTTCCTTCATGCATTTTTGAGTTTCAAATCCTCTTGTAGCCAACTTTTTAGGAGGTTGGTTCTCAGGCTAACTTAAAGTGGAAGTCTGTAGGCAAAAGGTCTTTTCCTACCTTTAAGGTATGGTTGTTTATTACCCTGGCTACTTGGAGATCTTGCTACTGGAATTCTGTCTGCAGAACAGCTTCCTGCTGTTTTAAAAGCAGACAACGTACATGGCTGCCTGCCCATGTGACCTGTTACAAGTCCAACATCCTTTTCCTAATAAGGTGGGTGGGCTAGGTCAATTATACATCCTGTGTAATGACCTTCATGGCTTGAGAGTTTGAGACAGCCAGTATCTTTGTATCTGAATGACCCATTCAATTTAAAATTGCACTTTTGAACTAGTTTCAGGAAAAGGCATTGAGTCAAGTTCAGACTTGAAAGTTCCATTTATTAATTCTTGGGACAGAGGACTGTTCCAATTCACAAGAGAAGTCAGATGATCCACAGGTGGCTATCTTTTTGTAGTTTTTTTCTGTGTTTTTTAATATAAAGTATTGACTGAAAGTCCATCATAAATTGAAACATGAGAGTACATTAAAAATGCACCAATTAAAGCAGAAAATAGTGAACATAGATTTCCAAACAATTGAAACAAAATGACTAATGCCCAACATATCTTTAATAATCTTTTGTTGGCAGATTTTAGGGAAAGACATTTCATGAAATATGGTTATTGGGGGCCAGTTTGTGTTGTAATGTTATCCTCACCTTTGGAATTTAAAATAGATCCAGTCAGCTTGTCCACTGCATGGATGGAATGTAATTAGAGTGTCAGCTTCCACCAACAAAACTAATGGCACCCAACTTCTGGGAGGCCCAAAGGATTAAAACTCCTCATTGGCAGCAGCAATTCTGCTGTTGAGACTCACAACTCTACATTTATTTTCCAAAGATGTGCATGTTGGGTGGATTGGGCATTTAAATTGCCCCTTGGTGTCGGGGAACTAACTGGGTAAATGCATGGGATTCTGGAGATAAGGCCTGGATGGGATTGTGGTCGGTGCCGAGTTGATAGGCCAAATGGCCTCCTTCTGACTGTAGGATTCTATGATTTTATGTCCCCCAATAAGGCCAAAATCCTGCTCTCAAGGGCTATGGACCAATCAGAGGCTGGCAGCCCTCCTTTATTGGCAGAGCCACCAGGAGAAGGATCTTAACTTGAAGGTGCCGTCTCTTTCCCCTTGCTACCTCTATCAGTGAAGTTACCAAAGCTGTTGATTCTCACTGGTAGCTCTGAGAGCAGGGCTGCTGTAACCCCACACATTTACTCCGCTAATCCTTCGACACTAGGGTCAATTTAGCCTGACCAGTCAACCTAACCTGCATGTCTTTGGACTGTGGGAGGAAACTGGAGCACACAGAGGCACAGGAAGAATGTTCAAACTCCACACAGACAGTGACCCAAGGCCAGAATTGAACCTGGGACCCTTGCGCTGTGAGGCAGAAGTGCTAACCATTGTGCCATCATGCTACCCATTCCAACTCAAATTAATTAAAGAGCCATCACCTTAAAAGTTAAAGTGGGTGAGCCAGCCAAGCATAGCCAGGCTAAACCTGACTCTTATGTGACAGTGCGGAATCCCACCTTCAGTGTATAGAATGCCAAACCAAGCAAGCTACACTAAACGTTCATATGATACTGGTCGTGCCTCAGCTCTGTAGGAAATTCTAGGTGCCACATTTTAGAAAGGATGCAAAGGCCAAGAGAGAGTGCAGAGGAGACTTACAAGAGCGGTACCAGAGTTGCAGTTGGGTGAATGACTAGAGCTTTCTTGCACTTGATTTCTTTAGGAAAGGGGTTTGAGTGAATGCCAATGTAAGTACTCAGAAACAAACAATAGGTGAACTGAACTGAGTTCAAACAAGGACACAGGCAGTAGTGTTCTGGATGACAACAAGTTTATAGAGGATAGGCTCTGGGAGGCCAACCGGGAGTGTGTTGAAATAATCAAGTCTAGAGGTAATAAAGGCATAAATGAGAGTTTCAGCATGTGATGCGGAGAGTTATGTGGAGAGAATGCACTATCTAAAAGGGTGATAGAGGCAGATTGAAAGGAACTTTTCAAAGGGAATTAAGGCGGACATGTACAGGACTGTAAGAATAGGGAAGTGGGGCTATTGGCACGATGGGAATCGTCTTGCACTATGCTGTATCATGCTATTATTTTAAAAACATTTCTGTTTATAGAGGAGTGAAGGAGCCGGGTTTTCCTGAAATTAGGAGGCAAATTCCTATAAAACTCAGTTTTTTGTTGCCGTTAGTTTCAAAACAATTATCAAATTAACTGGACAACTGGATGGTTTTTTTTTGTTTTTCTATTTCCAACATCCATTTAGGCAAATGGTGAGAGGATTTCTTGCATTTGATTTCTTTAGGAAAGATGCTTAATTGGGATCCAATAGAGGCTGCACAGCAGAGCGCTGAAAGGTGAACCAGATATAGTCTGAGTAAGGAAATGGGCAGCAGTACTTGGACGAACTCAAATCTTTGGAGACCCATCGGTAATGTATTGGAATAGTTATATCTCGAGCCAATAAAGACATGAACGAGAATTTTAGCTGCAGATGAGCTGAAATAGAAACAGAATGGGTTGATATTACAGAGGTAGGGGAGTTTAAAACTAGAAGACATAGGTTTAAGGTGAGAGGGGTGAGATGCAAAAGTGTTCAGAGGGGCAATTTTTCCAGAGGGTGGTGACTGTCTGGAACAAGCTGCCAGAGGTAGTAATAGAGGCGGGTATAATTTTATCTTTTAGAAAGCATTTAGATGGTTACATGGGTATGGCGGGTATAGAGGGATATGGGCCAAATGCAGGCAATTGGGCTTAGCTTAGGGGTTTAAAAAAAAGAAAGGGCAGCATGGACAGCTTGGGCCGAAGGGTCTGTTTCCATGCTGTAAACCTCTAGATGAAAATAGATGGTCTTAGTGGTGTGGCTGAAGTGTGCTTGGAGGGTCATCTGGGATCACATCTGATACCATGGAGACAGGAAACAGGAGCCAGGCCTGTTTTAGTTTAGAAACCTGTCTCTAGTAGGAAATTAATTTCACATTTTCACAGGGATGAACCATTAATTGATATGGAAGTGAATTTTTGGCTACTTTACAGCTTGTGGTGGAGGGAATGGATGCAAGTAAGATGAAGTGTGGAACTTATTTAGACATCCCACAGCAGCTCTCACTGAGAGTGTTGGTTGTTCTGAGGAAGAAAACCGTGGTTTGTGCCAAAACATTCTAAATTACCAAAGGACAGTTAGTTGTCACCATGAATCTATTGTGGAGGCTATGAGGGAGAATCTCTTCCTGGAAGGTGACAGCAGGATACCACTTCATTGTACATCTCTGTTTGATGTCTTCTCCCTCTATCTGCAATTCATTATCCTCTTAAATCCTGCTTTTGCTGTGATAAGCAATCCTCTTCCAGGGCCTAACTGTCGTCAAGGTCCATATGTCTCAGAGTGTCATGCTATATAAAACATAACAGACCATTACAATGATTAAGATTCTTACACAGGGTATACGGGGTATCTCCCTACATGTCTGGGCACTAGAATTCAATCTTCTGAAGCCCAATAGTCTGCCCAATGATTGTCCTGCTAAGCGGGTACCATTGGCTTCAGAGACTCTGCACTTCTATCTAGGCCTGTCATGGATAAAAGAGTAAGCATCTCTACAAGGACTTCTCTTTTCTCTGGGATCCGTCCACCCACTTTGGGGGTTGAATGAAGACCTGAGACAGCTGGACTGGCAGATTTTGGAGGAGTTCTGGCAATTACCAGGAAAATGAGCATGAAGGACACTCTTGTTTTGAACACTGGGGGAATAGAAACTCTTCCTATTGATGGCCAACCACTGGGTGTTTTGATAAGGTGCAATTGATGATGCCCTGTACTGGATGATGGATAAGCAACCTGATCATTTAGCAAAAGTGGGAACAGTTGAGAGGGGTGATGATGAAATAGAGCTGGATGTCATTTGCGTACATGTGAAAATTAACATGTGCCTTTGGAAGATATCACGAAGAGTTGGCATGTAAATGAGAAATCAAAAGGAGGAAGGGCAAGGATTGATTCATCTCAACTAATCACACCCTCACAGTAACAACTCCCCTGCAACCCTCAGCTGTCTGGGACCACACAGCCCTGCATCCAGCAACTCACAGACTGATTCTTAATCTCACCTCAAACCCAACATCCCCAAATTGACTCCTCCAACCCAAACATCCCCAATGTCTGATACCCCTGAACATCTGACTCTACAACTATCCATCTCCTGACTCCCAACCTGAGCCCCCCAACCTAACTCTCTCAACTCCAGTGCCCTTAACATACATCTGAACCCACCCCCACATCTCCCCATAATTGACCACCTCCTACGACAACCTGATCTACCTAAAAACCCAGATGACCAATTCCCTCAATATCTGATGTCCCCACCATCCTGATACTTGACCCCAACATCACCTCAACAACCAAATCCCCAACAACTGACGGTCCCAAACGCTCCAATCCAAATCTCCCAGTGTCTAACACCCTGACAACCAAACCCCTTGACGACCGCACAGCCCCACTGCCCAGACCAAACTCTCACCTCCCTCACTGCCAACAACCCTCTTGACACCCCTCCGAACCTCCCAACCACCCAAATCCCCCTACACCTACCTTGGACACGTACCTTCTCAATTTCACTGGGCCCTTTAAACTTAACTGCTTTACGGCAATAGTGCAATAACAAAGGGAACTTGGCTTCATTGAGTTTGATGCTGACTCTTTTGCTGCAGATCCCAAGGAATTCTGGCCATCAGAAGTTTCAGCCAATTTGAATAGGTAAATGCGCTTTACTCTTGTAATTCCAGCAGATCATCATTTTCCAATACTAGTTTCAAATTATGGCCCAATTATTGCTTTGATTTCATATCTGACCCAATTGACCAATCTCACATGGCTCTCCATGAATGGCCTCAAACGATCTGTTAGAAAACTCTGGAAGATACTGATTTGGAAGGATTAAGATGAAAGCATGTTCCAAATGTTAGTTTATGAATTTGAGTGTTAACGGTGGTGCCCAGATTGGCTCTGTCAGACTTGTCCAGTGTCAATGCAGCACTTTCACTTCAATCCCTCCTAAAATTGCTCCATGGGCCTCAATTCCACATTTACTTAAAACATTTTAAGTAAGAGGTTGGAGCATTTGGGGATGACAGGTTCATAAATAAATTACTAACTTCGACTTGCTACCATCTCAGCAATAGCTAAAGTTTTTGATAGCTTCTTAAGAGTTTAATTTTAACAACCTTTAAAATCAGGACAGTTTGAACAAAATGTTTCCCTTAGATATTGAATTGACAGTTTGACAAACTTTATCTTTGTAATCAAGATACCTTCTCAAACGTAACAACAGATTCCAGTCCTTACCAAGAAGATAAAAGAAACTTCATTCTTCTGAATTATTTATTTACGACCTGTATTGCTAACAGGGCAAACCATCCAATAAGGGGTTTGTTCTCCTTATAGTGTAACTCAATTATAGACCATAGATTAAACTTGAGCAACTCTCCCAGCCCTATGTACTGTTCAAGCAGCACAGTGGGCCAGGAGATATCAGTGGAGACTGTTTCGTGGGCTCCCTGCTGAGTGCCATCACTTCCCTATGTCTCAGCAGCTAACATTTCCAATGTAATCAGCTCCACAATAGAAACCAGCGTGGAGTTGATTTTAATATGGAAATCTCGATTTACAATTCATTAGCGGGCCTGGAACAGATGTCCCCGGGCTTACTAACATCTCCCCACCGCTGCCAAGAGTGATTAACAGCAGTGGGATTTACTCCTGCTCCCCATTAATGGGGAAGAGGTAGCCCAATCCCACTGGAGAAAACAGAGGCATTTCCAGGAAGTCAGGAATGAGGGGTTGTTCCTTGGGCAATGCCAGCCTGGCACCCTGGCACTGCCCAAAGGAACAAACTGGCATTGCTGAAGGGGCAACTTCACACTGCCCACTGAGCATCAGGCAGTGCCAAGGGGGCTAGGCTTGTTGGGCTTACTGGGGGATGGTTGGTGGGGGTGAGAGGTCCTGCTGCCACTCTACATTGGGGTGACTGGGAGAGGGAAGAAAGAGGTGTTTGAGGCTAGCCATCTGGGTGTGGGTAGTGGGGGATCTTGGGAGGAGGTAGATCGGGACTTTCAGGGAAGGGTCGGAGACACCAAGCCGGTCAGGGTGGCAGACAGATCAATTCTGTCTGGGGAGGTTTGGGATGGGGAGATTGGGGCTGGCTGGATGGGGGGGACATAAAGGCTGGCCCAGGTGGCCAGCAATCGGGTGTAGGCAGGTCTGAAGGCCAGCGATGGGGTGTTGAGGAATTGCCCAGCAATCGGGCTGGCCAGCAATCTAGAGGCCGATAATATGGCGCCACTGCACATGTGCCGATCTCCACCCTGCCAGATTGATATACACGCAGTAACCCTCAGGTGGGAATAGGCCCTCTTCACAGATTTCCAGAGTGAATCCCTCTAAAGCACTCTGTGATGCACAGAGTGTTGGAGATCCATTCTGGAAATCACACCGAAAAAACCCGGAGGAAATTATCCCCATTTCTCCACACATTTGGAGCTTAGAATATTTCTAGGAGAATCCTGGCCAACATATCAATGTAATTGTTAAATGTCTATGTAACATTCTATTGATTATTGTGAAGTTTCACTCTAAAATGAACAAACACAGGAATGTCTGTCAAGGAGTTTGATTGCTACAGCTAAAAGTGTGAATTAGTCAGTCCGCTTCCATCCGGGCATCTGCAGTCAATCCCAGAGAGTAAGGAGTAGTCAGAAAGAGAATCAGTTTGACCAGCCTTTACAATTTTGGTGGAAACTGAATGCCATGCATATTGAGCTTAAACCCATTCACTCTCTTTGACAGAGACAACCAGTGTGGACAGATTGGAGGAGCTAGTGGATCAGAGCTTTCAAGAATCACTTGTCTTCAGCACTTCCTGGTACAGTACAGTCTACAAATTTCTCCACTATTGAGAGTCAATTGCACAGTTTGGGCAGTGCTTAAAAGACTTGCAGAATATTGCAAGTTTGAAGATGTGCTAAATGATACCATTCATAATCGATTTGTTTGTGGCCTGTATAGCAAAGCAACACAATAATGTCTATTAATTGAGAGCAATCTCACACTGCAGAATTGCTGTTGCCATGGAGTTGGCTGCAAAAGAAGTTCAACAATTGAGTTTGTGCACTCAAATACATAAAATATCAACTGAATGAATACCCAAGGGTTCTGGAACTCTATGCGTGTTACCGGTATGCAAAACAAGGGCAAAACAGGGAACACTGGTGTAAAGATATGGAATATTGAAGTTGTGAACAAAAAATAGAATGAGTGCACAGGAAGAAGAAGCAAGCAAGAATAAAAATAAGAAAAAAGAACAGAATAAAAGAAGAAATGTCCATGTTGTACAACATAGTCGGAAAGAATGAAGAGACTCACAGATAGTCTGGAGGTTGTTGCTCTTGATATGGTAAATGGTGAACCGTAAATAGGAAATGGCCAACACCGATGTGACCCTCTGGCATTTTTTTTAATCTTCCCACTGACATTGGTTGGTTTAACCGGTATTGAAATAGGAACTAGAGCTTATCTCTTCATCTGAACAGTGATTGAGGTATTGAATTTCTCAAAGAGGTCAGATGGTGTAGGGGTTATAGGAAAGTCCTGATCATTTAAGTCTGAACCTGAACTTTCCACAGGGTCCAATCTTGGCAGATCTGCAACTGGTGTGTATTCTCCTTTAGACAATGTCATCTCTAGTCTGGACAGAGTAACAGCCAGGACCAGACTGCGTAAGGACTGTCGCAGGAATAGTTCCAAACCAAAATTCTTTGGCCTTGATGGAAAGTTTTGTGTTTTGCCTTGTTTTCCCATTTTTCAACTTCTGCTAGTTTTTTCTGCTCCACAATCTCCTTGGAGGTTTGAAAAGATTAAATGCTGCCTTTTCATCTTGAGCACTTCAGGAGAGGTCTTGGTCTTGGAATGTGTGCAATTCTGGTAGACAAGCAAAAATTTGTTAAGGATAAATGAACTTTGTGTTCCTTTGTTGTTTTCAAAGTGTGTCCCATGGTTTGGACAATGTGTTCTGCTAAACCATTCATAGCAGGGTGATACGGTGTGGAAGCAATATGTTGAATACCATTTTCTTGTAGGAAGTTCTCAATTTCCTGTGAGACAAATTGAGGTCTGTTGTCACTTACCAGTTGGCCAGGAAATCTAAAATGACTTCTCCCAACTTCTCAATGGTCTTCTCAGAAAAGGTAAATGTCATCACAGCAATCTCTGGACACTTAGTGTGAGCATCACATGCTACTAAGAATATATATTTACACATGAAGAACATGTTCTAGCTATTTCTTCAATTTCCAGATCAAGTCCTGGCCACCAGAAATAATTTCTTGCTCTTTCTTCCATGCGTACAATTCTGGAGTGATCTTCGTGTAACTTCTCTAACACCCAATTCCTCAATGGTGGTGGAATAATCACTGTGAATGCCCACTGAAGACATCATGACTATATGGATAGTTCCATTATCCTGGGAAGTTAGGGCTTCAGACTAGGTATTAGTGCCAAAATCTTTCCTCACAAAACTATAGACACCACTTGAGATAACTCCAAAAGTGTTTTTTGTAGCTGCTCAGAAGTGACTGGTGCATGATCCACTTGTTCGAAGTATTATCCTTTGAGCAGTCTGAAAAACTGCCTGGTAGTGGCAACCTTGAAAGTCCGTCTGCATTACAATATAGGTTTGACTGTCGGTGCTTAATTGTGTAAGTATGTGCAGTCAAGAGCAATGCCCGTTTTTGCATTCTACCTGCTGCAAGGGATGGAATTCCTGTGTGTGGTTCAAAAATGGTGGTGAGTGAATGATGCTTTGTGCATGCTGGTTGATCCTACCATCATCACTAGTTCTGTTGTGTATTTGGAAACATGACACTTGGGAGCACTTTAGTAAAAAATAACTGACCTTTATTTGTGTCATGTAATCGCTTCTGGGGTTTCTGTTTTTCTCTATTTCTTGCTCCACATGTCAGGAAATCACTTCCTCTTGTCTATATTGTTACATTACTACAGCAGGCCTCTATAATGAGCCAATATGAACAAGTCCAAATATATAACAAATAGGCGTTAATTCATTGGGATAGCTGTGAATCAGGCATTTATGCTCCCCGTTCAAACTGCACCACATTTACACAATAACTTGCTAAAATGTTGACCATCTACAGTGATGGCACAGCCAATGATTTCTATTGTGGAAATGTTTAATTTCACAATTTGTATGTTTCATAGGTATAACTTTTAGACCAGCGCAATTAGAGAATTTCACCCAATTGATTCATATTTTTGTTGGAAACGTGCCGTGTAACCCATTTTGGAGATAGGCTCTATATGGAATATACTGCTAGCAGCACATATCTAGTTAGATAGTAGTCCTCGCAGTGGGAGAGCTAGTTACTCCTAGTCTGTTCATGCCTGAAGTGCGATGCTGTGAGACCATCCCTTGCACATCAGCCCAGATGGGACCAGACCACTGCTGGGCTTCTTTCACCTTTTCCTCTGTGTGGTCACCCTCACTACTCTTCTTGATATTCTCCTCATCTGAGGAGGCTGTGGTACTTGTCCATGTCCTCCACGTCCAGGTAGTTTCCCCTCTGCAGCGCCAAGTTGTGAAGAGCACAGCAGAGCACAATGATGTGGGAAACCCTCTGGGGTCTATATTTAGGGCACTCTGTGCCCAGTCTAGGCACCTGAGCCGTATTTTCAATAAGCAATCACCTGCTTGACCAATACACACGTTGCAGCATGAGCCTCATTGTAACGAGTCTCCACTGGTAATTGTGGCCTCCATACTAGCGCCATCAGCCACCTCCTGGGTGAATAATCCTTGTCCTTGAGAAGCCAACCCTCCAACTGCTTTCCATCAAAGATGGTGGGGATCTGAGAGTGCCCCAAGATGTTGCTGTCCCAAGGAACCAGGCACAAACCTACAAGAAACACATTGTGTGGTCACAGGTAAGCTGCACATTGAGAGCGTGGAATTCCTTACAGTTCATGAATGGCACAGCATGGTGCCCTGGAGAGCATAAGGCCAAGTGGGTGTAGAAAATCAAACCTTGCCCCTGGGGCAAAGCGCATGGTCCTTGTGTATCGACTCTATGTTTGTCTGGTAATAGTGAGCTGAGTGGTGAGATTGAACTCTTATTAACTTTGGTAATGGAGCATCTGAACAAATACCCTAGGGCAAAACAAATCATGGCAAATACGTTTCATCCATTATCATCTGGAATTTGCATGCAGTAATAATGATGGGTGCCATTATTGCTTCATTACTACAGTGCTGGCTTCCAGCACATTCAGCTGGAATGTTAGTGTATCTTATAGGTGAGGTGAAAAGTAGATTTGTTTTCTTTGTCCAGTTTCCTTAGTGGATTGTTTCTATTAATGAGTTCCAGTCTTCAGCTTGGCTGAAGAAATTTATCCCAGTTGTGATAAGCAGATTTGAGTGCCTTACTGATGGATGCAGCTTAGTCTGGAATGTTCTGGGCTCTTTGAGGACAGAGCTAGGGTAAGGAAGACTGGTAAAATGACAATTAGGTATCATGCCTAATGTTTTCTTGCCATCATGCCATTTTGTCAGTGATGTGAAAGGTGGAGATGGCTGTGCTGTCTGGAATCCAATTCAGCCCCTTAAGTGGTCCCACTAAATGTCTCTTCTCACTTTGCTGACATTTTACCAGCAGTGAGAGACATCAATGCCTGGGTGGACCTTAAATTAAGCCCAGGTAGCCTCCCAGTGGGCTCTGAGAGGGAGCTTCCTTTTCTGGGCTCTCCTTTGTCCTAAAGGAACACTTCCCCCTTTCCCTATCAGCTACAATAACTTATTCCCCGTGGCATCAGCACCCTCAGAAACCACTACCCCTACTATCACCAGGCCTATCTGACAAGCTACTTGATAGCCTGCCATTCATAAAATGAGGCTGCGAGTTCATCACCTGGCAAAACAGAGTCTCCCAATCACACCCCTGTGGCAGCACTCCTACTTCTCCTGAAATGCTCAACCACTATGTCAAGATGAGGAGGTTAATGACGAAATAGTTGTTTATCAAAGTTGAACACCTTTCACCAGAAGTCAAATGATAGCAGCTCATACATAAAATTAAATTTATTATCCTTGTTAATTTGAGTAAATTAATTTAATTTCTTTGCAAAATAAAGTAAATGAATTTCCTCAGGATAAAGAAATAATCATTCTTTGCAATATAGTAGTTCCTTTTGATCAGCAGTTTTACTGTGAAATAAGGATGACCTTGGTTGTATAGAAGGTGTTGTCAGTAAGGGGGATTATGAATGTAATTCATTGCATTACAACATCTTACAGCACAGAAGGAGACCAATTCAGCTCATTTGGCTTGTGTTAACCATTTGAAGAGCTATTCAATTACCCCGAGTGCCCTGTTTTTCAAAGCCATATGATTTTTTCTTTTTCATGTTCATATTGAATTTTCTTTTGAAAATAACTATGGAATTTTCTTTCACCATCCTTTAGATTTAATTCCCAATGCAGAACTTGAGCACAAAAATTACTGCACATTCTGGTGCAGTACTAATGGAGCAGGAAACTTTGGAATGAGATGTAAGTCAAAGCCCCAAATGCTTGCTTGGGTAGATGCAAAAGATCACATGGCATTTTTTCAAAAGTGAGCAGAGGAGTTAACGTGGTATCTCTTGCTCAACATCAGAAAAACATATTATCTAGTTGTTATCACATTGCTATTTGTAGGAGTTTGCTGAGTGCAAGTTAGCTGCCATGTTTCCTACTACAGTGATTGCATTTCAAAAAGTACTCTGTTGGTCGTAAAATGCTTTGAGACATCCAGTGGTCATGAAAAAAGCAATATAAATGCATAACTTTTTTCAGGCAGTGTATTGCAGGTCATAATGATTTGCTGGATAAAAATATCCATCTTCTCATTAGTTTGTTTGCCAGTGATCTGGAGTCTATGTCCTCTGGTTACCAACCCACCCATCAATGGAAACAGTTTATCCTTATTTGCTGTATTAGAAGTTTTATAAATTTGAAAACCTCTACTATATTTGCTCTTAAACCTCTGCTTTAAGGAGCACAATCACAGTTTCTCCAGAGTCTTCATATAATTGGAGTTCCTCATTCCTGCTATCATTCTGGTAAAATCCCTTCTACAGAACCTTCAACTATAAGACCATAAGACATAGGAGCACAGGTAGGCTAACTGGCCCATTGAATGTGCTCCAGCATTCAATGAGATCATGACTGATCTGATATGTAAATCCTCAACTGCACTTTCCCACCTTACTCTCATTATCCTGATTAAAAATCTGCCTTGATCATACTTATCGATCCAGCCATCTGCTGTAAAGAATTTCACAGATTCACTACCCTCTGAAAGAACAATTTTTTCTTCATCTGTGTCTTAAGTGAGTAATCGCTTACTCTGAACATAGACTCTCCCACAAAGGGACACAACCTCTCAGCCAAATCCCCTGAGAATCCTATCTGTCTCAATAAGGTCGCCTCATTCTTCTAAACTCCAATGATTATAGGCCCAACCTACTCAACCACTTCTCATAAGAAAATCCTTCCATACCCAGAATCAACTAGTCAACCTTATCAGGACTGCCTCCAATGCCACTACATCTTTCCTTAGATAAGGGGACGAAAACTGTTAGATTTCCCAGAACATTTGCTTTTGGACTTTGTTATGACTATGAAAAATGCATGTTTCGCTGATTCCCAATACCAACATTTTTCACATGGATTCTTTTGCAAACAAGTAGGGTACTTTTATGTTAAAAATTAATTTCTCATGGCTTCTTATTATTTTCCATACCTCTATCAAGTCTGTGCATTAAATAATTTTGAGCAGAATATAGGTAGCAGGTTTGTCCTTCACGGTTTATGACTTTTAGCAGGTGAGGGTTGAGTTGTGTTTAGGAATTTTGACTGTTTTCTCCACCCAGTCACTGTTTGAAAGACTGTTCCATCGTTTGTTGGACAAAGACCTTTGAGCTGAGTGAGATGTGTTTACGCTGTTACTATCAAAGGGTCTTTCATCTTCACAAAGCAAATTATTAACACATTCCATTGAAGAGGTGGGGGTGGATGCTGGCCCTAGCGAAAAAAAATAGTTGGCTAAAATGGAACAATTTCTTTCACAAACACTTTTATGATAGTGAATGGCTCCCTGCCAAGGACCTCATGCCCAGTGAAGCACTGCTAACTGATTGTTAGTCTGCAGAAGTCCTGTAGGCAGAGCCTTTTGTGCGTAGGAATTTCCAATAAAGCCAATGGTGTGGGAGGTGTAGGTTTCTCTAGATTCAGTCAGATGGGGTTGTGTGCACTGAGCTTAGTCTGAACCTGCACCAGAGCAATTTTTTTTCTTGGATGAATGAATAACAATGTTTGTTCCAAAGCAGTTTCAAGGTTAGAAATTTATTTGCAGATTCTTTTGATTATTTTCAAAGCTAATATGGTCAATGAATAAGAAATCTTTTTTAAACCTTTTAAACAAGTAGGTATATGGAAAACACAAAGCATGTTGCATGGAAAAGGCAGCCATAAAGCATAATGGCTACAGCAGTGACTTAAGGTAAATATGTGTATCACATTGTACACCCAAAGACTCTTCTTAAGGCCTTTCACAAATACCTTTGGTTATCAAATGCCAAAGTGGGTTTGGCATTGTGTTCTGGGGAAAATGGACAGAGATTGGATCAAAACAAAGGGAAATTTGTTGACATTCAGAACACATTGGAAATTACCCTGACATAAATGATTACCTGTTGTTCCATGGCAGCTGATTTGTGTAATGGAGGCTTCATGTATAAGTCCTGGAATTAGACCAGGCATTTGACCATGAAATAAAAGGCAAAAAAAGCAAAGACCCAGGGAGCTTGTTGCTATCATAACAGCAGGAAGCACAAACCTGGCAGGAAACTACCATTGCCTTTATGTATTCTTACTTTTGAGATTGCAAAGAAAGTACTGACTAGTTTACCATAGCAAACATGTACCAGTAAGTTGCACCAGTGATTACATTTTCTTTTCCGATACCGCAATGTAAAGAAACCATTCTGTTGTTAATGTTAAACTAATTAGTAACAAGGGCATAGTTTCCACTGAATGTCATCAGTTTCTTATTGAAGAACTATGCACAATAGGCATCAGTACTCTCTTTGATTTACAAGAATTTGGCATAGGCAGACCAGCGTTCCTTGCCAAGTGATGCAGGTGTTGAGCGACTGTTTACTAAAAGTAGCACTGCCATCGTTACACTACATCTCTTTAGCTGTTTTCATGGACAACAGCTATTGCACGCTAAAGCATTCTCATGGCCTTAATGAAAACTTTATCTGTTACTGCTATAAATAGAACTATTCCTGGGCATGGTGAGATCAGGACCAAAAGGAAGGAGAATTTATGGAAATGACAGGAAGTCAATCCAGCCAGCAATTTAATTCTGCCCTTGGGCATTTGTTTCTTTGAATGCACATTTTTGTTGTCAACTGCAGCAATTATAAAGGGAGAGAGTCTAAGGCTCATTTAGTTGTAATGTCAAAATCTACAACACTGCCCAATTGATAGATGATTGAATGCATACACTTCTTATTGAAAAAAGCAGAATAACATGTTACCTGAACGAGTACAGACTGGTGAAAAACTAGTTAAATGTCCTCAAACTGAGGATTACATTGCTGGCTTGGTTCACAAAGCTGATGTAATATTTCAGAAGTCAATTAACTCAAGAAATGAAAACAGTGAAAGGTATTAGTGACAAAAGGGCACAGTCAGTGTTTACCTAATGCAGTTCACATTACACTTTGAATGGATCCCATACATTAGACTAGTGATTATATCCTTCTCAGATTCCACTCAGGCAATTAATTGGTAAGGAACAGCATGCATCTCCTATTGGTTCAATTAGGCCATAAGACTTTCTCCACACATCCATAGTTACCCTGTATTACTGTAATACAAATTCCTTTCTTGGAGTTTTCACGAGTCCTTTGTATACTCCAGAAACCTAATTTAAATCGTGAGATTACCAAAATGCACTGCAGATGCTATTAAAATATTAAATTACAAGCTTCATCAGATAACATGAGAGGAGCTGTTTTCTTTTGTTATTTGTTTGTCACTTCTCTTTAAGAATGCGCCTTGAGGGCTGATGTTAATTACCGCGATGGTGGCCTGACCAACTGGCCAGAAGGTTGGGGACAACGCCACCATGGCTGCTTTCTGAAGGTCTGAGAAAATTCAGTTGGAATCAGGCAGCTAACTGCCTCCTGCCTTTGAAAATCTCTGTCTCCAAGAGCTGCTGGTCAGTCAAACGGCCAACAGCTCTTGAACCCCACCAACGCCATCAAGAATGGTACCATTGCTGGCATTGCAGCAAGCCTGATGCAGCCAAACGGAGGCAGCCTCGTAATTAAGCAGAGTTGTAGGTCTTTCCAACACCATTTAGGCAGGCCTAGTCTTGGGGAAGGGACAGATTTTTTTTACCCGGGCCAACATTTGTTGCTCGGAGGCCTTCCATGGGCTACAAGGTGCCCAATCAGGAGGCCATCCCCCTTTCCCACCCCCAATCCCACAAGGAGACCACTAAAATTTACCAAGTGACTTACTAAGTGCTGCACAATCCTCATTAATTGGCCACTTAAGGGTCTCAATTGGCCTTCACCAGGAAGGGCTATCCATGAGTTTACCTTTCCCTGACTTGATCGGGGATGGGTCAACAGGGTAACGAGCACTCCATCTCCCACCCTCTCTCCTTTTTTGCCTCCCAACTCTGAAGCCCAACCCAACCCAATTTGCTGCTAAGAATGGAAATTAATTTCATCCAGAGTTACCTGCTGATGTAATATAGACAAATCAATGTCCCGTATACTTCGAGAGTCTACTCAAAGAGCAACTCTTCAAGATTTGGTTTCCTTTTTTAACTGACATCAACCATCAATGGTTGTGAGGAAATAGAATAAATTGCCTCAAAGAGTTGATCAAAGTTTCATCAAGAAGATCTCTTATTTATTATTAAATAATGTTAGTAGCAAGCTAGGAAAGGCTTCAGATCATCAAAACATGTAGTGTTATCACAATCTTTAGCTTTTAACAACAGAAACAGTTTTAGGTCAGTACTGTACATTTCTGTACAGTACTTAATGCATGTCTTGATGGATTGTCCAGCCATTAAAACCTCATAAACAAATAAATGTGGGCTTTACTTTCTGATATTCCTCTTTCCTTTATGTAGGATGGTGCCTACTCCCACTCCATCCACCCTGTCCCCAAACTCCATGCCTCCTACCTCTCCCATATTGATGGAATGGTCATTACTCCAGCTCATAGGTTGCCATACTCCCTTAACTCTCCCCTCTGTAGTATGGCTTGCACTTATCTGAAATTGAGTGCTGCACATGTTAATGGGCTGAATTTTCTTTTGTCATCTTTAGGTAGCTTTTAAATAGCTTCCTGAATGTGTCCAGTGTCAAAATGTGTGTGTAGAAGGAGAGCAGGATGTTCTTGTAACAATAATTCTTTACAGAAAGGTTCTTTGTTCTGGACAGACTTTTGGGACAGACTCTGAGCAGATGCTACATGCTTCCACACAGGTCAGGAGAGAACATTTGGGATCAAATGGCCACTGACCTCCTTGTGCACCTCCTCCTGACTATTTATACACCAGCATTGGCTACAACTTAATAAAGGTCACATCCCTGCCCCCTAATACTGGAATGCTATAAGGGGAGGAGAGATGGTGATCTGAAAGAGTTTTAAAATGGTGAAGAAAGATATAGAAATGTCAAAGATTTTTTTCTTAAACATGACTTAATTTACACTCTGTTTAGATTAATGCGGCTCCTTTGTATATCTAATGGACTCCTGATCTGAAGCTCAGTTAGATGTTTCAAGTTGATATGATCCTATCTGTAGTAAAAGATCTAGACAAATCCTAATTTGTCCTCAGATTGACCCCATTGCATTCCCTCTCCTTAATCTTGTAGCAAACAGTTATCTGACTTCTAACAGTAATCTCCTTTATGTTTCTTTCAAGGATTAAAGTATATTTGTCTTACTTGGATTGTCATCCCTTTTTAACAAACATGTGGCATTAATTTACTTAAAGTTATTGGCTACAAATATAAACTTTTATTAGGATCGTGTTATGTAGAATCTCCAGCACGTGCCACAGTGTCCGCTGTATTGCTTCAGCAGACAAGCTCATGAAGTTGTTCAATTATATTGTTACTGACATTGCTAATAAATGAGGCACTTTGAAGTAATGCTCTTTTGCTCCTGATAAATGATAATCATATTTGAACCATCTTTAACATAAGGGTGACTGGCTTTATTTGAACAAAGCCTGGCCATTATCCTTTAGATTTTCTGTGATATTATTATAATACATGCTTCATGACATTTATGCAAGTTATTTTATTTAACTCATGAGTTCTCTGTGGGACATGTTCACTGAATTTGTAAATGTAATCCAACATACAAGCATAAAAAATTATGACACAGAAAAAGAATATTCAGCTCACAGTGTCTGTGCTGGCTGTAAAACATTATCCCACCGAATTTACAGACAGAATCAAACAACAGACTACTATGTAAAATTAAAGCACATGGGATTGCAGGTTATGTCTTGAAATGGATAGAAAGCTGGTTAACAGATAGGAAGCAAAGAGTTGGCATAAATGTGTCTTTTTCTGATTAGAAATCAGTGACTGTAGGGTTCTGCAGGGATCTGTGCTAGGACCCCAACTGTTCACATTATATATTAATGGTGTGGAAGAGGGAGTTGAATGTATTATCTCCAGATTTGCATATGATACGAAGTTGGGTGAGAGGATGAGTTTTGAGGAGGCTGCAGAGATACTTCAGCATGATTTGGACAGGCTGAGTGTGTGGGCATCTTATAGATGCAGATACAGTAAAGTATGGCTAAATGTGAGGTCATCTACATTGGTAGCAAAACTAGGAAGACAGGTTATTGCTTGAATGGGTGTAAATTAAGAGAGGTAAATACTCATTGAGACCTTGAAGTCCTTGTGCATCAGTTGGGGCAGGTAAACGCACAGGTACAGCAGGCAGTAAAGAAGGCTGGCCTTCATAAGAGAGGATTTGAGTATTGGGATAGAATGTTTTGCTGCAATTATATAGGGCATTGGTGAGACTGCAACTGGAGTATTGTTTTGGTGACCTTATCAGAGGAAGAATGTCCTTGCTATAGAGGGAGTACAGCAAAGCTTTACCAGGCTGGTTCCTGGGATGGAAGGAGTGCCATATGAGGACAGACTAAGTCAGTTGGGATTACATTCATTGGAATTTAAAAGAATGAGAGGAGATCTCAAAAAACTTATAAAATTCTAATAGGGTGAGACAGGGTAGATTCAGAAAGATTATTCCCAGTGGTGCGGCAGTTCAGAACTACGGTTCATAGTTTGAGGATAAGGGGTAAACCTTTTAGAATGGAAGTGAAGAGAAATTTCTTCACCAGAGGCTGGTGAATGTGTGGATGCACTTGGGGCCAAAAAAATTGTCTCATTTCAAGAAGAAATTAGATATGGCTCTTGGGTTAAAGGGATCAAGGGATTATGGGGGGGGGAAGGGAAAATCAGGATATTGTATTCAATGATCAGCCATGATCAAAATTAATAGCGGAGCAGGCTTGAAGGGCTGAATGGCCTACTTCTGCTTGTAGTTTTTATGGTTTGTGTAACAGCAATCCCCTATCTTTTCCTGTACCCCTGCACATTGTTTAAATAATAATTTCATGCTCTTTTGAATGCCTCAAATTAAACTGTTGCCACCACACTTCCAGGCGATGCATTCCAGACTCAAACTACTTGCTGTGTGAAAAAGACCTTTCTCACATCACATTTGCTTCTTCTACAAAACAGTTTATATCTGTGTCCACTTGTTTTTGATCCTTTTATGGGCAGGAACTATTTCTCCCTCTCTTCTATGTACAGCCCTCTCCTGATTTTGCAGCTCTATCATATCTTTTCTTAGCTTTCTTCTCTCCAACGGAAACAATTCCAAGCTCTCCAACTTATCTTCAGAACTGAGCTTTCTCTTTCTTGGAACCATTCTTGTAAACCTCTTCTGCACTTTCACCAATGCGTTCACAACCTTCCTATAGTATTGCGTCAGAACATACATGATATTCCAGATCTAACTAGTATCTTGTATAAGTTCAGCATAACCCCCCTTACCCATGTACTCTATGCATCTATGAATAAAGCTCAGAATACTATGTGTTTTATTAAGTGCTCTCTTCACCTGAACCATAACCTTCAAGGATCTATGCACACGTACATCTATGTCGTTTGCTTCTGTGCACCTTAAAGAATTGTACCTCTTATTTTATGTTGTCTCTTCATGTTTTTCCTATCAAAATTCATCACCTCATATTTCTCTACTTTGAACTCCATTTGCCACCTATTTGCCCACTCAACCAATTTGTCTGTGTTCTTTTGAAGAGCTGTACTGTCCTCTTCACAGTTTACAATATTTTCAAGCGTTAGTTCATCTGGAAATTGCCCCTTGCAAACCAAGATTTAGATGATTATTTATATATAAGGAAAAACGAGGGTCCCAATACCAACCCCTGAGGAACATCACTACAAACCTTCCTCCGGTCTGAAAAATATCTGTTGACTATTACTCTTTGTTTCCTATTATTCAGCTAATTTTATAACCAGGGTTGTTATTGTCTCTTTTATTCTATGAGCTATAAATTTTCTCACAAGTCTGTTGTGTGGCATTGTATTAAATGAAATTTGAAAGCCCATGGCTGGAATGCTCTGTCCCTATATTTGACAGATGGGGAAGCAATGGGGGGGGGGGGGGGGGGGGGGAGGTGGTGGAGAGTCCACTGTGAGTCCCCAAATGGCTTTATAGCTGTGGGATTTGCATTCCATTGTCACTGCCTCCTTGCCTAGAGGATGGCAGTGGCTGGATGGTGGGTTATTGCTGGGCTAGAAAAGTTACAAACATGACAAAGGACAAAGCCATGAAAGGGGTTTAACATTTGGATGATAATTCATTAGCAATGGAGAACTGGAGTCAATGTAGGTCAGTAACGATAGGGGAGATGAATATGGGGAATTGGTTTGAGAAAAGGTAGTAGAGTGACTGAATGTAAGCCAGCATGACAAGGAAATACTCCAATGGATAGAAATATGGAGCAGTTCAATAGCACAACATAATGAAACATATGTACAGCAAAAGAATGTGAACTGTATAGGTCCCAAGGCAAGATGTTTGTTTTTGGTAAGTGTTTGATTCATAAATGAAATATATCACTGTAATTTTCTCCTGCTGCTTATGTGTTTTGAAATCAAAATATCTTTCACCCTCTTCAAAATTCATCTTATTTTGGTTCCAATGAAGCTTCTTTTCTGAAGGTGATGCTTGGAAAAGCCAAATAATTGTTCTCCAAAATTGATAACCCCTTCCTCATGAGTACTCCTATAAATCTTCAAAAACATAGTCAGTGATATTACAGTGTAGCCCCACAGTATAATGTGTCTTTGAAAAAGCAATGAGAACAATCAGCACACTGAGAATTAGACACATTATGATTCACCAAAGTTATCTGCAAAACAGACCAAATAACAGGCCAGTGGCAAAGGCAACATCAGAACTAATTATAGACACAGGCACAAGTCGCTGTCATTAAAGCTTGTTTGGAACCACACAAGCATACACTGCTGTGGTGTATGTGTATGGCTGAGGGTGAATGATTGCCTTACAAGCCTTGGCTTTCTTACAAGCTCTGGCAGCAAATCACATTATGTTCTGTTTGTTCCTTCATGCCTTGAATAAAGATACAGCTGATTAGTTATTGCTGAAATGCTCAGAGTGTCACCTGAGGGTATTTTAAAATTAAGGCAAAAGTAAGTCATCTTCAAAAAGTCTTTAACTTTGTCTTAGTTAACCCATCTTTGTTGTTGACAAACATGAGCAAGTATTACCTAAAGGTTGTTGTGCTAATTGATATTTTACAGTATATAGGCGTTCTGCTGCTGTAAGGCTAATGACCTCAATGGATTGACTGGAATTGTTGTGCATATCCTGTCAGTACTTATACATTTTACATTAATAAACTTTTGCTATACTTGGATTATAAAGCAGAAAGAAATGTTTTAGATATTATTAAAGTTTAGACATCATTAATTGCCCTTCCACAGAAATGTGTCTTTCAAGTTTCAGATCGGATCAGATCAGCCTGAGGACGCATCAGCTTCTGTCTTACTGCACAAGCTGAATTTCCACCAGATTTTTGTGGCTTCAATACTCAAATGACTGGAATAATACATCGCAGATCATGTACTCATCCATGATGTATCAAGCCCTACCAAAATCTCAAATTAAATATTCAGATAGAACTCCTGGTGGCAAATGTACCTGCTACTGGAACTTATTAAGTAGGAGAGAGGGCAACATTTCCTAGACAGTTGTAGTCTTTACCCAATGTCTTTCAATTTTAAAGGGTATGCAAGAGAGGTGTTTGCACACAAAATGCTGGCAGAACAAGGTAACAAAGCAGTTAGTAAAGTATAAGGGATTCTGGATTTCACTATTAGAGGCATAAAGTACAAAAGGCAAGAAGCTTTGCTAAACATGTGTAAAACACTGGGGTATTCTGTCCAAATTCTGGGTGCCACACTTTAGGAAGATCATGAAGGCTTAGGATTGGGTGCAAGAAGAGGTTTGGCCAATTGGTTTATACAACAAATGGTTAAGATTTTGAACACATGATAGGAAGGTGAATATAAATGTTAATAATATTATTCAGATTTAACTGAACAACAACTCACTGTTTACTGCTCAGATTTTAGTAATCTAGTGTTTTGTAATCCAATAAAAAGTAATAGTATCCCCAGTCAAACTATAAAATCTACTACTCCATCTACTACTTCATCTACTACGTCTATTTATGCTGAACAGCAATTCATTTTTAAATTTATAATGTAGCCAGCATTAGAACAGTGTAACATGAAAAAAAAAATGATACTTGCCACTTACAAATGACCATAATATTGAGAGAGAATGTGAACTTCAAGTCTTAACAGCACTGGAACTTGGATTTAACACGCACAATTCAGCTAATGTTATGGGCACCAAATCTAAATTTAAATTATTATGTTTCTTGATGTGAATCTAGCTAGTCAAACTGAGCAGAATACAATAGTGACAGCACAGTGACACAGTGGTTAGCAGTGTCACCTCACAGTGCCAGGGATCCAGGTTCAATTCTGACTTTGGATCACTGTGTGTGTGGAGTTTGCAAATTCTCCCCATGCCTGCATGAGTTTTCACCAGGTGCACCGATTTCCTCCCATGGTCCAAAAATGTGCTTGTTAGGTGGATTGGCCATGCTAAATTGTCCCTTAATATCCAAAGGTATGTTAGTTAGGGGGTAAGTTGGGGGGGGGGGGGGGGGGGGGGGAATGTGTGAACCTGAGGAAGATGTTCTGTTGGAGGGTCGGTATACATTCGATGGGCCAAATGGCCACCCTCTGCACTGTAGGGATTCTATGATTCTACGTTTATACACACGAAGCAATTTGCTTTCTCCAACTATATAGAATCAAATTCATATGTTACAATTCTTTTCTGATCGATTTCTGGTGACTAAAGACATTGAAGACTTCCATAAAGAGAACACCCCCCCCGGCCCCACCATCCCATTACACCCCCTCATCTGTTGATCTAAAACTTGTACCTCTTACATTACAGCCCTATGGAACTTCTAGTATGTTTTATCTCTGAAGGCTATGCAATCTGACACATTTAAATTATCATGATGTAGAGATGCTGGCGTTGGACTGGGGTAACACAGTAAGAAGTCTGACAACACCAGGTTGAAGTCCAACTGATTTATTTGGTAGTAAACTCACACAAGCTTTCGAGGCTCTGCTCTCCGTCAGGTGAATGTGGTGTTCTGGTCTCAAGCAGCACATATAACAGCACAGACTATTTGCAGATTACTGATTAGAATACGAATCTTTACACCTAAGCTGCTATTCAAGTCTTGAAGTGGCTAACAATGTGTGTGGACGGAGCACTGAGCACAGGTTAGAGAGATGTGTATTGTCTCCAGACAGCTGTGCTCATCTCTTTAACCTGTGCTCAGTGCTCCGTCCACACACATTGTCGACCACTTTAAGACTTGAATAGCAGGCTAGGTGTAAAGATTCGCATTCTAATCAGTAATCTGTAAACAGATTACTGTTATATGTGCTGCTTGAGACCAGAAAACCTCATTCACCTGTCGAAGAGCAGAGCCTCGAAAGCTTGTGTGCGTTTAGTACCAAATAAATTGGTTGGACTTAAACCTGGTGTTGTCAGACTTCTTACTACATTTAAATTGTGACTTGGGTTTCATAGCAATAGTCCTAACAGAGCACTGTCGCAAGAATTTATTTTTCAGACTGATGAGGGATTACTGTGGAGATCCCCAAGATTCGGCACTAAGCTAATTTTGGCACTAAATGATCTTGAATATACTAGCTATTGAGGGAGATAGTAATAGACTTCAAAAGGACATAGATATGCTGGTGGAATGGACAAGGTTAGGGAGGTATACAGAGGAGACTAAATTTAATGTAAAATAATGCATACATTTTGATAGGAAGAACATGCACAGGTAATACATGCTATATGGTACAATTATAAAGGGTGTCAGAACTATATGTAGCATTTTAAGTGATCACATAAATATTTTTGGTAGCATTAACTCACTATTTCAGTTAAATATTCACCTGTCAATGCATCTATGGTTTAGAATTCGAAACAGCATTGAATATAGGAATATATTTTGTAAGATGTGCTTAAATTATTGGAATATATTTTGTAAGATGTGCTTAAATTGGAATCGCAATGGAATATGATTGAATGTGATTGCATAGAGTATAAGACACAGAAACAGGCCATTCAACCTAAGTTGTCCTTGCTGGTGCTCATCTGCTGATAGAGCTTTCTTCTACTTTTTCATGGGAAAGCCTTCCCTAATTGGGTGTCTTCCCTAATTGCCCCAATGAAGGCAGTGATGGGTGGCTTCTTGAATCATTGCACCTCACAGTGTAGATATACCACAGTGCCATTAGGAAGGGAATTCCAGGATTTTTATCCAGTGACAGTGAAGGAACAACAACATAAGTGCCCATTAAGTCAAGATAATGAATGACTTGGAGGGGAACTTGAAACTGGTGGTGCTCCTGTGAACCTGTTCTTGTTCTTCTAGGTGGTAGTGGTCGTGGGTTTAGAAGATGCTGTCATTAGAAGAAAAGCCACTGACTCCACCAGTCTGTTCATGCTTGGTCCCACTAGATTGGGATCAGCTTTAATCCTTACCAGTGGGAACTTCTCTTGGTAGGGGAGGGGAGGCACTCGTGAGCTGGGAAACTACTGTCCCGGGCCCGCTAATGCTATAGAAATTGGCATTTCAATGCTGTAATCAGCCTCGTGCGATTTCTGGCATGAGGCTGATTACATTGAAAAGAGGGCCTGGGAGACTAGTAATCAGCTGGACGTCAGTCACGAGTTGTGCAGCGTAGCGGGCCAGGAGAATCATCCCTCCCCGATATAAACATTTGAAATCAATGTGTTGAAAGAAGGTCACAAGACTCAACTGACCATTTTGAAATCTGAATATGCCTTTGAGATTTAAAAGACCCTAAGTCTGCCATTTAACATTCAATCAGGGAACAACAACAAGCTTGCTCCTTGAAGCCTGTCTCTGCTAGAAGATTTCCCGATGTAGAGATGCCAGCGTTGCACTGGGATAAACACAATAAGAAGTCTGACAACACCAGTTTTAAATCCAACCGATTTATTTGATAGTAAACTTGCAAGCTTTTGGCTTTATGGCCTTTGTCAGGCGAATGAGGTGTTCTGGTCCAAAACACTTCATTCGCCTGATGAAGGCCATATATCAGCTAATTCAGATTTGTATAAGTACAAATCTGAATTAACAGATCGTAGGTTCAAGTCCCAGGAATTGAGACTGACACTTCAGTGCTATACTGAGGGTGTGCTGCACTCTCGGAGATATTGTCCTTTGAATGACTATTTGATCTGAATTGTGGCTGTTTAACCTTGCTGGTGGCCAGGATGCTCTTGTGAGCCGCCTTGGTGGCCAGCTGAAACCAAAAGAGAAAATGCTGGAAAATCTCAGCAGATCTGGCAGCGTCTGTAATGAGAGAAAAGAGTGACATTTCAAGTCCAGATGATCCTTTGTCAAAGCTGGTGGTCAGCTGCTTGTGGGGATCTTTGCCCCTACTTGATGCACAGGCTGTTTGTTTGGTCCTAACCATTTCTCTTCCCTCTTTCCTGATGCAACAGTTTCATGAACAAAGAATAAATAAAATTACAGCACAGGAACAGCTCTTCGACTCTTCATGCCTGCTCCAACCATGTTGCCCAATTGAACTAAAGCCCCCTTCCCCTCTGGGGAGCATATCCCTCGGTTCCCATCCTATTCATGTATTTGTCAAGATGCCCCTTAAAACTCACTGTCACATCTGCTTTCACGACCTCCACCGGCAATGAGTTCCAGGCACCTACCACCCTCTGTGTAAAAAAACTTGCCTCATACATTTCCTCTAAATGGTGCCCCTCTCACTTTAAACTTATGCCCCTAGTAAGTGACTCTTCCACCCTGGGAAAAAGCTTCTGACTATCCATTCTGTCCATCCCCCTCATAATCTTGTAGACTTCTATTAGGCCACCCCTCAATCTCTGTCATTCCACTGAGAACAAATCAAGATTCCCCAACCTTTCCTCTTAGTTAATGCCCTCCATACCAGGCGACATCCTGGTAAATCTTTTCTGTACCCTCTCCAAAGCATCCATATCTTTCTGGCTGTACGGTGACCAGAATGGAACACTAATTCCAAGTGCATCTAACTGAGGTTCTATAAAGCTGCAACATGATTTGCCAATTTTTAAACCCAATATCCCAGCTAATGAAGACAAGCATGCCCTATGCCTTCTTGACTACCTTCTCCACCTGCGTTGTACCTGTACACTCAGACCACTTTGCCTATCAATACTCTTCATGATTCTGCCATTTACTGTATATTTCCTCTCTATATTAGACCTGCAAAATGCATTACCTCACATTTGTCCAGATTAAATTCCATCTGCCATCTCTCCACCCAAGTCTCTAATCCTCTGATAATCTTCATCACTATCAGCAAATCCACCAACCTTTGCATTGTCCTCAAATTACTAAATCAAACCAGTTACATTTTTCTCCAAATCATTTATATATATTACAAACAGCAGAGGTCCCAGCAATCATCCCTGAGGAATGCCATTTGTCACAGCCCTCTGTTCAGAAACACACACATCCACTGCTATCCCACTGTTTCATGGACACGATAACTGACTAGCTTTCAATTCCAAATTTAGTAATTGGATTTAAATTCCACCAGATGCCATGATGAGATTTGAACACATGTCCCCTTTGGACTATTAATTCATTACCATTATGCCATCTTCTCCCTGGAAATCCCAACAGCAATAAAATAAGGCACAGATAATTTAATGTTTCCTAATGTTGGTTGACTGTACTTGACAATGATAGAAACTAACTGCAGAAAAGTTTGCACATTATCTCCATATCTGCTTGGGTTTCCCCTGGGTACTCTTTTTTTCCATAGTCCAAAGGTGTATGGGTTTGGTGGATTGGCTATACTAAATTGCCCCTCAGTGTCAGGGGGAACTAGCTACTATAAATGCACGGGGTTATGAAGATAGGGCCTGGGTGGGAGTGTGTTGATACAGACTCGAAGGGCCAAATGGCCTCCTTCTGCCCTGTAGAGATTCTATGATTCTATAATATTCATTTGAAAGGTAAATAAGCATTCCTCAAATGCTTATAGCAGAGGACATCGAAGTGTGTACGCTCCTACAACTTTCCACTATGATAAGACAACAGGAAACAAATCACTGTTATTAAGCATGTTAAAACTATGTCATGGCAACCCAGATAGAGAAAGAAAGTGACCACAGGCTATTCTGACCAGATGAATAAGAAACAGCTGTCTGAAACATTCCTAGCAATTAAGAGCAAGTAACAAAAGAAATGAGATTTGAGGGGTTTAGATTCCTTTAAACAATGCTTACATTATGTGATAATGGCTCTGTTATCAGCTATAAATCTACTGTGGATTACCACTCAACTGCTTGGTAATAATCATTAATCTGTCAGTGTGGATAGAGTCAGGCAGCAGCTGCATGAATCATTTTATCCATGTGGTTTGCAAATTGTATGTAAGTATCCGTAACAACATCACAGTACAAGGTGAAGTTTTAAAATTCGCTGACAGGGTGTAGGTGATTCGGGCCATATATTACCCATTCCTAATTGACCTGAAAACATGGTGATGGATTTCTCAACGAGCTGTGGCTGTACTTGTGTAGATGCTTCCACAATAAGCATATCATATCATATCATTGACTTTTTTGCAGCAAATGCTTCATAGCTTGTGATTTACTGGGCAGCTTCAGAAACAATTGAAATTCATCTACATGGTGTGGGACTAGAATCACATTTCAGCCAGACTAATGTAGAGATCCTTCTTTAGAGTACATTACAAAATTGGTTGAGATTTCACAGAAAACAATCAGGGAATGGAGACTCATTCTCAATTTTCATTCAAGGCATTCAAAAGGGAATTAGGCTTATTTCAAAAGGAAAAATGTGCAGAGTTATGAGGAGACAGCACTGGATGATTGGTTAATTTGGAGAGCTGGTACAGACATGATTGGTTGAATGGTCTGCTTCTATGCTATAATAATTTAGCAATTCTGCGATTACAGCCAGAGCAATTTGGTCACCCTGTTGGGAGAAATCATATTGTGTGGTGAAAAAATTTTAATTCCTCATTACTTCCAACATGCCTCTCTTTCTCCAAACCAAAGCCTTTCACAAGGTCATAGAGATTTACAGCATGGAAACAGGACCTTCAGCCCAACCTGTCCCTGGAGTAGGCCAATTGGCCCATCGAGACTGCTCCCCCATTCAACAAACTCACAGCTGACTGACTTGCCTCAACTCTCGTCATGCCTCACTTCCACATTCCACCTACTCTCGATAAACTTTGATTCCCTTGTTTGTCAAAAATCTATCTACTTCTGTCTTAAAAATATTCAATGACCCTGCCTCTGGGGAAGAGATTTTCATAGATTCACCACTCTCTAAGAGAAAACAAAAATCCTCATCTCTGCCTTAAATGGGAGACTCATTTTTAAACTGAGTCCCCGTAGTTCTAGTTTTTCTCACAAAACAGCCTTTCAAGATCCACTTGTCAAACCCCCTCAGGATTTTATATTGTTTTAATAAGGTAATCTCTGAATCTTCTAAACTCCAATGGATGCAGGCACAGCTTATCGAAATGTTCCTTGCAAAGTAATGTTCGGAATATGTTAACTGCAACCTTCCACTTTAGACCTAATATGTATTTTAATTGTTATTCACAGCGATATATAAAGGGATTACAGATTGCGCTAGGTGTTGGATGTGTGTTTGTGGAGTTCTAAAAGAGAATAGAGTGAATTTGCTAAGAAGCTGGACTTGTATCATAGATGCCGGTGTTTGACTGGGATAAACACAGTAAGAAGTCTCACAACGCCAGGTTAAAGTCCAACCAGTTTATTTGATAATAATCCCACAAGCTTTCGGAATTGCTGCTCCTTCATCAGGTATGTGGAACCTTCCTTTAATCTGGTGTTGTGAGACTTCTTATTTGCGTCATAGAAACATTGGAAGTCAGAAAATAGAAGCAGCAATAGGTTATTTGGCCTCTCAGCCTGCTCCACCATTCATTTCGATTATGGTTGATCATCAGATTCAATATCCTGATCCCCACTTCCCCCCATTTCCTTTATGCCTTTAGCCCCAAGAGCTATGTCTAATTTCTTCTTGAAATCAATGTTTTGGCCTCACCTACAGTCAGTGGTAGTGAATTCCACACATTCACATCCTCTGGATGAAGAAATTTCTCCTCACCTCATCTTTTATGACTGGACTTTAACGGAGAGGCCTGACAAGTAACTGTCTCCATTCCAGATATCTGGCGAGTGGACCTTCTCTCAACTATTTTTAATGCATTTATATCATTTCTTAAGCAGGGAGACCAAAACTGTTCACAGGACTCTAGATGCGGTCTTACCAATGTCCTACATAATTGTAGCAAAACATCCCTGCTTTTATGTTCCCCTTGCAATAAATGGCAACATTCCATTTGCCTTCCTAACCATTTGCTGTACCTGCACACTAACCCTATCTTGATTCATATACCAAGACAATCAGATCCTGCCATATCTCAAAATTCAGCAATTTCTTTCAATTTAAATAATATGCTACTTTGCTATTCTTCCTGCCAAAGTGAACAAGTTCGCATTTTCCCACATTATATTCCATCTGCCAAATTTTTATCCACTCACTTAACCTTTCCAATTTTGCAGATTGTTATGTCCTCTTTTTACTTTCCTACATATCTTTGTGCTATCAGCAAAATTAACACCTATACATATAGCCCCTTCATTGAAGTCACTGATATCAATTGTAAATAATTGGGGCCCCATTTGTCATAGCTTGCCAACCCAAAAAGACTCATTCTATGCTTCCTGTCCCTATCCCTTTGCCTTTGTTCCTTCAGATTTTCCAAGATATCGGCAAAGGTCAATGGTGAAAGGAAAAGTGGCATTGAAGCTGCCAATGGCGGTGATGGTTTTCTCCACCATATAATGCAGAACTTTGAAAACAAATTTTCAAGGATCAGGGCCCATGATTGGCAGAATGGCCTCTGATATCTAGCCCCCACCCTCCAAACCACCCCCCCCCCAACAACTTAGAAGCCTCTCCAGTGCACAGTGGGAGTAAATCACCCCACCCCACCCCACCCCACCCCGGGCACCCATCTGGCACTACCTGGACACCGACTCAGCACACCTAGCATTACCCAGGCAACCCCAGACACTACCTGAGCAGTGATGAGGGGGCTGCCAGGGCATTGTTTTGGTACGTCTGCTCAGCAGGCGCATGCATTCGGAGACCAGTCAAGATTCATTCCATTTTGTCGCCACGTCACCGTGGGTGGATTTTCTGATGGGGCGAGGTGATTCCGCTGTAGGGGCCTGATAATTGAATGTTAATTTGTCACAATGTTGGTTCTGATGTTCAAAGTTGGGAAATACAACCCGTCACTGATGGGGAGAGGAGGACAATCGCATCATGCCTTTGCACTATCATAAAACATGGCTTTCAATATTTTGCGCCCCTGTTGCCAAATCTGAATGACACAAATGGGAGTGAAAAATTCCAGACCTTATCGTTTCCTGTCATTTAATCTCTCCCACCCACTTTCCTATCCCAGACTTTCCCTTTAGTTCTTCCTCATGCTCCCTCCTTTGAATGGTATTGAATCTGTCATATTTGTACCTTCCTTCAGTTCTGAAGAAGTGACACATTCAACTCAAAACTGCCTAATGGTTTCTCTCCACAAATGCTGCCAGACCGCCTGTGTTTTTCTAGTACTTTCTGCTTTTAATTTACATTAAAAAATTCAAATGATAAGATCATAAGATATAAGTGCAGAATTAGGTCATTCGGCCCATCGAGTCTGCTTTGCCATTCAATTATAAGTTTTTCAACCCCATTCTCCTGCTTTTTCCCTGTAACTTATGATCACATTACCAATCAAGAACCTATCCGGCGCTGTCTTAAATGTGACCTGGCCTCCAGAGCAATGAATTGCACAGATTCACCACCCTCTAAACTGAAGAGAGTACTCTTTATCTCGGTTCTAAAGGGTCATCCCTTGACTCTAAGGCTGTGCCCTCAGATGCTTGTCTCACCCACATCTTGCATGCACCCACTGTATCCAGGCTTTTCAGTATTCTGTAAGTTTCAATGAGATCCCCCCCTCTTCTAAACTTCATTGAGTACAGACCCAGAATTCTCAAATGCTCCTCGTACATCAAGCTTTTCATTCCTGGGGTCATTCTTGTGAACTTCCTCTAAATCCTTTCCAAGACCAGCATACCCTTCCTCAGTTTTGGGGCCCAAAATTTCTCATAATGCTCCAAATGTGGTCTGACCAGAGCCTTACAATCCCTCATCAGTACTTGGTGGCACGGTTACATAGTGGTTAGTATGGCTGCCTCACAGCGTCAGAGACTCAGGTTCAATTCTGGCCTTAGGTCACTGTCTAGGTGGAGTTTGCACATTCTGTCTGTGTCTGCATGGGTTTTCTCTGAGTGTTCTGGTTTCCTCACACACTCCAAAAATGTGTGCGTGGGGTGGATTGCCATGCTAAATTGCCCTTTAGTGTCAAAGGAATTAGCAGGGTAGTAATGTGGAGGTTACAGGAATAGGACCTAGCTGAAACTGTTGTCAGTGCAAGCTCAATGGGCTGAATGGCTTCCTTCTGTATTGTAGAGATTCTATGATTTCATCCCTTATCCTCACAAAATGAATAGTGGGGAAAGAACTATTTCTAAAATTTATTTCAACTAAGGAATAAACCTAACTCTCGCTTTAGTGTTCCCCATGGTCACCATTTCTGCTTCATAATGTTGACCATTGAGGGAAATCATGATTAAAAATGAAATTGGGATAAAATGAAATAAAGGAATGGGATAAACTGATAAGTACAGCTGGCTGAAGGAGTGTTTTTGATATGCCAATTAGTGTAGCAAGAGGAAAACAAATGTTTACCTAAGTGATTAGTGATAAACGATGGTGTATCAAACAGGTGACTTTAAAGTGAAGAGATAAGGGAATAATTTGCACTGATAAGTTAAAATTCTGGTCCAAGGCTGGTAACATTGACAAAGTTGCTGGAATTCATTATCAAGAATTCCTTAGTTCAGAATTTAGAAAGCAGTCATATGATCAAAGTCATGATGTGGTCATGTCAGCATTGGACTGCGGTAAACACAGTAACAAGTCTGGCAACAGCACGTTAAAGTCCAACAGGTTTATTTGATAGTAAAACCACTAACTTTCAGTGCACTTCTCCTTCATCAGGTCGTGTTTAACGAATTTATTGGATTTCTATGAGAATGTGACTAGTGCGGTAGAGGGGAACCGGTGGATGTGGTGATTTTAGATTTCCAGAAGGCATTCAATAAGGTGCCTCACAAAAGGTTGTGCAGAAGGTTAGGGTGCACGGAGTTGGGGTTAAGGTGTTAGTGTGGATTGAGGATTGGTTATCTAACAGGAAGCAGGGAATTGGAATCAATGGCTGCTTTTCTGGTTGGCAGTTGGTGATTAGTGGAGTGCCACAGGGATTGGTGCTGGGACCTCCACTGTTTACTATTTACATAGATGATCTGGAGAAGGGGACTGAGTGTAGGGTAACAAATTTGCTGATGACACGAAGATGAGTGGAAAAGCAAATTGTGTGGAGGGCATGGAAAGTCTGTAGAGGGATCTGGATAGGCTGAGTGAATGGGCGAGGACTTGGCAGATGGAGTATAATGTTAGCAAATGTGAGGTTAACCACTTTGGTAGAAATAATAGTAGGAGGGATTATTATTTAAAAGGTGAAAAGTTGCAGTGTGCTACGGTGCAGAGGGACCTGGGGGTCCTTGTGTACAAATCGCAAAAACCCAGTCTGCAGCAGGTGATCAAGAAAGCGAATGGAATATTGGCCTTTATAGCTAGAGGGAATAGAATATAAAAGTAGGGAGGTCTTGCTGGTGAGGCTGCAACTGGAGTACTGTGTGCCATTTTGGTCCCCGTATTTGCAAAAAGGATATATTGGCCTTGGAGGGAGTACGGAGAAGGTTCACCAGGCTGATACCGGAAATGAAGGGGTTAGCTTATGAAGAGAAATTGAATAGACTGTTAGAGTTTAGAAGGCTGAGTGGGGATCTTATAGAGACCTACAAGATAATGAAGGGGCAAAAAAGGGTAGAGGTAGAGAAATTCTTCCTGCTTAGAAAGGATAGCAGAACTAGAGGGCACAGTCTGAAAATGAGGGGGAGGCAGTTTAGAATGGAGTTGAGGAGGAACTTCTTCACTCAAAGAGTGGTGAATCTCTGGAATTCTCTGCCCATTGAAGTGGTGGAGGCTATGTCATTGAATATATTTAAATCACAGGTAGATAGGTTTCTGATAGACAAGGGAATTAAAGGTTATGGGGAGAAAGCAGGAAAGTGGAACTGATTCACTTCAGATCTGCCATGATCTTATTTGAATGGTGGGGCAGGCTTGAGGGGCTAGATGGCCTACTCCTGCTCCTGTTTCTTATGTTCTTATGTAAATGGGAGTTCTGTTCACAAACAGGGCATATAAAAACACACTCAATTTACAAAATAGTGGTCGGAATGTGAGTCTTTACAGGTAATCAAGTCTTAATGGCCCAGACAATGTGAGTGGGAAGAACATTAAGCACTGGTTAAAGAGATGTGTATTGCCTCCAGACTGGACAGTTAGTGAGATTTTGTAAGCCCTGTTCATGTCACACTATCTGTAACCCCATGACTTGCCTGATCCATTCAAAAGTCTGATGGTAGCAGAGAAGAAGCTGTTCTTCAGTCAGTTGGTATGTGATTTCAGCCTTTTGTATCTTTTTCCTGACAAAAGAAGATGGAAGAGAGAATGTCTGGGATACATGGGGTTCCTTGATTATACTAGCTGCTTTTCCAAGGCAGTGGAAAGTGTAGACAGAGTCAATGGATGGGGGGGGGGGGTTGGTTTGTGTGATGGATATGACAATTTGCGGTTTCTTGCGGTCTAGGGCAGAGCAGGAGCCATACCAAGCTGTGATGCCACCAGAAAGAATGATTTCTACGGTGCATCTATAAAAATTGGTGAGAGTCATTGTTCGCATGCCAAATTTCCTTGGTCTCCCGAGAAAGAAGAGTTGTTGTTGGGCTTTCTTAATTCTTGCATTGGCATGGAAGGACCAGGCCAGATTGTTAGTGATTTGGACATCTAAAAACCTGACGCTGTTCACCATTTAGACCTGACAGTTTTGAGAAGGCCTCCTGACAGTTTATTTTGACAGGTCTGTTGACAGTTTCAATGAGTTTGACAGTAATGGGTTTAAACATTTTTTATGCACACTTGTGCGTACTTTCAAAAGCACACCTGACCTATCTCAAAGAGTAACTGACCTCCAGCAAAGATGTCCCAGGAACATATCCAAAGGGATAACTTGCCTCTCCAAAAGGATACCTTGGCTACCTAAACAAAGTTCAGCGCTCCTTTTACCTGGTCCAATCTGCACATTTTCAGATTCATACTCGTGGCCTACAAAAACCCCACTTCCATGGAGGCAGCTGATGAGGTCAATGGCCAGTGGCCTCCATAAGCTGCACGGCACCAGCTTCAGCCCGATTTCATTCTCACTCCTTGAAAATGGGAAATGCCAAGTCTGGGAATGGGACTTCTGAGCTTGTCTGTTATTTTTGATGGGACTCTCCACCGTGATGAAAATTTAGGCCTATGGCAATGACTGGGACCTGGAGGGAATGTTTGATTTCTGTTAATAACTCTGTTAAGTATTTTATTAATTAGAGAACAACTGTAACAGACCACAGCATAATTCACAACTCATGCCCACTGACAACGACTACCAAGGAAGCATCACAACATGAACAAACAATATCTTATTTTCTCTTCAGTGCTGACCATATTATTCCACCAGTGTGAATCTTCATTCCATCAGAATGACTATGCTTCTTCTGACGTTCCTTACAAGAGATCTTGCCTTCTAATTTTCTTCCTGCAACAGAACTCTCATTTTCATTCCCTCTGTAACATGAAGAGCTTTAAGAATAGTGGAAATGAATGGCAGTATGGTGGCACAGTGGTTAGCACTGCTGCCTCACAACGCCTGGAACCCAATTTCGATTCCCGACTTGTGGAATTTGCACATTCTCCCCATGTCTGTGTGGGTTTCCTCCGGGTGTTCCAGTTTCCTCCCACAGTCCAAAGATGTGCGGGTTAGGTGCATTGGTGATGCTAAATTGCCATTTAGTATCAGGGGGATTAGCAGGGGAAATACATTGGGCTACAGAGAGAGGACAGGGTGGAATTCTGGTTGGTGCAGACTTGATGGGCCAAATGACCTCCTTCTGCACTGTAGGGATTCTATGAAGGCCCTTTAAAATTGCAATGCATCATAATAAGCACCCAGTCCAATTTTAACTATTCCTCTGCCTGCCAAGGGAATTAAAGTTGACCGCAACTATTGAGTGCACATTTTTTTCTGTCAAGAAGACAGTATAGAAAGAAACTGTCCCTATCAGCAGAAGGGTGAAAAACCAGAAGACACAGATTTAAGGTGATTGGCAAAAGACAGAGAAAGATAACTTAATTCAGTATATGGGTGTAATCTGGAATGCATTGTCTGAAAGGGTGATAGAGGAAGATTGAAATTAAGCTTTCAAAAAGGAATTAGAAAAGTGCATGAGGGGAAGAATGCTGCAGGTTTTTGGGAAAAGGATGGAGGAGTGGGGGGGATCTTTTGGGTAAGGATGGGGGAGTGGAAGTAGTTGATTTGCTCTTGGAGAAAGCAAGGCTAAATGGACCAAATGGCCTCTTGTGCGCTGTAGCTATTCTATGATCATTTGACCATGAACATATTCCTTACTCAATGAAATAAGCAAATACTTTGCTGATATTAGTTAGAATTCATCATAACCTTCTTTGCAACTAAGTTACTGGTTCATAAATATTCCACTTTTTACACTATGAAATTGGCATAAGCAAGTTACAGATTAAGAAAATGGGAATGTTAAACCACTGGCACAAAAAAAAAGGTTCAAATCTAAATTTACAGAAACAGTATTTGTCACCCATTCAAACACATAACTAGAAATAGCTTGGAATTTTTTTGTTTATCGAATGGCTGAGAATTACTTATTCCATTTATTGTCTGACATTCCAGGAATATATAATAACTAAAAAGTTCATCTAAAGGTCATGTGCCAAAAGCCTATTTAAGCAAAATGAAAGCTGTGATTTATTTTATTCATGTTCATTACAGAGGGCAACAGCAGTGCTGGGAAATAAACATTTTCCACTTTGACATTTACCAGCATCAATCACTTCCAAGTTTGATAAATCCTGGGTAACCTACAATGTTTGAAATGCCCCAGCTGATTCCTTCAACTTCAAAGTCATCCACTACATCATTGGGATGAATTCTTTGTCCCTCACTCTGTGCACTTTCTGGTGAAAAGCTATGCTGAATTGCCAAAAGCTGTAGATATTATAGAGAAATTGTGATATTATTTTCATCAGTTATTGGGAGACTCTGGCTGGGAAAGTAGCACAACAACATTGTCTTGATGGTAGGGTGATAATTATTGGAGTTGAAGTAAGAAGCAGGAAAATAGGTCATTGGAAAGCCCAATGAAGGGAAGACTGTCCTATCAGTTGTCTTGTTTTAGGACGACATACCTAAGTATTGTTGGCAAAGAAGTAGATTGAGAAGATTTCTTCCAAATTTAGAAATGACAGTCTGTTTGAGGTCACCACGCTCTGCTACCTTTACTAAGTGACCACTTTAAATGGTGCATGTTGGAAAGCTACCTCCTTAGCTTTACCTGTCATCCACATGCCTTCAGCCAGCATCATTGGGCAGTAATCCACAATGAGAACCATGGCTTTGACTGTTTTTTCCTTCTTTGTCCAAGCATTCTAGAGCCAATTACAGCATTGCTACTGCTACCTGATTTGAGATGAACTAATTTAGCTTTCTGAATCATGTGGCTTTTGAGTGTTCAGTGCTATGGTTAGCAACTGAGTTATTGAGAATTGACATTAAGCACTTTCACAGTGTGTCCAATAATTTGCTTTTCAATATCATATGATAGGATTTTGAAAATCTAATGCACAATGTTTAATGCCTATTGTCAATTATTGTAACTGAAGTATGTACAGTAACTTTGAGAAACTGTTGTAAAAATAATTTCCGTATATGGCAGTCCAAAGAGAATTTACAAAAGCCTTTACAACTCCGTAGACTTTTTCATATTTACAGATTCAGATTCTTCAGAACTGGACAGACATCACTATCGTTTTAGAACAGGTGTGTTTGTGTGCGTGCGTGCGTGCATTGGGGGGGAGGGGGAATGGGGAGAAGGAGGGTGGTGGGAGTGTGGGGAAGGGGGTGCGGAAACTGGAGAATTCAGGCCAAGGCAACGATGAGCAAGGTGATTGAGGTAATTGCACACAGGGAAATTAAAGTATCTGAGGTCCATGCCCAAACTGTGCAGTCTGAGAGGTTTATACCTTTTGCAATGTTCTCAATAAGATCATCTTTGAATCAAACAGGGAATATGCAGGCCCTTTGTCACTACTGCCATACCTTCAAAGGAAAGCAACAGTTTGGAATAAGCTAGGCAAAATGTTGATATAATTACCTAATCTGGTCTCAATTAAATAGAACAATAATGTGAGAATACTGCGTAAAATATTCAATTTGCTCAACTACAGCTGACGGCACAGATTGATTCTACAGTTATTTTTCATGCCAAAAAGCTCAAAAACCAGGAGTTATTTCCTTACAGTTCTAAAATGTTGGTATTCAGAACTCCCTTGAGCCTCTCAAGGCCATTGTGTGGGGGTTTGAAGTAAAATCCAGCTGCACTCTATGGGTGATATACTACTTCATTCAGAGTGCGATCCCCTGGAAGACTATTTCAATGATTTATCTTCCCAAACCTTGTCAAACAAATTGTAGCAAATTCTGTAGCTAGGAAATAGGCATAATAGTGTTTAAAAAATATAACATTCAATTTTTTTCTAAAATATTATTTGCATTACATTAGGTGTGCATTAGATCTCTGGAACATTGCACTTTTCTAATGAATTTTCATAATACATATAATAGTGCTTCAGCTATCTCTTCCCTACTTGCTTTTAGTATGTATAGATACAATCCATCAAGGCCATTTGGAAAAGATGTCAGAAAACATTTCTTCATGCCAAGAGAAGAACATTCTTCCAAAAATACAGTAGATGCTACCCCAAACAATAATTTAAAATCTATGGTTGACAGATTTTTGCTAAAGAAGAGTATAAAGAGATGTGGAGACAAGTAAGGTAAATGGAGCTAGGATATAGCTTAGTTTTAACCTTCCTGAAGAATGCCTCTGTTGTACGATATGTCAGGTTAGCAAGAGCATAAAGTTAGCCACATAATGCCTATAGTGCTGAAGTTGTAAAAGAACATGGGTTGGGGTTAATATAACTGTTTACCAGTGGAACAATGCTGCAATTCCATGGTATATAGTGCGTACTGTACTTAGAGGCAGGAGGAATACAGAACAATATTGCATCGATGATCAAATGTGCTACACAACAGTACAGCTCTTCCTTTATCTACCTTTCTTATGGAGTATCTCAGCTCCAAACCAATCTCCTTTTATGTGTAAGACATTGTTCCCAATCATGCTAATACAAACCACTGTGAAAAAGATAATCGCTTTTCAACCTTGGCGTGCGCACACACACACACACACACACATGCAGTGAAGGTAAAAGCAAATTAAAGCAAGCAACTATTTATTGTTTCTATTAATTAAAGAAGAAAATAAATTTTGTAAGTCAGCGTTAAGAGACAGTGGTTAACAGAGCATACACAGAAATTCTTTCTGAAACCAAAGATGGTAAATGATTATTCAGACTGTATTTTAGCCCAGAACTCAAGGGATTAGTTGGAACTATGATATTGCCATTACTGTAACGGAATCTCCATAGTACTGTGAATATTCTCTGCCACAGCACATTGGTTTGTGCATTTAGGACCACAATTTTTTACTGTACTTTTGTGATTCACTCAGTTTGCTGACCAATGCTGATTAGGCATTGTTCAATTAGGAACCTTTGTCAACTCAATATGGTCGAGAGCTTCAAGTATCTAGATTCCAAATGTCCAACAACCTATCCTGGTCCCTTCAAGCAGACACTGCAATTAAATAAGCCCACCAATTGCTTCTATTTGCTTAGGAGTCTAAGGAAATTTGGCCTGTCCCTACATTCTCTACATCGGGGTGGCGGCGCGGGCTCGTTGGGCTGAAGGGCCTGTTTCCCATGCTGTTTTGTTCTTTGTTCTTGTTCTTTGTATTACTGACACTAATGAATGTTCCAATAGGAATTTGCCTATCAGATATGTTTGGAAAAAAGGAAAATTTACCGATTGATGGCTGGCAACTCTGACTGCGTAAGAGGTGAACTAAATGTACTTGTTTATTCTTCTATGTCCTAAACCTGCTGACAGAAGTGAAATGGTGTTGCTTTGACAGGAGTAGACCACGCAACCCTTGAAGGCTTCTGTTTCCAAGGAAAGATTTGTCAACAATTCCTATTAGCAAGAATGATTTACTGATGAGATATAATGTTGAATAGTTCCCTTGAAGCACTCAATCATGGTATGTTGGATCTGTCAGTAGCATTACAGAAAAGGAAAAAAAGTGTGAGGTAATGCACTTTGGCAGGAACAATAAATGTGTAGAGTATAGGGCTAATGGTAGGGCTCTTAATAGTGTTGAGGAACAGAAGGATCTTGGTGTATGTGTCATTAGATCCCTGAAAGTAGGCAGTCAAGTGGATAAAGTTGTTAAGAAGGCATATGGAGTCTTAGCTTTTATTGGTAGGGGATTGAATTTAGGAGCCGCAGCATCATGTTGCAACTGTACAAAACTCTAGTGCGGCCGCACTTGGAGTATTGTGTGCAGTTCTGGTCCCCACATTATAAGAAAGATGTGGAGGCATTGGAGAGGGTACAGAGGAGGTTTACCAGGATGTTGCCTGGTATGGAGGGCAGGTCCTATGAAGAGAGGTTGAAGGATTTGAGGTTGTTTTCGTTAGAAAGGAGGCGGCTAAGAGGGGATCTTATTGAAGCATATAAGATGATTAGAGGTTTAGATAGGGTGGACAGTGATAGCCTTTTTCCTAGGATGGAGAAAGCTAGCACGAGGGGACACAGCTTTAAATTAAGGGGTATGAGTTATAGGACGGATATCAGAGGTAGGTTCTTTACTCAAAGAGTGATTAGGGAGTGGAATGCCCTGCCTGCAGCTGTTGTAGATGCGCCAAGTTTGGTGGCGTTTAAGAGGTTAATTGATAAGTATATGGAAGAGAAGGGAATGGTTTAGTTTGGAGGGGCATTGCTTTTTATTTTGGTCGGCACAACATCGAAGGCCGAAGGGCCTGTTCTGTGCTGTATTGTTCTATGTTCTATGTTCTATGTTCTATGTTCTATGAAACATTGGAGGATGCTGAACACGCAGCATTGCCTGACTGTCTGCTAAGGTGCTACTCTGAGGTGATGAAATGTTACTTTACCCAAAGTGTTGTGAACCTTTGAATTTCTCTAAAACAACGAGTTGTGAATGCTCCATCAATGAGTATTTTATGAATGAGACAAATGGATTTTTGAAACTGAGGCAATATGGGGTGTAAGAAGGAAAACACAGATGAATCCCAGATCAGCCAAGGTCATACTGAATGGGAGAGCAGATTCAATGGGTCATGTGGTCTTTAATGGATGTACCATTGAAAGCATTCACTCTGGATATATCACAGCATGGCATGGCTCCTTCTCTGTCCAAGACCGTAAGAAACTGCATGAATGAAACCCAGTCTATCACACAAACCAGCTTCCCATCTGTTGATTCTGTCTATATTTCCTGCTGCCTCAGAATAGCAGTCAGCCTGGATATATTCTCTTCCACCTTCCATCAAGATCTAGATACAAATGTTTGAGGGCACATACCAACCGACTCAAGAACAGCTTCTTCCCTGCTACTATCACACTTTTGAATGACCAACCTTACAGTAAGTTGATCTTTTTCTACTTCCTAGCTATGATTGTATGGCTCTTCATTCCTTTTGTATAGTGCGCAAGAAACAACACCTTTCATCGTATCCCAATATATGTGACAGTAATAAATCCAATCAAATCACTCAGTGAGTAACTGAATACGTGTAAACGAAAGTTGCCTTCCGATCATAGGATGTTTTCCCCTTTGAGGCGGAGAGCCAATTGGTGATGATTTAACCTGATGGTCACCATCCCTCAAACAATGGGCAAGGTTGAAAAGGTAGGGCCTTCTCAAATACGGGAATTGAACCCTTGTTGTTGGCATTGCTCTGCATCATGAACCAGCCTCCAGCCAACTTGCATTAACTGACTTCCTGCATGTACAAAGAGAACAATTAGGATTTACTTTCGGGGGTAACTTACCGTAATCACAGTTTGTTAGTAAAACCATAAAGATGGTCAGAAGATGTCCTGTATCCAATACATTTGGCAGTATGATAAAATTGTTCCAAAAGAAGTATTTACAATGTAGTCAGAGGTAGAAATTTAAATGAATCCTTTCAATTTAGGTTAGAAGAATAACATTGGAGCAAGACAATCTGCTCACAAAGAACTGGTAACTATTTATCTGAATGGGTGTAAACAACTATCATGCATAATTGCAGAATCTGTTTTACATAATCAACTGTTTTACTGATTAAGGAAAATGCATTACATTAAGCTTGTAATTCACACTGACCTGCAATTGAGTACATTATCCAAGGTGTTTGATTGCAAATAATCTTTGGATAGAGAATGCAGAGGCAAACTGGATGGGGATCACACATCTGCAGCCTACTCAACTTCACATTTATATTTTAAATGGACAAAAACTGATACCTGCTGTGATCCTTCTTTCTCAATTTATCTTCATAAACTTCACCTAAACCCCAGTGCAAAATAGAAAAGTTTTGTCCCTATATATTTATCACAAAGGGAGCCTCAAACCAAAGAGTAATACAGTACAGGAGTAGTCTCTTTGGCCCATCAGTGTCTGCTGCTTGAAAGAGATGGGGATAAAAGGCAGTGAATGTGAGAGGAATGGGTACTTTAACTCATTTGCTAAGGTGGCATCCAACAGATGATAGTTTCCCTATTTACATAGCAAACAGATTAACACCTACTTTGGACATTTGGATGAATTTATTGATATTTACATAAATATGGTAAATGTTGCACTTTCAGTTCAGGCTGTAAAACTATCCAATCCAGGTCCAGGTTCACATAGGGTGAGGTAGTAATCGATTGATTAATCCAAACACTTATCAAGAATATGGCTGAAAAAAAGACATTTTTGTCGAAGTTTTTCATCTTGTACTCACTATTAGTATCACTGTAAAAAACTCTTGAAAAAGTGACACCTCATTGAATGAGATGTAACACAGTTTTTAGTACCATTCTAACTTCATAATTACTGCTAAATACTCTCATTGGTCCTAAAGAGATAATTTTATACCTGTGGAATGTCAAATTTCTCCATTATGAAGAAAACATGTAGGTTTTATTTCTAAAGTTTTATTCATATTCATTTTTGCTTACTATCAAATACCAATCAAAATAATTTATTTCACTATCTGAATTTTTAAATTAGAAGTGGAGTATAAAGTTCTTTAAACTCCCTAGTTTGCCATCACTGAGAATACTCTAATATGATTGGCTGAATAAAAACAAGTTACTTCAGATGCTGGAATCTGAAATCAAAAGGGGAATTGCTGGAAGATTTCATCTGTAAGGAGAGAAAAGAGCTGATGTTTCAAGTTCCGACAACCCTTTGTCAAAGCTAAAAGGCATAGAAAGTGGAAGATATTTATACCGCAGAGTGAGGAAATGAAAGATGAGTCATAGACACAAAAATAAGGGGAAAGGCTGCTAATGGTAGTCTATAGAGAGAATAAAGTGTGTGAATGGCCAAATAGCAGAGAAACTGAAATCAGAGGGTAAACTGTGACAGATGAAATCATGGGAAGAGGGGAGGTGGGTGGGAGAGACATAAAATTGAGAAAAGGGGGGAAAGAGGGAGCAAAGAGGGAGAAAAGATAAGGAAAGGGGGATAAGATAGGCGGAAAGAGTGGGGGAGGGGGAAGAAAAATAAAGAAAGCCAATAAAAAAAAGGTAGAAAACAGTAAAAAATGAAAACAAAGGGGTTGAGGTGGGGCAGAACTTATGATTGGCTGATTACTCTGTTCACTGAAATTACTGCTGCTACATAACTGGAGATCCTTTTGACTTAATTAAACTGTCATCAGGAAAGGCCATAGAGGTACATAGACCTTTGTCACTGACTTTCTTCAAAATCAGCAGTGAGTGTTGTTGCTTCACTGCAAATGATAAAATTTAGCCTAATATATCAGGAAATGTACAGTTCAAAGATTGACTGTTGTATTTTCCAGCCAGTTCTTCTTATTTATCTCTCTGGTTTTGTATCTATGCAGTTTTTCCAAGTATCAGTTTATCTTTATATTCCATATCTGAGTCAATGCTTTCCCCAAGCACACTGAATGTTTGCCTTCTCAAAGGTAAATTCATCCAAAGTTTAAGAAAAAGTCCTATTAATACTTCAATAAAATTTGGGAAATCACAATGTTAATTAGTGTAATTACTTCAAAATGATAATCTCTGCATTTTTCTTTGTCCATGTGGTTTTGTGTGATTTTACAGAATTCCTGGTTTCAATATTTGTTTATTAGATAAAGATTCCCTAACAATTCAACAGTAAATAATATGGAATGAACCATGCAGAATTGGAAAGTTACAGCTTCGATCCTTGTGGTGATTGTGGTGACTGTCCCTATAAGGCGTGGGGGCAACGCAACAGAAAAAGATAACCTGGCTTGAGGAACCAAGGCTGGATAATCACTCCAGTGGATAGACTTCCTTCTTAGACAGAAGACATGTAGAAGACATGAACGGTCTGGGGCAGACAGTGGGCTGTTCTCAGGCAGCTGGTGGAGGGAGGAGGAGGGGAGATGGGGGGGCGGAGGTGGTGGGGTAGGAAGCTTCTATCCTCTGTATGGTTTTTCATTATTGATAAATACTCTTTGTGCTCCTGGCGAAGACTGTGAGTGCATCATTACAGATCCCCAGTCTGCGTTGGGTGACCCAGCTGACCTGGCAGTAAAGAGAGTTTTGCATTTATATAGTGCTTTTCGTGACTTCAAGATCTCTCAGTCCTTTCCAGCCAATGAAATCATTTGACGTGTAGTTATTATTGTAATGTAGGAGACAAGACAACCTATTTGCACACATGAGGTCTTGCAAACAGCAATAGAACAAGGGCTGGTGTTTTGTTCTTGTACTATTGGAGTTTTATGCTCAGTCTCAGCGTCTCTCAATTGGAGGGGGTGGGTGGGAGCCAGAAGATGGAATTAATTGGCCAGGATTCCAATTCCTGATCTCTCATCCAGTGATGTGCTGTAAAAGGCATGTGTGCAGACGTCAAGTGAATGAATCCTCCCCATGGAAGCACAAACATGGACAAATATACTGTGGAAATTCGTCTCCTGGCATCCTTATGTAAAGAAGGACCATTTAGGTGAGATATCGGGTGGCAGCTGTGCCTCTGGAATGATACCCCACTACTAGTGAGGAAAGGAGAAAAAAATCTAGATAAAAATATAACTTAGAGATCTTGAAGATGGTAAAATAATTTCAGAAGCTGAAAAATTTAGATTCAAGGTGTTTGTCTTTAGAGGCATTCTCTTCATTCTCTTAATTAAATTCAGTAGAAGATCCCTGGAAACTTTGGGGATGTGGCATAAATGCATATCTTATATCACAGGATTTCTGTTGATTCTGGACTCTAGTTACAGGGAACAAACTAAGAGAAACCCTACAAGAATTCAACCTCAACATCCTTTCGTTAACCAGTAAGTAGCCAGCTTTTAACAGGTGAGACCAATCTCCTTTAACAAAATGGTTCTGGGTTTTGAACACCACAGGACAAGCTAGTTTTCAAAGAAAGAAACAAAACACAATTTTTAAAATCAATTATCTGGCTGATACAGCTGTCTCTTTTTACTTCCACCCTCACTGCCAAAACAAAGAAAAAAAAACTGGTGTCTTTGCTCGTTTTACATGACCTGACCTCAGGCTGCCATTTTTGTGAGTTTTTATGTCAGGAAAGAGTGAAGAAAAGAAAGAAAGGAAAGGGAAAAACATTCTGAATGGGGGAATTCCTTTCTGTGCTGCTCTTGGACAGAAAGCAGCTAGCTGAGCCATGATTTGCAGCCATCAAGTAGTTACAGCACAAAAGCTACAGAAAGAACCAACACAAAAGCCACTGGTACAAGATTGGCAGATCATTAGGGTCCATTTAACGGCAGGTCAATTAGATGACAGGGTCAATCACGCGGCTATGCCAAGGTTAGCATCACATACGCATAACTTGTGGCAACATTGAAGCAAAGGAAAATAGATTTTTTGACCATTCTCATTGCTTGAATGTGGCAATGGGTTCCTAAACAGCGAACCCAAAAAACATTCGGGGCATAATTACAAATATACTTCATGTCATTGATAATCTAACATAATATAGGCAAATAAGTTATGTAGGCTTTTGGTGGACTGGATAATCTCCTGTGGTCAGACACACATTGTTCTCTTGTCAACAACAGCCATCTAGAATTGGCCTCACTGTTTGGAACTCATCCAGGATAAACAAGTACCCTCCCTGATGGAGACTTGTAGCCGCCCAGTGTCAAGAGACAATCTAACTCTTGATATGCCAAACTGTAGAATAAGAATTATTTAATACATTACTTTGAACATCCTTAATACCTTTTGCATATTTTCAAGAATCCATGAAGGTTCTTCAGCAAAAGACATAATTATTTTTTCATGCATCAGCTATTTGTTTTTTTTTAACAAGAGATCTCCCTTAGCTCCGAAATAATTTTGTTTGATTTGTACCACAGAAAACGTGCATGAAACTGTAAAAGTTTAATAACTGGGATGATTGCAAAAAATGCACAAGTCATTGTTTCTGTACCTTTAGAGAATCATGTCCAGTGCAATATATCACTGTGTCTGGACTGTCTGGGGTTAAGCCACATTTTCTAACTGAACCTCAAAGAGCAATGCAAGAAATGTTGGCACAACTGCATGTAGAAACAAAAGGATCAAAGTCATGACATTATCAACTTTTTGCAAGCATGGCCAGTTTTAATGCAGTTCTTAAAACTGAGCAATAAAAGGAAGGGATTACCATTTGTATAAAGCCATTTTGTATCATATATTTGATACTCAATGGATTTCAAAATGTCTATAAAGTTATCCCATGTATCGAATGTGACATACATCTACCCTTCTCCTTCTCTCATGAAGTGTGCGTTTCACTCATGGGTATTTTGTTGCTCTAATTAAACAGATTATATTAATTAAACAAGTTCATTATATTTTCAGCTTAAACATACATTACCTTATTACTCATCAAGTTGCTCTGGTGTAGAGTGTTGCTATATTATTTCTGGGTGAACTACGACACACACTGCTACCTATTCCCTCCCCGACACATAATGCTTTATTGGATAAACTAATCTCTCTCACAATACAGAACTTCTCAGACTGAAATGGAATGTAATCATGTGATTTCTTAATCCAGAGCAAAGTCATGTCAGATACAATGGTCCAGTGTGCCAGTCTGTGCTGGGCACATACCAGATAACATATTATGGAATAAAAACATCAAATCATGCTGTGTATCAGAAGAATTCACCCATAAATGTTGCTCGTTTATAATATATATATACTTAATCACTTTCAACCAAGAATCAATAAAATCTTGGACAACCCTAATATGCAGTTGGATCAACTGCTGTGTGCTTTATTGTGGGTTAGTTATCCAATACACTTTATATCAATGGAAATAGTTTTGTCTCCACATTCATATAATCCAGACATCGCAGTTCGGCTGCAAAGCCGATCAGATCTAATTTCAGTAAGACCATACCACCTCTAATCCTTTGTAAAATAATTGCAATGGATGTAAGGTACTGATGCATGACACTGCTTGAGAATTAAATTTATGATAATTTCGGTGTTAATAAAAAGCTATTTTTATTAGGTCATTTTTAGCATTAAACTTCGAACTAGTATTTAAGTGAGTTGAACTTTGTTCATATGTGGAATTATCCATGTAAGTAACTCCCCTTTTTCTAGTGTGAGGATATATAACTTGGGTCTGCCTGCTCCACGTTGCTCTCAGTTAGTATTGGTTTGTAGGTGGTACTTCTAATAAAATAGCAATCATAATCTACCTAGAATAGTTATCGCATAATTTTGTCAGGGAAATCATGCATCATTTGATTCCTAAAATAGTAAGCAGTGATTTCCTTTCATTTTCTACTGACGCTTGAAACAAAATAAAATCCATTAAATGCAATTTTCTGGGCAAACTGATAACAAAGCTATTAACTTGGACTGTTCAAAAATCTTAATTAAGATATTTGCAGAGTCCACTTTCACATTAAATGAGAAAAAGCATAAATGCAAGGCTAACTGCGACTTTTCTATCACTTATTTTCTCGTTAACAACGTGTGATGCCATATTTTAATCCTTAAAGTTCAGGAAGTAGCCATCTATTTACCTACTAAGTTGAAAACAATAAGGATGTGAGAACTGTTTATGTATTTGAATCTAACATAGCAACTAGGAGACTCTCCTTGCATGCAGACGTTCAAATAAAGATAAAAGCAAAGTACTATGGATGCTGGAGATCAGAAATAAAAACAGAAAATGCTGGAAATAGTCTAGCAGCATTTGTGGAGAGAGAAACAAAATTAACATTTTGATCCTTCTTTGGAACTATAAAGATACCCTGTTAGGTCCAACAAAACCTAGTTTCTGTTCCCTTTAACATGAGATCAGACATTGCTTACAAGTGAAAATAATGGCTTGTTTAATATATTGGCTGAGATTCTCTGGCCTCCCCTCAGCATTTTCCTTGGCAGTGGAGGTGGCGCGCCACTCACTGATGGCGGGATCATCTGGTCCCACCGCTGTCTATACGAATTCCCATTCATGTCATTCCACATCACCAGGAAAGCCATGGCAAGGAGTACAGTACATCAATGGTGGGACCAGGGATCCGCTGATATGAACATTGGAGAATTCTGGCCATCATTACAAGTGGCGGGGGGTAGAGGTGGTGGGTGGGGGCTGCAATTTCTGCACTGCCATTACCAACTTTATGGGAGCAAATCTAAACAGGACTGGAACCCTGAGTCTTCTAACTTTGAAAATTCACCTACAGTTTGACATGTCCCCTGGAGCAACTCAAGTCTAGCTCCTGACATTCAGTTTCCAACTTAATAGCCTGTTCATACGTGAGTAAACATGACTAGATCTGATACAACTTTATATCTTGACAAAGATCAACATATCCTAATAACGCACTTAAAACACATTTCTACCTACGTACAATTACTCAACATTGATTAGTTATATTCATTCATTTTACAGGGTTCACAATTTTAAACCTGATGTTTTAGATCAATGGCACCTGAATCAGCAAAAACCTGCACATTATCCCATAACTAGCACATTATCCAAACGTTTGCACATTATCCTACAAGAAGTAGGAAACAAATGTATAAGTTTAAAATTGTATCCTAATTTAAAATCATGGAATGGAATCAGAATCCCAACAGTGCCGAAGGAGGCCATTTGGCCCATCCAGTTTGCACCAACTTTGCATTGACCCAGGCCAACACATTCCACTCTCCCACTGCTTGATCAACCAATCCAATTTATCTACAACATTTGGTACATTAAGGAATAACTTAGCAAAGCCAATCCATCTACACTGCACATCATTTGAATGTGGGAGGAAACTGGAACACCTGGAGAAAACCTAAGCAGACACAGGGAAAACATAGAAACTCCACAGAGACAGTCATCCAAAGCCAGAATTAAATTCAGGCTCCTTGCATTGCAAGGCAGCAGTGCTAACCACTGTGCTACCTTGATTTACATCTGCTTTTTCTAGAAGACATTGATAGCACCACAAACCACCATTCTGCTCAAGCTACCAATCAATAATGCCTTATGTCATTTTTCGCCCACTTAAAAGAATCCCTTGGTGTTTAGGACTAGCCTAATAATAAATGAAGGATTTGAAAATACTTTTTATCTATTATAAAACAATAAAGATCAGAATTTTTGATACATTTTCATTGATCTTAAAGTGGCAATAAGAAATCTGGAAGAAAATGTCATTTGCACAGCTTGAGAACAGCTTACACCAATTATACAAATTCAGGAAATCTTTTTACAAGCGTTAATCATAGTGTTGCTGTTTTTACCATAATTCTGGGAAAAGGCAGATATTAATTTGTAATTGGATTATACTATTGTCTCTACGGTTTGAGAAAGACGGGGCTCTCTGTTCATCAGAATGGATTGAATATAAGTATTGACAAGATTTAAACTAGCCCAATGGGCACTGGAACCAGTGAAAATTTGGCACAGAGTAAAATACATCCTTGAGAGAGTCTGAAATTGATTTGGGTGACCTTGCATTTAAGTTATGCTATATAAATATCTGGATTAATGCAGTGCCAACACCACAGCCCTGTAAGCTGCAAAGTACAACTGACTTACAAGTTGTCACTAGTAAATCCAACAAGGAATTCAGGAGAAAATTCTTTACTCAGACGGCAGTTAGAAGGTGGAACTTCTTGCAGCATGGGATAGATTATTTGAGTAGCACAGACAGAATTAAGGGGAAGTTAGATAAGTACATGAAAGAGAAAAGATAGGAAGGATATGTTGATAAGATATGTTGATGGAGTAAAGTGAGAGGAAGTTTGTGTGGAATATGGATTACTTGCCATAAATATGTGCAAATATTACGCAAGTTACTTTAGTATGGAGTACTCTACATTCTTATAGGCAGTCTGGAAGCATCTCTAAGTAACATTTTTGCAATAATTAAAGTGATTGCTGAGCTTTGATTAATTAGCTTTTCTAAGATCTAAACATGTAATTCATTTGATGTATTACAAGGACTTAAGCAAACAGCCAGAGTGGGAGTAAAGGCTTTTTACAGGTATGACTCATTTATTTTGATTTCTTATTGAACTTGTTGTTATTCATCTGTCCTCTAATGTCAGAAAGGTCATAAATCGTCCAACTGTTTTGGTTCCGGCCCTCTTATCTGATTCCATCAGTTCTTTCACTGGCATCTGTAAGGAAAAAGAATTTCAACCATTAATACCTTTGTTAGGGAGGAAAAAGGGAGGGAAGGGGGTTGATTTTAGCTTGAGTTAACCTCCTACAATATTAGTAGCTTTAAATAATAAAGACTGAAAGCAGTTAGTTATTAATGAAGCAACTTAGCTTCTTCCATCTTGAGATTAAATTGAGAGAAGAAAAATCAGCTTCTGAATTTCCTCAGCAATTACCAAAAAATTTGTCATCTAGCATTTACAAAACTGAAAAAGGTTTTGAAAAGGAGAAAACTACAAATGATAGAAATCTTCAGTTCAAATTTGGAAGTGCTGCAACCCAAAATCTTTTCACTTCTCAAATGCCAACTAATTCATGTCCAGCACTTTTTCATTGCGGGGAATTTCTGACCCCGCTGTGGCAGAATGTGATAGCCTAGCTAAAAGTTCATCGTCTTTGGCCACTAGCTGATCCCAACAGTCAGCAAGCTGTAAAATTCAGCCCATAGCCAGTCAACCTTGCCATGAATATTATTGACTAAAATTTTATGGCGTGAATGAGATAGATTTGGATTCATAATAATCTCTGAATAAATGACTTTTATTTGGGACTTTGTATTTGAGAATGCTGCCATCACTGTTTGAGAGTGACACAGTGGTTAGCATTGCTGCCTCACAGTGCCAGTGATCTAGGTTTGATTCCCAGCTTGGGCAATTGCCTGTTCAGAGTTTGCACATTTACCCTATGTCAGCACAGAATTTCAGTAGGTGTTCTGGTTTCCTTTCATAGTCAAAAGATGTTCAAGGCAGGTGCAATGGTTGTGGTAAGTTGCCCCTTTGTATCCAAAGATTAGCTGCATTAGTCATAGTAAATGCACTTGGTTATGGGGGTGGAGGAGGTCCTAAATAAGATACTCTTTTGGAGAGTTGAAACAGGTTCAATGGGCTGAATGACCTCTTTCTGCATTATGGGATTCTATGGATTTTATGAGAGTTAAAACTGAGGACAGAATTTTCCCCTTCTCTTGCAGAGTGTGGCAGTCGGCGGGAAAAGCTGTGTTGAAGCCATCGGTTCCAATGGCTTATTTTGCTATATTGTTAGGAACTTAGAGAAAACAAATCAAGGGGCAGATCCCACAGTATCACACTGCGTGGTGGATTATGACTGAACCCTCACACTGACATGCATGGATAATGTAACATGGGAGGATGTTGGATTATCAGGTATAGAGGCTTGATAATTAGATTCAAATTTATGATAATGGAGTTTGATTACGTTACATCACTGGCGGGGAGATGGGAACAATCGCATTGGCATGAATCATAATTTTGTCCTCTGGCAGGATTTTCCACTCCCATCGCCATTGACACCTTATTAGAACAGGAGCAGAAAATCCTAACCTTGGTTATTCTTGAACATTAGGTTTTTACAGGAAGTGTATTATAAATTTAAGACATCATTAACTCTTTCCTGGTAGCAATAATGTGTTGAAAAGAAAATTATTATATATGTAGCACTGAAATTATTTTCCAATTGCCTTTGCTGGTAGCCGTGGTGGAGAAATGGAGCAGACAATCTGATCACTTGGCCTCCACCCATAATGCAGCACATCTGCACTCCATTGGGGGGAGTCCTAATATTGACAAATGAAGCTTTTACTGAAAGCAATATGATGTTGAAATAATTCTCATTGATATCCAGATTAGCACATGTGCATGTTTTGTTAACCTCAACGGGAACGCATTTCAGAAAACGGGCCTTGCGGAAAGGTCAGACAGGAAAACAAATTCAAAAGGAATCTGTGTTTGAATGAGGATTAATGCTTCAGAATATTTTTGTTGGCTATTTCATGCCAGATCAATTCTTTAGTTTTCTGGTCATTATTTTGGTGTTATTTGAGCAAAAAGCCTGGCTGGTGCATTTTGTGAGGAGAATCTCCTTTGTAGGGAAGAGATTTTCCTGGCCATCGTTTCTGCCCACCTCTCCAGACACACAGCCACCATCAGCCATGGGTTGGCACCCATTCCATCAATCAGCTCCCATATTTCCACCATCAAGAGGTAGCTTGCCTGTATGAATGAGGATTCTCTGCAGTGCTACAGTGTCACTATACAGGCAACAGGGAATGGAGGCACATGAAGATCAGAAGAAAAGCTCCCACCAGCTGCCCTAGCCGAAGTCAAAATCTGCAGTAGCTAAGCCTCTGTGGCCTTATTGGAGTAAGTGGAGATCATGACAAGTCTCTTTCCCTCCACGGGAAAACTCATGCCCTTTTACTGCCAGTTCCTGGAAGTCTTCTGATATTTTTAATATGGCAGCCCAAAGAGGTCTGGAGTAACTGGGGTGGAAAAGAAAGAAATTCTCTGGTGAAATGAGTCTGGCTGTGTCACGGTAGCCAAATAGAGGAAGCAGTAGTGATTCAAATGAGGTACGGTGAGGGGCATCTCAGTTTGGGCAATGTGTGACCTCAAACATGGCCATTCAAATGATCCAACATTCTCTGAGAGAAGTATTCCTCCCTGCTGTTTTCTACAACTCCCTTAAGGCACGCTTGCCTTAGAATGATGGAGCAAAGGGGTCTTTTCAGGTTGTGTTTCACAGTGAAGATAGTGACAGAGTTGTGAGAGCCCTGGAAAATTGGCCTCCAGCCATTCCCTACCGGAGAGGGCAGGGTCACCACCAATCTGAACTCTTAAGCTTTGTTTTTATTTCCAAATGCCATGGCGAAATCATTCAACCTAGTTTATGTGAATGATGCTTTGTTCAATCCTCAGCCTATTTAAACATTTTGAACATGAACAACTGGCAGAACAATGAGAAGGTGCAGAAATTTTTCAATTGGCAATATTGACAAAGCTCCACAGCAACACGATGGCACATTTAGAGTAAAGAACAAAGTACAAAACAGGAACAGGCCCTTTGAGCCCTCCAACACTGTGCCAATCATGATGCCCTTTTGAAATTAAAAAACCTTCTGCTCTTATTCGGTCTATATCCTTCTATTCCCTCCCTATTCATGTATCTATCCAGATGCCTCTTAAATGTTACAAATGTGCTTGCATCCACCACCTCCTCTGGCAATGTGTTCCAGGCACCCACTATCCTGCGTGAAAAACTTACCCCACACATCTCTTTTAAACCTTCCCCCCTCTAACTTTGAAGCTGTGCCCCCTTGGAATTACCACTTCCACCTCAGCAAAAAGCCTCTAACTATCCATCCCGTCTATGCCTCTCATAATTTTATAGACCTGAATCAGGTCTCCCCAAGCCACTGTCTTTCCAGTGAAAACAATTCCAATTTATTTAATTTCTCCTCATAGTCAAGAGAACATTTTGGTGAACCTTCTTTGCACTCTCTCCAAAGTTTCCATATCCTTCTGGTGGTGTGGTAGTCGGTGCTGCATTTGATACTTCAAATGCGATCTAACCAAGGTTTTATAAAGTTGCAACATAATTTCCCAATTCCCGTACTCAATGCCCTGGCTGATAAAGGCAAGCATGCCATATGCTTTCTTAATCAACTTGGCCAACTGTGTTGCCACTTTTAGGAAATTGGGACCTGCATGCCTAGATCCCTCTGTATGTTAATATTCTAAGGATTGTGCTATTTATAGTATAATTCACACCTAAATTTGATCTTTCAAAATGCATCACCTCACATTTGTCCGAATTAAACTCCATCTGCCATTCCTGTTGAATCCTCTGACAATGATTTAGCTAATTGGATTAGGAATTGGCTAGCTGATAGAAGACAGAGGGTGGTGGTTGATGGAAATTATTCATCATGGAGTTCAGTTACAAGTGGTGTACCTCAGGGATCTGTTTTGGGGCCCCTGCTGTTTGTAATTTTTATAAATGATCTGGATGAGGGTATTGAAGGATGGATTAGTAAATTTGCGGATGACACCAAAGTCGGAGGAGTGGTAGATAGTGAAGAGGGGTGTTATAGTTTGCAGAGAGACTTGGACAAGTTGCAGAGCTGGGCCGAGAGGTGGCAAATGGAGTTCAATGCGGAAAAGTGTGAGGTAATTCACTTTGGCAGGAATAACAAATGTATAGAGTATAGGGCTAATGGTAGAACTCTTAATAGTGTTGATGAACAGAGGGATCTTGGTGTATACGTGCATAGATCCCTGAAAGTTGGCAATCAAGTCGATAAGCTTGTTAAGAAGGCATACGGAGTCTTAGCTTTTATTGGTAGGGAGATTGAATTTCGGAGCCGCAACTTCATGTTGCAACTGTACAAAACTCTAGTGCGGCCGACTTGGAGTATTGTGTACAGTTCTGGTCCCCGCCTTATAAGAAAGATGTGGAGGCATTGGAGAGGGTACAGAGGAGGTTTACCAGGATGTTGCCTGGTATGGAGGGCAGGTCTTATGAAGAGAGGCTGAGGGATTTGAGGTTGTTTTCGTTAGAAAGGAGGCGGCTAAGAGGGGACCTAATCGAAACATATAAGATGATTAGAGGTTTAGATAGGGTGGACAGTGATAGCCTTTTTCCTAGGATGGAGAAAACTAGCACGAGGGGGCATAGCTTTAAATTAAGGGGTGGTAGTTATAGCACGGATGTCAGAGGTAGGTTCTTTACCCAGAGGGTGGTAAGGGTATGGAATTCCCTGCCTGCTGCAGTTGTAGATGTGCCAAGTTTGGCGGCGTTTAAGAGGTTAGTGGATAAGTTTATGGATGAAGAGGGAATGGTTTAGGTCAGAGGGTCATTGCTTTTTCTTAATTGTTCGGCGCAACATCGAAGGCCGAAAGACCTGTTCTGCGCTGTAATGTTCTATGATCTATGTAATCCCTGGCACGATCAGCAACTCCACCAATCTTCGTGCAATCTGCAAATTTACACATCAGACCACCCATTCCCAACATTGTGATTTCATCCTTCCTATTCCTGAGCTCCACCCACGTTGCCTCATTTCAAGACCCCTCAATGTGACCTCCCTCAACATGGCTGTGATGTGCTCTCTAATCAGCAATGAAACTCCTCCTTTTCTTTTCCTTGCCCCTTTTCTTTCTCCTTCTGTTCCATCTAACACAACATTTTCCTGGAATATTAAGCTGCCAATAGTGGCAAGACATGCTAATTTTAATGCTAGTCAGAGTATGATGAAGGAATAATACAACAGCTTGACTTTTTCCTTCAGCAAATATATTCTACATAGAGCTCAGTAGAGATACAAACTCCTTGGGGATCCCCTATCCCAACAGTTCCAGCTGTGTTCAGTTATACTCATTTGAAGGTTGAATCAATAATCATCACTTGTATTTAATGAGGCAATGTAATTTTTAAAGTATGCACTTGCTGATACATTGACAGTACAGGCCCCTGGCCTGAAATTCTTTCTCTTTCATGAATTGCAAAATTTCCACTGCATAAATATCAAGACTGTGGACGGGATTTTATAGCCTTGCTCATCCCAAAACTGTAAAATCCCACCCAAAGTCAACACACCTTCCCATTGTCCGTCCCTCGCCCGCTACGATTCCCGTGGTGGGCTGGACGGTAAAATTCATCAGAAAGGGATCATTCAACTGAATGTCTGTACACATGCAGAATTAATTATTGCTTCATTTTACAACAATCCACGGTGCCAGGGTCACTTCAGTCGCAAGGAGAAGTGCAAGTAAGTAAATCAAACTTACTTCTTCAGCCCTGGATTATGATGTCTGTGAAACAGAAATGAGTAGCAGAAGAATACAGAGGAAAAGCACATTCAATATCAGATCAGAGAGCAAAATAACAAGCACTTAAAAAGAATGCTCCAAAATCTCTAAGCAAATCTGAGGAATCCAACAAATCAGGCAAGCCATGATCTTCAATTTCCGGCAGGTTGAAGCCTTGGGTACAGGAGATTAAGACACTGATATGAGCAACATGAATATTGATGAGAGATTGCCTCAATGTACAAAGGGCTGCTGGCACTTGGAGATCTGCTGCCGATCTCTTTAATGTTGCCATCTTCTACATGGTAGCCTGTTGTTTAGATAAATCCTGCATGACAGCACACTAGCTTCTACACATATTACAGGTTGCCAATTGATACACCTTCTAATAGAAAGTGTTGTTGTTCAGATGGAATTGCTTTTGTTAGGTTTAATACCTGTGTGATAGGGAATACTGGCTTTGGCAGCTGAGGTTAGGCACAAGATGACTCTGTGTCTTCACAGTCACTGCTTGATCACGTGCTCTGCTGGAATCAGCTCATGTTACATATAAAGTCCCCCAGGGTGAATGTTGGTGTCACCAGTAGAGTAGGAACATAAGAATATAAGAATTAGGAGCAGGAATAGACCATTTGGCCCCTTAGCCTGCTCTGCCATTCAATAAGACCATGGCTGATCTTTTCGTGGACTCAGTTCCCCTTACCTGCCCGCTCATTATAACCCTAAGTCAGTATTTAATATAGTGACAAAGAACAATACAGCACAGGAACAGATCCTTTGGTCCATCAAGTCTGTGGGGACACAGATGCCTCTCTAAAATATTCTTGCTACTGTGTGGTTCATAGCCTTCTATTTCCTGCCTATTTATGTATCTGTCCAGATGCTTCTTGAATATTATTATAGAATCTGCCTCCACCACCTCTTCTGGCAATGTGTTCCAGGCATTCACCACCCTCTATGTGAAAAACTTGTCTCTTACATCTCTTTTAAACTTCCCCCTCTCACTTTTAACTTATGCCCCTGAATAATTGTCCCTTTGACTCTGGGAAAAAGGCTATCTCTGACACTATCCAAGCCTGTCATAATCTGTAAACCTCTATCAGGTCCCTCCTCATCCTCTGATGTCCCAATGTAAAAAATCCAAGTTTGTTCAACTTTTTTCATAGTCTATATCCTCCACACCAGGTGAATCTCTTCTACACTCTTTCTAATGCATCAACATCCTTCCGGTAGTATGTAAACAAGAATGGTGCACAATACTCCAAATGTGACTTAACCAAAGTCTTATATAGCTGCAACATGATTTTCCAATTTCTATACTCAATGCCCTAATTGATGAAGGCCAGCATGTCACATGCCCTCTTGACCACCTTGTCCACCTGAGTTGTCACCTTCAGGGAACTGGGCATCTGCATGCCTAGATTCCTCTGTATGCTAATATTTCTAAGGGCTCTACCATTTACTGTATACGTTCCTTCTGTCATAAACCTTCCAAATCATATCACTTCATACTTGTCTGGGTTAAATTCCATCTGCCATCTTTCAGCCCATTAATCCAGCCTATTTATATCCTGCTCTATCTTCTGACAATCCTCCTCACTCCCCCAATTTTTGTATCATCTGCAAATTTACTTATCAGATCACCTACATTTTACTCCAAATCATTTATATATATATCACATTCAACAGAGGCCTCAGCGCTGATGCTTGTGGAACACTGCATGTCACAGATCTCCAGTTAGAAAAGTACCTTTCCACTATTACTTTTTGCTTTCTATATGCCCAAGTCAATTTTGTATCAATCTTAGCAGCTCACCTCAGATCCCATATGACTTCACCTTCTGTATGAGCCTGCCATGAGAAACATTATGGAAGGTTTTAATGAACTCCATATATGTAACATCCACTGCCCTGCCCTAGTCAAATTTCTCGTCACTTCCTCAAAGAACTCAATCAAGTTTGTGAGACATGACCTCTCCTCCACTAAACCATGCTCCCTATCGCTAATAAGTCTATTCTCTCCCAGATGTGAGTACATCCAGTCCCTAAGAATCTTCTCCAATAATTTCCCCATCACTGCTGTAAGGCTCACAAGCCTGTAATCTCCCAGATTGTCTCTTCTGTCTTTCTTAAACAGAGGAATCATACTCTCCAATCCTCTGATACCTCACCCATGGTTAAAGAGGATAAAAAGATTTTGGCCAAGGCCGCAACAATTTCTTCCCTCATCTCTCCCAGTATTCTGTGATACATTTTATCTGGTCAAAACCTCCATACCTCCTCCCTTTTTATCTCAACATATCCTAGCATGTCATCCTCCTTTCTACACTCACCATCCACCACATCCTTTTCCTTTGTGAATACTGACACAAAGTCTTCGTTAAGAACCTCACCCAACTCATCTAGCTTCATACACAAATTCCCTCCGCTGTCCTTGAGTGGACCTATCTTTCTTAGCTACCCTTTTCCTCCTGAAAACACATATAAGGCCTTGGGATTCTCCTTAATTCTGCCTGCCAATGACATTTTATGGCCTCTTTGTGCCCTCCTACATTCTGTTTAAGCTCTTTTCTGTTATCTTTGTATTCCTCATGAGCCTTATCCGTTTTCAATTTCCTGAAATTTATGTATGCCTCCTTCTTCTTTTTCACTAACCTCACAATCTCTCTTGTCATCCTGGGTTCCTGAATCGTATCTTTATCCTTCATTTTTGCAGGGACAGATTTGCCCTGAATAGTTACCAACTGACTTTTAAAAGATTCCCACATCCTGGATATGGATTTACTCTCAAACAGCCGCCCCTCCCGTCCACATTCCCTAGCTCCTGCTTAGTACTGTCGTAGTTAGTCTTTCCCCAGTTTCGTACTTCCACTCTGGGACTACTTCTATCCTTTTCTACAAGTATCTTGAATCTTACAGAATTGTGATCACTGTTCCCAAAACGGTCCTCCCTGAGATATCAATCTCCTGTCCGGTCACTTACCTGACAGGAAAATATTGTAATAAAGTAGCCTTCTCACTGGAAGCTTGTTCACAAAAATACACATGTTGTGTTGTTTTGATTAATTGCAAAGTAAATTTCAGTTGCCTTATATTTTGGAAATTTTCTCACTGACCCCTCAGCTGGAACGCTACCACCTAACCTGCTACGGAATTGATGTTCTGACAACGGAAATCTCTGTTGACCTTGAGCAGAAATTTCTGGTCTCACCTGACCGAGGCTGTAAAATCCCACTCCTTGTGTGAGAAAAAAATTGAAATGTGGCACCTCACACGAACAGATTGGGCATCCATGCCTTAAAAGATCTTCAGATTGCATACTGGCCTACGTTAACAGCTAAATAACACATAGTTATTACATGGCTTAATGCTCCTTCCTGCATGTTCACAATTTACTGATTTACTGTGGGCAACCAGGGGTTTACTCCTGCATGATGAAATATTGCTTTCATTAAATTCAACATCTGCACCACTTTAGTCCTTAATTTCTTTCCAATATAGGTTACAATTTGGCCTCTGATTTCCAGTCATTAGCTGCTGTGTAAATACACCATGGAGAAAAAAGGAAACATCTGTCAAAATGTATTATGAAAAGCTAACTATCAAACCTTTGCATAATGAAGCAGCAAAAGTGAACAGATTTGAGCACCTTGGACATCTTCCGCTGCCTTTTAACAAAAAGAGTGTTTTCTAGAAAACATCCTTTATATATTTTTCCCAATCACAGCAGCAGATGCTGCCCCTGGGACCTAACTGAGTGGGGCATCTAATCCCTTGTTTCACTCCCCTTCGCCTACCCTCCCCCCTTTATTTCCTGCTCCGAGCTGATCTCCCCTCTTGTTTTGTGTGGAGGGAAAAAGGAAATGGATCCATTTGTGCTGGTCTTTTAAGTACACAACCCCATGATGGATCACAATATTTCTCATCCCTCCCTTGGCACTGTGCAACAAAGTAAACAGAATCAAGAACATTAAAAGAGCGTTTTCGGAATATTTCAAACTCCCATAGCAACTAGCAAGCTTTAATGGGATAGCCTTTATTCTCTCTTATGGAAACAATTTTTGTTAGTTTGGAGTTGGCAGCAGCTCAGCTCTCACAATTTTATGTTTTGAAGGTTAAAAATCTTGGCCACCGCTTGGTGTTTGATTTAAAGACAAGTCTCAGTATTGCCCTCTTACTTGGACTTTTTTCTATGGTGAGAGAGTTTCCCTTTCTTAAAAAAAACTCTTTTATAGTAAACTATTATAATCAAACTGCCACCACGATTTACATTAGACCTTTCACATATAAACACTGGGGAAACTCAGTGAGTACATTTGCTAGCTTCACACTGAATCTAAAATTAACACAAGTATATTGTTGCTGGATATTATATTATTGAATTTAAAATATGTATCTCTTGCAAAATAACCTAGATCTTTGTTGGATGAGAAAGCAAAACAGTTCTAGACAGAACATGCATTGTCCAAATCTGCAATGTTAATTAAGCAGTCAGCAGCAAAACTGAAGTGTTCATCACTGACCTCAAAGAAAGTTGCCCATGTCTCCATTTTGCACTTCCCCCTTACCAAATCTGATGCCACGTCAAGGGGGTCTCCAGGCGTGCAGCAGCAATGATACAAGCAAGCAGAATTCACACAGTATCACAAAATTGTTACAGTGCGGAAGGAGGCCATTTGGCACATGTTCTCACATCACCAGCTCTCCAAATGTACATCTTAGCTTCGTGCCATTCCCCATACCTCTGTATATCTCTATTCAAGCAATCGTCTAAGGATCTCTTGATAACCTCGATTCAATCTGCTTCCATCACATTTCCAAGTAGTGCATTCCAGATCTGAACTACTCGTAGTGTGAAAAGGTTTTTCTCTTACATCACATTTGCTTTTTATACAAATCACTTTAAATCTGCGCCCTCTTCTTCTTGACCATTTCACGAGTGGGAACAGTTTCTCCCTATCTACCCTGTGCAGCCTCCTCATTATTTTGAATATCTCGATCAAATCTCCTCTTGGCCTTCTTTCATCCAAGGAGAATAGTCCCAACCCCTCCAATCTTCTGAAATTTCTCACCCCGGGATCTTTCTTGTAAACCTCTTCTGCACTCTCTCTAATATGTTCACATCTATCCCAGAGAGTGTGGTGCCCTGATTGTACAAAACAATACAGCTGAGGTCCAACTAATGTCTTATATAAGTTCAGCATAACCTCTTTGCTCTTGTACTTTATCCCCTTACTAATAAAGCGCAGAATACTATATGCTTTAACTCCACTCTTGATTTGCTTCGCCACTTTCAATGATCTATGCATCTATAAACCAAAATCCTTCCCTCGCTTTTTAAAATTTTCAGAATTTTACCCTCTAATTTTTCTTGTCTTTCTGTTTTCTTCCTACCAAATTTCATCATCTCACATTTGTCTGCATTGGAATTTCATTTGCCATCTATCTGTCCACTCCACCAGCTTGTCTCTGTCCATTTGAAAATCTACACCATCCTCTCTACAGTTCACAATAGTTCCAAATTTTGTGTCACCTAAAAACTTTGGAATTGTCCCTGAGCACTAAAATCTAGATGATCAATATTTATCAAGAGAAGCAAGGAGAATAGTCCCAACCCCTCCAATCTTCTGAAATTTCTCACCCCTGGGAAATACCAATCCCTGGGGAATACCACGACAAACCTTCCACCAGCCTGAAAAAATATGCATTGACTAATGCTTTCTGCTTCATATCATTCATGTTGGACTGGGGTCAAACAGAAAGAAATCCCATAACACCAGTTTAATTATTATTAAGTATTATTCAGCCAATTTTGTATCCACATTGTTACTGCCCCTTTTGTTCCATGAGCTATAACTTTTGTCACAAGTCTATTTTGTGACAATGCATCAAATGTAAAAAAAGTTCATGTGCACCATATCAACACTCTCATTGACCCTTTCCGTTACCTCCTCAAAAATCAACCCACATTTTGCTACATGATACTAATTAATTCTACCCTGAATAATTATTTCTGGAAGGTTGCCCACTACAGATGTTAATGTCAGAGAAAATACCCTATCCATTTATTTCTCATTTAAATTTATTTACTTGAACTTCTTAATTCATACTTGGGATGCCAGCATTTGTTAGCAACCCCTCACTGACCTTGAACCGAATGTCTTACTAAGCCATTTCCAAGTCAACCACATTGCTGTGGGGTTGGAGTCGTATGTAGGCCTAATTAGATTAGATCTAGGTGATAGATTTTCTCCCCTAAAAGGTAAATGCTTTTTTTTACTCAATCAATAGTCAACATTGATTTATTGAATTAATTTAAATTCCACCAATAGTCTTTATGGGATTTGAACCCAAGTGGCAGAGTGTAGCCTGGGCCTCTAGATTACTAAACCAGGGACATCACTACAATGTCATAATCACTTTGTGACATAGTAAATGACAAATTGAGATTAAAAGAGAGGCTAAACTTAAGATAAACAAAATAAATCATTCTTTTTCAAAATGTAGAGTGTTTTTAAAATAATGAATAAACCTGAATTTCCACAAATATCAAATATTAAATCAGCTTTTTAGAGTCTGTATGTGTATTTAGCAGTGATTATGAACATAGTGCACCATTAAAAACCCAGTTAAATTTCATTCAACATGGTGTAGCTTTTTCAAGCGTTTTACAGTGAGGGCCAACAGTTAGTGCAGAAATTCTCATCAATTCATTGGTTTCCCATTGACTGCACTCTGGGGATTCTCTGGTAAATGTAGAATCACTGGCAGCAACTTCTGGATTTCTGCGTGTGTGGACTTCAAATGTTGTTTGCGCTGCTAGCCAGCTGACTTGCCAATAACCTGCCATTGGGAGAATTGCAATGTAATTTTATGCCAGTTTCTGACTTTTTGGCTATCGCCAGATTCTCTGCAACCATCCTCCATCAAACCCACCACAATGGGTTGGGAGAAATCTGTCTTTATATCTGTCTTTATCAATCAGGGCATAGATTACAAAAGATGTTTCTCACCTATCAGTATAGACTTGATAGGCCGAAGGGCCTCTTCTGCACTCTATGATTCTACTTTTATTAAATTTCCACTTTCATCCCCTTAAGGAGCCCTTGTGCTCCTCCACTAAAACAGCAAGTGAGTATCTCCATTCCGCACTCTGTTTAGGAGGCATCTTTCTGTAGGCTGGCCCTGGCATTCCAAATTCATTTCTTCCACTCACAATAACTTTGAGAAAATCTATTCCATTATGATTTCCAGTTAGCTTCCCAGATGAAACTCGCTCAGTAAGAGTTCAAATGAAAGGCCAGGCGTTGGATTTAAACTTATGAACTTCTTTCTGGGAGGCTGCTGCAAAGATGCCATAAATTATAACCATTGTACTTTCTATCATGAAGCACATTTTGTGCATGGTTACTTGTTTTACCAAAAGGACAACTGCACCACTCTGAAGTGCCCTAAAATATTTCTCTACATGTACTTATCTGTTACAGCTTGTTTGGCAGGGAATGCAGCAACGATTGAGGAGCCATTGATGTATGATTGAGCAGATTATTAGAGATGCACAGTGGCTGAAACAGCTCTGTCTGCTGGGAATCTCATCACCGAGTAAATGTTCTACCAGCTGTAGCTCAATATTTAATGAAGTACTTTTAGACCTTTGGCAATTTGATTCACTTCACTTGCCGGCTGAAGTCACTGGATACAGTAAAAGCAATGAGCCCTGACGGCATCCCGGCATAGAAATAAAATGTTGTATTCCAGGCATTAGCTAAGTTGTTCCAGTACAGCTACAACACAGCCAACAACTAACAATGTGGAAAATTGCCCAGGTACATCCAGTCCATAACTAGAAGGACAAATCCAACTCGATGAATTCCAATTAATTCAGTCTACTCATCATCAGTCTAGTCACTCATCAGCAAAGTGATGGAAGGTGTCATTGACAGTGTTGTAGATGTCACTCTCAAAAAGCAATGACCTGCTCACAGAGACTCAGTTTGAATTCTGCCAGAATCACTCAGCTCCTGACCTCATTACAATCTTGATCCAAATATGAGAAAAAGAGCTGAATTCCAGAAGCAAGGCAAGAGTGACTGCCCTTTGACTTCAAGGTAGCATTTAATTCAGTGTGGCATCAAGGAAGTCAATGTGAATGAGGGAGACATCCCACCACTCGTTGGAGGCATACCTAGCGCCAAAGAAGATGGTTATGGTTGTTGCAATAGGAGTTTGTCAGGGTAGTGTCCTAGAACCATCATAAGTTCAGGGGTGGGGCTATCACTGATAATTGCACAACATTCAATACCATTTGTAACTCCTCATACATTGAAGCAATTTGTGTCCACATGCAGTAAGACCTTGATAACAATTCAGGGTTGGGCTGATAAGTAGCAAGTAATATTCATGTTACGTATGTGCGTGTCAATGACTATCTGCAAATCTAACCGTCTACCCTTGACTTTCAATGGCATTATCATCACTGAATCTCACAAAAAAAAAAATTCCTGATGGGTATCATTGACCAAAAACTGAATTGGATCAGTCATATAAAGACTGGACAAGCAGGAGTCGGTCAAAGGCTAGGAATTCTGCAGCCAATAACTCACCTTTGACTCCTCAAAGCCTTTTTCCGAAGGTACACACCAAAGTTGTGATGGAATATTCTTCAATTGCCTGGATAAGGGCAGCTCCAACACCATTCAGGAAACTCAACATCATCTGGGACAAAGCAGCCCACTTGTTAGGCAACCCGTTCCCCAGCTTAATCATTCACTCCCTCCAACTTTGATGTACAGCAGCATAATGCATACAATTGATAAGATCTGCAACAACTCATCAATGCTCTTTCAATTCATAGAACAAAGCATCTTCCAATTTCCAGAACAAAGGCAGCAGATTCATGGGAAATAGCACTACCTGCCAGTTACCCCCTAATTCACGCACCATCCTGACCTGGAACTATATCATGCTCCCTTCACTATCGCTAGGTCAAAATTCTGGAACTCTCTCCCTAACAGCACTGTGGGTGTTCGATACCAGATGGACTATAGTGGTTCAAGAAGGCAGCAAAAAGTTACCACTTTCTCAAGGTCAGTTAGGGATGGACAAAAATGTTGGCTCATGTTGCATGACTAAATTAAATGATAATTTTGGCCATAATTTTAAAAAATTCAACAGTGCTCACACACACACCATTTGGCACATGTAGTCATAATTAGGAGCTTTATCAGTGTCTAATAGATATAATATGGTCCATATTATAGAGTCATTACAGAACAGGAGAAAGGTATTTGACTCATTTAGTCCAAGCTAGTTCTCTTTGAATTAAATGAGAATCAGACATTATCCAATATTAAATATTTAGAATGATAAAAGTTAGAGTACCATCAAGTCTTTTTCTTTCACATTATACAAATTTGCCATACCCAATTAATCACCTGAAGAAAATACTGCATGTTCCTTGATTTTAAAGAAACAGAGCCTTATCCACTAGTTAGCCCCGTGTTTTTATGCTTCATGGGCAACATTCCACTCCCAAACTATTCTGTCCACAGCAACACAGAAATCATTGTGTTCCCTGCAATACTTCATAAAAATCTATCCATTTTTAGAATAAAGATATTTCTAATCAGCTATTTGGTAGTAAAATACATTTACTGCCCAAAAATGTGGCATTTTATCAAAAGATCTACTAAACGTTCTTCTAAATGTTAATGCAATGTGTAGAACAGTTGTTAGCTTCTCCATGGAAGCCTCCAGAACCTATCAAGTTTCCTTCGCTTGAAACATTTGGCCGGATTCTCTGACCTCATCTGTAGCTGGCGTCCTCCAGTCCCACTGATCTGAATAGAGATTTAGCACAGCACCAAATTCTCCATTCTTACTGGCAAAGATGGCAGGGCATACAACATTGGAGATTTCCAGCCATTAACTCTGTTTCCCTCTCCACAGACACTGTCTGACCTGCTGAGTATGTTCAGCATTTTCTGTTTTTATATCAGATTTCCAGCACCCGCAGTATTTTACTTTCATGTTAGTAAATAAAGAGGGATGGACAACAGATGTTGGCGCTTGCCAATGACACACACATACTATGAAAGAATAAAAAGCAGCTTTGTTTTCTGTATCGTTGTTTGTAGGATCTATTGCTTAAATGTGAATATAAATGTGGGTGAGTACTAGACTTACCAGTTTTCAGGGATATCTTTGGAAACAGGAACAGTTTGGAGACATTAAGGAACAAATCATTCACCGCAAGTATGTGCCTCCTCCTTTGTTCAATGCAAGTGGCTGCGCCCAATGAATCATTCACTTTGCCTGCTTGATAGAAGCCTTTTTTGATAAAGCAAAATAACTCTGAAAAAAATGTTTAAACAAAGAACAAAGAATAATACAGCACAGGAATAGGCCCTTCGAATCTCCAAACTTGTGCCGATCATGATACCCTAACTAAACTGAAACAAACCATGTGCCCAAATGTAAATCCTTGATCAAACCACATATTAATAGTCAGAATTAACAATTGTATTTGCATTAAATAAAAAGGCAGTGCAATAATTGAACAATACTGCTCTCTGATCATGATTTCAGCTTTAATAATAATAGTAGGTTCTTTTTGTTATCAGTAAATTGAAAGAATTTGCAAGTCCTATATGAAAGCAATAGCAAAGTTTTTCCATACTTATGGTGAATAGGTTGTACTATGCCATAGAATTGTTTTTTGCTTTGGCTCTATGAATGCGTCTAAAGCAGCACATCAAACCTCATTGTTGTGCTATCACTTTCTCTTGTAAAGAGTGCATTCCCACTCTGTGAGGATGTGTGATGTGGAGATGACGGTGTTGGACTGGGGTGGCCACAGTAAGAAGTCCCACAACACCAGGTTAAAGTCCACCAGGTTTACTTGGTGGTACGAGCTTTCAGAGTGCTGCCCCTTCCTACACTCTCACCCGATGAAAGGATAGCACTCCAAAAGCTCATGCTACCAAATAAACCTAGAACATAGAACATTACAGCACAGAACAGGCCCTTCGGCCTTCGATGTTGCGCCAACCAATATAAAAAGCAATGCCCCTCCAAACTAAACCATTCCCTTCTCTTCCATATACTTATCAACTAACCTCTTAAACGCCACCAAACTTGGCGCATCTACAACTGCTGCAGGCAGGGCATTCCACTCCCGAACCACCCTTTGGGTAAAGAACCTACCTCTGATATCCGTCCTATAACTATCACCCCTTAATTTAAAGCTGTGTCCCCTCGTGCTAGCTTTTTCATCCTAGGAAAAAGGCTATCACTGTCCACCCTATCTAAACCTCTAATCATCTTATATGTTTCGATTAGGTCCCCTCTTAGCCGCCTCCTTTCTAACGAAAACAACCTCAAATCCCTCAGCCTCTCTTCATAAGACCTGCCCTCCATACCAGGCAACATCCTGGTAAACCTCCTCTGTACCCTCTCCAATGCCTCCACATCTTTCTTATAATGTGGGGACCAGAACTGCACACAATACTCCAAGTGCGGCCGCACTAGAGTTTTGTACAGTTGCAACATGACGTTGCGGCTCCGAAATTCAATCCCTCTACCAATAAAAGCCAAGACTCCATATGCCTTCCTAACAACCTTCTCGACCTGACTGCCTACTTTCAGGGATCTATGCACATACACACCAAGATCCCTCTGTTCATCTAGACTACTAAGAATCCTACCATTTGCCCTATACTCTACACATTTATTATTTCTGCCATAGTGCATTACCTCACACTTTTCCACATTAAACTCCATTTGCCACCTCTCGGCCCAGCTCTGCAACTTGTCCAAGTCTCTCTGCAAACTATAACACCCCTCTTCACTATCTATCACTCCACCGACTTTAGTGTCATCTGCAAATTTACTAATCCATCCTTCAATACCCTCATCCAGATCATTTATAAAAATTACAAACAGCAGGGGCCCCAAAACAGACCCCTGAGGTACACCACTTGTCACCGAACTCCACGATGAATATCTCCCATCAACCACCACCCTCTGTCTTCTATCTGCTAGCCAATTCCTAACCCAATTAGCTAAATCACCCTCTATCCCATACATCTGCATTTTCTGCAGAAGTCTTCCATGGGCCACCTTATCAAACGCCTTACTAAAGTCCATATATACCACATCAACCGCCTTACCCCCATCCACCTCCTTAGTCACTTTTTCAAAAAACTCAATGAGGTTAGTAAGGCACGACCTACCCTTCACAAAACCATGCTGACTATCTCCAATCAATTCATTACTCTCTAAATAACTATAAATCCTATCCCTAATTATTCTCTCCAATACTTTGCCCAAACCTGTTGGACTTCAGCCTGGTGTTGCGGGACTTCTTACTATGAAGAGTTGGAAATGTCACATCATGATATGAATGAGGGAGCCATGTATCTTAGTACCTTTTACAACTGCTTTGCTATTTATTTCTGCTTAGGCTTTGGACAACCTAAATAAGTCCACACTTATTGTCCATTCTAATTTCTGAGAGCATTAAGATTTAGCCATATTGTGCACAGACCTCATGGATACACTTTTAATATACTCAGCATTTTGTGCAATTACAATCTTGCTATTGAGATAGGATGGCAGATTTTCTTTCTCTGAAGATGATTAGATTTCATACTCACAGATCTACCAGATGGTGAGAGAACCAAAACTAGCAAGTGACCTTGATCTCATGCTTCCTAATCTACCTGTTGCAGATATATCTGTCTATACGGCACTGGTAAGATTGACAACTGCATAGTCCTCATGGAGATGAAGTCCGTTTTCACACTAAGGACACCCTCTATTGTATTGTGTGGACAACCACTGCAAGATAGGTCAAGATGTAGAGATGCCGGCGTTGGACTGGAGTAAGCTCAGTAAGAGGTCTGACAACACTGATTTTAAATCCAACCGATTTATTTGACAGTAAACTTGCTAGCTTTTGGCGTTTGTGCCTTCATCGGGCGAATGAGGTGTTCTGGTCTTTAGAAGCACACATATCAGCACAGACAGTTTACAGATTGCTGATTAGAATGCAAATCCTTACACCTAACCTGCTATTCAAGTCTTAAAGTGGCTAACAATGTGAGTGGAAGGAACACTGAACACAGGTTAGAGAAATGTGTATTGTCTCCAGACAGCACAGTAAGTGAGGTTTTTTGCTCACCCAGGCAAGTCATGGGGGTTACAGATAGTGTGACATGAAACCAAGATCCCTGTTGTCTTAACAGGTCTTCATGTCACACTATCTGTAACCCCCATGACTTGCCTGGGTGAGCAAAAAACCTCACTTACTGTGCTGATTGGAGACAATACACATTTCTCTAACCTGTGTTCAGTGTTCCTTCCACCCACATTGTTAGCCACTTTAAGACTTGAATAGCAGGTTAGGTGTAAGCATTCGCATTCTAATCAGCAATCTGTAAACTGTCTGTGCTGATATGTGTGCTTTTAAAGACCAGAACACCTCATTCGCCTGACGAAGGCACAAATGCCGAAAGCTAGCAAGTTTACTATCAAATAAATCGGTTGGATTTAAAATTGGTGTTGTTAGATCTCTTACTGAGATAGGTCAAGACCAGGCCTATCTGCTCAAAATTTCACATTTATGAGGAGTTATGGACCATCAGATTTAATTCTATAGCCTCATTCTATAACCTAAAGGCCCAGGATATCCCTCACAGCCTGGTTCAATGAGCACTATAGAAAAGTGTGCTAGGGCAACAACAAAGATACTTGAAAATGAGATGTCAAACTGGTAAAGCTATAGGACAAGACTACATTCATAATAAACAGGGAAAACACTGTGTCCTGGCCAAAGTTGAAGTGATTCTTTAAGCAATATATCAGGCCAAAGTTTTGCGGTCCAAACATCCAGTCATAAATCCAAATGATGATATGTAATTATGCAACTAATGAAAGAAGGAGGTTCCACGAACTTTGCTATTCTCAATGATATAACACACGGATGACTGCTAACTGAATGTAAAGGCAATGCACAGAAGGCCAGCAAGTCAAAACCTTAGATTTTATCTAAGAGATTCCAAGCAAGTAGCAAGTGAAAACCTGACTGTTATTGTAAAGTTGATTCAGGCATTCACATGAGCCTAAAAATGACTGCAAAATGCGCTTTACAAACTATTAACATGTCAGCATCAAATTTCATTCTCCGCTATTGTAGTGGAAGTTTTTACTTTAAATGGTGGACAGTCTACGTGGTGTCAAGAAACAGCTGAAGGCACCGGATGCTGCAAAGCTCATGGGCCCTGACAACATTCCAGCAATATTACTGAAGACCTGTGCTCTGGAACTAGCTGGGCGCTTAGCCAAGCTGTTCCAGTACAACTATAATACTGGCATCTACCCAGCAATGTGAGAAGTTGCCCAGGTATGTCCTGTACACAAAAAGCAAAACAAATCTAAGCTGGCCAATTTCCACTCCAGCAGTTTACTCCTGATCATCAGTAAAGTGATGAAAGGTGTTGTTGACATTGCTATCAATCGGCATTTGTTCAGCAATAACCTATCACTGACGCTTAGTTTGAGTTCTGCCAGGGCCACTCAGTGCCTGACCTTGATCCAAATATGGGCAGATGTGCTCAATGCCAGAGGTGAGGCGAGAGTGACTGCCCTAGATATCAAGGCAAAATTTGACCCAATGCAGCTTCCAAGGAGCCCTAGCAAATGAAAATGGGGAAAAACTCTTTTCGGTTGGAGTCATATCTGGCACAAAGGTGGTTGAAGGTCAATCACCACAGCTCCAGGACATCACTGCAGGATAGTCAGTAGTCCATTAGGATACTCTACAGTTGACTGAATGAGTGCAGCTCCACTAATACTCAAGAGGCTCAACAGAATCCAGGACAAAGCAACCCAGTCGATTGGCATCTTATACACCAACTTAAACATTCACTCTCTCCTTCACTCATGCACAGTGACAGCAGAGTGTTCAAAAAAACTAACCCCTTGTATGTTATCACATACAATATCACATAATGTAGCATATGCATATGTGATACTAATCTTTAATTTGAAAGCAGAGAATGTTGGAAAATCTCAGCAGGTTTGACAGCATCTATGGAGAGAGAATAAAGCCAATGTTTTGAGTCTGGATGACACTTCGTCACAGCTAATCTTTAATTCCACTGACTGATCAAATATACATCAAACTGCTTTTGAAGGACTTTTAAAAAGCAAGCACAAGTTAAGATGGATTGCATGGATCAACTGTTTTTTCAAGTTGGTCGGTTTCTGGAAGTTTCCAATGTGAATTACAATTAAGATATACCAAGGGAACCCCTATGGAATTTCACATCAATTGATGTTCTTAACTATTCAAAGAATGACTGAAACTGTACTGGCCATCACTACCTTAACTTCTATCAAATGGAGATAGAAAGTTTACCCTGACAATGATTTTTGGGATAATAGCAGCTCAAGTACATATATTTTATATTTAAGGGGAATATTTAAAAGTTTAGCTTTATTCAACAGGAAATCAATATATTTGGAGGGAATGCAGCTCAGCTTTTGGGAGAGCAGGATAACTATTCCTTTCACCCTTGCAGGTGCTTATTTTAGGTAGAGCAAATAGACTTTTGTTTATTTCATTTCCCTTAGAATTTCTGAATAGAACAATTAACAGGATGGTTTGATGATATGGTTAATCTGTTGGGTCTATAACAAAGAGAAAAAAATCTTTTGCAGAAAGCAGTTTTTGCAGCTGAAGCCTGGTTGAAGTTTGAAGGATTTTGTAGGTCCTGGACCTCTATTTCTCTCTGAAAGCAAATATACCTGGGTTTTCTAGCTGTATTTATTTAAATATGGATTTGATTTATACATGAATGTGGCTCATTACGAATTGGAACAGTCATAACCTAGAAAGTAAAGTTGTTTCCTTTCATTTTTAAATATTGTTCAGCTGTTAATGGTTAAGCTGATTCATTTGCTATTTAAACTGTGTTATTAAACAAAGTTTGTTTCACTATAAAATATCTCTACTTTGTCAGCGGAATCACTCAGAGAAAGAATTATCCTATCCTCACATTTACGCCAAAACAAAAAAATTGTTGGAGTCTAGCCTGGCTTCATAATATATCTTAGTGTTCTGATCCAGAATCTATATTTTGATTTGATTTGATTTATTATTGTTCCATGTATTAACATACAATGGAAAGTATTGTTTCTTGTGCTCTATACAGCCAAAACATACTGTTCACAGAGCAGGTGAGCATGCAGAATGTAGTGGCATTACAGTCATTGCTAGGATGTAGAGAAAGATCAACTTAAAGTAAACCTATTCAAAAGTCTGATGGCAGCAGGGAAAAAGCTGTTCTTGAGTCGGTTGGTACGTGACATCAGACTTTAGTATTTTTTTCTGAAGGAAGAAAGTGTAAGAGAGAATCTCCAGGCTGCGTGGGGTTCTTAATTATGCTGGCTGCTTTACCAAGGCAGCAGGAAGTGTAGACAGAGTCAATGGATAGAAGGCTGGTTTGCATGATGGATTGGGCTACATTCACGACCTTTTATAGTTCCTTGCAGTCTTGGGCAAAACAAGAGCCATACCAAGTTGTGATACGACCAGAAAAAATGCTTTCTATGGTGTACCTATAAAGGTTAGGGAGAGTCATAGCTGACATGCCAAATTTGCTTAGTCTTCTGAGAAAGTAGAGATATTGGTGAGCTTTCTTAATGATAGTGTTGGCATGGGGGACCAGGACAAGTTGTTGGTGATCTGGATACCTATAAATTAGAAGTCTCGACCCTTTCTACTTCGTCCCCATTGATGTAGACAGGGACATGTTCTCCTTTACGCTTCCTGAAGTCAATAACAATTTCCTTTGTTTTATTGACATTGAAGGAGAGATTATTGTTGCTGCACCAGTTCACTAGGTTCTCTATCTCATTCCTGTACTCTGTTTCATTATTGTTTGAGATCTGACCGACTATGGTGGTATGGTCAGCAAATTTGAAAATCAAATTGGAAAGGAATTTGGCCACACTGTCATAGGTGTATAAGGAGTATAGTAAGGGACTGAGAACACAGCCTTGTGGGGTGTTGAGGATGATCGTGGAGGAGGTGTTGTTGCCTATCTTTACTGATTGTGGTCTGTGAGTTAGGAAGTTTAGGATTCAGTCGCAGAGGGAAGTGCCGAAGGCCCAGACCACGGAGTTTGGAAATGACTTTCATGGGAAAAAATAATGTTGAAGGCTGAGCTGTAGTCAATAAATAGGAGTCTGACATCGGTGTCCTTGTTATCTTGTTGTATATGTGTCCTTCCTATCTCATCAAGATGGGGGATGGATCATTGAGGAGTTAATGGCTGGGACATTAAGAAAAATGATCATCTAGGCCATTGCCGCCATCTGTCCAGACATAAGCTAATCATTTTGTTTTATTTATTAGTGTCACAACTAGGATTACATTAACATTGCAATGAAGTTACTGTGAAAATTCCCTAGTTGCCACACATCAGTTGCCTGTTCGGGTATACTGAGAAAGAATTTAGCGTGGTCTATGCACCCAACTAGTATGTCTTTCAGACTGTGGGAGGAAACCAGAGTACCCAGAGAAAATCCACACAAACACAAGGAGAACATATAGATTGTGAGGAGTGATCCAAGCCAGAAATTAAACCCAGGTTATAACTTCCTGAAACCATTATGAGGAGAGAGGTCAGATGCCCAGAATAACCATTTTCAAAATGTCTTTTATTATAGCACCCAAACCGCTAAAGACGAAGACTGGAAGGAATCTGCTAATAAAACAGTAAAACCACTTCCCTGTTCCTTTTCTCCCTCAAGTTAAGCCTTATCTATGATACGTTTTAGAAGTCACCACAAATGTAGAGAATTTCCATCATGAGAAACTGCCAATTTTTGGAAAAGATGGATTACATTTTGAAAAAAGGTGTCTAGAAATTGCACCTTCCATTAGTTTCAACTCCATGGCCCTGTGTGAGAAACCGGCTCCAATCTTGGATATCATCTAAGGACTCATAAACAATCAACTCTATTTTTAACCTTTAGCATTGTATTTTAATTTGGCCATAAAGTAACCTCCGACTGTATAACTTATTATTGTGCATGCTTTTGTATGTGTATGTGTTGCAAAGGTAGAGATGTAGCTTTACTTAAACACCTTTCTATCTTTACCTAAGTGGGCTTTTAGCTCGACAAAACGTTTTTCACCAAAACCTGCCAGATTGACTTTCTTTGCAATTGGCACATAAATGATTAAGCAAGGACGTTGAATTAATACCTAGATGCTAATTAATTATAAAAAGAAAACACTGTTATGATCAATGATCAATGAAGTTGGTTATTGACATTGAAGGAGAGATTATTGTTGCTGCACCAGTTCACTAGGTTCTCTATCTCATTCCTGTACTCTGTTTCATTATTGTTTGAGATCTGACCGACTATGGTGGTATGGTCAGCAAATTTGAAAATCAAATTGGAAAGGAATTTGGCCACACTGTCATTGGTGTATAAGGAGTATAGTAAGGGACTGAGAACACAGCCTTGTGGGGTGTTGAGGATGATCGTGGAGGAGGTGTTGTTGCCTATCTTTACTGATTGTGGTCTGTGAGTTAGGAAGTTCAGGACCGCTAAAAGAAGAAGAAAGGACAAGTCCTGACATGTGTCACCCCTGATGTTTAACTCAAGAATACCCAGCTGGTTTAATTCTTGCATTGTGCATACAACCACGTACATATTGAATTGGCAAAACAGCATCCTTTTAAAGTGGGAAATTTCTAATATGACTAAATGGGGAGTGGGAATGGATGAAAATTAATCTATCTTGATTCATCTGGTCGTAACAGAAGATTAGGGGCTTATGCAGAAGAGTGTGGGTGGACATTTGGAGATAGAATCTGACCAATAACTAGGAAATCTGAAGTTTGAATGCTTAACCATCTTGAAAGTGAATTAGGAGAACTGGAGATAAGCATAGAACCGGAAATAGATAAGCCAACTTTAACAAAAATACAGCTGGTGCAGTGGAGACTAGAGTTAGAATTCCAGTCTATGGAAAGAGAGCATTGCTGCGTCACAACGCTAGGGACCCAGGTTCAATTCCAGTCTCAAGTGTGGTCCAGTCTGCGTGGAGTTAGTATGTTCTCCTCGTGTCTGTGTGTGGGTTTTCTCCAGATGCTCCAGTTTCCTCCACAATCCAAAGATGTGTGGGTTGGATCGATTGGCCATGTTAAATTGATGTCAGGGGCAACAGCAGGGTAAATAAGTGGGATTATGGGGATAGGGTCTTGGTGGGATTGTGGTTGATGCAGATTCAATGGGCCAAATCGCCTCTTTCTATAATGTTTCTATTTCTATGACAGAAGAAAGAGAAAAGGAATGAGAAGGAGATTGAGAAAGAACATTCCAAAGAGAAAGGGACAGAGAAAAAGAAAAGGTAGAGGCAAGAACAAAGAGAAGAAAGAATTTTAGTTATTTGAGTCAAGAGGGGAGAATCCCAATATACCCACGGAAGGGCAGGACAGGAATTGGGGGGATGGCAGTGGTGCATTGGGAGAGACTACTTCTAACCAATATTCAGCAGAGAGCTGGATGTTATTATTTTTAAAACAAGCTAACTGGCAAGGCACATGAGGTTTATGCCATGCTGTCTGATGAGATCTAGGCACACCATGAGGTGACTAAGCAAGCTGTCCTCAGTGGTTATGAACTAGCACCCAAAGTTTACCAGCAGAAATTCCAAACTCTGCACAAACAGCACTGAGTTGTAAGGGTCAGGAAACTTGGTCTCGGCTGCTGGATGTGGACACGTAAAACAGACCACCTACAAAACCCTCAGAGATAATTCTGCTCCAGGAATTCAAAACATCACTGTTCGGACTCAAGTGGAAGAACAAATGGGTTTGCAAAACTAAAAAGGCAGTCCTAGTAACAGATTAATGTGAGTTAACTCATTGACCCCTGAATCAAATTAAACTGGGATCTGGTCATTCTCAGAGACAGGGGACAGATAGAAGGGAAATAGATAAAGTCGAGATAGACTGGATGGAATGGAGGAAAGCAGAACAGTCCTCAACTTTAAAAGAAAAACCTTAAGGGGAGACTGGTGAGAAACTACCCTATATGTTTTCAATGTGGAAAACAGGGCATTGAAAACAGGGCAAACAAGGAAGCCCACTAGGAGTCCTTTGTCAAACACTTATCTGTGGCCCTGAAAATGGTCAGCTTATGTTTAGTCATGGCTCACAGCCAGGGCAATGACAGCAATTTGTATTTAATGGGAAAATGACTTCTTGTTGGTTAAAAGAGCCAAAAAAGGAGATCAGTATTCTCCACTGGCTGTTTTCAAACTTTGCTATTGACGGAGATAAATGAATTCCTACCAGAGACCAGGGTAAATGCCAATTTATTAATCAAGGGAGAGGAGGGAATGTAGAAGAGCTTGTTACAGGATTAGTAACAGTGGGTGTGATCCCAAACTTAGCCCATGCAAAGAGTAAGCATTCGGCTAAGGAATAACCTGGCAAATTGGAGGGTAGTATCCTCCAAAATGAAAATGACAGCTCAAATAAGCTGAAAAGGCTGGAGAAAAGTCAGCAGAGTTCTACAGGGGTGAGGAATACTGAAAAAGGTTGAGATTTTGCAAAGAACAATAGAACCCACGAGCGTTGAAGTGACCAGCGTAGGCCAACGTAGTTAAAAGAGGTCAGAAATAGGCAAGCACTGTTGGAAAAGTTTAAGATTGAAACCAGTGAAGTTATGAAGGCTGAAACTATGTAGTGAAGTTCAAAGATGTCAAGGAAGGATCAGTGAAATTTAAAAAGAATGAAGGGAATGACCTAGAAATTTTGTTGGCAGATACTTTTTGAGAGTGAAACAGGGAGCAGGAAAGTTCCCAAGTAGATAAAATAAAAGGTGGAGGGAGCAACTCACTTAATTAAAGTGCCGTTGGTGAGCATAGAACATAGAACATAGAACACTACAGGACAGAACAGGCCCTTCGGCCTTCGATGTTGCGCCGACCAATATAAAAAGCAATGCCCCTCCAAACTAAACCATTCCCTTCTCTTCCATATACTTATCAACTAACCTCTTAAACGCCACCAAACTTGGCGCATCCACAACTGCTGCAGGCAGGGCATTCCACTCCCGAACCACCCTTTGGGTAAAGAACCTGCCTCTGACATCCGTCCTATAACTATCACCCCTTAATTTAAAGCTGTGTCCCCTCGTGCTAGCTTTCTCCATCCTAGGAAAAAGGCTATCACTGTCCAAACTGGTTGTGCAGGACCTGCACAACCAGTTAGGGATAGTAATGAACCATTAAAGGAAAGCCCACTCCCAAGACCAAGGAGAAAGGGAAAGTAATGTGCCCTGGAACCATTTATTGACACCACAAGAAGTATCCAATGAAAACCACGTGCAGTAATCCAAAAATAAATTAAATAAGCTGATGCAAATCTTAAACCACAAGATATCCAGCAGGGTAGAGACAAAGTTCACTAAAGGTGAAGTGCAGAAGGCACCCCACAAGGGCTTAAAATCAAGTTACAACCCAGTATTGACTTCCAAGGAATCAGATTTGTAAAAGTGCTTGGGATTGACCTATTTAATCCATAGGTTGTAGAAGTGACCACCAAAGGAAATGGAAAACAGCCCAGCTCTGCATAATACAAATAGCTCCTCACTACAGCATGTAGGAGAACATCGTGACTGCAGAATCAACAACCTGGGTACTGACAAATATTTGAGGAACTGAAACAATTAGATTTCTAGCCCAACTGCGAGTGAATGCTTACGTCCACAACCCTAGACAATTGGGACAGGCATTTGGGTTCTGACAGCAGTATCATCCCTTATGCTGACCCCAAAAGAACAAGAAAAGTCAGGACTCTAATGCAAGAATAATCTTTTCCAAAGAAGATATCTCTTGTTTTCAACTACCACCTCAGTAAAAAAAGCAATGTCATACAATCCAGAGTCTAACTCGGTTTAGATTCAGCCCCACACCAAAACCACAGTTGATTCAATTTGATTAAAAATAGCAATGAAACGTGCCACAATTTCCATTTCACTCACTGTGCAGGAGCAGTATAACAAAGATGTGCTATACAGAATATTAACTTGTAATTCAATCAGCTGGTTATATTTATGTATATATGCATATATATAGTTTTAAAAAAAAACACCAGGCGGCATTCTCCCATCTGGAACTAAAGGTGGAATCTTCCCAAAGTTTATCAGTTTCAGAGTTAAAACCGATGGATAACTTACCAGCTGCACAGTAGTGTTTTCTCTCTAGACTCTCGGGGACTCAGAGCACAGAGAATCTGCTTTTTAAAGTTTATTTATTAGTGTCACAAATAGCCTTACATTAATACTGAACAAAGAACAATACAGCACAGGAGCAGGCCCCTTGGCCTTCCAAGCCTGCACCAATCATGTTGGCCTATCTAAACCAACAGCGTATATCCCTCTATTTCCCATCTCTTCATATCATTATCCAGATAAGTCTTACATGGCGCTAATGTATCTGCCTCAACCACCTCACTTGACAGTACATTTCAGGCCCCCACCACCCTCTATACAAAAAACCTCTCCTGCACATCTCCATGAACCTTTCCCCCACTTATCTTGAACTTGTGCCCCCTTTGTAATTGTCATTTTTGCCCTGGGAAAAAAGCTTCCAGCTACTCACCCTCATAATTTTATAAACTTCTATCAAATTGCCTCTTAGCTTCTGTCATTCTAGGGAGAGCAATCCCAGTTGTTCAATCTCTCCTCATAGCTAATACCCTCCATACCAGGCAGCATCCTAGTTAAAATTTTCTGTACTCTTTCCAAAGCCTTTATGGCCTTCTGGTATTGTGGTGACCAGAATTTTTTTTACAGTTTATTTATTTGTCACAAGTAAGGCTTACATTAAAATTGCAATGAAGTTACTGTGAAATTCCCCTAGTTGCCACATTCTGGCGCATGTTCAGGTCAATGTACCTGACCAGCACATCCTTCAGACTGGGAGGAAACCAGAGCATCTGGAGGAAACCCACGCAGACACAGGGAGAATGTGCAAACTCCACATAGACAGTGACCCAAGTTAGTAATCAAACCCAGGTCCCTGGACTGTGAGGCAGCAATGCTAACCACTGTGCCACTGTACTGCCCATTCCACTTGGACGCAGTATTCTAAATGTGGTCTAACCAATGTTTAATATAACTGTAACATAATTTGCCAATGTTTGTACTTGATGCCCTTTCCAATGAAGGTAAGAATACCACATGCTTTCTTCACCATCTTTTTCATCTGTACTGCTATTTTTAAGGATCTGTGGACCTGTACTCCCAGATCTCTCCATGTGTCTATGCTCTTGACGGTTCTGCCATTAATTTTATAGCTCCCACCCGAATTGGATCTACCAAGATGCATCACCTTGCATTTGTCCAGATTAAATTCTTTCTACCATCCGTCTAGTGTTTGGGATAAATAATATTGCCTCTGTTGGCAGAAGCAGAAATAACCCTAAAGAAGGTGTTAGAAATTGCCCTTACCATAAAAAATGCAGAAAAGGGCATGATGAATCTTCAAGGTATGCAAGATAGTGAGGTCCAGACGGATTCAGGGTAAGCTGCTGGTGGCAACAAGGCCAAAGATGAGAGCACATGGTTTAATGAGCAATGCTGAGCTGGAGAGAATGCAGAGATTTGATCAACAAACTAAGATTTGTGAAGAGTGCAATTGGTGTGGAGGGAGCCATGCCCAGGAAAAGCATAGGTTCAAAGAAGCTGTGTGTTATGCCTGTGGCAGAAAGAGGCATATAATAAGTGGGGACAGATGTAGTAGCAAGTTCCTTTTGGGACAAGGTTTTGGGAGGAGTCACCTGACCTGATCAGCCAATTGCGCTGAGATGTACGAATCCTCGGACTGAGCCTGGGCTTTCCCAGCAGTCTGAGACAGGAGTCTAAGCAGTCGGTAGCACATTTCTTGCACTCTGTACGTAGTTTATTCATTACAATCAATAGTTTGTTCAGTTAACAAACTTAGTGGTTGCCAGTCCCTGGAGATATCATACAATTAATTAGCTGGTCATGAAGTGAATGACAGGGATCATGTTGAGTGGTATACTCTTGGTATATGTATCCAATTATAATATAATTGACCATATTTGAGAAAAAGATACTGCGCATTCCCAGAAGTAGCAGAGCACAGTGGGGAAAAGCAGAATAGCTCTCTTAAGAATTTCCTGTCACATTCTGATACGGTTATGCAGTTTAAGCCAGAGAAAAATCTTTGTTCCATTACTTAAGCCAGATAATCTGCTATTGTGCCATTTCAGTGGCGGAGCATTTTGAAAGTTGTCCTGGTTGCGAAATAAAATTGTTGATTCCTTACCTACAGTTTTGGTATAAGCAGTATAACTTGGCCAAGTCATAATTTGATCAAACTACACCCAGAACTTGGAATACCTTTGAACATTTAAGCATGTTTGTGTTCAGCGTGTCGCAACTTGCACTAGGCATAAACTGAGCAGCTACGATCTTGTTAATATGTGGGAAGTGAACAATGGGAATGTATAAAAATAGGAAACTTTGCTGTCAGCAGTCTATGTTTTGAAATACGGCAACTCACCAGCAGCTCGAGATTTTTTCCACCCAGGGTGTGGCTGCAAATAAGCAACACAGTTGGGGAATTTAACATGTCTAAGTAAAAGTGAGCTGTGCACATTAGTTTCTGGGAAATCCACCAAACACGTAGTTGCCTGACACTCCAAAAAAAAATTGAAACCTCAGCAAAAATGATCATGGATTTACAAGCTATTGCTGTAATTATTATAAAAACAAAATACTGGGGATACTGGAAATCTGAAATAAAATCAGAAAATACTGGAAAACCCAGCAGGTCTAGCAACATCTGCAGGGAGAGAAAACAGAGTTAACCTCTTAAGTACATTATGACTTTTTTTCCAAACAATTATTTTGTGGCCCTTAAACCTCTTGCTCCTTCCTATAACTGGACTCGTATTAATGGCGATGTGAATCATAAAGACTTATGGAGACTCGTGTCATTATCCCCTTTAACCTTACTTACTGTCATTGAAAGAAATTCTTGCCGAGTCATTCACAAGTTTAATTTCAACTTTCCTTTCTAGCCTTTATTTTTTTATAATACTATTATAAATAGTACTTATTTTTAATACTTATTTAATACTTATTTTAATACTTATAATACTTATTTTTTTATAATACTATTTTTTAACAATACAGTATTTTCACAACAACTGTTGATTTGCTAAACTATCCCACTCACTTCCACCTTTGCTGTTCTTGTCCCAGAAAACAAATTCTCCCATCCTGGTATTTGCTCTGCTTTTTAAACTGTTGCAGTTTTTCTGCTGTAGGTGTGATGACAGTGCTAAAGGAAGAGGGTTCCAGGATTTTAACCCAGTGACAATGAAGAAATCACAAAATAGTAATAATTCAGAATGGTGTAGAGTTTGGAGAAAGATTGCAAGTGGTGGTGTTTCTATGTATCTGCTGCCCTGTCCTTCTAGACGGTAGAGATTGTGAGCTTGGAAGATGCTGTTAAAGGAGCCTCAGTGAATTGCTGCAGTGCATCTTGCAGATGGTAGCTGGTGAATGGGACACCAATCAAATGGGCTGCTTTGCCCTTGATGGTGTTGTTGGAACTGTATTCATTTAGACAAGTGGGAAACATTTCATCACACTTCTGACTTGTGCTTTGGAGAATCAGGAGGTGAATTGCTAACCACAGAATTCACAAGCTCTTATCTGCTCTTGTAGCCATGGTATTTATGTGGCTGGTCCAGTTCGGTTTCTGGAATCATAGAATCATAGAAACCTACGGTGCAGAAAGAGGCCCTACAGCCCATTGAGTCACAATCCCACCCAGACCCTACTCCCATATCTCTTTATATTATACCCACTAATCCCTCTAACCTAAGCATCCCTAGACACTAAGGGGCAATTTCTTAGCATGGCCAATCAACCTAACCCGCACATCTTCAGACTATGGGAGGAAACCCAAGTATCCACCCAGACACGAGGAGAATGTGCAAACTCTACACTGACAGTGACCCGAGCCAGGATTTGAACAAAGGACCCTGGAGCTGTGAAGCAGCAGTGCTAACCCCAAGACGTTGATACAGGAGGACTCAGTGATGATAATACCATTGAATGTTGGGGTGTTGGGATGCAGGGTGCGGGGCTGGGGAAGGGGTGGCAGTGCTCATGCTGGCCTGGAGGTCAGGGACATTTTCCAAGGGCTAGGAGTAGTGTGGCAATTCTTCCCTCTGTGGCCTTGAAAACCTTTGAATTCAAAGATCTGTCAGATGGATGTGAAAGTCTTCCCTTTGATGTGGTGGAAATCTTTGAACTGCTTATTTCACAATTAATCTCATTTTCCTTTAACTTTTAGGATGGTCTGTAGGAGGATCTGAGTTCGGGTAGGGGAGGTGAACTCCTGTGGGAAAGGGGTTAAACACAGAGGAGTTGCAGCTTGAGGTGCAAGATTCTTTAAAGTTGATTACCTACAATTATCCTTCACCCGTGTACACTCGGTGATCCTATAACTTCTTCATCTTACGTGGCCTAGCGCTGTATCTAGTTTGAATCCTTACAGTACAGAAGGAGACCATTCAGCCCATCAAGTCTGTACCAGCCACAATCCCACCGAGGCCCTGCCCCCATATTCCTACATATTTACCCACTAATCCCTCTAACCTATGCATCTCAGGACACTAAGGGACAATTTTAGCAGGGTCAATCAACGTAACCCGCACATCTTTGGACTGTGGGAGGAAACTGGAGCACCCGGATGAAACCCACGCAGACACGAGGAGAATGTGAAAACTCCACACAGACAGTGGCCCGAGCCGGGAACTGAACCCAGATCCCTGGAGCTGTGCTAACCACTGTACTACCGTGCCACCCAGGACGCATGTCAAAAGTCTGCTGCCTTCTGCAGCCTGTAGCCTGTGATGATTTTGGGGGTCATCCTCTGGTGCCACTAATGTCATCAGCTAGCTTTCAGGTGTCACTGGCGTTGCCGTGCCACCCTGTTCAGTTTGTTGCCCTTGAGATGCACCAGTGTCAGGAAGGGGAGATTGCCTGACTCAGCCTTTGCATATCCAGCAGCTTCGGGAGAAACCTTTCCAGAGCCTCATCTGGGGGCCAGCTGTTTCTTGGAGTCCTACAGACCTCTGTCTGCCCGTTTCCATGGAAGTTCCTGTCTCCTCTTGATGTGCATTAATAGCTGTGTGATGCACACCAGGTAATATCTGGTATTTGTTAATTCTGCCCACTGAGCTGAATAGAGGGGTGATGATAATGATGATGATAGATCTGCGTTCCCCTTGGATCTCTCCTCCGAGGTGCTCTCCAAGGTAGCAAAGGGAGTGGTGATTCGGATGGCCCGGCCTCGTCTGATTATGGTTCTGGAAAATGGAAATGGGTTTAGAAACTGCCAGAGACAAGGATCTGGGAAATAGACAACTCACTTGAGATTGGTCATCTAGATGAGGGTGCGGTGGATCCTCACTTGGTTGGTACAGGCCAATCTTGTTGTCAGTCACGGCTCGCTCCATGCTCTCCCCAGTAATCTGCAGTACCCCTTCCTCAGAATGGGAGGACTCGCAGCCTGGATGTCCTCTGGCCTGCCCTCTTCCTCTCCCTCTTACCATAGATTATCTTCTCCTACAGGGATGTTGTGAGCTGGATGTCTGATAGGTCTGGCGTCGACAGCAAGTAGCAGATGAAGGCACTGCATCTATATAGGAAGGGGTTGTGAGGAGAACTGCTGGAGGATCCTGTGGAAGATGCCTGGGGGGTTGGGTGTTGGGAGATGGAGAGGTGCCAGAGTGGAATAATGATGACATTATTCTAGAGGTGAGGGATGAGACTGATAGAACATAGAACATAGAACATAGAACATTACAGCGCACAACAGGCCCTTCGGCCTTCGATGTTGCGCCGACCAATTATGAAAAAAGCAATGATCCTCCAAACTAAGCCATTTCCTTCTCTTCCATAAACGTATCAACTAACCTCTTAAACGCCACCAAACTTGGTGCATCTACAACTGCCGCAGGCAGGGCATTCCACTCCCTAACCACCCTCTGGGTAAAGAACCTACCTCTGATATCCGTCCTATAACTATCACCCCTTAATTTAAAGCTGTGTCCCCTCGTGCTAGCTTTCTCCATCCTAGGAAAAAGGCTATCACTGTCCACCCTATCTAAACCTCTAATCATCTTATATGTTTCAATAAGGTCCCCTCTTAGCCGCCTCCTTTCTAACGAAAACAACCTCAAATCCCTCAGCCTCTCCTCATAAGACCTGCCCTCCATACCAGGCAACATCCTGGTAAACCTCCTCTGTACCCTCTCCAATGCCTCCACATCTTTCTTATAATGTGGGGACCAGAACTGCACACAATACTCCAAGTGCGGCCGCACTAGAGTTTTGTACAGTTGCAACATGACGTTGCGGCTCCGAAATTCAATCCCCCTACCAATAAAAGCTAAGACTCCATATGCCTTCTTAACAACCTTATCGACTTGACTGCCTACTTTCAGGGATCTATGCACAAATACACCAAGATCCCTCTGTTCATCAACACTATTAAGAATCCTACCATTAGCCCTATACTCTACACATTTATTATTCCTGCCAAAGTGCATTACCTCACACTTTTCCACATTAAACTCCATTTGCCACCTCTCGGCCCAGCTCTGCAACTTGTCCAAGTCTCTCTGCAAACTATAACACCGCGCTTCACTATCTACCACTCCACCGACTTTAGTGTCATCCGCAAATTTACTAATCCATCCTTCAATACCCTCATCCAGATCATTTATAAAAATTACAAACAAAATGTCAAGGGGAGACAGGTGGTCACTCACACTTGCAACTTCCATGAGGTCTTTCATTTTTTTTCCCAAAATTTGACACTGGTCCTCAATGTCTGGCCGCTGCCAGCACATTCCAGGCGGGATTAGTTTACCCGGCTCTGGGTCTATTACCAACAGGGTGGGGGGGTGGGGTAAAGGGTAGCTTACCTCTCCTCCACTGCACCAGCAGCTTGTTGAGATCTGCATTCAGGAAACGTGGAGCTGGTCTTGCAGCCATTCTCCTTGCTTGTCCGAGAGGAGTGCAGAGGTCGTGATTAAATGCAGGTCCCCCAGGTTAACACGACGCAGCTAAGCCGCAGTTTGGGCCAATTAGATACCTGGGGTTTCCAACACAGCGGGATTCACATGGGGATTCGTGGTGGAAAGATTGTGGTTTGATGGGCACTATACAGGCCGGCATGATCTGCATTGATTTTTCTCACTCAAATTGTGAGAACACTCTGCCCCAGGTGCTCCAGAGTCAATGTTAAGGACTCCTAGGTCAATTCCTTTCCTTCAGTATATCACAGTTCCACCATCTCGAGTGGGTCTGTCCTGTCCCCCTAGCAGGGATGGTGTCTGCAGCATTGTAAGGTTTTGTGAATATGGCTATGTCAGGGCTGTTGCTTAATTAGTCTATGGGACAGTTCTCCCAATTTTGGCACAGGTACCAGCTGTTAATAAGGTGATGTTGGGCATTCTGTCTGATTTTATTCCTTTTCAACTTTACATGGTTTGATGCAACTGAATGACTTACTAGGCTATTTCAGAGTCAATGGCTGGAGTCACACCATGGATTAGACCAGGTAAGGATGTCAGATTCCCCTTCTCTAACTGGTTTTTTACAACAATCTGATGGCTTCATGGTCACAATTACAAGTATTAACTTTTAATTCCAGATTTATTAATCAAATTTCAATTCCATCAGCTGTCATGCTAGGATTTGAACCTCTGTCCCCAAAGTATTAAGCTGGACCTTTGGATTATAGGTCCAGTTACATCACCAGTGTCCCTGTTTTAGATATTACAATAATTGTTTTTCCCAGAAATGTTATTCTTAGGGAAATTACTACATCTTATACATTAGTTAATTTAATATAACAAATGAAAAGTTATCCACAGTGATGCACAATGGGAAAGGCAAAATCTAGGGTGAAATTCATATGAATGTAGAAGGCCCAGAACAACCAAATGCAATGGATCCAACTAAAGCCTGCTTCCATGAAGCAAGTACTATTCATTCTTTTGTTGACACTTCCACCAGTTTCATTGACTTGTGAGAAATTCCGTGTCACTCCCCTGCTAATCAATTAAATTCCCCAGCACCCAGCTGACCTCATATTACAGATCCAGCAGTATTAAATTATCTGTGGTTCTCCTTCCAATATCAGTCTCATTCTCTCTCACTACTGCTACTACTAAATTCTTGTCTGTCCGTTCAGCAGTGACGATGGAACTGAACATTCCTGGCTAGTTGACCTTCTCAATGGGAAAACACTACAATGCATTTGTTGCTCTCTTAGTCTTGCTAATGGTAAATTTTACTAAGGTTGACCGATGTAATATTTCTGTCCTCAATGTGAGCAATGAGAGATTTAACTCACCTCCAAAAAGCCCATCAGCTTATAAATATTAAACTGTAGATATCAGTCCTTTGGGAATGAGCTAGAATAGTGCAAAGCCTATAACAATAGTGAAGATAGGTGGGGCAGGGGAGGCAGCCAAAGTGTCCATCAGCTTTCCAACAGTGGGAAAAGTAAAGGATGGCCCTCCCATTAATAAGCCAATCAAGCCACTTAAGTGATCAATTAATTCCTTCTCTTGGTGCTGCTGACATTTAATCAGCAGTGGGTGGGCCATGGGGAGGCTATCTGGTGAATCCACGACACCTCCCTGTGAGTTCAGAAAGGTTCTTAATTTGGCAGTCTGTGATCCACGACTATCCCAGCCAGTGACAATGGCTACCCTTGCGGCAAGCGCCCAACATACTCTCACCAGTACCCGACTCTGTCTGCCTGACAGGCTCCAACATCTCCCAGGCACTTATAGAGCTCCTGGACTGAACTGACCTGCTTGGTTGGGCGGACTACTCCCATGATGCCTTCTTCTTTAGGCACAATGCCAGCAGTAGCCACCTAATAAATTGGCAGATGACCAAGGTGGGGTCCCAGTGGATTTGAGGCCTGTCATCAAGGCTCCTGCCATGTCAACAAATTTTACTGACGTTCGTGTCATTTATTTGCTTGTCTGCTTATTTCACTGTCGCAAGTTCCCACTTGAAACAATCCCAATTCAGAGAATATGAAGCATTTAAATGATGAATTCACTTTTGTTTTTTTGAAATAACCTGATTTATTAAAGTCTATTTCTACAGGAACAGGGGCTGGAATTTGTTTATTGCATATAGTTTGTCTATTTTTTACATTCTTTCTTTTTAATTGTTTCTGTATTGAAAGCAAAGAGTTTCAATCTAACGGTTAGGATGCCAGCACTGAGCTATTATCCAGCCTGACACTGGATCAAAGAGAGAAAATTTGCGGAAACAGCAGTGCAAACAAAACTTTCACTTCCCCTGTAACAGCAATGTTCAGCTAACAGTTTTTCTCCTCTACAAGACTGCTGTTATTCAGGAAGGAAATGAGAGGACTCAGCCCTTGTTGCTCTAAACTGCACCATTCTCACCTCAAATGCAAAGGGATCATCACAGGTAACACCATCTAAGAACTGGTCTTGGAAAAATTTGTTCATGTAAAAAAGAAAAGTTTTGACTCCCGTCCCTGGTACAAAACTGTAGGCTTTCCTTCTTCAGTATGTTTTTTTTTCACATTTACCTTTTGTTCTGAACATGACCTCTATTTGTCTGGTGCCAAAAACAACACAAAATACGCGAAGCAGCAGGAACTTTGCTTCTGCATAGCCTTGTGATTAGAAAAAGTAAAAATATACCAGCTGGTGCTGAAAACAGATAGTCCAGTTTGTGCTCCCAGCATCTACGCAAGCCGGTTGTATTGTTATTGAGCTGAAACAACAGTGCAAGTTCCATTATGGTGGAACATTTTGTCAGAGTGGGAAAACGGATGTTGTAAAATGTGTCAGAGATAAGTGATGTTTCCAATTATTTATGCTCATACATGCCTTACTGGTCGTGCTACTCTCTTCTCATACTGAGGAGGAAAAGGGTGGAAATTCATATCTCAAAGGTATCAGAGCACCAAGACTGATCCAAGCTCACTGTGAAATAACATGATTGCTCAATTACTCCTACAATCGCTAGTTAGCTGTGTAAATATACCTGTCAACAACTCTCTAAAATATACCACAATAGGTAGACTTCAGCACTGACTAGTTCTTCATCTAAGGCAGGGGTCTCCAAACTATAGCCCACAGCCACATCTGGCCCGCAGCAACTTGAAATATTCGTAGAAAATAAAACTTATTTATTCATTTCAATTTTATTCGTTCATTTATAAAACCATTCTTTTCTTTGGCCCATGGAAGTGTGTAAAATATATGATGTGGCCCTCATACTGAAAAATCTGGAGACTGCTGATTAAGGCATTACATGGGTTATTGTGTTAGTTAATGACATATTCTTAATTTCTCTGATCAGGTTTTCTTGATCAGAGAAATTAACTGGCTAAATGCTGTCAAATGGTATTGATCCACGTGCAGCAGGCGGGTCTGACATTTGGCTCCCAGTATATGCTGAATCAACCACTGGATGACTCTGGTGCTATGATCGAACTCAGTATCTTTTATCTAAGGGAAGGACAAAAGAATCGTCCAATGCTCCACATCTCCATTGTTTTGACTGGGAAGTGTTTGTAGGGTTCTAGTCAGGAAGAGATTGAGTCAGCTGTGATAAGGCCTACTATCAGAAAGTTCATGCTCATGCCTAGATTGGTTAGGGCAAGATTAGGGCCAGTCAGGGACAGTAATGGGAACTTGTGCGTGGAGCCTGAAGACAAAGGAGATGCACTAAATGAATGTTTTTCATCAGTATTCACGCAGGAAAAAGTCAATGTAGTCAAGGAGAATACAGAGATATAGACTTTTAGACTAGATGGGATTGAAGAACATAAGGAGGAGGTGTTAGCAATTCTTGAGAGTATGAAAATTGATAAGTCCCCTGGGCTGGATGGGATTTACCCTAGGATTCTCTGGGAGGCTAGGGAGGTGATTGCAGAGCCTTTGGCTTTGATCTTCATGTCGTGATTGGCTACAGGTATAGTACCATAAGACTGGAGGATAATAAATGTTGTCCCCTTGTTCAAGAAGGGAAGTAGAGACCATCCTGGGAATTATAGACCAGTGAGCCTTACCTCTGTTGTGGGCAAATTTTTGGAAAGAATTATAAGAGATAGGATTTATAATCATCTAGTGAGAAATAAATTGATTAGTGTTAGTCAACACAGTTTTGTGTAGGGTAGGTTGTGCCTCACGAACCTTATCGAGTTCTTTGAAAAGGTGACCAAAGAAGTGGATAAGGATAAGGCAGTTGATGCAGTATATATGGATTTCAGCAAAGAGTTTGATAAGGTTCCCCATGGTAGGCTACTGCAGAAAATGCCAATGCATGGGATTGAGGGTGATTTAGCAGTTTGGATTAGGAATTGGCTAGCTGATAGAAGACAGAGGGTGGTGGTTAATGGGAAATATTCAACCTGGAGTTCAGTTACTAGTGGTGTACCTCAGGGATCTGTTTTGAGGCCACTGCTGTTTGACATTTTTGTAAATGACCTAGATGAGGGTGTGGAAGGATGGGTTAGTAAATTTGCTGATGACACTAAAGTCGGAGGAGTTGTAGACAGTGAGGATGGATGTTACAGTTTGCAGAGGGACATAGATAAGCTGCAGAGCTGGGCCGAGAAGTGGCAAATGGACTTTAATGTGGAAAAGTGTGAGGTGATTCACTTTGGAAAGAGTAACAGGAGTACAGAATATAGGGCTAATGGAAGGACTCTTGGTAATGTCGACGAGCAGAGAGATCTCGGTATACATGTGCATAGATCCCTGAAAATTGGTACCGAGGTTGATAAGGTTGTTAAGAAAGCATATGGTGTGTTAGCTTTTATTGGTAGAGGGATTGAATTTCGGAGCCGTGAGGTTATGTTGCAACTGTACAAAACTCTGGTGCGGCCACACTTGGAATATTGCGTACAGTTCTGGTCGCTGCATTATAAGAAAGATGTGGAAGCACTGGAAAGGATGCAGAGGAGGTTTACCAGGATGTTGCCTGGTATAGTGGGAATGTCTTATGAGGAAAGGCTGAGGGATTTGAGGTCATTTTCATTAGAGAGAAGAACATTAAGAGGTGACCTAATTGAGGCATACAAGATGATCAAAGGGTTAGATAGGGTGGACAGTGAGAGCCCTTTTCCTCAGATGTGATGGCTAACATGAGGGGACATAGCTTTAAGTTGAGGGATAGTAATTATAGGATGGATGTCAGAGGTAGATTTTTACTCAGAGGGCAGAGTAAAAATGCCCTCTGTAAAAATACCCAGAGGGCAGTAAGGGCGTGGAATGCCCTGCCTGCAGCAGTTGTGGACTTGCCAACTTTAAGGGCATTCAAACGGTCGATGGATAAGCATATGGTAAACGTTATGGTTTTGTGAAGGGTAGGTCATGCCTTACTAACCTCATTGAGTTTTTTGAGAAGGTGACCAGAGAGGTGGATGGGGGTAAGGCGGTTGATGTAGTATATATGGACTTTAGTAAGGCTTTTGATAAGGTGGCCCATGGAAGACTTCTACAGAAAATGCAGATGTGTGGAATAGAGGGTGATTTAGCTAATTGGATTAGAAATTGGCTGGCAGATAGAAGACAGAGGGTGGTGGTTGATGGGAGATATTCATCGTGGAGTTCGGTGACGAGTGGTGTGCCTCAGGGGTCTGTTTTGGGGCCCCTGCTGTTTGTAATTTTTATAAATGATCTGGATGAGGGTATTGAGGGATGGATTAGTAAATTTGCAGATGATACTAAAGTTGGTGGTGTGGTAGATAGTGAAGAGGGGTGTTTTAGTTTACAGAGTGACTTGGACAAGTTGCAGAGCTGGGCCGAGAGGTGGCAAATGGAGTTTAATGTGGAAAAGTGTGAGGTAATGCACTTTGGCAGGAATAATAAATGTGTAGAGTATAGGGCTAATGGTAGGACTCTTAATAGTGTTGAGGAACAGAGGGATCTTGGTGTATATGTGCATAGATCCCTGAAAGTTGGCAATCAAGTCGATAAAGTTGTTAAGAAGGCATACGGAGTCTTAGCTTTTATTGGTAGGGGGATTGAATTTCGGAGCCGCAACGTCATGTTGCAACTGTACAAAACTCTAGTGCGGCCGCACTTGGAGTATTGTGTGCAGTTCTGGTCCCCACATTATAAGAAAGATGTGGAGGCATTGGAGAGGGTACAGAGGAGGTTTACCAGGATGTTGCCTGGTATGGAGGGCAGGTCCTATGAAGAGAGGTTGAAGGATTTGAGGTTGTTTTCGTTAGAAAGGAGGCGGCTAAGAGGGGATCTTATTGAAGCATATAAGATGATTAGAGGTTTAGATAGGGTGGACAGTGATAGCCTTTTTCCCTAGGATGGAGAAAGCTAGCACGAGGGGACACAGCTTTAAATTAAGGGGTATGAGTTATAGGACGGATATCAGAGGTAGGTTCTTTACTCAAAGAGTGATTAGGGAGTGGAATGCCCTGCCTGCAGCTGTTGTAGATGCGCCAAGTTTGGTGGCGTTTAAGAGGTTAGTTGATAAGTATATGGATGAGAAGGGAATGGTTTAGTTAGGAGGGGCATTGCTTTTTATTTTGGTCGGCACAACATCGAAGGCCGAAGGGCCTGTTCTGTGCTGTATTGTTCTATGTTCTATGTTCTATGTTCTATGTTGTATTGTTTAGGTTAGAGGGTCATTCGGCCTTGATCTTCGAGTAACCATTCTCCAAGGAGGCCTTCACGACAGCGCAGACTCGCTGAGTAAAGACTGATAGCCAAATTCTGCACACATGAGAACAGTATCAACCAGGATCTTAGTTTATGTCACACTCTCTGTAACCCCAATGACTTGTCTGAACTTGCAACATCTCACTTACTGTCCTGTCTGGAGACAGTGCACATCTCTTTAATCTACATTTAATGCTATCTCCACTCACATTGTCTGCACCGTTATGACTTGAATAGCAGATTAGCTGTAAAGACTCGCATTCTAATCAATATTCTGTAAACTGTGTGTGCCCTCATATGCCCTGTTTCTGATCAGAATTTTCCACTCACTTGACAAAGGAACAGTGTTTTGAAAGTTTGTAGGTTTACTATCAAATAAATTTGTTGGACTTAACCTGGTGTGGTGAGACCTCTTACTGTTGCCCTGGAAATGCAGCATATGCACTGGAATTTTCCCATCCTGCCCACCACGGGAATCATAGCAGTTGGAGTTTGACCATGCAAAGGTCCATTGATCTTGGATGGGATTTTCCAGTTTTGGAATGAACACAGCCAGAAAATTTCACCCATAGTCCTCAGCAATACACAAGGCCTTTCACAACTTCAGGGCACATCTGGATGTATTATGTTCAATTGTTTAATCATTCAATGTTCAATTGTGTCTGTTGACTGTTCACAAAACATGAAGACGATGATGGAGAAGGTTTAAATTTACCAACTCTGACACCTTTTTTTTTGCTGAGAGATCCCTCCATGCCATATGGGATTAATAGATTTCAGGATTGAAGATCTATTGTACGGATGTCAAAGTGACCTGGGAGAAGGCTATACTCATCCATTGCTACTCGAAGATATGCAGGTTAGGTTGATTGGCTACGGTAAATTGCCCCTTAGTTTCAAGGGGATTATGTGGAGGTATAGAGATATCCCAAGAAGGAATTGTTGTCAGTTCAGACTTAAAGGGTTGAATGGCAGTATAACGATTCTATAATTCTATTCTATGATTGCCTTAGAGCAAAAGACAGGTGAATCTTCTTTTCATGGAATATGGGTGTCACTGGCCCATCCCTAATTGCCCTGAAACTGAGGGGCTTACTAGGGCATTTCAGAGGGCACTTGCTGTGGATCTAGAGTCACATGCACTAGACCAGATAAGGACAGTATATTTCCTTTCCTAAAGCACATTAGTGAACCGGATGGGTTTTGTTAAAACAATTGATGATCATTTCAATTTCAGATGATAGCAATCAATTTAAAATTCCAACATCTCCCATGATCCCAGACACCACTGTCTTCCCAGGTATCTGGGCAGCTCACTGAAAGCATATCAATGTCTGATATGGCAGTAAATGCTCTTGGAAAATACTCTGGGCCAAAGAAAAGTGTGATGATCAAATGATACATATTCCACCAGAGATGCCAAGGAAATGGTGAGTCCCCACAAAACAATTCTTGGCAATGTTTCTGCATTTGGCTTCCACATGTAAATTTGGCACACTAACTATGAGAGAACTTTGATTTCACAAATTAGGGAATGTCAACTCATGGAGGACGATGATTAAATCTTGGAAAAAGCTATGACCTTGGCAATACAAATCAAATCTGTCATGTTTGATTTGAAGAGGTTACACAGACATGCACTCTCAGACTCAGCGTCATAGAACAGATTACCCAATCAGCTCAAGTGCAAGAATTACAGACAAGAAAACCTCAGCAGTTTCAGAAACTCTTACCTATTACTGTCCAATGGCTTTGAAAATGTGATGTTGAGATGCCGGCGTTGGACTGGGGTAGTAAGAACTCAGTAAGAATCTAGCAACACCAATTTTAAATCCAACCGATTTATTTGATAGTAAATCTGCGAGCTTTCGACCTTTTCGTCTTCATCAGGCAAATGCCTGACGAAGACGAAAATGTGCCCAAATTGTGGACTAATTGATTCATTACACAATGTCCAACTAGAGGCAAAAAATATAACCCATGAATCCATTTGCAAAGGTGTGCTGGTCATCGGAAAACATGTAGAGGAGTCTATTTGTGAGGGCGAGATACAGCATGTATAGACCATTACTATTGATAAAACCTCAGGTCATTTTAAGGATTACTTAATTGGGTCACAGCATTTCAGTATCGCTCTTCGTCAATGTTAACGTGAAAATATCTGTACCGAGGGTTTAACTCTACCATTGTTATTTTTCGCAAATTTCTCTTACTCCTCTGACAGACACATTCCAAGCTTGCAATGATTTGATTTTTCCAATTTCATGTCAACCTAGACAAGCTCGCATTCTATGTCATCAAAGCCTTAGTGATTTGATTTGATTTATTGTCACATGTATTGGTATTCAGCGAAATGCTTTATTTCTTGTGCCTTATACAGAAAAAATATATGATTCATAGAGTACATAGGAGAGTAGGAAAGGAGAGGGTGCAGAATGTAGAACATAGAACATTACAGCACAGAACAGGCCCTTCGGCCCTCGATGTTGCACCGATAGTGTTACAGTCATAGCTGAGGTATAGAGAAAGATCAATTTAATATGAGGTAGGTCCGCTCAAAAGTCTGATGGCAGCAGGGAAGAAGTTGTTCTTGAATTGGTTTGTACGTGACACAGACTTTTGTAACTTCGTCCTGACAGAAGAATGTGGAACAGAGTATGCCTCTCTATGGAATCCTTGATTATGCTGGCTGCGGGAAGTGTAGACAGAGTCAATGGATGGAAATCTGATTTGCGTGATGGACTGGACAATGTTGAAGATGTTTGATTTGGCATCGTGTCACAGTTGTTAACACTACTGCCTCACAGCACCAGGGACCAGGTTCGGTTCTGGCCTTGGATGACTGTTGTACAGTAAGCTGCTCTTTCATAGAATCAGTATAGACATGATGGGCTGAATGGCCTTCTCCTGCACTGTAGAGACTCTATGGTTCTATTGATAAGCTTGTCTTCTGATTTGAAGATCCACCACAGCACAGAATAATGTGATTGACAATACTGATTTTGCACAATAATATCGTTCCTTATATATTCAATTTAGGGAAACTAAGAGATACTGTCATGCTCCTTATCTTGACACACCAATTTCACCAGTTTTGAAAAATTTGAGAAGGGTGCCATTTGTGATTCATGCCAAAGTGTCACAAGACCTAAAATGGCTTGAAACAGACGGTATCATTGAATGACTCAACACAGTCCCATGGATTCAAACCTAGTGACTGTACAATGCAAAAAAGTTGAACTTAGACTTTGCATCTACTTAAGGCGTTGACAAAGCAACCATTACAGACAAGTATCCACTTCCTACAATCCAAACTCTATTGGCATCATACCATGATTCAATAGACTACACAGAACTTGACAAGTGATGGAGAAATCTTCAGATAACACCAGCAGAGCAAAGTCAATATTTTACAGCTTTGGTTAAAAAATTCCGATTCAGAAAGAATGAAGTAGGTTCCATAGTCTTAAGTATTTAAGTCTTTAAGTCTTTCTTAATTCATAACTATATACATATATACAAAGGTAGAGGGCACAGGTATGGAGTTGACTCCAGCCTATATTTTTCTCCATCTCTAGACAGACTCTGACTTTGGCCATGTGCCTTCTTGCATCACTGTGTGGGTGGTACTGTACTCAGTGCCTCATTAACTTTGTATACATCAGTTCTTACTATGACACTTCACCATAATACTTTATCCCATGGATATAAAGATACATTAGGTTACTTCAAGTCTTACATTGCTACAAGTCTTATGCATTTGTTGAATTATTAAATAAGGGTTGGTTTTGGCCCCAATACAGATTCTGTCCACTTTGGATGGCCCTGAGTTGTTTGCTTAGTTAGGACAGTCTAGCTGGATTATCTTGCCTAGGGTCAGATCAGCTTTAGCCTCTAGAAGTTTAGAGAGTGAATTGTCTGTAACACCTGCTATGATTCTGTTTTGGATAAACTCAGATTTTAAGTTGCCATATTCATATTCCTCTGCCATCTTGTAGAGATTGTTTATGAAGTTATTGACAGGTCCCTGGGCTGTTAAACTCTCTTAATAAATTTGGCTTTCTGCATTTTTATTGCATTCAACATTGAAATAAACATTGAATAGTTTTAAATCATCAAGCTTCTAGGTGCCCAGATCACCAACAATCTATCCTCACCCCTCCACTTCGACACTTTAATTAAGAAAGCTGACTAATGCCTCTAATTCATCAGAAGACTAAGGAAATTTGCCATGTCTGCTACGAACCTCATCAGCTTTTACAAACGCACCATAGAAAGCATCCTTTATCGGTATATCACTGCTCGGTATAGTTCCTGCCTTATCCAAGACGGCAAGAAATTACAAACAGTTGTAAACAAAGCCCAGTCCCTCATGCAAACCAGCCTCCCATCCATTGACTCTGCCTACACTTCCCGCTGCCTCAGCAATGCAGCCAGCATAATCAAGGACCCCATGCATCCTAGATATTCTCTCTTCCACCTTCTTTGGTCAGGGAAAAGATACAAAATTCTGAGGTCACATACCAATCGGTTCAAGAACAGCTTCTTCCCTACTGCTATCAGACTTTTGAATGTCCCTAAATCATATTAAGTTGATATTTTTGTATAACCTTATTATGACCATAACACTATATTCTGCACCTTTTTCTTTCCTTCCGTACGTACAGTTGACTTTGTATAATGCAAAGAAACAATACTTTTCACTGTATACTAATACAGTTACAGTGACATGATGGCACAGTCTTTAGCACTGCTGCCTTACAATCCTGCCCTCAGGTCACTGTCTGTATGGAGTTTGCACATTCTCTCCGCGTCTGTTTAAATTTCCTCTGGAAGCTCCGATTTCCTCCCACAGTCCAAAGATGTGCATTATGTTGATTGGCCATGCTCAATTGACCCTAGTATCAGGGGGAGTTAGCAGGATAAATATGTGGGGTTATGGGTATAAGGCCTGGATGGGATTATTATCGGTGCAGACTCAATGTAGATTCTATGATTCTATGTGACAATAATAAATTAAATTAAATCAAAATCAAATTGACCTCATCAATAGCTTGTTGTGTAATTATGTCATCTGCAATTGCCCCAATAGAGTTAAGATGTGTATTAACTTGTTCCAGTATTTTATTGAGACCCACAACAATACTGTACTTTAAAATCTTTTTCTCTAAAGACTTTGATTTTGTGACTGTTTTGGAACCAGTGGAGCTGGAAGTGTGGAACTGTGATCCATCTTGAAGATTCTACAAATGTGGGTGCAGCATTAGGAGATTGCAGGTTTTCAAGATGGTGTCGATGTTTCCTGCCAAACAATGGATTTTGCTGTGCTGGCTCGATTTTGGCAAGCTTTCCAAAATAATGGCAACCTTAAGAGGAAGAGTCTGTAATATCTGCCTGAGTCAGCTGTCTGCTGACTTAATTTAATTAGTTGTATTGCATTGGAAGTTGGGACTTATAAAAAAGAACCTCCAGCTTGCTGTTTAGAAATTCGGATGGTCAGGAGATAACCGAAGTAGATGAAATTAATTATTCATTTTTTCGTTACTTTGCCAAACAAGGGAGCCATGTGTCTGAGTTGGAGATTGGTGCTTTCGAATGGTGCTTCTGACTGAAAAGGGTTTCTCAGTGCTGCCTGGCCTGGAATTTTAAACATTTGATCTCATGTTTGTTGGCTGTGAGCTCTGCTTCTGAAATTAAACTTCCAAAGGAAATTCAATGTAACCGTACACTTGAGTAAAACTCCTATCCTTTCACTTCTGGCTCTTCTTTCTCTGAAGCTTTTGCTTTCTGGTGAATTTTCTCTCTGTCTAGCTTCAGTTGGCAGTTTTTGTGGTTTTTCTGTATTTTTGTGAGGAGAAAAATTTTTGATCCAGATGCTACCACTGTGTAAAAGGCTTTGTGGCCTTCAGTATATTAATAGCAAGTCTTTCTTAACAACTCATGTCTGTGTACATATATACAGGTACGGAGCTGACTCTACCTCTGTCTTTGCACCTCTCTGTCCATCTCTAGGCTGACCCAGTCTCTGGGCATGCTACAACATTGTGTGGGCACTATTGTACTCAGTCCCACATTAACCCTGTATATACCAGACCCTGCCATTAAATTTGTTACTCATGAAGGTGTGTTTCCATACTGCAGAATGCCAAGTGTATTCTAGAAGATTTTGTAATTTTGTCAGACTTTGAGAGGATGCTCAACCTATTTGACAGCATTGCTGTCCATACAGGGACAACATGGAACAGAACCAATGGCTCTCACCTGATATATAGAACACAACGTGACACTGAATAAGGGTAAATACACATTCACTGTATGGACACTGCATCCAAGATTGCTGGTATAGAATGCCAGAAATTGGAGTAAAACCAACACACAGCAATGTTAAAGCTGTTGATTACACTTCTGGTCCCACATAATGTGAAAGAGTTGACATTTTTCCTTGGCACTACCAGCTTACATCAAATTCATTCTAAGTATGCAGAGCCTTTTCAAAAACTACTATGCAAAGATGAACATTGAGAATGGACAATCACATAGCAAACAGAGTTTGACTTACTAAAGGCCTTGCTGGAAGAATTTGTGGTAATCTTTGTTATCAACTGATTTCACAGAAGAACCTGGGTAGCACAGTGGCACAGTTATATAATGCCTCTTAGCACCAGGGATGTGGTTTGATTCCTGGCTTGGATCACTGTCAGTGTGAAGTTTGCATGTTCTCCCCATGTCTGCATGGGTTTCCTCCAGGTGCTCCGGTTTCCTTCCGCAGTGCATGTTAGGTGGATTGGCTGAATTGCCCCTTAGTATCAGAGGGATTACTTAGGGTAAATGCATAGGGTTATGGGGATAGGGCAGATGGGATTGTAGTCTGAGCAGACCTGGGGAGATGGCCTTATGACCTCCTTTTGCACTGTAAGATTCTATGATTCTAATTTAATTAGAGAAAGACATAGGAAAACTTTGGAGGAAACTTTGATGAAAAAAAGTAAGATTTCTTGTCCAGTATAAACATGAAGCTGGATCAGAAAGCAGAAGCTAACAGGTTCATAAGTTCATACAAAGGAAAATTTGAACTGAGGCTTGAAAGAAATAGCTTAGTGTCAGTATCATAATTGATCACTTCCAATCATTTCTCAATCTCACATGTAAAATTGGGAAGTAATTGCATTATTGTGAAAATGGTCAGAAACATGCTTCTCCTAGCTGGTGCAAGGCTTTTTAAACTGATCAGCAAAGGCCTTATACAGCATGTTTGTTCTTTTGACTTCTTAATCTATTCTTAAAAGAGAATGATCTTTTTATGCATGATATAATGGCAGATAGTGATTTATGTTCACATCAAACTAATGGGACACAGAACAGTTCTCATTCACATTCAAGAGCTTTTAACAGAGAAAGCATTTTTCTCCAACCCCACTCCACTCCCCACCCTTCTTTGAATCTCAATAAAGATGTCTGGACAATATCAGACTGAGCTTCACCCATTTCAAACCTCCTATTGTTTTAGATTGTGTTCCTGTGCAAAATGCTAACGATGAATTTTATTGGCAAGTAACAATAAAAATGGCAGCACGTTTTGAACATGCACACTGAACAAATGAAAAGGTGAAATGTACGTGGCCCAATTATACAGTTTCTGCACTATTGCAGCATACATTTGCAGCATTTCAGCATAATTCTTTTGCACTGTACCAATCTGAAAGGGTAGATTCTCTGAGTCACTGTCATATCTCAGAAAATCTACCAACGATTGCAGTTGAAGCAGAAAGTGAAAGATTGGCAATCTTATGGCTCATCAAACTTTAACAAGTGGTATGCTAATGAGGTGATAAACTTACATTCACCAACAGAGTTATAACCAGTCCAAACAGAAGTTTTTATTAAATCTTAATTTCAAAACATTTTATTTTATCCATAATCACCTGTCTCCCTTGGTTCTTTGTTAACATTAAAAATGTGATTGGTGTTTAAACATTCTGCAGGATTCTGTGCCCAGAGGCAAATATATCCATGCACACAATGTCTGGACAGTAATGCAGCACAATGCTGCTACTGAGCACTGTTTTATGACACACTGAAGACAGTAAATATATAAATATATTGGACTTTAGTTACATCACATACGATTTACAATAATAAAACTTCAATGTTAAGTTACTTTATTCAAGGTGTTAAGGTAATGTACAAAAATGGTACAAATATTGACAGTTCAACCCAAGATACAGCCAGAGATGGAACCACACAATCATACAGTATTTTCAGTTCAATGTGGCTCTAGGCACATAACAGATCGGAACATTGCCTCCTTTACTCTACCGTAATCTCTCATAATTTTGAACATCTTTACTAAATCTCCTCTTAATCTTCTCATCTTCTCTGGTCTCTCCACTTGAGGTTCCTCATCTCTGGATCATTCTAATATATCTCCTCTGCTCCGTCTTCAAGGGCTTGACATCTTTTCCAAAGTGCAATATCCAGGATTCAATACAATACTTCAGCTGAGGCCTGACAATGATTTAGAAAGACATTGTGCATGTGGCATTTGTAGCAGAACTTGGTCCTCACAAATTGGTTCCTTCAGCCATCAGCAAAAAAAAACAAGTGAAACTCTAGGCCATTATCAATGTTGCATGTGCACTATTTCATGTAGCTGGAAGGAAGCTGAGGAAAAATGTTCCTTAGATTGAGTTAATAGAACATTGAGTGATAGAATGGTGGAAGCAATGGCATTTCATCATTTAAGGAAAATTGTATAAATATTTGAAAGAAAGGGGGAGATACAGTGATAATGAGAGAGCACATGATTCTAACAAAGAGGCTTCACTAGAGTCTTTTGGCTGGATCATCTGTGAAAAACTTTGGGATATCTCACTACAATGAGAGCATTGTACAAGACAATACTGCTTTCATTATTATCAGCTTGCAAATATACAATAATCAATTTTGGTGTGTTTGGTTAGAGTGTTAGAGAAATCACCATTTCAACATATATAATTAACAAAATCTAGGTAAAGCCAGAGTTTAGCTTTGGCTTGCACCTTTCCTTTGAACTGGCTGCTTTGATCTTTCTGCTTGATACATTTCATACTGAAATAATACCTTGTAATAACTTACCTGGTTATTCATTTACAGGAAGGCAACTAATATACACTTCAAGGTGATTGCATTTTAGCATATAATTAGAATGTGCCATTATAAAATCTACATGACCTTTATAAAGATGATTAGTCAAAATGGGCAGGGGGTCCTGGAAGCTGAATGTAGAACTGTTAACCCCAGAGAACCTCGAGGAACTCAGGAGAGATTACCGCAGTTGGAGGACCATGAAACCCATCGGTCTGGTGCGAAATCATCAAAGACAACGTCAAAAGGTTCTTCATTTGTAAAGGAATTCAGAAGGCCAGGGAGAGACAGGAGGAAATGTCCTGGCTCCAGAAAAGCCATGCAGGAACTGCTCCAACTGCAGTCAATGGGGGTTGATGTCAAGGAGGATCTCCAGGAGGTGAAGAGCCAGCAAGCCTCGCTCTTTGCCTGGGAGGCCGCCAAGGTCATCTTCTGGTCCAGAGTCCACTCCGTGGAGCAGGACGAAAAGTGCTCGCGTTTCTTCTTCCAGAAGGTGTACAGAGAAACCTCTGTGATCAGCAGCCTGAAGGAAAAAGATGGCTCAGTAAGGTCATTGCAGTCTGATACTCTGAGGATCTGCAAATCCTTCTATGCCGGACTGTATGATCTGAAGCCAACGGACAACGTGGCCTCCCAGTCTTTCCTGTCGTCTATCACGCAGGTCTTAGACAACAGCGAGCAGGACAACCTGGACAGACTGATATCTCTGGACAAGCTGACGAAGGCCTTCGAGTCCTTTCAGAAGGCTAAAACTCCCGGAAGCGATGGCTTACCGGCTGAGTTTTACTTGGCGTTGTGGGACTTGATGGGCCCGGACCTCCTGGAAGTATACGAGAGTATGCTTCTGGAAGGCAGGATGTCAGAATCCATGAGGAAAGGCACAGTCACCCTCATCTACAAGCAGAAGGGGGAAAGGGAAGAAATGAAAAATTGGCAACCCATTTCACTATTGAACGTGGGTTACAAAATGCTGGCCAAAGTCATCGCCAACCGGGTCAAATCTGCTTTGGGGTCAGTGATCCATCCTGATCAAACCTGTGCTGTACCTGGTAGGAAGATCTCTGACAGCCTCCGCTACTCAGGGAAACGATCGCCTACGTTCAGGACAGGCAGGTGGATACTTGTCTCATCAGCCTAGACTAGGAGAAGGCATTTGACAGAATTTCGCACAGCTACATGATGGATGTGCTCTCCAAAATGGTTTTGAGGAGACAATCCACAATTGGATCCGGCTGCTTTACACATCCCTAGTGTTGCGAAGGATGGTCTGGCCACGCTGCCGCGAAACACTCCGAGTAGTTGGACCGTACTGCTGCACCTGTCCTTTGTGGAGAAATTTTTCTGCAAAGACACCTTTGACCACATGGTGATTAAGCAGTGGTCAGTGCATAACGTCCTTGGGGCCCTGAGAGAAAAAGAGCTGGTGGATCCTGTCAGATGGTTCCCTGAGCAGACTGTCAGAACTCTGGCAGAACGCTTCATCATCAGAACTAACAAACAAGCACCAAGATCTGGCTTGGCTGGTGGTGAGAAGGCAATCCCCGTCAGATCCTTTATGCACGTTTGAGGTCTCAACATCACTGCACGCTAACCTCGAAGCGACTGCGGGCTGATGAGGTAGTCGCACACCTCCCTGTGGAATGTGCCTTTGCAAAGAAGGTCTGGAATGAGATGCAGTGGTATTTGTTGAGGTTCGTCCCAAGCAGCTCGGTGACACAGGACTCTGTGCTCTACAGGCTGTTTCTGGGACGCACACCGAGACGAATATCAACTGCTGTTGGAAGATCATCAACTCGGCGAAGGACGCACTTTGGTCCACCTGAAACTTGCTGATCTTCCAGTTGAAAGAACTATCCTCGACTGAGTGTTGCAGACTGGCACACTCCAAGGTCCAGGACTGCGTGCTTAATGATGTGCTGAAGCTTGGGGCAGCCGCCGCAAAGACACAATGAGGAAAGGCCACACTATAAGGCCTTTTAACGGAGGCAGACTGAGGGTCCGAGAACTGCAGAATACCCTTGACCTGCGTAACTGTGTGCCAATCTGAGCAATAATGGCACACAGTAATTTTTGAGGCATGTATATAGTTTTAAGTATTGAAATGAAATAACTGTAATTTGTATAGAACTGTAAAAATGTTTTATTCTGCACTGTTTACAATTTGTAGACATGTATACTTGCAGTGTTTTAATTGAGATTTTTATGAATAAAACGCATTTTTGGAAAAAGAATTAGTCTCCGCCTTTTGGCTAAGATCAAGTGTAATATTGACATGCTGTACTTGGTGGAAGTCATTAGGTTACATTTCAGCTTCATTTGAAGCAATTTTTCAAAGCAGCATCTTGGCCTTTTGGCTAAGATGCAAATAAGATCAAGCCTTGGAGGAGGAGCTATACCTACTCCAATCAGCTTGGATCATGTAGATCAAGCCCAAGATAGGAAGTGAGAGCCTTGTCTTGTCAGCTTGGACCGGGAATGTCTTAACTTGTTGAAACTCTGAATTGGACTTGATTGAAATAAAAAAAAATTATTACTACTGCCTCACAGCGCCAGGGACTCAGATTCGATTCCCAGCTTCGGTCACTGTCTGTGTGGAGTTTGCATTTTTTCCCTGTGTCTGTATGGGTTTCCTCCTACAATCAAAGATGTGTGGATTAGGTTCATTGGACACGCTAAATTGCACCTTAGTGTCGGGGGGACTAGCAGGATAAATTTGTGGATTTATGGGAATAAGGCTGGGGTTGGGTTGTTGTCAATACAGCCTCAATAGAAACCATAGAATCATAGAAAATTACAGCTCAGAAACAGGCCTTTTGGCCGTTCTTGTCTGTGCACATCATTTTTTGCCTAGTTCCACTTGGACTATATCCCTCCATACCCCTCTCATCTATGTATCCGTCCAAGTTTTTCTTAAATGTTAAAAATGACCCTCGCACTTACCACTTTATCCTGCCAAATCAATGGGCCAAATCACCTCCTTCTGCACTGTAGTAATTCTATAAGCTTTCATAGACTTTATTAGTGAACATAAAAAGGATTTAATAATAAGAATTGTTAGCAGCTTCGTGGCTGTAGCTCATTCCCAAAATATCTCTTTGCCTAAGACACTGGCCCTGATTTCATCGGCATGTCAGCCCTGAGATTGGGGCAGGTGAGGTTTTCATCCTCCATTGGCCTCGGGTGCAATCTTACAAGCCTCGGGCAGGCGTGCTTCTAACATTCTGACCACTCTCTCACCATGAGGTAATTCCACATTCTCAGGCCTAATTGGTTGTACAGGCATGTGACCCTTGTTCTGCTGTGTTGCCTTTAAAGGGACAATCATCAAACTTCAAATTAGCAACTAAATAAAATTATTGGCTTGCTTTTGCTGCATGCCATGTGATAACATGGCTATATCAATTATTCACTTACTCTGGGGATCATTATAACCTTATTAGTGGGGAACTGATGACATCACCTGATGAAGGAGCAGCACTCTGAAAGCTCGTGCTAATAAATAAATCTGTTAAACTTTAACCTAGTGTTGTGAGACTTCTTACTGTGACACCAGATTGGCTGTGCTTTTTACATCCTGTTCCATTTTACTTTCCATGAGACCTGATCACTCTGAAGTAATCTCCATACTCTTGATCATTTTCTGTAAAATCATAACTAAAGAAAAAGTATATAGCCCCAGTGATCCTAAATTTTCTGAAGGCCTGGTAGCAAATGAAGGAAATCACTCCACCTTGAATGCCAAAGAGTGGGAATTCCAGCTGAGTGCGAGAGCAGCAAAAGTAAATCTCAGGATCGAGGCAGGGCCAATGGGTTAGTATGACCATAGTTCTTGCTGTTTCCTTTACCCTGAGCAACATGCATACCAGCAAGATACTGACATCTAACAAATGAACACTAAAAGGACAAGAAAGAATAGCTGGACCATCAAGCTTGTGCCATCCAGACAGGGTGCAACTTAAGTGTAGCATCAGTCCACTACTCCCACCCCAGTTAAGCAGCATTTGGAGAAACAAAAATGATCTGGAAATGAGGGGGTTAGCTTATGAGAAGAGATTGAGTAGATTGGGCCTGTACTAGTTGGAGTTTAGAAGGCTGAGGGGGAATCTTATAGAATCATATAAGATAATGAAGGGGCGAGATAGGATAGAGGTAGAGAGATTCTTTCCACTTAGGAAGAAAACCAGAAATAGAGGGCACAGCCTCAAAGTAAGGGGTGGGGGCAGTTTAAAACAGAGTTGAAGAGGAACTTCTTCTCTCAGAGGGTGGTGAATCTCTGGAAATCTCTGTCCATTGAAGTGGTGGAGGCTACCTCATTGAATATGTTTAAGTAACAGGTAGATAGATTTCTGATCAATAAGGGAATTAAGGGCTATGGGGAGCAGGCAGGTAAGTGGAACTGATCCACTTTCAGATCAGTCATGATCCTATTGAATGGTGGGGCAGACTCGAGGCGCTAGATGACCGACTCCTGCTCCTATTTCTTTTTTTTGTTCTTATGTTCTAATGACCCATCCAACTCTCTTTTTTTCCAAGGATTGCAGTAAATTGCAGTACATAGTATGTTTTGGTCATGTATTTCACAGGTTAGTGACCATATCAAGAAATACTTGCTGGTATTTAACCAAACACTATTTTTTAAAATATTTTATGCTGATAAACTAAATCCTCTTCTAGTTATCCAGCTCAAATAAACTGTCCACATGAACAAAGTATAATTTCTGCAAAAAGGATATCCACTGCTTGCTGAAGTCCAGGTCTGAGGCGTTCAAGTCAGGTGACTCTGACCAATGCAAGAAAGTCAATCAAAGGAGATTCCTCAAAGATGCCAAAAGACAGCACCAGACCAGGCTGGAATCCTAGGCTAGCCACACTGACCCCCATCGACAAGGGCAAGGTCTGCAACAAAGAACAGCTACAAGATAAAGGCATGTAAAATCACTAGCTTCAACACACCCTTTCCTGATGAGCTCAATACATTCTAGCCTGTTTTGAGCAAGAGGTCATTGAGCGCACACTCTCCACCCTGGAAGCCCTGTATCTGGGGTCACCATTGCAGATGTCAGAGCAGCTTTCTCAAAGGTCAACCCACAGAAAGTGACTGGCCCAAATGGGGTACCTGGACGAGCATTCAGATGCTGGATTAGCTGGCAGGGGTATTCACAGACATCTTCAACCTCTCTTAGCAACAATCTGAGGTACCTATCTGCTTTAAGAAGATGACCATCAACCCGTATTTAATAAAAGCCAAGCAGCATGCCTTAATGACTATTGTCTGGTGGCTCTGATATCCATTATTATGAAATGCTTTAAAGGCTAGTCTTGGCATGCAAATCAAATCCAGCCTCCCAGACTGCCTAGATCCACCACAGTTTGACTACCACCACAACAGATCCACAGCAGACACCACCTCACTGGCCCTGCACTCAACCCTGGAACACTTAGATAACAAGGACACCTAATCAGACTCCTATTCATTGACTACAGCTCAGCCTTCAACATCATTATTCTTAGGACACTCATCCCCAAACTCTGTGACCTGGGCCTTCGGCACCTCCCTCTGTGACTAGATCCTGAACTTCCTTACTCACAGACCACAATCAGTAAGGATGGACAACAACACCTCCTCCACAATCATCCTCAACACTGATGCTCCACAAGGCTGTATTCTCTACGTGGCCAAATTCCCCTCCAACTTGATTTTCAAGTTTGCTGACGACAACACCATAGTAGGTTGGATCTCAAACAATGATGAGGTAGAGTATAGGAATGAGATAGAGAATCTGGTGAACTGGTACGGTAATCATAATCTCTCTCTCAATGTTAACAAAATGAAGGAAGCTTAAGGAGCACATGCCCCTGTTTACATCAATGGGGAACGAAGTAGAAAGGGTCGAGAACTTCAAGTTTTTAGATGTCCAGATCATCAACAACTTATCCTGTGACCCCCTCCACAATGCCAACACTATAGTTAAGGAATATCTATCAATACCTCTATTTAACTTTCTCAAAGAATAAGAGAATTTGGCATGCCAGCTATGACTCTCACCAACGTTTACAGATGCACAATAGAAAGCATTTTTTCTGGTTGTATTACAGCTTAGTATGGCTCCTGCTGTGCCCAAGACCACAAGAAATTACAAAAGGTCGTGAATGTAGCTCAATCCACTACACAAACCAATCTCCCATCCATTAACTCTGTCTACACTTAGCGCTGTCTCGGCAAAGCAGCTGGCATAATTAAGAACCTTATGCACTCTGGATATTCTCTCTTCCACCTCCTTCCTATGGCAAAAATATACAAAAGTCTGAGGTAACGTACCAACTGACTCAAGAGCAGCTTCTTCCCTGCTGCTGTCAGATTTTTTGAATGGACTTACCTTGCATTTAGTTGACCTTTCTCTTCACTCTAGCTGTGAATGTAACACTACATTCTGCATTCTCTCATTTCCTTCTCTATGAATGTTATGCTTTGTCTATGTAGCATGCAAGAAAGAATATTTTTCATTGTATGTTTATACATGTGACAATAATAAATCAAATCAAGTCAAATCATGTTTTCAATGAAAAAGTGCCTGCTTTCTAAGCCTATCCTGACAGAAAAGAGTTGCAAGGGAACAATTTAACCCTACCCTCCCAAAAGGAATTGGGTAATTAAAATGACCCAATCAACTTCCCCACTCCTGGAGCCCTTTAGGTTTCTTCCTTCCATAATTTTATTCTGCTTTCCTGGTATATTGACACTGGGGTACCGACGCTGGGATCCTGACACAGTTGGGATCCAACCGCAATTTTAACTCAGATCTGAAGCTTTCCCACTTGGTCAACACAGATTGGAAGAGGATTAGCCACAGAGGAGGCTGAAAAAACTAAAAGTGTTTTTCTTTTCCTCTTGACGTCAAGAGGACACAGCATGTTTCTCTAACTATCATAAGGAAATCTTGGGCATTGTGGAGCTGGAAGAGTTCCAAGGAATTTCCTTGCCAATAATAAGTCTACACTGGAATCCGGACAGAAATAAGCTCACGGGCATCAGGAAAACTATTCATAATACAAAGAACGGAGGGAGTGGATAGTTGTATTGTTAGTGGACTTGTAATCCAGAAAGCCAGGACAAAATCTGGGAACCTGGGTTTAGATCCCATCATGGCAGATGGTGAAACTTAAATGAGAACATTGTAGATTATTGTAAAAATCTCTGGTTCACGAATGTCCTTTAGAGAAGGAAACCTTTATTACATGCACTGGTCTATATATGTGACTCCAAACCCACAGCAATGTGGTTGACCCTCAAATGCCCTCTGAATGGAGTTAGGCTTGGACAATGAATGCTGGCCATCCCAGTGAAGCCCACATACCGTGAATGAATTTTAAAAATATCTGTGCATATTATATTAAAACTCTTGCACATTTTTGTCATTTACTAGATTTTCAGTGTGTAAACTCATTACTCAAATAATTGTGATACTTGGTTCCAGGAGTCATTCAAAAGCTTTCATCAATCATTTTTGGCTCAATACTAGAATTTCTAAGATTCTCAATATGGGTTGAAATAAAATATCAAAAAAGTCAACAGATTTGCATGGCTATATTTGTCCATTGGTTTTATTATGTCTTTTAATGTTTTCATTCTGTTTCTCCTTGTATTTTTTCATTTCTCCCAAATGCCTGGCTTTGATTTAATTTGTTTTTCAGGGTTGTGACTCTGAAGATTTGAATTTGATTGTGGTGTCTGAGTATGTTCAGGATGCAGAATTCCCCAGAATGCACAAGCATGAATCCCTCAGCAGTACTGAAGAAATATTTCTCATGAACTTCAAGCACTTTCTGATTCCTAGCTTTACTTCAACTAACTTTGAAGAACAATAGGCGAAAGGGGAGACTGTGACATAATGATATTGTCACTGGATTAGTAATCCAGAGACTCAGGGTAATTCTCTGGGGACCCAGGTTTGAATCCCACCTTGGCAGATGATGAAATTTGAATTCAGTAAAAACCTGGAATTAAAAGTCCAATGATGATCGTGAAACCATTGTCAATCACCATAAAAATACAAATCGTTCATTAATGTCCTTTAGGGAAGGAAAGCTATTGTCCTTACCTGGTTTGGCCTACGTGTGACTTCATACCCATAGTAATGTGGTTGACTTTTAGATGCCCTCTGAAATGGCCTAGCAAGCCACTCAGTTGAAGGGCGGTTAGGTTTGGGCAATAAATGCCAGCTGAGTCAGCGATATCCACATCTCCTGAACGAATTAAAATATATTCCTAAAGTTTTATTGAGTATCGAGGAATAGAGTTTAGGAGTCAGGAGGTAATGATGCAGCTCTATAAGACTTTTGTCAGACCCCAGTTGGAGTATTGTGCGCAGTTCTGGTCGCCTCATTATAGGAAGGATGTTGAGGCTATTGAGAGGGTTCGGAGGAGATTTACAAGGATGCTGCCTGGATTGGGAGGCAGACCTTATGACGATAGGTTGAGGGAGCTGGGACTCTTCTCATTGGAGAGACGTAGGTTGAGAGGTGACCTGATAGAGGTTTATAAAATGTTGAGAGGAATAGATAGGGTGGACTCTCAGAGACTATTTCCCCGAGCTGAAATGGTCAATACGAGAGGACACAGATTTAAGGTGCAGGGAAACAAATACAAAGGAGATGTCAGGGGTAGGTTTTTCACTCAGAGGGTGGTGAGTGAATGGAATCGACTGCCGTCGGAGGTTGTTGAGGCAAACTCACTGGGGTCTTTTAAAAGACTTTTGGATGAGTATATGGAAAAGAATAGGATAGGGGGTTATAGATAGGTCTGTGGATTGGTAAATGTGATCGGCGCAACTCGTGGGCCGAAGGGCCTGTCTGTGCTGTATTGTTCTATGTTCTATGTTCTAACCTCATGTGCAACCTGTAGCAACCGGTGACTTCTTTCCTCAGCACGCGCACCATACACTACCCAAAATGAAGGAATTTGTCCCAATTCTAGGTTGGATTAATTCATGGTACGGATTAAAAGATTTGCAAATAGCTTGCATCATACTCAAAAAGTATTTTTACAACATTAAATCTGTCAGGCATTTTATGGACCATAAATTATTTCAGTATCTAGTAATTATTCCAGCTGTCTGTGCACCAATCCAGTCACTTCTATTCTCCCACTCTACCCCTGTACCCTTGTAAGCTTATTTGCATCAAACGTCCATCCAATTTCCTTTTGTAATCGTTAATCAGTTTAGCTTCAGCCACGCTTGTGGGCAGCTAGGCCCAGACTGGCTGAAATTTTCTTTAAACAGACATTGACAAGGGATTTTCTCTGAAATGCACTTAAGCAGTACTGGTTGCGTATTTGCTCCCAGCTGCAATGACGGATTTTCCCAGAATATTATCCAGTCTCTACCTCATTCATTATGCAGGCATGGGAAACTTACCAGATTGCTGGTGGGCAGCTTCTGATTCACCCACTGCACCGTGACCTCAGTGTTCCATCACCCCCGAAGCCATATTTAAACTGCACCTGAGCAGTCCTCTCTCAATCTACGCACTCCCAACTGCTGCACAGTGTAGCGATGTCTCCAGAGGCCAGTGACTGCTGCCCCAGGTTCAGAGGCACCTCCCTGGGCCTAGGAGGAAGTCCAGTGGAGGTCTCCTGCCCCATTTCTGGCTGCAGGAGATCCAGAAAGGTGACTAATGTGGCTTGGGAGGCTATGGTTAATGCCAATGCAGTACAAAAGAGGTCAGTCATCCAGTGCAGTAAGAGGATGAATGATCTGATCGACGCCACCAGGATAAGTCAACCAGATCTCCAGTCTGAATTCATATACTTACAAGCCCATCGTACATAAGAACATAAGAAATAGGAGCAAGAGTAGGCCATTTAGCCCTTCGAGCCTGTCCCGCCATTCAGTAAGGTCATGGCTGATCTGAAGTGGATCAGTACCACTTTCCCACTTTCTCCCCATAACGCTTAATTCCCTTGTCTATCAGAAACCTATCTACCCATGATTTAAATATATTCAGCGAGGTAGCCTCCACTACTTCAATGGGCAGATCCAAAGATACACCACCCTTTGCGTGAAGGAGTTCCCCCTCAACTCCGATCTAAACTGCACCCTCCTCCCTTATTTTGAGGCTGCGCCCTCTAGTTCTGCTATCCTTTCTAAGCGGGAAGAATCTCTCTACCTCTACCCTTTCTAGTCCCTTCATTATCTTATACATCTCTGTAAGATCCCTCCTCAGCTTTCTAATCTTTAATAAGTACAGGCCCAGTCTATTCAATCTCTCACACATTCACTAGCATTTCACTCACTGCCAACTCATGGGACATCATTACACAAGCTCTCACGCACACCTTCATTTCCTCTGAGACTGCATCTTCATACTGTCTATAACACTATTCACAATCCATACGTGCCAATAACCTACACAACTGACCTGGCATGCATTCTGCTCACACTCTGTCCAAATGTCTTTATGCAGGACAAGATTGTGCCCTATGAATGGGAGAGGTCCCATACTGGGAGCGGAGGTTGGTGGCTGTCATGATGACCTTGCCTTAGGATGTTGATCCTGCGATGCTGCTGGAGCTGCACTCCATCACCATATCCCCTTGTGCATCTATCAGTGGCTATAGTAGATGGGGGCAGATCACCTTGATCTCACTCCAGTTGCCCCTTCTCCATAGGAAGTCAGCCAAAGCCCTTTTGGCATCTATAAAGAGGAGGACCAGCAGCTGGACACTGTGGGGCAATCCACCCAGGTGACTCCAGGACTCTCCAGCCCATCCAAATTCCCTCGCCTTGTGATCCCATCACTCCAGTTCTACGTGCTAAGAAGGATGCACCTGCCCCACAGAAGGATACCCAAAGCAGGCTGGGGCTGTCCGAGTCTTGGCCATCCAGAGGTCACCCATGAAGATCGTCACAGACAACAGGGCGAGGCAGTCAGCAGGCTGCCTCCAACTCTGCTGTGGATATCATGGATGCAACCAAACGTAGCAGTCGGGTTAGGAAAGCAAAGAAAAAATTAGAAGCACGCAGTGGCATGATGTTCTCAACGTGTATATCGTGTACACAAATGTAAATAAAATCATACCCATTTCACATCTCCTTTTATGCATGCCTTCTTTTTTGGTGATGCTGTCAATTAGCTCTGATACCATTGCTCCCCCTCCCCCGCTTATCGCAGATGTCGCTATGATGGGCCTCTCGTCTATTTAATGTGTTTCTACATCACCACAGTGTTTGGCCCTTTTCTGATCATTCTCGATATCAGTGATGCATTGTATGTTTGTGAAAAGAATCTCATTTCCGTGCTTCACAGGAATACGTCACGTTTATTCTCAGCTGTGTAAGATTAAGTGGAAGGGAGCAATGGGACAGGAGTGAGATGTATGAAGCTGAAGTATGTTCATTATTACCAATGATGTGTGTCTTTGAGGATTTATTGCTGTCTGAGCATTTTGGACTTCACAAGGGCTGGTGCTAGCCAAGAGAGCATAATGTCTGCGTTAGGCCAGAATTCTCACAAAATCATTTTAAGTCCTCAGTTCATGTGAAAATGGGAGTAATTTACTCTGTTCTTTTTCAGCATGATTTTCAGATTGAATCTTTGAAATTCTGAGCACTGCAGAATGCCCGAGCGTGATTCCCTCTGAAAATCTGTCGGCAGTGCCTGTTCCTGCCTGTGAGGCTGGCAGCATAGTGCTGAGTGGGCCATGGCGCATGTGCCAATCTGTCAGTGCCTAGATCGGGAGAATCAGCCCCAAGGCATTTTAATATCTGGCAGGCAAGTGTTTGATATCATCATGCTTCAGTTTGAAATCCAGCCCAGAGAGAAAGAACTTGAGATGCAAAAATCATTGACTTTTGGAAAAGATGGATTATATTTACAAAAGAGAGTTGTCTCCAGAAATTGAAGTTTGCCTCAGCTTCAACCACATTGAAACTTCAACACCACAGTGGAAACAATTTTGCGGCAGCCACAGACACCAGCAAGGGACTCATAAACAGTGAACTCTTTATTTTGTGTCTTTTATTATTGAATTTTAATTTAGCCAAAAAGAAATATCCCACTGCATACCTTGTTATTTTGCATGCTTGCGTATGTGCTGTGTGTGCATGTTGTGAAGATCAGTACATGTATTTGCCCTTTTAAATACCTTTATATCTTTACCTGGATGAATTTTAATACAATATAAGCTTATTGTTCTGTGTTCAATCCCAGGAAAGTTTGTTGGACTGAGTTATTTGCAGTCAGCATGCAAATGATTAGGTACAGACATTGATTTAGTACCTTTATTCCTATAAATTACAATGTCCTGTTACGATCCAATAAGGCATGAGAAAGAAAGATGAAGTCCTGGCACATGTCCTGGTAACAAAATACATACACTGATAGATTCATGTTTTACACATGACAGCAGAACAGAGAGGTGGCAAACACACCAGTACAGATAATCAAGCAGGACATCATCGTAACAAACCCAAAGTGAGCTTTCTCTTTAAAGCCAGAGGAATTTAAGTGGAATGCCAATTGCAATAGAGACTTAATTATGCATGCATCCATCACCTTAACAAGACCTTTCTTTGTCTTTCCTCTATTTAGATGGAGGTTTTATGCAGCCATACTTCCACCCATTAGAAAAATGCCTTAAAAGGAAGTTGGTTAAAGGGTCAATTTAAAAAGGCAGTGTAAACAATTTTGAAAATAGTTTTTAAAAACGTTCATTTCTCAACTTATGTTTTATAGCCCAAATAGTGCTTAACATAAACAGTGTAATAATTTTTCAATTGCTAAATTTTTCTTTCAGCCTGTCCAACTTTTCTAATATCTTCCCCAGAGTCTCCAATCAGACATAGGAAAGGATGTTCATGTGATAACAAAAATAGCATCACCATCGATATCTCAGAGAAGATGGCAGTCTTTCCAAGAGCTAAGCAGAACTGTAGGATCCTTAAAGCAGTTGTGCTGTTGAGTTCTCACCATACCTTACTGCTGTGTTTGTGCCAGATGCCCAAATACCCACCAAACTGAAACCATCACTAGTCAACCACAATTCCCTCTGACACAAAAACAGAAAATGCTGGAAATTCTCAGCAAGTCTGACAGTATCTAGAGAGAGAGAGAGACCAGAGCCAACATATCAGGTCTGGATTACCCTTGTGATGGAGAGTCATCCAAATATGAAACACAAAAGGGCAGATTTTCCCATTCTGCCCACCATGGGAATGAATGGTAACAGGTGAGGGCTGGATCATAGAAAGATCCCATTGACTTTGAGCGGAATTTTCTAATTTTGGGGCGAACACAGGTGGAAAGTCCTGCCCAGGAACGATCACATAATGCAGAAAGAAGTCTGGCAACCTCACAAGTATAATTCAAAGCTCAGAAATGAACATATATCCTTCACCACTCAGACAGTTTCACTCATTCTCTGCACCAGTTATACTCTTTCCTTCAGTATCTGTCAGAAAATCTCTTCTGGCAGGGACCATGCAAACAATTATGTATTATACTTAAAGTCAGGCTAAACTCTCAATGCTAAATATTTAACAGGGTTTCACGTTCCAACCTGGAATTTTAAACCTCATGTTGGACAAATTTCATTCAAATTTCATTCTGCTTCTGCAGAAAACGCAGATGTATGGGATTGAGGGTGATTTAGCTAATTGGATTAGGAATTGTCTAGCTGATAGAAGACAGAGGGTGGTGGTTGATGGGAGATATTCATCGTGGAGTTTGGTGACAAGTGGTGTACCTCAGGGGTCTGTTTTGGGTCCCCTGCTGTTTGTAATTTTTATAAATGATCTGGATGAGGGTATTGAAGGATGGATTAGTAAATTTGCAGATGACACTAAAGTCGGTGGAGTGGTAGATAGTGAAGAGGGGTGTTATAGTTTGCAGAGGGACTTAGACAAGTTGCAGAGCTGGGCCAATAGGTGGCAAATGGAGTTTAATGTGGAAAAGTGTGAGGTAATGCACTATGGCAGAAATAATAAATGTGTAGAGTATAGGGCAAATGGTAGGATTCTTAGTAGTCTAGATGAACAGAGGGATCTTGGTGTGTATGTGCATATATCCCTGAAAGTAGGCAGTCAGGTCGAGAAGGTTGTTAGGAAGGCATATGGAGTCTTGGCTTTTATTGGTAGAGGGATTGAATTTCGGAGCCGCAACCTCATGTTGCAACTGTACAAAACTCTAGTGCGGCCGCACTTGGAGTATTGTGTGCAGTTCTGGTCCCCACATTATAAGAAAGATTTGGAGGCATTGGAGAGGGTACAGAGGAGGTTTACCAGGATGTTGCCTTGTATGGAAGGCAGGTCTTATGAAGAGAGGCTGAGAGATTTGAGGTTGTTTTCGTTAGAAAGAAGGCGACTAAGAGGAGACCTTATTGAAACATATAAGATGATTAGAGGTTTAGAAATGGTGGACAGTGATAGCCTTTTTCCTAGGTTGGAGAAAGCTAGCACGAGGGGACATAGCTTTAAATTAAGGGGTGATGGTTTTAGGACAGATGTCAGAGGTAGGTTCTTTACCCAGAGGGTGGTTAGGGTATGGAATGCCTTGCCTGCATTCAGTTGTAGATGCGCCAAGTTTGGTGGCGTTTAAGAGGTTAGTTGATAAGTTTATGGACGAAAAGGGAATGGTTTAGGTTAGAGGGTCACTGCTTGTTCCTAATTGGTCAATGCAACATCGGAGGCCGAAGGGCCTGTTCTGCGCTGTAATGTTCTATGTTCTAAAAATTCTGGGTCAGGGAGCAGGACATTTCTGCTGTCTTTGAAAGTTTGGCATTGCAATAAACTGGCAGTCCAAAGCTCAACTTGTCAGAGCCTAGGCATGAGGAACTATTTTCTTAGTGCCAGCTTCCGAAAGGGCTCCCTCTGTGCTGAGTGTTCCATTATGCACAGCAGGTTCTGAATCTACTGCAACGCAGGTGAGCTGACAGAAATGATTGCAGATGTTCTCCTACAAAATGACTATACTTCTTAAGTTCCTTACAAGAGATCTTGCCTTCTAATTTCCTTCCTTTGTCAGAGCTCTCATTTTCATTCACTCTGTAACAATGAATTTTATACCTGAGGTGTTTATTAAGAGTAGAAATTCTTCTTGACAGACTTCCAGATGTCGGATTTCATTACCACAGAAAATAGTTGATGCCAAAACATTGAATGTATTCAAGAGGCTGTTAGATATAGCACTTCAGGCAAATGGGATCAAAGGTTATGGGGAGAAAGCAGGATTAGGCTATTGAGTTGGATGATCAGCCATGATCATGATGCATGGCGGAGCAGACTTAAAGGACAAAACGCCCTCCTCCTGCTTCTATCTTCTACGTTTCTATGTCGGTGTCTTTGAAGAGTTTCTGCAAGGCATTAAAATGGGGTCAGTTCTATAATGATTAGTAGATCCTTTATCTGAAAGTTTACCGTCCTGCCCACCACAAAACCGCAGCGAGTGAGGGCTGAACTGTGGAAAGATCCATTGATCGCGGGCGGGATTTTACAGTTTCAGGACAAGCGAGGCCATAAAATCCAGCCCGTTGCGTCAGACTAGCAACCAGCCTTTGAAGGTGAAAATCTACCCTACTAACTGATGGTCCCTCCAGAATGGTCAGGGGAGGGAGGACAATTGTTTTCATTAGGAGTTAAACCAGTTATTTGTTACTTTTCTTTTTGTCTCCAGCCAGGCAAGATTAGTTAGCTGAGAGAGAGAACTGTTTGCTTAAACGGTTTGATTTAATTAGACAAAGTTATTTTGAGAACTGGAAGTCATTGTCCTACATTTCTGACTTACTCCATTGAACTTGTAACCCGATAGAATTTGGCCTTCTCCCTGGTAATTATTTTGATTTGTTATGTCTATTTAAAGTACATTTATTACATTCAAAAATGCTGCATGATTATGGAATGCTAATATTTAAAATATGAGGAGAGCAGTACTCTCAGAAATACATGCTAATGCTGTCTGTAAGGTTTTATTCTTCAAACCTAAAGGCATTTCTTGTGCCAATGGAAGGATGGCAAGCTGACTGATGCCATGTGTGCAATGTGAATGCTGAAAGGGAAGGCCAGTGGGGTGTTATTGCTACCGGGAATATTATAATTAACAGGCCACAGCATAACTCACAACTCATGCCCACCAGACAACCACAATTGTCATTCCAAGTAGTATCACCGCATGAACATGTGTCTTATTTTCTGTTCAGTGTCGATCATGTTGTTCCACCAATGTCAGCTTGCATTCCATCAACTACAAAATGACTATGCTTCTTTTGAAGTTCCTTACAAAAGATCTTGCTTTTTAATTTCCTTCCTCCAGCAGAATTCTCATTTTCATTCATTCTGCAGCAATGAATTTTAGACTTGAGGAGTTTATTAAGAGTAGAAATTCTTCTTGACAGAATTCCAGGACAAGCTGAGGCTAGTAAGTGAAACATTGATAGTCTCATCAGCTCCTTTGCATGCAGTAGACACCACACCAAATTGTGCAACTGGTTACCCACCGACATTGTTTGCCTACATGAAGAATTTGGTAAAACCTGCTTACTTGAGAGGAGTGTATAAATTAGCTAGCCTCAATACTCCACAGGTTGTTCCCTTAGTTTGAAAGTTTAATTTATAATGACCAATTGTTTACTTTCACTACTTGTACCCAGAATAAAGGAGACTTTAACCAGGCTTCTTTCAATAAACCCAGATCAATTGATTTATTAGAAAGCAAACCCAGAGCAATTGATTTATTAGAAAGCAAACGTTTTTAACGCACAATTGTAATCTGGAAGTATAATTATTTATAACTTCTTAAAACATCCACAGCGTACAAATAAATACACATAGACAAACAAAGGATACGCAAGTAATCTTTGCAGAAATGCATGATTAGAAATAAACTTCATAAGAAAAGGTTAAAGTTCACAGAGTTCAATTGCTATCTTACCTTTATGCCACTTCTTTAATATTTAACATTATCATGAACACTCCTTTTGTCTTGTGTTCCATGACAAATCTCTCTTGAGGCCCTTATTTTGCTTCACCTTCTCTAGCTGCTCTTAAACAATATAAAATCTATCACATATCTTTAGCTCTGAAGAAGAGTCATACAGACTCAAAATATTGGATGGAATTCTCTTATCTGGGACTAGATCCCATGATGGCGAGGTGCGGGGGGGAGGTGTTGGGTGGTGAAGACAGGTTTCCCACTGTGAAAGCCACCAAGAAATCACAGCATTTCTGACCCCAGTGTAATTAATTAAAGTTTTGTCCCAATTTTTGGGCAGGATTAATTATGCTCTTATTTGGGTGCCATATTTAAACTACACTGACACAATTTATCCCCATTGAAGACAGATGATGAACCTCCAGGAACACTCTGAGTTTGGAAGCTGGATCTCCATGAAGACATTGAAGTTGGAAGATCCATGGATAGATGCTTCCCTATCCACTGTTGCAGTGTTCCAGGGTTCAGGCTCACTGGCAGCCTTCATCTTTAACTCTGGAGGTGGCTTCAGGCCTTCTTCAGGTATGTCCCAAGTTTTGCACACAAATTGAGATACTCCTATTGAGGTATTTAAGATAACAAAGGGGATTGACAAAGCAGTGATAGAGAGGATGTTTCCTCTTGTGGGGCAATCTAGAACAAGGAGACATATTCTTAGCAAAATAGGTCACAGATTCAAAACACAAATGAGGAGAAACTATTTCTCACAAAAAATCATGAATCTGTGGAATTCATTACTCCAGGGTGTAATGGATGCCAGGTTATTGAATACATTTCAGCAGACAATAGATTTTTAATTAGTAGTAGATTAAATGGTTATGGAAAATGGGAGGAAAGTGGAATTGAGGCCAAGATGAAATCAGCCATGATCATATTGAATGGTAGAGTGGGCTTGATCTTGAATTGCCTCCTCCTGCTCCTAGTTCTTATGCTCTTATGTAACATTGTCGATCTTGATCAATTGGGTCAGTGGGCCAATGAATGGTAGATGAAGTTTAATTTAGATAAATCTGAGATGATGCATTTTAACAGATCAAATCGGGCAGGATCTACTGAGTTAATGGTAAGGTATAATGGTAGGTAGTAATAGAACAAAGAAATCTAAGGGTCCAGGTTCTTGGTTCCTTGAAAATAGAGTCACAAGTGGACAGAGTGGTGAAGAAGGCATTCGGCATGTTTGGTTTCATTGGTCAGAACATTGAATACCAGAGTTGGGACGTTTTGCCGAAGTTGTACAAGACATTGTTAAGGCCATATATGGAATACAGTGTACAGCTCTGGTCGCCCTATTATAGAAAGGGTATTATTAAACCAGAAACAGTGCAGAAAAAAATTTACTAAGATCTTAATGAGATCTGTATCCTGGATTGTTACTTCAGGAGTGGCCTAGTGCTTCATGTCGTTAGTGTATGCTTAAACTGGACCATCAGATGGGCAACATGACAGCTCAGAGACTATTGCTGTTGCTGTGCAGACACATGGATTTGGGCCTGTGTCTGCGGGAGTTTGCACGTTCTCCCCGTGGTTGCGTGGGTTTTCTCCGGGTGCTCCGGTTTCCTCCCACATCCCAAAAATGTGCTCTTAGGCTGATTGGGTAACAAATTGTCCCTATATTGGTCTCTATATGTCATTAAGACGTTAGGATGGCAGCGCGGGCTCGTTGGGCCGAAGGGCCTGTTTCCCGTGCTGTGTTGTTCTTTGTTCTTTGTTCTTTGTTATATAATGGTTTGAGTTGTAAGGAGAGGCTGGATAGACTGGGACTTCTTTGTCTGGAGAGTAGAAAGCTGAGGAGTGATCTTACAGATGTCTATAAAATACTGAGGGGCACAGATCAGCTAGATAGTTAATATCTTTTCCCAAAGATAAAGGAGTCTAAAACTAGAGGGCATAGGTTTAAGGTGAGAGGGGAGAGATACAAAAGAGTCCACAGGGCAAATTTTTTCACACAGGGGTTGGGTGTCTGGAACAAGCCACCAGAAAGTGGGTACAATTTTGTCTTTTAAAAAGCATTTAGACAATTACATAGGTAAAATGGATATAGAGGGATGTGGGCCAAGTACAGGCAATTGGGACTGGCTTAGTGGTAAAAACTGGATGGCATGGATAAGTTGGGCCGGCGGGCCTGTTTCCATGCTATAAACCTCTATCACTCAATGATCTGGAGGCCTGTTATGTGGAGACAGCTGCTGGTCCAAGTAGATGGCTGAATATTCTCACCAATGAACTTTAGTGTGGGGAAAGAGCTGGATCAGTTCTTTTTGTCTCAGTTTTGCAGATTTCCAAACGAAGTTGAGTTATGCTTAGATGAGGATTCTCTAGCTGGGAGTTGATAACCACACATGGAATTTCAGGGAAGGCAACAAGATAACCTTCCTTCCCCAAAACATGCTGATTTCAAAAACAGCAGATCCAAAATTTAAAGCTTATTTATGTTATGGGCTTTCCAATAAATCATTAGCATTTGCCAATTTTTTCCCCTTTTAATTAAAGTTCAGCGCAAACAAACAGCTCTTCCTTCTCAAGTACCATGTTGGTCAGGTAATTTCTTTGAAAAAGCATTTTAGCTTCCAGTTCATAGGTGAACTTGTGACTTTTTTGTTAAAAAAGTCAAAGTGTCCAAATAATGCATTGTTCTTCCAAATTTTAAAAGGAAAATCCAATTAATGAAGATATGATTTTCCCATTGAAATAACATGCACGTGTGCACTTTGATGCAGCTCCTGATTTCTCATGTTACAGAATTTCACAGATGTTGAAAGAAGAACCAAATAGGAAAGTTAGAGAAATGAATTCATATCAAAATCTATCCAGGTTTATCAAGAAGTAGAATTATCGAAAAGAAAAAATAGATCACTGGATTTAGATACAAACACATGAATTAGGAGCAGGAGTAGGACACTTGGCCCCTCAAGCCTGCTTCTCACCATTCAATGAGATCATTTGGTGTGATTTATTATTGTCACATGTATTTGTATACAGTGAAAAGTATTGTTTCTTGCGTGCTACACAGACGAAACATACCATTCATAGAAAAGAAAACAAGACAATGCAGAAAGTAGTGTTACACTTGTAGCTAGGGTGTCAAGAAAGATCAACTTAATGAAAGGTAAGTCCATTCAAAAATCTGACAGCATAGAACATAGAACATAGAACACTACAGCACAGAACAGGCCCTTCGGCCTTCGATGTTGTGCCGACCAAAATAAAAAGCAATGCCCCTCCAAACTAAACCATTCCCTTCTCTTCCATATACTTATCAATTAACCTCTTAAACGCCACCAAACTTGGCGCATCTACAACAGCTGCAGGCAGGCATTCCACTCCCTAATCACTCTTTGAGTAAAGAACCTACCTCTGATATCCGTCCTATAACTCATACCCCTTAATTTAAAGCTGTGTCCCCTCGTGCTAACTTTCTCCATCCTAGGAAAAAGGCTATCACAGGCAGAGAATAAGCTGTTCTTGAGTATGTTGGTACGTGACCTCAGACTTCTGTATCTTTTAACTGACAGAAGACAGTGGAAGAGAGAATGTCCGGGTTGCGCAAGGTCCTTAATTGTGCTGGCTGCTTTGCCGAGGCACCAGGAAGTGTAGACAGAGTGAATGGAGAGAAGGCTGGTTTGTGTGATGGATTGGGCTACATTCACAGCATTTTATAGTTTCTTGTGATGTTGGGCACAGCAGTTTACCAAGCTGTGATACAACCAGATAGAATGCTTTCTATGATGCATCTGTAAAAGTTGGTTAGAGTCATAGCAGACATGCCAAATTTCCTCAGCCTTCTGAGAAAGTAGAGGCGTTGGTGGGCTTTCCTAACTATAGTGTTAGCATGGAGGGACCAGGACAGATTATTGTTGGTCGGGACACCTAAAAACTTGAAGCTCTCAACCCTTTCTACTTCACCCCTGATTATGTGGACAGAGACACATTCTCCTTTATGCTTCCTAAAGTCGATGACAATCTCCTTTGTTTTTGTTGACATTGAGAGAGAGATTATTCTTGCCAAACCAGTTCACCAGATTCTCTATCCATTCCTGTGTTCTGAATCGTTATTATTTGCAATCCGACACATTACGGTGAATGTCGTCAGCAAATCTGAAAATCTAATTGGAGGGGAATTTGGCTGCACAGTCATAGGTATAAAAGGAGTGTTGTAGTGTGCTGAGAACATAGCCTTCTGGGGCACCTTGTGAGGATTATCATGAAGGAAGTGTTGTTACCTATTCTTATTGATTGTGGCCTGTGAGTTAGGAAATCCAGGATCCAGTCGCAGACGGAGGTGCCAAGGCCCAGGCCATGGAGTTTGGAGATGTGTTTCTTGGGAATAATGGTGTTGAGGACTGAGCTGTAGTCAATAAATAAGACTATGACACAAGTGTCCTTGTTATCTAGATGTTTCAGGGTAGAGTGGAGGGCCAGGGAAATGGCACCTGCTGTGCACTTGTTGTGAAGATAGGCAAACTGCAGTGGATGCAGATAATCCGGGAGGCTGGAATTGATTCATGCCATAACTAACCTTTCGAAGCACTTCATTATGATCATGGTTATCTACTTATAACCTCAATCTCACATTCTCCAACAATCGTTCACCCGCTTGTTAATCAAGAATCTATCTGGCTCTGACTCACAACCTCCTGAGAGAAAATATTTCTCCTCATCTCTGCCTTAAATAAACAACCCCTTATTTTTACATAGTATCTAATAGTAGAACACTTGGGAAATAGTGGCAGGATCAGACAGAGGCAACACGGACTTATGAAAAGAATATCATGCTCGACACATTTACTGGAATTCTTTTGAGCATGAACCAATAGACTTGATGAGGGGAAACCAGTAGATGTTGTTTATTTGGACTTCCAGAAGGCTTTTGACAAGGTCCAACATAAGACATTAGGGTGTAAAATTAAAGCACTTGGGTTTGGGAGTAGTGTATTGAGATGAATAGAAACTATCTGGCAGACAAGAAACAAAGAGTAGGAATAAACAGGTCTCTTTCTGATTAGCAATCAGTGACTGGTAGGTACCAACGGGATTTGTGCTAGGATTCCAACTGTTCGCATTATGTATTAATGATTTGGAAGAGGGAACAAAATGTATTATTTCCAAATTTGCAGATGATACAAAAGTGGGTGGGAGAATGAGCCATGAGAAGGATACTTCTGCGTTATTTGGACTGGCTGGGTGTGTAGGCATGGGAGATGCAGTATAATATGGATAAATGTGAGACTATCCACTTTGGTAGAATAATAGGAAACAGATTATTACTTGAATGGATGTAAATTGAGGAAGGTGGGTACTCAGACCTTGGTGTCTTCGTGCATCAATTGCTGAAAGTAAGTGCACAGGTACAGCAGGCAGTAAAGAAGGCAAATTGTATGTTGGCCTTCATAGTGAGAGGATTTAAGTATGGGGATAGGAATGTTTTGCAATTGTATAGGACATTACTGAGGCCGCATTTGGTGAATAGTGTGCAGCTTTGGTGTCCTTATCTGAAGAAAGATGTACTTGCTGTAGAGAGAGTACAGCGAAGATTTACCAGGGCTGCTTCCTGGGATGGCTGGTATCATGTGAGGAAGGACTAAGTCAGTTAGGATTATATTCACTGGAGTTTAGAAGAGTGAGAGGGGATCTCTTAGAAAATTATAAAATTCTAACAGGGTTAGACAGGGTAGATTCAGAAAGAATGTTCCCAATAGTGGGGAGTCCAGAACTAAGGGTCATAGTTTGAGGATAATGGGTAAAACTTTTTAGGACTGAGATGAGGAGAAATAAGTTCATCCAGAATGGTGTATCTGTGGAATTCACTACCACTGAATGTAGTTGAGGCTAAAACATTGTATGGTTTCAAGAAGAAATTAGATATAGCACTAAGGGCTAAAGGGATCAAGGGATATGGAGGGAAGGCGGGATCAGAATATTGAATTTGATGATCAGCGATGATCAAAATGAATGGAGGAACAGTCCCAAAGTGCCAAGCAGCTTCTATATTCTATTCTTTTTTATAACTTTACTCTGGTTGTTTAAAAACTTAAAAAATTTTAAAAACTGTTCATATGCCTCGTAATCTTATATGCCTCAATTATTTCCCCCTCAGCCTTTTCTGTTATAAAGAAAGCGATCGAAACCTATCTGGTCTCGCCTTATAGCTCAAATTTCCCAACCCAGGCAACATCCTGTTGAATCTTCCCTGTACCCTCTCTACTGCAATCACATCCTTCCTATAGTGAGGTGACCAGAACTGCTCACAGTATTCTAGCTGTGACCTAACCAATGTTCTGTAGAGCTCCAACATTACCTCTCTGTCTTATAATCTATACCACAACTTATACAAGCAATTGTCTCATGTGCCTTCTTAACTACTCTATTCATCTCTTCTGCCACCATCAGGGATCTGTGAATAAATACCCCAAGGTCTACCTTTGCCCTGAGCTTCCTAACATCCTGCCATTCATCAAGTACTCTCTTGTTCTGTTACTTCTTCCAAAGTCTGTCACATCATACTATCCGGGTTAAATACCATCTGCCGTTGCCCTGCCCATCCAAACAAACCGTCTATATCTTCCTGTAACCTATGACTATCTGCTTCACTATTAACCACCCTACCAATCTTGGTGTTTTATCATTTCTCCACATCTGCATCTAAATCATTTATGTATACAACAAACAATAAGGGACCCAGAACTGAATCTTGTCGTATGCCACTGGACACTGGTTTCCAGTCACTCAAACAACCATCTACTACAACCTTTTGTGTCTTATTACTAAACCAGTTTTGGATCCATCATGCCAGGCTTCTCTGAATTTCAAGTGTTTCAACCTTCTCAATCAATCTTCCATGTCTCCCATGTGGGATATTGTCAAAGGTTTTGTTAAAATCCATATAAACTACATCAACTGCATTTCCCTCACAATCACTTTTTTGAAACATTCTATCAAATTTGTTAGGCATGACCTAACAAAGGCATGTTGACTATACCTAATCATTCCATCCCTTTCCAAGTGGTAATTAATTTTCTCCTTCAGAATTTTCTCTATAGTTTCCCTACCACCAACAGACACACCAGTCTGTAATTCCCTGCTTCATTTCCAGCAGCTGGTCAAAGCCTCCAGAACCTCCTTACTTCCTAGCTGCTCTGTTCCTTTTCCTGCATTCTGTACCTATGTCTTGATTCCCCTAACTGAACACCGATGAGAATTATTAATTTAACACCTTTCCAATGTCCTGCAGCTTCACACACATAGTGTCAAAGAGGTTTACAGCAATGGAAACAGACCCTTCAGCCTAACTTGTTCACACCACTCTTTTTTTTAAACCCCTAAACTAATCCCAATTGCCTGCATTTGGCCAATATTCTTTTATGCCTGTCTTCCTCAAGTAACTGTTTAAATGCTTTTTAAAAGACAAAATAGTACCCACTTCTACTATTACCTCTGGCAGCTTGTTCCAGACACTCACTACCCTTTGTGTGAAAAAATTGCCCATCTGGACACTTTTGTATTTCTACCCTCTCACTTTAAACTTATGCTCTCTAGTTTTAGACTCCCCTATCTTTGGGAAAATATATTGATTATGAAGCTAATCTGTGCTCCTCATTGTTTTATAGGCCTCTATAAGATCACTCCTCAGCCTCCTACACTTCAGAGGAAAAAGATCCCAGCCTATGCAGCCTCTCATTATAACTCATGAGCTGTACTCCTCCCTAATTAACCTCTTTCCCTTAATGTATTTGGAGAATATTTTAGGATTTGCCCTAATCTTGATCGCAAGTCCTTTTCCACGCCCCCTTTTTGTTTTTCTAATTTTTTTCTTAAGTTCCCTCTTGCATTTTCTACATTCCTCTAGGGCCACAGCTGAATTCCTCACTTGGGACTCACTAAAAGCCTTTGCACTCTTCCTTATCCAGTCTTCAATTGCCCTAGACATCCAGGCTTCCCTGAACTTTTGCTCCTACATTTCCCCCTATAAGGCAGCATGCTGGACTTGTACTCTCCCTGTTTCCTTTTTGAATACTGCCCCACCCCCCACTGTTAAACTGTAGATTTTCCCACAAGGAACTATTCCCAGACAATTTTAGCCTGATATTGCCTTGCTTTAACACAATCTGCCTTCCTCAATCCAAAACCATCTTTTACAGGCCATCTTTCTCTTTATCCATAACAAACTTGGACTGTGCAGAGTTGTGGTCACTACCACTAAAATGATTCCCACTGCCACTTTTAATACTTGTCCAGCTTCATTCCCCAGACAGACTTGAGTTTATGCACTTTTTAATGAAAATTTCAGTCTCCATTTAACAATTCTGAAGACACTTTATCTACCCTCAAAGGTACCAGACTTCCCCCATAGTGTACCCCACCTCTACTGAAGGCTCTCTCACCACTGAAGGGGATAACCTCTCTATTCAAACTCAGCCGTAAAGTTCAGATCTGCTCTTACCTGATCTAATCTGCAACCTTTGAGTTTTACACTCCTGGCCTACCAAAATCCCTCTTCAGCGGATGCAGCTGATGACCTAACTGGCCAGCCAACTCCAGAAAACATGCATGTGTGAAATGCTCCCTGCCCCCAAAACCCAGCCCTGCAAAAATGGGAAGTGCAGTTTTTGGGCAGTTCTACTAATTTCACCAGTATGGAGAGGCTCCCGGATGTGGCGAAAGTTTGAATCCATGTCAAGTGCACACAAGTTGTCAGAGGCTCTGCATTCAGAAGCTTGGCTTGCTTATCTAATTAAATCCCAAAGTGGAAGCTCAGGCGGGAATGTTAACACACAACTCAAGCACATTCCTCACTGAACACCATGCCACTCCAGGATGACAAATTGGAATATTAATTCTCCATTATGTATTCAACTCTCACGTAGCACAAATAAAGAACAGAAAGGCGAAGAGTAGTTTATTATACTTGTTCGTTTTGTGAGTTCAGCTAATATAAGTAACTTTTAAACTACTGTCAAAGAATTACAGAGGACATTTTTTTATTATTTTAACAAATGAAAATCATGGCTAAGCACTATTGGAGGGCAAAATGTCTCCCCAGGATATTATTTCATAAAATTACTCTCTTATGTTCACTGTGCGTAACGTTGCTTTGATACCATGCTTAAACAAAATATACTCATTATATATAGATTACTAACAATAACCTTTTCAGATCTACAGCCCAACAGCTTGAGTATAATTTTATGTTCATCTTTTTAAAGAGGAAACTGGCCTAGCTGAAAGCAGGTGTTGAAGGATATTGGAACAATTATCTGAACATTTGAGTAGGCGAGGCTTTCTGACCTGCTGTGTGGTCTGTGGAAAATAGTCTGAAGAACACCACAGGATGCTCGGGATAATAAAACAATGGCAGAGTCTCCCAGTTGGCGTTAAAGTGATTAATTCTGTTTGGAAATAGAACTTTGTGATTTATTGCTGTCAGAAGTAATGAGGTTCTCTGTGCTAATTATTTCCATTAGTGCAGTAAGCACTGAGGTACAAGAACAGCAACCTGACAACTGCTAATATGGCCAGAAGTATCTGAATTCAAGTAGGTGACAGCACAGCCTTTTGTGTGTGGAGTCAATGTATTATATGTATAATGGTCATCTTTCTTGTTCACAAGATAGCCTTCATCTTTTTCATTAAGTTTAAGCTTATTTATTAGTGTCACAAACAGGCTTACATTAATTCTGCAATGAAGTTACTGTGAAAATCCTCTAGTCACCACCCTCCAGCACTACTCGGGTACATTGAGGGAGAATTTAGCGTCGCTATTGCACCCAACCTGCACCGTCTTTCAAACGGTGGGAGAAAACCAGAGCACCCAGAGGAAACCCACACAGACACGGAGAGAGCGTGCAGACTCTGCACAGACAGTGACCCAAGCCAGGAATTGAACCCGGGTTCCTGGCACTGTGAGGCAGCAGTACTAACCACTGTGTCAGCATATTGCCCATTAATTAATTCGTTGTAAAAATCAGTCGTCTCAAAGGAGGTCACTTGCCTGACATAAAGGCTGGAATTTTATGTTGATGGAGCGGGCACATGCCCAACCTGGAAGCATGTGAAATCGTGCAAAAAGACATTGGGTGTATTTCCTGATGCCATCGTCAGCGGCTATGCGTGGCAGTCTGAAGCATGCCCTCTGATAAGCGGACAATTAAGCCAATTAAGGAGGCAATTGGTGGTGATTCTTCATGGCCCATCCACTTTGTGTGACAGGCACCCTTCGTGTTTTTGCAACAAACATATTCCAGGGAAGGATAAAATGTTTGTGCTTAAATAAAATGAAAGATGTTTGAGGGTTGAGATGATGTGTGATCTGCTGTCTGGATCTTGAATTTGCATTGTAGACACAGTTTGCATCATTTCTTTGAGTCCATATCATTTATACAGCATTGCAGCGCTGCAGCTTCCTGAGACAGCAGCACAGCAGCTGTCAGCCTGCAGGGAGTTCGCTGCAAATGCCCGTCACACCCTCATTTCCCTCGGCACTGCCCTCTTCCCACCAGCTCTACCTCCCATCCCCCACTGCTCTGAGCCTTTCTCAGTGAATGTGTCACGCTGGCTGCCAGTTAATTGGCCAGTCAGTGTGAAATCACAGTAAGGTCTGATTGCATTCGGAATCACAGATCATGTTCACATCAGGCCTGATGATCGCAATCGCTCAAGGATCACAAGATTCAGGCCCAGGTAATCCTTACGCTATTTTGTTTCTTCCATATCAGAGAATCATAGAATCCTACAGTGCAGAAGGAGGCCATTCAGCCCACTGAGCCTGCACCGACAACAATCCCATCCAAGCCCTATCCCCAAAATTCCATGTTTTTTTTACCCTGTTAGTCTTTTTGATACAAAGGGGCAATTTAGCATGACTAATCTACCTAATCCGCACATCTGTGGACTGTGAAAAGAAACTGGAGCACCTGGAGGAAAACCACACTGACATGGGGAGAATGTGCAGACTCCACACAGTGACTCAAGCTGGGAATCGAACCTAGGTTCCTGGTGCTGTGAGGCAGTAGTGCTAACCACTGTGCCACCGTGCCACCCTGTCACCATGTAATTTCAATTGAAGATTCTTAAATCAGGTTTATTTTCGTGAGCTTGGAAATTATATCACAACCTATACCAATTTATTATTGTTTTTATTTATGGGCTTAAAGCATTCAAAATGACTTTAAGAGTGCTCTATTGCAGTGGATCCCAATCAGTGTACTGAGATGACCCTTCAAGTGTGCCGTGAAAAATGATTCAAAATGATTAAAAATTTGTATAATTAAACTAAACCAGCTTTTATCATTAGCTCTGTGGTTGGCACCTACAAAACCTGATGAATTTCAGGCCTCACGCACATGCACTGTTTGGGAAAGAGCCGCACATGCGATATTTCAATTTTTTATGTTGGTCAGACCTATGCACATGACTAACGGGACTCAGAGTTGAAGACAAAGGCCCCATGCACCCACACAACAAAAGGAAAATTCAAAATGGGCACCAAATCCCTGGGACAAATGAAGGGGATAGGGAGAGATAAAAAAATGACATATGCTTCTCTAAGAATCACAAGATTGAAATTACCTTGTTTCTATCATTGCGTTTGGCTAATGTCTTTGAGATTAGCATCGTATGAGCCCACATTTCAGCTTTATCCTCTTACATTGTTAAATATGTTACCGCTTTTTCTCATACTCCACTTTTCTACTTGAGATAATAGTACTTAAAATATTAATTAAACATTGAATATAGAACATAGAACACTACAGCACAAACAGGCCCTTCGGCCCACAAGTTGTGTCGATCATATCGATATCTACCAGGTCATAGAACTATCTGTAACTCCCAATCCCATTAAGTCCCATGTATTCATCCAGAAGTCTCTTAAAAGACCCCAGTGAGTTCGCCTCTACCACCACTGAAGGCAGCCTATTCCAATCACTCACCACTCTCTAAGTGAAAAACTTACCCCTAATATCTCCTCTGTACTTGCCCCCCAGCACCTTAAACCTGTGTCCACTTGAAGCGATCATTTCAGCTCTGGGAAGTAGCCTCCGAGAATCCACCCTATCTATTCTTTTCAACATCTTATAAACCTCTATCAGATCGCCTCTCAATCTTCGTGTTTCCAGGGAGAAGAGACCTAGCTCCCTCAACCTATTTTCATAAGGCATGTCTCCCAATCCAGGCAATAAACTATTAATTCATACCATAGCACTGCAGCTGCTGGAAATCTGACATTAGAAGAAAAACTGCTAGAAAAACTCAGAAAATCAGGCAGCATCTATGGAGAGAAAAGTCAATATTCATGGTGATGACCATTTCAAAATATTACATCTGATATAAACTGGATAAATTATTTGTGAACTGTATTTTTAAGGTAATCAAGGATGCTTTTATACAGTTTACATTTGTATTGTATTGTTCACATTTTTCGAAGTTAATTACCAAAGTTTTGTGATGACTGGAACTCAGCATTATTATGGTGGAAATTAGATCTTTGACATCTGCACATACACAGTAAGACATGGAAACCCATGTTTCTGAATTCTCTCTGGACTTTCTGCCTACATTGCTATTCTTTCTGACAATGAATGTAGGCAAAAAATTGCTTCAAAAATATATTTTGCTAGAGGGCAATTCAGAGGAAATAGGAGAGACTCAAAATGTTTTTATGGTATAGAAGTGTGCCGTGACATATACAAGGTTGGGAACTACTGCTCTGGTGGCTAACTATACTTAATACAGCTGGTGTGTGGAGAGTATACTGAAGTATGTTCAAGGCTTTATGTCAAAAAAAGAAGGAAGAACAGAAGACAAAGAAGCCTGTGGTTATGGGGTAACCATGGGCTTTTGAATGCTTTGGTTCTTGCTAGATAACAGCTACTCAAACATTTCTAGGAAGTAAGACTGACCTGGAATAAATGATACATAGTCCATCTATCCTTCATCTTGTTGTTGAGCACCATCAGAATTTCTAATATGATGTGTTCCCTTAAGATCCACTGCAAGATACTCAGGGTGCCATTTTGAATTTTAAAAGATTACAGAGGCTGGATTCTCCGACCTCACCAGCAGCTGGGATTCTCTAGTCCCACTGCAGTGAATGGAAATTTGGTTGAATGCCAAATTTTCTGCTCTCATTGGCAATGGTGGTGGGACGTGAACAGCTGGAGAATTCCAGTCCAGATATACTGGACAACATATAAAGCTATGTTGTCCATACCAGTTTATTATCACAAAGATAGTGGACTGCTATTATGCCAAGAGACAGGCACTGATAAAAAGCAGCCATTCAAAATAAATATGTTTACAGCCTTACTATAATTGCCATCAGAGGAATTTTGTACTAATATTCTAATGCATTTGATAATAATGTTTTGCATTAGTTCAACCAATTTTGATTTATTTTTTGAATTTGTGCCACAAATTTGCTGTTACTTTTGAGAAGTGAGTCTTTAATTAAACCAATTCATTACAGGTAGAGTGTCTCAAAAGCAACAACATCAGGATTAAAGCCGTGTTCGATTTCAGATCCTGCTGCTTTTCAAAAAAAAATATTGGAATCTTAATTCAATTAATAAGGGACACGTGAAATGAATAGAATACGTTTCTTTGGAATGCATATTGAAGGACTGTCTGAGTTTCTAGTCTTCCTGGAGCTTCACCTGCCTTTTCCATTGATGTAACAAAGCTTACATTGACATATTGAGGATATCTGCTGACATTTTCGACATGATTGCTTTAACATTACTGTCCTGCATAGCATGTCACTATTACTACCTGTATCAAGATTTCTATTTTCTTTAACTTGCACACTGTTATCCATTTTATTCGCCTTTTGCGTCAGGTTGGGCATTCCTGCACAGGTCGGGCAATTGGGGCTGGGTTGGTTCAGGCGAATCAGGCCAACTGGGTCAGGTGGGGTCAAGGGTCACTCCAACCGCTCAGAATGCGGGAAATGTCATGCATGTGAAGTGGCCAACAAATAACACACCATCCCCTGAAGTAGCCAGTTAGCCTTTTCACTCCTGTAATAGGGCATAAAATCCTTGCACAGCCCACTCTAAAAGATTTTTGGCTTTCAGACAATGCTGGTTTTCAAATAGTCGGATTTGAGGTTAAAAACTCTTGCCTGAGATCAATGGACATTTGCATGGTCCACCTTTGCTTGTTATGATTCCCATGGTGGGCGGAAGAGAAAATTTCACCCTACATACATTAGGAAGGATAAGGAAATTTAGTGCAGAATTGTAGCCTTTATTTTGTTTTATTCATTATATTAAGTTGCTTGCCTAGGTCTACCATATATTTAATGAGAGACTGGTGAAACTCCCCGAAAATAATGTAAGATAGCTAAATATGCTCTTTAAAATTTTTTGCACGGAGTCCTCAAGAATTTCCTTTCATAGAGTTACGGAATCATAGAATCGTAAAATCCCTACACTACAGAAGGAGGGCACTCAGCCCATTGAATCTGCACCTACTCTCCAGCAAAATACTTTACCCAGGCCGGATCCAAATAATCCCCCTTTGGATACTAAGGGACAATTTAATATGGTTAATCTACCTAATCTGCACATCTTTGGACTATGGAAGGAGACTGGAGCACCCAGAGAAAACCCAGTTATATTGGAAGATTGACAAATTCCTTTGAAATTTCAGGGCACTTGGTGGTGGTAGCATTGGACATGCTAATTTTGTTACTTCACTAAGGTTGTACTTCTTTGGGTCCCTACATTTCTCCTAATGATGCAATAGTTTTTCTAAAACTAGGAGCAGGCAAAGTTCATAAAAGAGGTTTGTTCATCTTTACAGTCCCACTTCACACTCCATTTATATCATAACTGAATCATGTTAAGCAAGTCTATATTTCAAGTCAAGTTATATTATATAGTATGACCATCACATAAGGCAAAGGTCAGTCATGTAGAATAGTGAGAAATACTCTAGAATAATCCACTGATGGATAAAAAGAAATAGATAAAAAGAAAGGAGTAGGTTGAGATACCAGTCATGCATGGTGATTGTAATATATTTTATAAATTATTTCAGTAAAGCAACAATCCCATAATAGGTGGCAGGTGCATGCATGGAAGACAGAATAGCTAAAGAAATATTTTTGGGAAGAAATATATTAAAGAAATATATTGGAAAGAAATATTTTTTTTCTCTTATCTATCTCTTTTAATATCAATTTACTATCCAATGGATGTGATGTAAGGACAAAAATAATCAGTGAACTTGGGACATATTTTTGAGAGAGCTTTTTCTCCTTTCCAGAATAATCAAAGCCAAATTCATCATCAGACTAACAATGGTATTCTTACATTATGATATTGTCAGAGAGCAAAAGCAAAAAGAGAACCTTGGGGACATCTTAAGCGCACCAGCAGTGAATAGGATACATCCCTTCATCAGTTTATCAACAAGGATTAACTTCTTTTGACATAATCACTTTGGCAGCCTCACAGGCCTCAGTATATTATATCATTATTTATTTATGTTTGAAACTTGGCTCTCCCTGTTCCCCAGGATTAACTTCCTCTACCTCTCTTTGAGGCCTCTGGCCAATTGAGTATATGGCACTCCTGTAAATGTAGGATTCAATTTCCATCAGATCAACTACATTGCACCATTGAAAGCCCTGATCACACAAGGACAAGAAAGTACATACATCATCATGCTTACTCACTTATAAACGCTCACTGTTTGCATCCAAAACAAGATTCAAAGTAAATTTTGAAATTGAAATTCTGCGCAAGTTTGTGCCATAACTATAGCAGGCCAACTACAGGGACCACAAGGAAGCGGCTGAATGACTGTTTCATCATTTCTAATATCAAAGTGAGGGCAGAATTTCAGGACTTTAGATTCTGAGGTGTGTGGCTGATAGGAAACTGCAAGGGCACAAGTAGAGTGGTAGAACATAGAACATAGAACAATACAGCACAGAACAGGCCCTTCGGCCTTCGATGTTGTGCCGACCAAAATAAAAAGCAATGCCCCTCCTAACTAAACCATTCCCTTCTCATCCATATACTTATCAACTAACCTCTTAAACGCCACCAAACTTGGCGCATCTACAACAGCTGCAGGCAGGGCATTCCACTCCCTAATCACTCTTTGAGTAAAGAACCTACCTCTGATATCCGTCCTATAACTCATACCCCTTAATTTAAAGTTGTGTCCCCTCGTGCTAGCTTTCTCCATCCTAGGAAAAAGGCTATCACTGTCCACCCTATCCAAACCTCTAATTATCTTATATTCTCAATAAGATCCCCCCTTAGCCGCCTCCTTTCTAACGAAAACAACCTCAAATCCTTCAACCTCTCTTCATAGGACCTGCCCTCCATACCAGGCAACATCCTGGTAAACCTCCTCTGTACCCTCTCCAATGCCTCCACATCTTTCTTATAATGTGGCGACCAGAACTGCACACAATACTCCAAGTGCGGCCGCACTAGAGTTTTGTACAGCTGCAACATGATGCTGCGGCTCCTAAATTCAATCCCCCTACCAATAAAAGCTAAGACTCCATATGCCTTCTTAACAACTTTATCCACTTGACTGCCTACTTTCAGGGATCTATTGACACATACACCAAGATCCTTCTGTTCCTCAACACTATTAAGAGCCCTACCATTAGCCCTATACTCTACACATTTATTGTTCCTGCCAAAGTGCATTACCTCACACTTTTCCACATTAAACTCCATTTGCCACCTCTCGGCCCAGCTCTGCAACTTGTCCAAGTCACTCTGTAAACTATAACACCCCTCTTCACTATCTACCACTCCACCGACTTTAGTGTCATCTGCAAATTTACTGATCCATCCCTCAATACCCTCATCCAGATCATTTATAAAAATTACAAACAGCAGGGGCCCCAAAACAGACCCCTGAGGCACACCACTTGTCACCGAACTCCACGATGAATATCTCCCATCAACCACCACCCTCTGTCTTCTATCTGCCAGCCAATTCCTAATCCAATTAGCTAAATCACCCTCTATTCCACACATCTGCATTTTCTGTAGAAGTCTTCCATGGGCCACCTTATCAAAAGCCTTACTAAAGTCCATATATACTACATCAACCGCCTTACCCCCATCCACCTCTCTGGTCACTTTCTCAAAAAACTCAATGAGGTTAGTAAGGCATGACCTACCCTTCACGAAACCATGCTGACTATCCCCAATCAATTCATTTCTCTCTAAATAACTATAAATCCTATCCCTAATAATTCTCTCCAATACCTTGCCCACAACAGAAGTAAGACTCACTGGCCTATAATTCCCAGGAAGGTCTCTCTTCCCCTTCTTAAACAATGGGACCACATTCGCTATCCTCCAGTCCTCCGGAACCACACCCGTAACCAACGAGGACCTGAAGATCAGAGCCAGAGGCTCTGCAATCTCCTCTCTTGCCTCCCAGAGAATCCTAGGGTAAATCCCGTCCGGCCCAGGGGACTTATCCAACTTCAAACCCTCGAGAATTTCTAACACATCCTCCCTATCTACTACAATACTCCCCAATTTGCAACCCTGTACCTCAGTGCTCTCCACAGCTACATTTCCAGCACTCTGCGTGAATACCGAAGAGAAATATTTATTCAGTGCCTCGCCAATCTCTTCAGGCTCCACGCACAACTTCCCACTGCTATCTATGACTGGCCCTAATCTTGCCCTAACCAATCTTCTATTCTTAACATATCGAAAGAAAGCTTTAGGATTCTCCTTAATCCTATCAGCCAACATCTTCTCGTGTCCCCTCTTAGCTCTCCTCAATTCACTTTTTACCTCCTTCCTAGCTAATCTATAGCTATCCATTGCACTACCTGAGCCTTCAAGCCTCATCCTGACATAAGCCTCCTTTTTCTTCTTAACCAGCAAATCAACTCTTTTCGTACACCAAGGCTCTCTTACTCGTCCATTTCCTCCCTGCCTGACAGGGACATACTTATCAAGGACTCTCAGCAGCTGCTCCTTGAATAAGCACCACATTCCAGATGTTCCCAGTCCCTGTAGTTCCCTAGTCCAATCTACGCACCCTAATTCTCTCCTGATGGCCTCATAATTACCCTTCCCCCAGCTATAACTACAGCCCCCAGCTTCATGCCTATCCCTGTCCATCACTAAGGTGAACGTAACCGAATTGTGGTCACTATCACCAAAATGTTCACTAACTTCCAAGCCTAACACCTGGTCTGGCTCATTGCCCAGCACCAAATCCAATGTAGCCTCACCTCTAGTTGGCCTATCTACATACTGAGTCAAAAAACCTTCCTGCACACTCTGTACGAAAACTGACCCCTCTAACGAGCTAGAGCTATAGCTATTCCAATCAATATTAGCAAAGTTAAAGTCCCCCATCACAATTACCCTACTACTTTCACTCCTAATCAGAATTGACTTCGCAATCCTTTCCTCAACCTCTCTAGAACTATTAGGAGGTCTGTAAAAGACTCCCAACAGGGTGACCTCTCCTCTCCTGTTTCTAATCTCAGCCCATACTACCTCAACAGACAAGTCCTCATCAAACTTCTTTTCGATCACCGTGATACAGTCTTTGACCAGTAACGCCACTCCTCCCCCCCTTCTACCCCCTTCTCTACTCCGACTAAAGGGTGGGACATAATAATGCTGGTATCCAGATATAAGACACTAGGTTCCTTCTCCAAAATTCCAATGAACTTGGAGCTTCCTAGGTCATCCAATAATCTGATAGAGATCAGACCTCGAGGAATCAGAGACATTCCATATGCTTCTCACAACGAAGCTGCTCAGAAGCAAAATGGCAGCTGTCTGAGTCACCATCGCAGCACTTTACCATTTCATTGAACATGCAAACAATACAACAAAAGCTGTTTGGGTTTTTATTGCAGCATTTTGTTATCCTGCAGCAACTGCCACCTTACAGGCCATCTCCTCCCACATATATGCATTGTAGCTGCTTCTGTGCTCTCCTTCCCCACTGTGAGTAAAAGGCATCCCTCCACCACCAAGACCAGCAGTGCTTCACCTGAGAACCTACATATCTATCTGACCTTTAATCAGCATCTTGATGTTACGAATAAGGGCCAAGTGCAGATTAATTGTGAATTGCAATTCCCGAGTCCGTTTTTCAAAAAGTTTATTTATTAGTGGCACAAGTAGTCTTACCTTAACACTGCAATGAGGTTACTGTGAAAATCCCCTGGTTGCCTGTTGAGGTACACTCAACAGGAAGACTTTAGCATGACCAATACACCTAACCACCATGTCTTTAAGATGGTGGGGGAAACCCACACAGATACGGGGAAAATGTGCAAACTCCACACTCGCAAGCTGGGAATCGAATCCAGGTCCCTGGCACTGCAAAGCAGCAGAGCTAACCATTTTCAAGGGCTACTGAATTTATCCCCACTAATGCCTTCAGGAAAAGGAGGGAGAGAGTTCAAATAATCTGAGAAAAATACGCTTACAAGAAGAAATTAATTTACCAAACAGATTCCAAATCTCTGGGTCAATTAAATCACATAGTTTTCATGTTCCTCAGAAACATGAAAAGGTAATGGCAGATCAGTAACCCACAAATGATTTCATTATATTTTAATGAGTTGCTATCAGTCTCTGAATTTGTTTGTGAAAATAAGTTTGTGATATATTTACTTTACATGCCTGGAAACACTGGTATAAGTCTAACATTTAAAAATGCATTTTTATAAATAATACTGATGTTTGGAAAGTAAAACCTTGTACTTGAGTGGAGTAGCCTAAGCAATTGTTGGCCAGTCTGAGTTAAAGTCCAGATTGCACATATTTTCCATTTGTTTCTATGGCATCAAGTTCCTGTTTGATCTGAATTATTTTTCTCATAAATGCCATTTGATTTTTTCTGTTGCAACGTGCTTAAAAGATCTAAGGTGACCTTGTACTCTCCAGTTATGCACCATGAACTATTAATTATTCATTAATGGCTTGAACTACCCAATGTAAGTCTGTTCCCAGTGAAACATTTCATAGTTTGCTTTGGCCTTCAACTGCACTATGTTGTGTTTCCTCCTTACAAGCATATTGTTCAAGAGCAGATAGCATCATGTACTAACTTTCAGGGTTCCTTAGCAACACTGAGCAGAGTAAATTCCAGAGTTGTGCAAAATATTTGGAAAAATCTTTGCTGTTGACAAGATTCAATTATATGTCAGCGCAGGTAACTAAATGGTGAGACAAACAGCAAAACGGGAAGTGTTGTATGTGTCATTTGCTGAGCCTGTTGTTTGCCAGAACTTAAATTGTAAGCAGTCTCCAGATAGCAGGCCAATCAAAACAGAACGATAATTCAGCTGCCCCTCCTGTGTTGTTAATTCATTGTGCCCCATTTATATTTCCTGCCCTAGTTCCATTTCACTGATTATCATTGGATTATATCTTATCTGTTACAGTGTAAAATGCCTGAGGCCTTTCCCAAGAAGAATACAAATGCCTCAGAATATCCTGAAAAACTCTTGACTGTTTTTCAAAGAATATTCCCAACATGCCAAACAGAAATTACTTTCCTTGTTTAGCTTAACCCTGACTTGTTTAACACTTCAGAAACTTCTCTGCAATCCAAGGTCAAAAACATGAGTGATCTTAAATAGATCTAAATATTTTGATAATTAAATTGCGTGATGTTCAGTTTTTTTAAAGTAATAGGAAGTAAATTCTGGATAGTGACTATAACTCTGACCATAAATGGATGAAAATGGTCCTGAAATCAACAGGGTGCTTTCCCGAGCTCACCGTACCTGGCGCAGATCACACCAATCCCAGAAATAGCCCCTTTCTAACTGGATTGCATCCAAAAAGGGCACAAAGTGAATTAGCATGAGATTGATTTCATTTCAATCTCATTAACCGGTTTGACACGCAATAGTCACCACCCCCCCACCCTTCTGCAATGTTCCCACTTCTCCTGCGGGACTTACACAGGTGTGAATCAGTGCGGGAGATTCTCCCAAAAGCACTGAATGGGTGGGAAAACCATTCCAGATCACAATTGACTTTTCAGTGCAGATTCAGACCCGAATCTCCCCACTCTGTGCAATGCAGTGGTCACAATTCTGAATCTCATTAAAACCAAGGGTGTCCGAGCCTATTAGCGCTGGAATTTGACAGTCCAGAACTCTGGGCAATCTGATCTGTCTATCCCCATTTGCTTCCCAGTTCAATTGCTGGCCAACCCAAGACCCTGCAGTGCTGTCCCTCCAGCCCCAACCCCACCCCCGACAGCTCAATCACAGCCCTCACAACAATTCCCGGGCCAGCCCTTACCTACCTTGCCCTCATCCTGGAACGCCCTGATGTCCAGCCACCACCACCTGCAATGACGATCCCCCCACCCCACCCTCAATCAGCAGACCCCTACCCAATGCCCCTCCCAGCCTCGCTGATCACCTGGAGTGCCTGAAGTCCAGACCCCCCCCCCCCACCCCCCGGTCTCCCCCCCACTCCACCCCCGCAGTGGCGATGCTCTCACTTCCCCGTACCCTGGCGATCCATAGCCCCCCCAAGAGGCGAACACCCCCTCCCCCAGCTAACCCTCCCCGGAATACCCCAATGTTCAGCTCACACCCCCTCGCAGCAGTGGTGATCCTCCCATCCCCCTTACCTCAGCAGTTTCCCCCACCAAGCCCTGGACCAGACCTCCCCCCACCCCCCCCCCCCCCCACCAAGGAGGCAGAACCCTCCCTCCTCACCACCCTGGCAGATCACCACCACCCCCACCCATCTCATCGCTGTTCTCACTCCATCCCAAACCAATCCCCATGCAGAGTGACAACAGGATTTCCCCCTACCGCCACCAATCATCCCTAGGCCCTGCCCACCATAGGCCCTGCTGCCTTGGCATTGCCTGCTGCCTTCTGGGCAATGCTGGGGGCACAGGCTGGCACTGCCAGGTGCCCATACTTGGGGACACCATCCCCTTACTGCCCAACCCCTGGGGGAGCCCCGATTGCAACCCGTCCCCTTCATTCTGCGGGGGGGTCTGCTGCTAGTTCCTTGAACATGGAAAGGTACACTAAACCCAGCTGGAATGAAGTACTCCTGGTGGGGTGAGAGATGCTATTGGGCCCTGCAAGTTCCGCGCCGAGTCTGATAATGACATGCAAAGCATATTTAAACTGCATTAAAAAAAGATTCAAATTACTTACCTCTTTTCCAGCTGGTTTCCAGCACGGTCTTGACTGCCCTGGGAGATGCACATGCATTCCCGGCGCATGCACAAATCCTGGAAAAAGGTAAACGATGTGATTCTCCCCTCTGGACGCCAGAAAAGCTGCAGGGCGCATTGGGAAATTGAGCCCAGTACTGGCCTCCACTAGTGGAGACAAGGCGCAATGGCCATTCTGGGGGGCTTGAGGCCATTGATGCCACCAGGTGGTCAGAGGTATGGTCAGGCAATGCCCTCCAGACTGTGTCCACCTGGTAGTGCCCAGTAAGCACACTGGTAGTACCCACTAGATACCCAGGCAATGCCCATTGGACACCCTTGCAGTCCCAATTGAGCACTGCCAGTGTGCCAGGGCAGTGTCAAGGGGATGGGGCCTGAGTGTGATGGGGCCTGAATGGAGGCTATGATGGGGGAGTGCTGTCAGCTATTAGCTAGCTTACCCTCATATTTCATCTTCTCACCCTTTATTGTTTTTTCTAGCTGTTCTCTTTGGTTTTTAAAGGCTTCCCAATCTCCGGGCTTCGCGTTAATCTTCATCACATGTGATGCTTTATCTTTTGCTTTAATGCTGTCCCTGACTTCAGAGACATCATTGGCTTCTCACCAATTCTCTTGCTGGCAGATGAGATTCCCACACATTAACAAAATTCCACCCAATGTTTCAGAAGATCTATTACTGTTTTGTACAATGGAAAGCAGAATGATCTATCTTATATTATTCCATGAGTTGATAATATGAAGAAAATAGATATTGTTGAAAATATGCTTTTGCTAAAATGAATAGTCTTTGTCAAAGAGGTTGGAGGGTCTTCAGTTGCACAATTTGAAGACCTTTGGATGAAGTCATCAGGTAGTTTTCTTATTTTATACAGAATGAGTTTCTTCAACTAAAATATAGTCGTTTTTTTATTCATAGGATGTGGGCATCACTGATGAGGTCAGCATTTGTTGATTTGATTTGATTTGATTTATTATTGTCATGTATTAACATACAGTGAAAAGTATTGTTTCTTGCATGCCATATAGATAAAACATACCATTCATAGAGAGGGAAATGAGAGAGTGCAGAATGTAGTATTACAGTCATAGCCAGGGTATAGAGAAATATCAAATTAATGCAAGAAGTCTGACAGCGGCAGGGAAGAAGCTTTTCTTTAATTGGTTGGTATGTGATCCCAGACTTTTGTATCTTTTCCCAAAAGAAGAAGGTGGAAGAAAGAATGTCTGGGATGTGTGGTGTCCTTGGGTTATGCTTTGTCAAAGCAGTGGTAAGTGTAGATACGGTAAATGGACGGGAGGCTGGTTTGCATGATGGATTGGGCTACATTCACGATGTTTTGTAGTTTCCTGTGGCCTTGGGTGGAGCAGGAGCCATACCAAGCTGTGATACAATTAAAAAGAATGTTTTCTATGATGCATTTGTAAAAGTTAGTGAGAATCATAGCTGATATGCCAAATTTCCTTAGTCTTCTGAGAAAGTAGAGGTGTTGATGGGTTTTCTTAACTATAGTCTCGGCATTTGGACCAGGACAGGTTATTGGTGATTTGGACACTTAAAAACTTGTAGCTCTTGACTCTTTCTACTTTGTCCCCATTGATGTAGACAGAGACATGTTCTCCTTTACACTTCCTGAAGTTGATAACAACATACCTAGATGATAAAATACATATTCAATTTGATTTGATTTCATTTATTATTGCCACAGGAATTGGAATACAGTAAAAAAAATTGTTTCTTGTGCACTATATTGACAAAACTTAATGTCTATAAAGTGCACAGGGGAGAAGAAAAGGAGAGAGTGCAGAATATAATACAGTCAAAGAAAGTGTGCAGAGAAAGATTAACTTAATATATGGTAGGACCTTTCAAATGTCTGATGGCAGCAGGTAAGAAGCTGTTCTTGAATTGGTTGATACGTAATCTCAGACTTTTTGCACCTTTTACCCAACAGAAGGAAGTGGAAGAAATAATGTCCAGGGTGCATGATTATTCTGGCTGCTTTTCTGAGGCAACGGGAAGTGTAAATAATGTCAATAGATGAGAGGCTGGTTTGCATGATGGACTGGGCTACTTTCACAATCTTTTGTAGTTTCTTATGGTATTTTTCAGAGCAGATGCCATACTAGCTGTGAAAGATCCATGATGTTTTCTATAGTGCATCAGTAAAATTGATGAGAGTCGTGACAGACGTACCAAATTTCCTTTGCCTCCTGAGAAAGCAGAGACGTTGGTAGACTTTCTTAACCATAACATCACCTTGGAGGGACCAGAACAGGTTGTTGATGATCTGGACATCTAGAAACTTGAAGCTCTTGGCCATTTCCACTTCATTGCTGCTGACGTAGACAGGGGGTGTGTCCTTCACTGCGCTTCCTGAAGACAATAACTATCTCCTTCATTTTATTGATATTCAGAATCATAAAAGAAAAGAACAATATAAGAACAGTCACAAGACCAGAACTTTGTAGGTGATCTAATCATCTACAAAAGTATCTATCTTGGGAAAGAGAGCTTTATTTTATTCATTTGACTAGGGAATTAGTTCTAATTTGATGTTGAGGTTAACAGTCCATTCACAAGCTTCAGCAATGTGAATGGTTGTGATGACACCAGGAATGGACCTCTCATGGCATAAGTTCAAAATATGGACAATGGTTTGACTTGGATGGCCAGAGCAACTACTTAAGATAGTGACTTACATCATTGATAAGGCTGTGAAATCTAGGACCAAAATCAGCAAACTTACCAACGTATCCTCAAATTCAAACAATGAAGTCATGTTTCCTAAATTCTGTCTGTGCAGCGTTTCCTGAACTTCAATGTTGTTTAACATTTTGCTGCACAATTACACATGGAACCTTCAACAAACTCTGCAATCTGCTTGATCAAAACTGTACTTAGCTTATCTCCTTCACAAAAGGTTCACGAAACTTTCTATCTCATGGTCTGAGAATTTGCAGGGTCCAATAATAAACATCCCTATATGGCACTGGCTGTGGCAAATTGTCTTTTGTCGTGTCAATGCCAGCATTACCTGCTGTTAGTTATTTCGTTACATGTAGACCCCTTTCACCCATTATCTGAGTCAATATTTGAGGTTCTTCCTGTGCAGAATGGAGAGACTGCATCTTCAGGGGGATTGTTGTCCCCCCAAATTGTCTTCATATACATATCAAGAAGGGCCTGCAGCAAAGAACAAAGGAGCAAGCATTGAGTAGGAACTGAACATGAGGAGGGGATGTCACTAATACTACTGGCTCTGTCTGAACCACTGATCTACCTGACAACAGTCTAATGGTCAACTCAGCTGTTCATAATTTTGATGCCGTACTTAACCCTGAGATGAACTCCTGATTACATATCCATTGAATTACTAAGACCACATATTTCTAATTTTGTAATATCACCATTCTCTGCCCCTGCTTCAGTATTGATGTTGAAACCCTCATTCATAACTTTGTTACCTCTTGACTTAACCCATCATCTGAGTCAATGACCAAGCGGCTTCTTGTGCAGAATGCAGATTATAATCCAAATTTGTCTTCATATGCATGTCAAGAAGGATCTACAGAAAAGAACAAAGGAACAAGGATTGAATAGAAACTGGGCATGAGAAAGGGATGCCAATATATTCCTGGAAGACCTCCCATCGTCCACCCTCAATAAAACTAAACTCATCCAAAACTCTCCTGTTCATGTTCTAACTCACAGCATGTCGTGCTCACCCTTCACATCTGTTCACCCTGCCCTACATTGACTCCCGGTTAAGCAATGCTTCAATTCTTAAATTCTCTTCACTATTTTAAAATCCCTCCATGATCTTCAATAGTACAAACAGAAAAGGCTGCAAAATCCCAGCCAGTCAGACAGCATCTGTGGAGAGAGAATACAGCCAACGTTTCGAGTCTGGATGATCCTTTGTCAGAACTCTTCGTTAGCAGTGCTTCACATGCACCTCCTTCAATCTGCTCTATTGCATCCAGCTCTGATGAAGCATCAACCAGATTCAAAAAAGTGGCTCTATTCTCCCTCCACAGCTGCTGTCAGACCTCTGCGTTTCTCTAGCGTTTTCTGTTTTTGTTTCAGATTCCCACATCCTTAGTATTTTGCCTTTATCCTGCCCTCCATGGCCTTGTTGTTCTCTATTTAAGTCACCTATTCACAATCTACAACCCACCAAAATCTGCACTGACCTCTAGTTCTGGCCTCTTGCATTTCCTGACAGCCATCACTTCACCATTGCTGCCTTTAGATTCCAAGGCCCTAAGTTCTGGAATTCCATCCTTGTTCCTCTCTGTTTTTATTTTAATTAACGAATAGGCTGTGAGAATCATGGCCAACATTGCAAGTAGCCCTCGAGAAGTTGATGGTAAAATGTCTTCTTCATAGAATCATAGAATCCCTACAGTGCCGAAGGAGGCCATTCGGTCCATCAAGTCTGCACTGACCACAATCCCATTCAGGCCCTATTCCCACAATCCCACAAAGCCATGTGGCTTTGAGAATGTTAACTAAGAAAATAAGTTGCAAAAAGAAATGGTTCAATTTTGCAAAATGAAACTGATTACATTGTCTGTGCTCTTTATAAACAAAGAGTGCAGCTTTGTATTTTTGCTTTATGGGAATTGAAACATTATATGTATTGCTATATGACCAGAAGCTATAACTTTTGTGCAAATGTGCAGACTAACTATATTCTATATGTTACTGTTATAAATCGGTATGCTTCCTCATTTACAATCCCATTAGTGTCAGATCCCATTAAAAAACAAGGTCTGATATTAATAGCATTAATTCTATGAAGAAAGAGAAGTCCTAAGGGGCTGTTCGTGATGGGCAGATTGAGACAGAGCAAGCAAATCAAAGATTCTCTGAGAGACCCATACAATTATTTTTACCCATATTCTTTTGTTCGAACATTTAAGCCAGACGTTCGTATAAGTCCAACAAAAAAATATAGTCCAAAAATGGCTTGAGGCATTTCTAAGTGAAGCAAATGGGAATAAAAAGCAAAGGTCTGAAGTTTCTCTTGCATTCATAGGAAAAATTAATCATCCTTGCAATGCTGCAAATCTTCTGTAGAATGGCAGTTGGATTGCCACTCTGCTCCAGAATATTTACCCTGAAATGCAGCCACTTCTTTCTCATCCAGTGTTCCAACACTGTCAGGGGTGGGAAGGGTAGTCAGAAGTTATGGAACGCAGCTAAGGAATGGCAATCAGTGGAATGGGGAGGACAACCAGAGATGGTGGAGTCACAGTTGGGGGTGTCCCCTCAGGAGGTTGGTGGAATCCCATGGAAATTTGTGAAGCAGTCAGGGGGTGGTGGATAGTTGGGATTGAGGTGAGTAATCAGGGGAATGGGAGGTAATAACAATATTAGCATTAGTAGAGAAAAACTAAAAACATGCTTGGAGGAAATCCATGGAATTGAAGGTGGTTAAGTCACCAAGTCCATATAATCTTCATCCCAGAGTACTTAAGGAAGTGGCCTTGGAAATAGTAAGTCCATTAGTGGCTATTTTTCACAATCCTTTAGATTCTGGAATAGTTCCCACAGATTAGAGGGTAGCTAATGTAGGCCAGCTATTCAAAAAGCAAGAAGTAAAGAGAAAACAGAGAACTATAGATTTGTGAGTCTAACATCGCTCGAGTCTATTATTTGATTTGATTTGATTTATTACTGTCACATATACTAACATACAATGAAAAGTATTGTTTCTTGCGCGCTATACAGACAAAATACACCATTCATAGAGAAGGAAAGGAGAAAGCATAGAATGTAGTGTTACAGTTATAGCTAGGGTCTAGCGAAAGATCAACTTAATGCAAGGTATGTCCATTCAAAATTCTGGCAGTAGCATGGAAGAAGCTGTTCTTGAGTTGGTTGGTATGTGACCTCAGATTTTGGGTTTTCTTTTTCTTGATGGAAGAAGGTGGAAAAGAGAAGGCTCAGGGTGAGCGGGGTCCTTCATTATGCCGGCTGCTTTGCTGAGTCAGCGGGAAGTGTAGATAGAATCAAAGGATGGGAGGCTGGTTTACATAATGCATTAAGCTAATTCACAACCTTTTGTAGTTTGTGAATTTTGCAGCAATAATAGGAAGATAGATTATTACTTGAATGGGTGTACATTGAGGGAGGTGAATACGCAACAAGATTTTGGAGCTCTTGTGGATCAGTCACCCTCCTCCTGATGAACTTGTTTCCTCAATGAACAATTTATTCTTTCAGTTGTCTCAATTCCTCCAAATAAAAGATGTGACTATGAATATTCGCATAGGCACTGGTTATGTCTGCCTTTTTGTAGAGTGTGAAACATTTGTTATTCCAGTACTACTTAAGGCCCCTCCCACAACTCTTTTTCCATTGCAGTAATGACTGCGTTAGTGCTACCTTGTGCTCTCATTTGGACTTAGAAAAATTCATCAATTTTGCTTCCAATTTCCACCCTGCTGTCACCTTCATAAGGGTGCATTGCCGACACTTCTTTTACCTCCCTTGACCTCTACATTTTTGGTGGTAGACTGTCCACCATTATTCACTGCAAATCTAGCGACTCTTACAGTTATCCTAATGATATCACCTCACACCCTACTTCTGGTAAGGACTCCTCATCCTCTCAGTTTCTCCAATTCTGATGCAGCTATTGTGGTTGTGCTATCTTCTAAAATAGCTCTTCTGATGTCTCCCTTTCTCATGGGCTGAGGATCCCTTCTCCCATTGTGGTTGATAGGGCCCTCAGCCATATCTAACACATTTTTCTCACTTCTGTGCTGCCTTCCGCTCCTCCAACGGCTCTCACCAGCTTTTACAGATGCACCATAGAAAGCATTCTTTCTGGTTGTATCACCCCTTGGTATGACTCCTGCTCTGCCCAAGGCTGCAAGAAACTACGAAAGATTATGAATGTAGTCCAATCCATCTTGCAACCAGCCTTCCATCCATTGACTCTGTTTACTTTACCCGCTGCCTCGACAAAGCAGTCAGCATAACTAAGGACCCAGACACTCTGGACATTCTCTCTTTCACCTTTCTTCACTGGGAAAAAGATATAAAAGCCTGAGATCATGTACGAACCAACTCAAGAACAGCTTCCTCCCTGCTGCTATTGGACTTTTGAATGGACCTAAGTCACATTAAGTTTATCTTTCTCTATACCCTAGCTATGACTGTAGCACTACATTCTGCATTTTCTCAGTTCCTTCTCTTTGAATGGTCTGCTCTGTCTGTATAGAAACAATACTTTTCACTGTATTCTAATACATGTGACAATAAAAAATCAAATCAAATCAAGTCCCTTCCAGAACAAATCTAAAGCTCCCCTTCTCCTCCTGACCAACCTCTGGATTCAAATGATCATCCTCTGTCATTTCCACCAACTCCAGCATGATGCCACTCCCAAACATATCTTCCCACCCCTGTTAGCATGCTGTCAGTAGGGCCCACCACACTCCTTCATGCCCCTGCACCCCCAGCATCTCCCCCCCCCCCCCCAAAAGTATCAGTCCATATCTTGTTTTTGTATTTCTTTACTAGAAAGAAGTGACTTTGTTCTGCTATTAATGTATAACGCTATCTTGCTTTCAGACAGGGCTGACCTTTATGCCATTATTAACATCTGCTTTAGTCTTTAACACTATAATTACGTCTTGTGTTCATGACATGTTTATCATTTAATTCTCATGATCTCTAACCTATCCCTTACTCTCTATTTTTGTTCTACCTGCTGCAGTCCCCTTTTCAAAAGCATAAATCTATTACATTTCTACCTCCCTTCAGAAGATTTGTATGGACTGAAAATGCTAACTCTATTTCTCTTTGCATAGGTGCTGCCTGACCTATTGAGTTTTCCCTGCGTTTCCTGTTCTTGTGTCAGATTTCCAGCATCTGCAGTCTTTTACTTTCATGCTAGTAAATAAAAAGGGATGGACAACAAACGTTGGTGCTTACTAACATCATTCATGTCCCATAAAAAAAAGGCAACTTTTGTTTGCTGTATAGGTGTTTGTAGGATTAAGTTATCCCTGATTGATCTATTGCTCAGATGTGAATGTAAATGCGGGTTAATACTTGATTTACCAGTTTTCAGTGTTGTCTTTGGAAACAGGAACAGTTGGAGACATTAAGGAACGAGTCATCTACCACAAGTATGTGTCTCCTCCCTCATTGAATGGAAGTGGTGTGCCCAAAGAATCATTCATTTCTCCTGCTTGATAGAATCACAAGGGAAGCTGTCTTATTTGAGAGAGCAAAATAACTTTTCTCTGTCCTCTCAGTGCCAAATTCTGGATTGGATGAGTAGCGATTATAAAAGAGATGTACTGCACCAAGTCTCAACACTTCTTCAACCCAATGGATCTCTCATCACTAATCATGCAATATCAGATGTATCTCATTCTACCACCTGGCTCATACACACAAAGGATACCTGGTTGTTCTTGCTATCCATTGTTGTCATGGCAATGTGGGGTGATTTTCCTTACCTTTAAAAGCTGGAAGATCAATCTATGCAATCCACTGTAGAGTAATCAATTTTGCTAGTATAACGTAATCAGTGATTTCAAAATTCTTTTCAAGATTTACTGGCACCACTACATGGCTGCAGAACCCTGAGCTCTAACATAGCCTATCTCCATCCCACCCCTAACAGATTCCCTGGCAGACATTGAGGAAACGTGTTACAAATATAGTTAATCATCCTGAGAGGAAAGGTCTGGCTGACATCAGGGACAGGTTTCAGGCAGCAGAATTGCCACTGTTAAGATGCATTCATTCATATGAGATGGATCAAAAGGGATTGGGCAAGCATGGCTGAAAAGTGCCATTGATCCTCTTCTAGAATCAATCGATGGCAAAGTAACTGGTACAGGCTACATTGAAATTAGAAGCAGGAGTAGGCCATTTAACCCTTTGAGCTTGCTCTGCCTTTCATTTTGATCATGGCTGATTATCAAATTCAATATCCTGATCCCCCCTTCCTCCCATATCCCTTGATCCCTGTAGCATCTTGAACTTTATCTAAGTTCTTCTTGAAATCGTACAATGCTTTGACCTCAACTACTTTCACACATTCAATGCTCTCTGGGTGAAGAAATTTCTTTTGACTTCAGTTTTGAAAGGTTTATCCCTTATCCTCAACTATGACTCCTAGTTCTGGACTCCCTACCATTAGGGACATTCTGAATCTACCCTGTCTAATCCCGTTAGAATTTTATAAATTTCTATGAGATCCTCTTTCACTCCTCTAAAACTCCAGTGGACATAATCCTAGCTGATTTAATCTCTCCTCATACGACAGATCTGCCATCCCAGAAATCAGCCTGGTAAACCTTTTCAGTAGTCCCTCTACAGCAAGGATATCCTTCCTCAGATAAGGACACCAAAACTGCACACAATACTCCAGGTGTGGCCTCATGGGTGCCTTATACAATTGCAGTAAAACAGCTCCATTCCTATACGCAAATCTGGAGGAGGAACTTACGTAGGTGATCCAAATCTTTGAGTGAAATGGTGTAAGGTTGAGAGGAGACTCAGGGTAGTTGAAGTTCTAATATGAGGCTTCAGCCTAAGATGAGAAATTGCATGTGGTGTTGGAGCCTTCATTTGCCTGTATGTTTTCATCCCTCACATTTCCTCACATAAATTTACTGGCTCCTTAAAATCTAGATATTTGATCACGCTTTTGGTCATCTGATCTAATATTTCTATGTGGCTCAGTGTTATATTTTGTGTTATCTTACTCTTTTTGAAGCACCTTGGGACCCATTATTGTGTTTAAGTTACTACATAAACATATGTAGTTGTTCATCCTATACTTCAAATGAAGAATTGCATTCAAAGTGATCTAGGATCAGTTATAAGACTAAAATACAGTAATACTGGTCCTCTGATTTACACCTTATTGAGATAGATTGAGAGCATGGGATTGGTGAATTTACAATCTTTCCACTATCCATTTATTAGAAGAATACTTTAATCACAATGTACAGTTTTATAGAGCTTCAATGTTTTTACAAGTTTTATGGTAGGACTGATATGCAGTGCCATAGAGGCTTGTACTCTGATTTAAAGATGTTTAATGATTACCATTTGTTCTGATTCTTTTATTTCTAAAGAACATCAAGATCCAGTTGGTTAATGTAATTAACTAAAATTAAAAGGAATCGTGAATTATCTCCATTAGAAATTAATTTTGAACTTTTAAAATTAATTTCAGCATTTTTCTTACCCATTTTGAAAGGTTTGCTTTTTTATATAAGAAACTTTGCTTTTTTTACAGTGTATGTTAATTGCATCATTGAAGTAAATATCAGCAAGGGGTTTAGTGACTCCAAAAATGCAAATTGCTAAATTACATCAATGGATATATTAATGGTATTTTCGTTAGAGAGAAGAAGGTAAAGAGGTGATCAAATTGAGGCATACAAGATGATCAGAGGGTTAGATAGGATGGACAGTGAGAGCCTTTTTCCTCGGATGGTGATGGCTAACACGAGGGGACAAAGCTTTAAATTGAGGGGTGGTAATTATAGGATGGATGCCAGAAGTAGGTTCTTTACTCAGGGGGTAGTAACGGTGTGAAATGTCCTGCCTGAAGTAGTTGTGGACTCGCCAACTTTAAGGGTGTTCAAATGGTCAGTGGATAAGCATATGGATAACATTGGAATAGTTTAGGTTAGGGGGTCATTAGATTGGTTCCACTGGTCGGTGCAACATCGAGGGCTGAAGGACCTGTACTGCGCTGTAATGTTCTATGTTCTTTAACAATTTATTCTGTATGCTTCAATATATCTTGATTTCAACTGTTTTCTAGTTTAATTTGATGCTTTAGTAGTGTTGGCTCAGTCATTTCCATCTAAAATTTCCATTCTGCTTTCTAATGAGAATACAATCACTTCCTGCAAAGAACTTTGCAGCAACTGCAATGCCAAGATACTCATGAACATCATGGTGTTGAGTGTTTTTATTCATTGCTCAGTTATATCTAAACTGAGAATATAGTGGCACAGTGGTTAGCACTGCTGCCTCACACTGACAGGGGCCCAGGTTCAATTCTGGCCTTGGTTGATTGTGTGGAGTTTGCACATTCTCCCCTGTCTGTGTGGGTTTCCTCCAGGTTTCCTGGTTTCCTCCCACAGTCCAAAGATGCACAGGTTAGAGGACTGGCCATGTTAATTTGCCCCTTAGTGTCCAAGATTTGTGGGTTAGATGGATTAGCCATAGTAAATATATGGGATATAGGATACGGTGGTCAGGGGCCTGGGTAAGATATTCTGTCAGAGTCAGTGCAGACTCGATGATTCTATGACACTGAGGGAAAATATAGAATAAGAATGGAGTCTGTGAGTGGGGATTGGAGCCCTGATTAAAGAGCCTCTGGAATCTGACATCAGGGCTCTGCTGCAAATTGAAGAAAGCTGAACAAGTGTCCTTTCTAGGCAAAGAACATTTGAGACGAAATAAGTCACTGTGGTCTCAAATAGCATCTTTTATCCAGCATCCATGATGACTTTTCCACTTTCTGCAGTGTGTCTCAGCGCAGAAACCTGTCAATGTATTGATTATGGTCTTCAGGCCTTGAGGGTAATTATACGGAGAAAGGAAGCAAACCTCAAGATTTTCAGGATGTTGGGCAGCCATATCCATGCCTTTGTCACCTTCAGACTCAACTATTCCAACACTCTGCTGGTTGTCCTCCTATTCATCATATGCTTAATACCCTATAAACTTCAGCTCATTCTAAACATTACTCTTCACATCCTGGCCCCATTAAGTACCATTCATCCATTAGTATGAATAAATTGCAAACTGCAGATTTGATGCCTAAGCTGTAGGGGGAGAGGTGTCAATTAGGGTTATTCCTCATACACTCACAAAACTAAACCCCAGCAGTTCTCTCCTTTGTACGTTGTTCACATTAACAAAAGAAAAATTGAATTACTTTACCTCTTTAACGAATCTAGACCAGTAAATAACACAGCAAGTCCTGCTACCAACATCAAGAAGGTCAATGCTTTTCTTTCTTCTGAAATAATCAGCCCATCTCCATTTGGGACGGGGTCACAGTAACTTCCAGCAAAGGGAGCCCCTGACATTCCTCTACATCACTGTCTTATAAAGTGCCTATGGATGTTCCGCCATTCACAACACCCTGCAGAAATTCCCAGAGCATGCTGGGAGCTGCTGTATCCATGTCCTGGAGTATTAAACAATCTTCCAGCCCAAAGTGAACAAAGACTGTTGGCCACATGGTTTACAATATCATAGTTCCAATTCTGAGTCTGTATGCTCTATCAGCACAGCTCTGTATTGTTGGGAAAGGATTATAGAATCATGCTGGGTAATTAAAAATTAAGTTATATAATCAGGTAAATCAATGTGGTTTGCATGTACAGTAGACTTCAGAAGTGTCTTATTGCACAATATTTAACTAATCTATTGAATGATGGTCTGTTAAAATGGTAAGCAGCAGATTGAGACGGCAAATGTACAGTACAGTCATTGTGAAAACAATCACATTCAGTGTTTAGCGCAAACATATTTTCATGAGTACACCATTGTTTACAACTACTACTTTTGATTCAGTCTGAAATATATCAATGGTTGGTTCCTCTCACCACCAAAATATTTCTTTCAGTATATTTTGTTCAGAAAGAAGGAAGAGGTCAGAGGATGGAGACAGTGGTACAAGTCGTAGAGTGGTTTTGTCTCCACGCTGTTGAGGAGATACACTCACGTGATCATGTGTTACTCACTAATATTCAAGTCAGCAAATCTCTGCTGGCCCCATGACTCTATTTTATCCAACTTTCTACAACAATAGAAATTTCAGACTGTAATGTTTAAAAATGTTTTTTGCATTAAGTAAAAAAGTAATTAAGACTATGGATGGGATTTTTCAGTCGTGCCAGCCCCAAGATCAGAAATGTCCACTTAAGGTCAACAGACTTTTCAACTGTCCATCACATTGTCAGACCCTTTCTGGACAATTCTCCTGGCCAGCAGAAAAATTTACTCCATGTGAAGCTGATTAAATGTGCCTCACTTAAATTAAGACCAATTTTAATTATTTACTTATCATAATTCTGCATTTAAAAAACCATTACCATTTATCAAATTGATCACTCTAAATAAAAGGCAACCCATATAAAAGTGAAACTAGAAATGGAAAATGAATAATAACTGCTAGACTCACTTCCTAAGTCAAAAATCCACTCTCACCATTTTAATTCAGAAGATTCTTGTTAAAATGTCAACAGTAAACATAGGAACTTTCTGTTTTATCCATTCTGTACTTGCCAGACACAATTTTGGAAGTCCACGTTAGGTTTGATAGGCTGAACTAGTGACAGCAGGCCACAAGATCATAAGATGGTTACACATGACTAAACTCAAGATCCAAAAACCTTCCCATTACAACACCAAATTATATCTCAATTGAATCCAGTGTTTTAACCCATAGCGCTATTGGTCTATTTTATATGCTGGTGACTCTTAAGTGAAGAAGGAATTATTGATATCATTTGAAAATCTACCTTCTACTAATGTGAAGTTGTGTCTCTATCGCCTACTTTCACAATTTAATTTAACATAATAGTACAATCTTAGTTTGTCCATTCCAGTAGCTAATTTTTGCCTCCATATCAATAGTAGCTTTGAAAAGGGAATTGGATAAATATTTGAAATGGTAACATTTGCCACATTATACGGGGAAGGAGAGTGGAGCTAATTGGATATCTTTTTTAAAGATTGTCATAGGCGTGATGAACTGAATGGCTTCTCTCCATATGACCCTATAATTATAAGATCATCTCTTAGGCAACTTCTTCCCAGATTGAATAGCACAATTTTGGCAGGCTTCCATTGTAATCAGACTTTTGATACTTGGAATCAACTTCACAACTCTTCACTGTACAGCCTCCAGTATAGATTATATCTTAGTCACCAGAAATGGACAGTACTCGAGATGTGGTCTGACCAGAGCACTGTACCATATGACTATACTTCCTCTGACTTGTACTCTATGGTTTTGATTGCACAATTCAACATTCCTTTGGCTTTGTTGATTGCCACTCTGCATTGGTTAGACATGTTTAGTGTGTCCATTGCAACTCCTGGATTCTTTTTAATTTTACTGTTTGCTCTCTCAGTGCTAATCAGCCCACAAATATATATGACCAATTTATTCTATAATTTCTGAGTTGCTTCTTCCATTTATACTGCTGTCGGCCATCAACAGCTGCAGAATTGTATTCAACTGCAATCTCTTGACTTATAGTCCGGCACATCTCTCACTCTGTCCTTATTACCAAGCCGGAAGATCGATCCTGATTCAGTGAAGAGTGCAGGAGGATGCCGGGCATACCTAAAAATGAATTGTCAAGCTGGTGAAACTACAATACAGGGTCACCTGCGTACCAAACAGCAAAAGCAGCAAGCAATAGATGGAGATAAGCAATTCCACAGCCAAAGGATCAGATCTAAACTCTGCAGTCCCACCACATCCAGTCGTGAATGATGATGGATGATTAAACAACTCAGTGGAGGAGGAGGCTCTGCAAATATCTCCATTCTCAATGATGGAGGATCTCAACATATCACAGCAAAAGAGAGGACTAAAGCATTTGCAATAATCTTCAGCCAGAAGTGACGAGTAGATGGTCCATCTTGTCCTCCACAGGAGGTTCCAGCTCCAGAGATGCCATTCTGCAGCTAAATGGTTCACTTTTCATGATGTCAAGAAATGGCTGAAGACAATGGACACTGCAAAGGCAATATTCTGATAATAGTACTGGAGACTTGTATTTCAGAATGTGCTGTGCCCCGAGGCACAACACTGGCATCTACCCAATAATGTGGAAATTTGTCCAGATATGTTGTGGACACAAAAAGCAGAACAAATCCAACGAAGTGCCACTCCACCTACTCAATAATTAGCAAAGTGATAGAAGGGGTAATCAACAGTGCTACCCAAGAGACATTTGCTTAACAATAGCATTGACATTCAGTTTGAATTTTGCCAGAGTCACTCAGCTCCTGACCTTAATACAGTCTTGGGCTAAACATGGACAAAAGAGCTGAATTCCAGAGGTGAGGTGAGTGTGACTGCTCTTGACATCAATGCAATATTTCACTGGATGTGACATCAAAAAGCCCTAGCAAAACAGGAGTCAATGTGAAGCAGGGGGAATACTTTCCACTTCATCTCTAGTACAAAGGAAGATGATCGTGATTGTTGGAAATCAATCATCTCTGCTCTAGGACATCACTGCAGGAGTATCTCAGGGGAGTGTCCTAAGCCCAACTGTTTTCAGTTATTTCACCAATAACTTTCCCTTCCATCATAGGGTCAAAATGGGGATATTTCCTGATGACTACAAACTGTTTAGCACCATTCACGATTCCTCAGTTGCTGAGGCAGTCTGTGTCCAAATGCTGCAAGCCTTGGAAAATACCCAGGCTTGGGCTAACAACTGGCAAGTAATATTTGTGCCACACCAGTGCCAGGCAATGACTATCACCTACAAGAGAGAATATAACCATCATCCCTTGGGCAGGATTCTCCCATGTTGTCTGTGATGACAATTGTTGCCAGCGAGAATGGAAATTTGGCTTTCTGGCCAATACTCCTTTGATTGTCAGCAACAGCGGAAAATTCCAGCTGTGAACAAGGATGGAAAATTTCAGTCCCGACATTCAATGGCATTGCCATCACTAAATCCCCCACTATCAGCATTCTGCAGTTACCATTGACCAGAAACTGAACTGGACTGGCCATATAAATACTGTGACTATAAGAACAGGTCAGAGGCTAGGAATCCTACAGGGAATAACTCATCTCCTGACTCCCCAGAGTCTGTCCACCATTTATAAGGCACAAGTCAGGAATGTGATGGAGTACTGTCCATTGTCCGGAGGAGTGCAGCTCCAACAACACTCAAGAAGCTTGACACCATTCAGGGCAAAGTAACCAACTTGACTGACACTATTATGATGACCATGGGGGATCATCAGTAGATCTCCCCTTGGACTTTGTAGATTACAAGCTCCTCTATTAAGTGAGTGGAAGTTCATCTAATGGGGAAGGAGCAGCCAGGGATTTAAAGCCATCTGGCTCCACTCGAATCAACAATCAAAGGATGCCAAGTTTGACCTGCAGACTATACTTGCAGAAGCTGTACTTTATGCACATTGTAAATAGAGGGTGATGATGGCGGAAGACTGGCTTCAGCAAGATTATTGCATTGGTGATGAGGGAATCTTTATCTTCCCTCCAGACAACCTTTATCATTGAGACAGGTAATCATCAAGTAATGCCTCTTTTTGGTTTCAAATTTAGAATTTGTGGTTTGATTCCAAGGTCTAAATTGCTAATTTAAATTGTGAATGACAGTCGTCCTAACATTGGTCCCCATAGGTTCTTATTTTCCACTTATTTCGTTCTGAACTCTTCTCCTTTAACTCTTTACTCTTTGCTGTGCGGCTAATCAGTTATCCATTCAGTTACCTGTCCACCAACTCTGCAAACTCTGCATGCTCTACTCATTAGATCAATATGTTGCATCCTATTAAAGGCCTTTCTGAAATCCAGATAAATAACCCTGTAGTGCATCATTGCTCTTCCTGTGGGATGAGGAAATCCATTATTCATCTGGAGAATTGGTGCAAACACCAGTGGGCCAAATGGCCTTCTTCTGCTCCATAACAATTCTATGATTCTGTGATTCATTTAATCCATGCATAGTGTGTTTAAAAAGAGTGAAGTTTTTCTTTCATGTCTGCATTCTATAAAACTGTATCCCATAACTTCCATGGAAGTTGTGGTTTATTAGGCTGCACTGAAACTAATGCGTGACTAATGTAGGCCAATCAATAAGCACCTGCAGGAGACTAAATAGAACATAGAACATTACAGCACAGAACAGGCCCTTCGGCCTTCGATGTTGCGCCGACCAATATAAAAAGCAATGCCCCTCCAAACTAAACCATTCCCTTCTCTTCCATATACTTATCAACTAACCTCTTAAACGCCACCAAACTTGGCGCATCTACAACTGCTGCAGGCAGGGCATTCCACTCCCGAACCACCCTTTGGGTAAAGAACCTACCTCTGATATCCGTCCTATAACTATCACCCCTTAATTTAAAGCTGTGTCCCCTCGTGCTAGCTTTCTCCATCCTAGGAAAAAGGCTATCACTGTCCACCCTATCTAAACCTCTAATCATCTTATATGTTTCAATAAGATCCCCTCTTAGCCGCCTCCTTTCTAACGAAAACAACCTCAAATCCTTCAACCTCTCTTCATAGGACCTGCCCTCCATACCAGGCAACATCCTGGTAAACCTCCTCTGTACCCTCTCCAATGCCTCCACATCTTTCTTATAATGTGGGGACCAGAACTGCACACAATACTCCAAGTGCGGCCGCACTAGAGTTTTGTACAGTTGCAACATGACGTTGCGGCTCCGAAATTCAATCCCCCTACCAATAAAAGCTAAGACTCCATATGCCTTCTTAACAACCTTCTCGACTTGACTGCCTACTTTCAGGGATCTATGCACATACACACCAAGATCCCTCTGTTCATCAAGACTACTAAGAATCCTACCATTTGCCCTATACTCTACACATTTATTATTTCTGCCATAGTGCATTACCTCACACTTTTCCACATTAAACTCCATTTGCCACCTCTCAGCCCAGCTCTGCAACTTGTCCAAGTCTCCAAATGAACTCAACAACCATTTTATTGGTGTAACTAGTGCATGATATGAGGCAATGCAGCTGTGAAATAGGCAATTTCTGAGTATTGAGTACAGCAGCATAAAATGAGACTTACAGATCAAGATTAGAAGATTATAGTAGATATGAGTGGTCTGGCGCCCGGCCTACAGAAAACAGCTGACCGTTACCACAGTAACAAAGTAGTTGATATTTTCTGCTGGCTGTATTGTAAGCAGCATCTTCTCCAGTGGTACTCTGATCCATCTCGAAGAATAAAAATGGGCTACTCCCAACCTGCCAATTTTCTTCTTAAGACACATATTAATAAAATAAAGCATCCCACAATACTTTTTCTACTTCTGTTTATCCCAAAGGATAAGTAACAGTTACCTGCTCTTCTCCACTTTGGTTGTTGTTGCATCTTTTTAACATGATGGGACTTGTTAAGAGCTGCCATTTGCATTGCCCTCAGAGATCAACTTGCATCAGACCTGCATCAGGTTAGTTAATCTCAGGCCAGAGAAGGATGTTGCAGGTTGGACAAGTATTGTGCTGCAAGCTGGGAAAAGGAAAATCAGCCAGGGATCCTACTTCAGATCAGGAGATGATTATAGCTTGACTTTGCTGTTCTTGTGGATACTTCCAAATCACACCATTATTGAAGGAATTTGCCAGAATCAACACCAGAAAGAATTCAGTCCTAGCAAAATTGGTATTTATGGTGAAGACTGTGAATACAGGGAGCAAAATGCTCATTAACGGAATGCACATTGCATTCCACTCCATCTTGGCAGCATGCCAAACACTGAGTTGCATTAAGAGGAAGTCTCACTCAGCATTGCAGATGCTTTAAGCTCTCTACAGCTAGTTCTCATGGTTGCTTCTAGTGTATCCAAGGTGCCTGAGTCCTCTCCTCAATACTTTTCTGCTCTCCTGCCGTGTTTTCAGCTGATAGCCAAGGAGCACCCTTCAAGCACACTGTCCAACAATGCAGATACCTTCACCTCGGCAACTGCTCCTATTTGGTCACATAGGGTCGCACTGGATGAGGAGAACACCAGAGACAGAGTCAGGGGAGTGAGGGCAGGCAACACCTCAGGAGTCACGGGAAAGGAGTTTCTATCTGGACTTGCAGCAGGAAATGTCCCAAATGACAAAACCCCATTTGTCAAGGTTTCTTAAGCAATGTAGAGTCATGGGCAGAGAATAGAGAACCCCATACAACTCACATGAATCACTATGGCTTGGGACTATGAGTGCATGAGCTCATTTACAAATGATCTGGAGAAAAATGTGGGTGGTCGGATTAATCAGTTTGTGGATAACATGAAAATTGTAGTTGGTGACAGTGTCAGAGATTGTCAGAGGATACAACAGGATATAGATAGACTGAGACTTGGGCACAGAAATGGCAGATGGAGTTTAATCTGGACAAATGCCAGATGATTTAACAGAAATTGCAGAACCCTTTGGAACATTAACATTTGAAGGATCTGGGTGTACAGGTCCATAATTCCCTAAAAGTGCAACAGAAGTGGGTGAGGTGATTAAGAAGGCGTATGATATGCTTGTCTTCATTGGCCATCGCATTGAGTACAAGTGTTGGGAAATCATGTTACAGCTGTATAAAAACTTAGATAGGCCTCATTTGAAGTATTACACACAGTGCCAGTTATCTCATTACCAGAATGACGTGGAAGTTTTAGAGAGAGTGTAAAGAAGGTTCACCAGGATGTTGCCGGGTCTTGAGGGTGTTGACAATAAGAGATTGAATAAACAAGGATTGTTTTCACTAGAAAGACAGAGGCTGAGGGGAGTCCTGATAGAAGTCTACAAAATTATAAACAGAGTGAATAGTCAGAGGTTCTTTCCCAAGGTGGAAGTGTCAATTACAAGGAATCACGGGTTCAAAGTGAGGTGGGGGGGGGGGGGGGGGGGGGGGGGGGGGGAGTTTAAGGGAAATGTGTGATTTCACACAGAGAATGTGAAAGGGTGCCTGAAACACATTGCCAGCAGAGATAGTGCAAGCAGGCACATTAGCAACATTTAAGCGATATTTGGGTGCTACATGAACAGGGAGGGAATAGGGGAATACGGTCTGAAAAAGGGCAGGAAGTTTTTTTTTAGTTTAGTTAGGGCATCATGATCAGCACAGATTTAGAGGGCTGAAGGGGCCCCTGTTCCTGTACTGAATGTTTCTTTGTTCTTTGTTCTTATTTTCAGTAATATGTTTAATAGAATTGAAAGACCTCTGTGTCTTTCCTGCTCCTCGCTCCTCTCCCCTGTCCCCCAATGCCCTGGGCTCTGCTGGTCCTGCATCTCATCACCCACTATCCTCAAACTCTGAGTGTGTGCCCCCATTTATTGTTGTAGCTTTCCTTCGTTAGATAGCCCTGCAGCTATCTGTGGCAGCCTTGCTGCTTGCTCTTTTGCCTTCATGATGCCAGGAGGGTGACGATACTCTACACTGTCCAAACGCTCGTTGTCCACTCTTCCTGCCGCACTTGCTGTGCCAAGGATACCTGTTTTCCAATGTTTGAGTATTTCTATTATGTCAAAAGTAATTCCCTGGGGTGGCCATAACTGGCTCCCCATCATATGGCTGCCTCTTCTTATCTGATTTGCCCCAGACAGTCTATTCACCCTTATAAAAATCTCACATCCCCATTAACAAACTCTGAGTGAATGTCTTAACCAACTTAATTGACCTTAATCAGGTTGAAGCACCATCATTTTCAGGCCCATGCCCCACTTTCTCAACAAACCCCAGAAGGAGCTGAAAGTTCAGCATAAAATAAGTAGGTAGCAAACCTCTCACAGGCAATTTATGTTCAAGAAAAGGAGCAGTTGGAGACATGCCAAGCCTTACCTGTACCCGTAGGACTCCCTGGTCCTGCAAAGAAAAGAACAATCCTTTCTTTTTGGCCTGTGCTAGGACAAACCCTATTCTGTCTTGATTCGGTGTATCTACAACAGCCCAAGTTAAAATTATAATCAGTTGCTAATTGCAGTACCAGAGCCATGCTGCAGTTGTAAATTTGGGTAGCTGTTCTTAAGGTCTCACCAGAAGAGCAGAGGGCAAGATATTGGGGCTTCAAGAGTGGACACATGGCTAGGAGCATTTTTAACCACCCATCGTCTTGTTCTTGTTGAGTAGAAAGGGTTAAAAATCACCTATGCCAGTACATTAAAATTGACTGAAATGATTCCATAAAATGGGGATTGTCATCCTTTCATACTGGACTGGATTAGTGCAAGTCCTCATAATTAAAGAAAGTGTGATAAGCCCTTTGCCACACCAAAGATCAAAAATAACAAGATCAGTTTTTTCTAATTTTATCTCAGATAAATTGCTTTAATGCTTTGGAAATTCATGCAGAGCACAAGTAGAGATTTGAATTTCAACTAACCTATGCCACACACTGTGTGCTCTTCATTCAGTGGGTGGTAGTGAGTTTCCTGCCAGCCATCCTCTCAGAAATCTTAACTTTCAAATTGTGATCCCCTTCAAATAAAATATCCATTTGTCAGGACTGTAGAAATCATAAATTGCACCTTTAATTTTTCTGATATCATTGGAGTGTTGTCTATCTGAGCAGTAACTTGGATTGATCTTTTTAATCCCCATCATGATTTGTGGTAGGTACAGTTTTAACTGGTGAAGTACAGATATCAGGTCATTAACCAGAAGAGAGCTCAGGAACACAGGAACAGAAGTGGGCCGTTCAGTCTCTTGATAATGTGCATGAGTCATGGCTGATCTGTACCACATCTCCATCTCTGATCCATATCCCTCGATGCCCTTTTCCTAATATAAATCTATCTCAATCACAAGCTTGGAAGTTTCAAATGACTGAGCACCCACAGCCTTTAGGGGAGTCTTTGTGTGTGGCCAAGTGCTTTCTGACTTCACTCATAAAGGGCTAAACTCTAATTTTTAAGATTGTCCTGTTTGCACTGATTTCCTTCATCAGAGGGAATATCGGGGGTGAGTTCCCTCTTGGGTGGAAATACGTTCCATGCCCACTGGTTCTTAATAAGATTCACACTAGTGCACTCTGCAGTGCACAGAGTGAGCGAGATTCATTTTGAAAATCCCACTGAAAAAAAAACTATGGGATTTGCTCCAGTTTTTACGTGAATTCAACACTTAGAATTCTTTAGGGAGAATCCCAACATCTTCTTGGTATCCATTCTATTGACCATCTTATTATTTCAAACATGTCAGTTAGATTGTTCCTCTACCTCCTAGCATCAATCAAACCCAATGCCACATTAATACAACTTGCTGTCATTGTGTAACCTCTTGAAACGCTGCTAGCACTGTAAGAAATCAGTGTTATACCTCCTCCACTACCTAGAACTGCAATCAGTTCTCCAGTTAGGGGGTGGTCAAGGCTCTGTACTGTTGAAGTATTACTTATACATCTTTGTATTCCTGTTCTCTTGAGATAAAGGCAAATATTTAATTCACATTTTTGTACTCCTTTGTATCTATGCACTAGCTTTCAATGATTTATGTACATGAACACATGTTTTCTGATTGTATTTATTTGCTTTTGGGATGTTGGCATCACTGACAAGATCAGCATTTCTTCTTCTTGAATTCTCTGGCAGGAAGCAGCACCACACTTTCATGGACTTTAGTAAGGCTTTTGATAAGGTGGCCCATGGAAGACTTCTACAGAAAATGCAGATGTGTGGAATAGAGGGTGATTTAGCTAATTGGATTAGGAATTGGCTGGCAGATAGAAGACAGAGGTGGTGGTTGATGGGAGATATTCATCGTGGAGTTCGGTGACGAGTGGTGTGCCTCAGGGGTCTGTTTTGGGGCCCCTGCTGTTTGTAATTTTTAAAAATGATCTGGATGAGGGTATTGAGGGATGGATCAGTAAATTTGCAGATGATACTAAAGTTGGTGGTGTGGTAGATAGTGAAGAGGGGTGTTTTAGTTTACAGAGTGACTTGGACAAGTTGCAGAGCTGGGCCGAGAGGTGGCAAATGGAGTTAAATGTGGAAAAGTGTGAGGTAATGCACTTTGGCAGGAACAATAAATGTGTAGAGTATAGGGCTAATGGTAGGGCTCTTAATAGTGTTGAGAAACAGAAGGATCTTGGTGTATGTGTCAATAGATCACTGAAAGTAGGCAGTCAAGTGGATAAAGTTGTTAAGAAGGCATATGGAGTCTTAGCTTTTATTGGTAGGGGGATTGAATTTAGGCGCCGCAGCATCATGTTGCAACTGTACAAAACTCTAGTGCGGCCGCACTTGGAGTATTGTGTGCAGTTCTGGTCCCCACATTATAAGAAAGATGTGGAGGCATTGGAGAGGGTACAGAGGAGGTTTACCAGGATGTTGCCTGGTATGGAGGGCAGGTCTTATGAAGAGAGGCTGAGGGATTTGAGGTTGTTTTCGTAGAAAGGAGGCGGCTAAGAGGGGACCTAATCGAAACATATAAGATTATTAGAGGTTTAGATAGGGTGGACAGTGATAGCCTTTTTCCTAGGATGGAGAAAGCTAGCACGAGGGGACACAGCTTTAAATAAGGGGTATGAGTTATAGGACGGATATCAGAGGTAGGTTCTTTACTGAAAGAGTGATTAGGGAGTGGAATGCCCTGCCTGCAGCTGTTGTAGATGCGCCAAGTTTGGTGGCGTTTAAGAGGTTAGTTGATAAGTATATGGAAGAGAAGGGAATGGTTTAGTTCGGAGGGGCATTGCTTTTTATTTTGGTCGGCACAACATCGAAGGCCGAAGGGCCTGTTCTGTGCTGTATTGTTCTATGTTCTATGTTCTATGTTCACACGTTAAGCAAGGAAGCAAGTCACAAAATTCAGCCCAGCCAGAACTGGGATTGAATCCTGAGGTGTGGGCACCAAACTGATCCACACCAGCCAACTGAGACAACTGACCCCCCCACCACCCACACACACACACCACAACCCCCCCCGCCCCACCCCCCCCCCCCCCCCCCCCCATGCTCCCACCACATGGAGTTTGAGGCGACACACAGTTTTACGTGCATGGTGTAGCCTGGAGCTGTTAAAAGTGGCATTAGAGATTCCAATTTCTTTCCATTCTGAACCCTCTTTGGATAGTATGGTAGCACAGTGGTTAGCACTGCTGCTTCACAGCTTTAGGGATTTGGGTTCAATTCCCAGCTCAGGTCACTGTCTGTGTAGAGTTTGCACATTCTCCTCGTGTCTGCATGGTTTCCTCCAGGTGGCCCCATTTCCTCCCACAAACCAAAGCTGAGCGTGTTAGGTTAATTGGTCATGATAAAATCTCCTTCGTGTCCTGAGGTGCTTAGGTTAGAGGGATTAGTGGGTAAACTATGTAGGGGTTTGGGGGTAGGGTCTGGGTGGGATTGTGGTCATGCAGACTCGATGGGCTGAAGGGCCTCTTTCTGCACTGTAGGGTTCTATGATTCTTTTCCTTCTCTATGAATGGTATGGTATGCTTTGCCTATATAACGCGCACAAGAAACAATATTTTTCATTGTATACCAATGCATGTGACAATAATAAATCAAGTCAAATGGCTGACCAGGATTCTTTTGGAAGGATTTGCAAGTTGATTTTCAATCTGTTTGGCCACCATATAAACATACTTCTTAGGCCATCAAATCCTGGACTGAAAGTTGAACCCAGAAATTCTGACATTCAAGCAGGGATGGATTGAGCCATAAGATCACCAGATCCAGTAATAATTGTCCATTCCCAATTTCACCGCAGAAGGTGGTGGTGAGCCATCTTCTTAAAGTGCTGCAGTCCATTGGTGGAGCTACAACCAACGTGCTGTTAAGGAGGGAGTTTCAGGTTTTTAATCAAGTGACAGTGAGGGAACAGCTACATTTTTCCAAGATAGAATAGTGTGTGGCTTGGAGGGGAACTTACTTGGATAGAAACTAGTTTTTCCATAGGTGTGCTGCCCTTATCATTCTAGATGGTGGAGTTTGCTAGTTTGGAAGATGTTTTCGAAAGAGTCTGGAGTTGCTGCAATCCATCTTATAGATGATACACACTGCTGCCATTTCACATTACATAAGAACATAAGAAATAGGAGCAGGAGTAGGCCATCTAGCCCTTTGAGTCTGTCCTGCCATTCAGTAAGATCATGGTTGATCCGAAGTGGATCAGTTCCATTTTCCTGCTTTCTCCCCATAACTCTTAATTCCCTTATCTATCAGAAATCTATCTACCCATGACTTAAACATATTCAGCGAGGTAGTCTCCACCACTTCAATGGGCAGAGAATTCCAGAGGTTCACCACCCTTTGAGTGAAGATTTTCCTCCTCAACTCAGTTCTAAACTGCACCCCTCCCCCCTTATTTTGAGGCTGTGCCCTCTAGTTCTTTTTTCCTTTCTAAGCAGAAAGAATCTCTCTACCTCTACTCGACCTACCCCTTCATTATCTTGTAAGTCTCTATAAGACCCCCCCTCAGCCTTCTAAACTCTAACGAATATAGGCCCAGTCTATTTAATCTCTCCTCATAAGCTAACCCCCTCATCTCCCGTATTAGCCTGTTGAACCTTCTCTGCACTCCGTCCAAGGCCAAAAACTGCACACAGTACTCCAGTTGCAGCCTCACAGTGCCCTGTACAGTTGACTTTCCTGCTTTTATATTCTAACCCTCTCGCTATAAAGGCCAACATTCCATTTCGCCTTCTTGATCACCTGCTGCACCTGCAGGTTGAGTTTTTGTGATTCGTGCACAAGAATCCCCCGGTCCCTCTGCACTGTAGCATGCTGCAGCTTTTCACCCTTTAAATAATAATCCCTCCTACTATTACTTCTACCAAAGTGGATAACCTCACATTTGCTAACGTTATACTCCATCTGCCAAGTCCTCGCCCACTCACTCAGCACATTCGTAGTGGAGGGAATCAATGTTTAATGTGATGGTTGGGATGCTAATCAAGTGGGCTGCTTTGTCTTACATAGAATATAACTACTTGAATTTTGCTGGAGCTGCATTCATCCGGGCAAATAGACAGCATCACGCCCCTGACTTGCATCTTGTAAATGGTGGAGAGGTTTTGAGTTGTTAGAATTTGAGTTATTCATTACAAAATTCTCAGTCTCCAGATGCATAGTTGATTGCACCATTTCCCGACTTGGAACTTTACCACTATTTTGCCCACACATTTTATCTGTCAGTGTCTCTTTGTAACTTGTTCACACCTACATACCTACATTACCCAGAGATTACACTTCTAAAATGCTTCAATGGCAGGAAAACTCTATGAAGTAACCAGTGGGCATAACAGGTGCTTTGTATATGCCAATTTTTATTTTTTTATGCATGACTTGTTGTGCCTCCTCATTTAGTATGAGAAGATTAAATCAATCTGCTCAAACTCTGCTCTTTTGAAGACTGGACAGTTGAAATTTGGAAAAGTGAGCAGGTTGAAGTCTTATTCTCATATGAACACAGAGCCCAAGGTATCATCACAACTGAGCTCAATCGTATTCTCATCTGATATGGCCACACACTTGGAAACAAACATCACTGTACTGCAATTAGACACAAGCCATAACCACAGGCTGCCAATTTAGAATTTGTAAACGGTCTTTAGGATTGTTCAAAATGTTGCAACACTTTTAGCCCCACTCCAACTACCCTAAAAATGATACGCATTTGCTCAAACAGGAAGTAGCTACATGTTGCATGAGATGAACATCACTTTGTCTATGAGTTCTACGTGATTGCAACGAGGCAAGATGGGGCTGAGGCACCTCCAGCAGGACTTCATCCTTCTGGATCAGCAGGGACTACAGGTCAAATGAGCAGCTGTCTCCTGCTTCAGGGTGCTCCAAGTGTTAACACTAACTCCTCAGCCCCTCTTTTACTGACACCACTCCTTCCAATAGCCACATTGATGGAGGAAGCTCAAATATCTTTGCATGAACCCCTTTTCTGCATCTGGAGAATTGCTGACTAGTCCTTGGGAGAACGAGGTCAGCAGCCATCTTGAACTGCAGACCTTGTGAGTTTAGTCACACCCACAATACTGTGGGTGAGGGTGTTGGTGGTTGAGGGAATTTCAAGACTTTGATCCTATGACAGTAAAGGAATAGCTATAGTTTGATGACAGGGTGGTTTGTGAATTGGAGGGAAAATTACAGGCACTGATACTCCCAACATCTATTGCCCTTGTCCTTCAAGGTGGTAGATACTGTGGGTTTGAAAAGTGCAAAGAAGCTTTGCCAAGTTGCTGCAATGCATCTTGTAGATGGTACAAACTGCTATCACTGTGCCTCACGAATGGAGTGAATGTTTCAAGTGATGATGGTTGAGGTGCCAATCAAACTGCTTTCTCTTGGATAATGTTAAGTTCCTTGAGGGTTGTTGGAGTTGCACTCATCCGAGCAAGTGAAGAGTATCCCATCACACTTCTGCCTTGTGCCTTACATCTGTTAGACAGGCTTTGAGGAGTCCAAAGGTAAGTTACTTGCCACAGAATTCTCAGCCTTTTACCTGCTCTTGCAACTGCAGTGTTTTTTATGGTTGGTTTTGTTACGTTTCTGGTCAAGTAACCTTTGAGATTTTGATGGTGGGGAATTTAGTGAGGAATGCTTTTGAATGTCCTAGTGCAATGATGAGATTCACTTGTTGGAGATGGTTATTGCCTAACATTTGTATAATGCAAATATTACTGGCACACATCAGCTCAAACCCAAATGTTATTGAATTTTGCTGCACATGATCACAGACTGCTTCAGTATCTGAGGAGTTACCAATAGAACTTCACGCTGTGCAATCCTCTCCAAACATCACAACTCCTGAGCTTACATTGGAAGGGAAGTTATTAAAATGTAGCAACTGAAGATAGTTGGGCCTAGTACTCTGAGGAACTCCGACAGAAATGTCCTGGGGTTGAAGCAATTGGCCTTTAACAACCACAGCCATTTTCCTTTGTATTAGACATGATTCTAACCAGTGGAGAGTTTCTCTATCAATTCTAAAGGACTTCAATTTTATTAAGGCACTTTGATGTCACACTCAGTCAAACACTGCCCTGATGTCAAGAGCAGTCACCATTACTCACCTCTAGAGTTCAGCTCTTTTGCCTATGTTTGGACCAAGGTAATAATGAGGTCTGGGGTTAGGTATCTTCACAGAACGCAAACTGAACATTAATGAGCAGGCTATTGCTGAATCAACGCGACTTGATAGCACTGCAATGACACCTTTCATCAGTTTACTAATGATTGAGAATCGACTGATGGGATGGTAATTGGCCAGTTTAGATCTGTCCTGCTTCCAGTGGATAGGTAACAGCAGGGCAATTTTTCATAGACGGCTAACATTACTGGAACTGCTGATTAGGGGCATGGTTCCTTCGAAAGCACTTATCTTCACATTAGTGGGACCTATTGTTGATTCAGTATCCAATGTGTTCAGTTGTTTCTTGATATCACGTTATGTGAGTTGAATTAGCTGAAGACTGTTTAAGACCGCAGAAGGAGACCAAGTTGGATCATCATTCAGCACTTCTGGCTGAAGATGGCTGGTAAATATATCAGCCTTATCTGACATACAGAGTACCATCATTGAGGATGGGGATATTTCTGAAGCCTCCCCCTCTATCTAGTTGTTGAATTCTCTTCCACCATTTATAACTGAATTCAGCAGGACTGCAAAGTTTAGATCAGATCTATTGGTTGTGGGATTGCTGCTTCCACTGATTAGCATGCAGGTCTTATAGTTTTAACAGGTTGGCAATTAATTTTTAGGAATACTTGATGCTGCACTTGGAATGCTCTCCTGCATTCTTCATTGTACTAGGGTTGACCTCATGGTTTGCTGGTAAAGGGACAGTAAGGCTTCTGTCGAGCCATGAGATTACCAACTGTGATGGAATACATATCTACAGCTGATAATGCCCACAGCACCCCACTGATATTCAGTTTAGAGTTGTTTGATCTGATCTGAATCTATTCTGTTCAGCACATTTGTTGTGCCACACAACATGATGGGGGATGTCCTCAGTCTGAAGACAAGACTTCATTTCTGTGAGGACAGTATGGTGGTTACTGCTTTCAATACTACAATGAAGAGTTTCATCTATGCCAGGTAGATTGGTGAGGATGAAGATTTTCTGTTGAATTGATTGTCCCTCAGTTACTGCAAGCCCAGTCTGGCAGATTTGTTCTTCAGAGTTTGGCCAGTTTGTGGAGGAATTGTGCTTTGAGCCACTCTTGGTGGTGGACATTGAATTCTCAGGCCCAGAGCACATTCTGTGCCCTTGATGTCCTCAGTACTTCTTCCAAGTGGTGCTCAAGGAGAAGGAGAAGTACTGATTCATCAGCTGATGGAGTGCAATTGATTGTACTGCAGGAAGGTTCCAAGGGTAGTAAGGGTGTGGAATGCCCTGCCTATAGCAGTTGTGGACTTGCCAAGTTTAAGGGCGTTCAAATGGTCAGTGGATAGGCATATGGATAGCATTGAAATAGCTTATGAGAGTCATAAGATTGGTTCCATTGGTCGGCGCAACATCGAGGGCCAAAGGACTTGTACTGCACTGTAATGTTCTATGTTCTATGTTCTAATCCTAGACTCGACCTAATGCCATAAGACCTCATCAAGTCCTCAGGGTCTGAGTCAATGTTGAGGACTTCTGGAGTCATTCCTTGTCTGCTGGCTCTGACTGCCAGTGGAACAAGATACACCTAGGGGCATTGACTATAAGATATGATTCAATGAATATTATTGCGTCAGGCTTGTTTGTCTAGCCTGTGAGACAACAGTCCTAATTTTGGAATAAACCCCAAATAAAGATTTTGCAGGGTTGAGTGGTTAGCATTGCTGTTTCACCACACCAGGGATGTGGTTCGATTCCAGCCTTGAGTGACTGTGTGTGTGTGTTGAGTCTGCACCTTCTCCCTAGGCCTGCATGGGCTTCCTCCGGGTGCTCTGGTTTCTCCTGCAGTCCAAAAATGTGCAGGTTGGGTGGATTGGCCATACTAAGTTGCCCTTTAGTGTCCAAAGATGTATATGTATGTTAGGGGTATTAGTCATGGGAAATGCATCAAGTTTCAGGGATAGGGTGGGAGGGCTGAGTAATTTTTTTTATTCATTCATTGGATCTGGAGTTACCTTTGAGCCAGTCTGGGAAAAGATGGCAGATTTCCTTCCCTAATGGTCATTAGTGAACCAGACACATTTTTATAACAATCCAATAAAATATTTTTACGATTACTAATAGTAATTTGTTATTCCAGATTTATTTAATTAATTGAATTTAAATTCTTGCAGCTTCTATGGTGGATTTTAAACTTAGGATTTGAGCATTAGTTCAGTGTTCTAAATTACTAGTCCAGTAAGATTGCCGATCGTCATTCCTAATTGATTGTTCCACTGTCAGCAGCCATGCCTTCAGATGCCAAATTACTCTGGAATTCCTGCCATAAACCTTTGCATCTCTTGACCTCCTAGAATAGAATAGAATCCCTTCAATGCAGAAGAGGCCAGTTGGCCTATCAAAGTCTGCACTGAATCTCTGCCAGAGATTAGAACATAGAACATAGAACATAGAACAATACAGCACAGAACAGGCCCTTCGGCCTTCGATGTTGTGCCGACCAAAATAAAAAGCAATGCCCTCCAAACTAAACCATTCCCTTCTCTTCCATATACTTATCAATTAACCTCTTAAACGCCACCAAACTTGGCGCATCTACAACAGCTGCAGGCAGGGCATTCCACTCCCTAATCACTCTTGAGTAAAGAACCTACCTCTGATATCCGTCCTATAACTCATACCCCTTAATTTAAAGCTGTGTCCCCTCGTGCTAGCATTCTCCATCCTAGAAAAAAGGCTATCACTGTCCACCCTATCTAAACTCTAATCATCTTATATGCTTCAATAAGATCCCCTCTTAGCCGCCTCCTTTCTAACGAAAACAACCCCAAATCCTTCAACCTCTCTTCATAGGACCTGCCCTCCATACCAGGCAACATACTGGTAAACCTCCTCTGTACCCTCTCCAATGCCTCCACATCTTTCTTATAATGTGGCGACCAGAACTGCACACAATACTCCAAGTGCGGCCGCACTAGAGTTTTGTACAGTTGCAACATGATGATGCGGCTCCTAAATTCAATCCCCCTACCAATAAAAGCTAAGACTCCATAAGCCTTCTTAACAACTTTATCCACTTGACTGCCTACTTTCAGGGATCTATTGACACATACACCAGATCCTTCTGTTCCTCAACACTATTAAGAGCCCTACCATTAGCCCTATACTCTACACATTTATTGTTCCTGCCAAAGTGCATTACCTCACACTTTTCCACATTAAACTCCATTTGCCACCTCTCGGCCCAGCTCTGCAACTTGTCCAAGTACTCTGTAAACTAAAACACCCCTCTTCACTATCTACCACTCCACCAACTTTAGTGTCATCTGCAAATTTACTGATCCATCCCTCAATACCCTCATCCAGATCATTTATAAAAATTACCAACAGCAGGGGCCCCAAAACAGACCCCTGAGGCACACCACTTGTCACCGAACTCCACGATGAATATCTCCCATCAACCACCACCTCTGTCTTCTATCTGCCAGCCAATTCCTAATCCAATTAGCTAAATCACCCTCTATTCCACACATCTGCATTTTCTGTAGAAGTCTTCCATGGGCCACCTTATCAAACGCCTTACTAAAGTACATATATACTACATCAACCGCCTTACCCCCATCCACCTCTCTGGTCACTTCTCAAAAAACTCAATGAGGGTAGTAAGGCATGACCTACCCTTCACGAAACCATGCTGACTATCCCCAATCAATTCATTTCTCTCTAAATAACTATAAATCCTATCCCTAATAATTCTCTCCATTACCTTGCCCACAACAGAAGTAAGACTCACTGGCCTATAATTCCCTGGAAGGTCTCTCTTCCCCTTCTTAAACAATGGGACCACATTCGCTATCCTCCAGTCCTCCGGAACCACACCCGTAACCAACGAGGACCTGAAGATCAGAGCCAGCGGCTCTTACTGAGTAAGATTCTTACTCAGGTTCTCCTCCCCACCCTATCCCTGTAATTCCACACATTTGCCATAGCTAATCCATCTAACCTATACATCTTGAAACATTAAGGGACAATCTAGCATGGTCATTCCAACTAACCTGAACATCTTTGGACTGTGGGAGAAAAACACAACACCTGGAAGAAACCTATGCAGACATGAGGAGAACATGCAAACTCTAAACAGACAATCATCCACGACTGGAATTGGACCTGAGTCCCTGGGGCTGTGATGTTGCAGTGCTAACAACTCTGCCACCATGCTGTCCCAATCTACACTGAAGATGCTCCTTAAAACCTATCCAGTCTATCCCTTTGATCAAGCATTTAGTCACCTCCTTAAATTGATTGAAAGTGTTCCCTGGGCTGCCTTGGGAAATTTTACTAAGTTAAAGCTGTTTTATAAATAAAGACTGCTGTTACTGTTGCAGCACCAAAGGATAATTGGCTAGAGATTTAAGCCTGTCAATGAACCTGATCTTAAAAAGATTTTTCTCGCCTTAATGTAGGGGAACTAAGCCGATGTTACATTCCAGCTAACTCAGCACAGTCCAGGGATAAAATCTGGTGTTTTGGAAATAAATCTGAACAAAGACAGAGAGTAAGTGTGAGAAAAATTTTCACTGACAGATGAGACATTTCAGGAGACTTGATGAACTCCTACAATCGCAACACTGCACATGCCCATCCATTCCAGTGCAAAGTACTGACTGCTCACTATGGAGATGACGTTCCTCATATTGTTGAGGGACACACATCAATGGTATGCCAATTTGCAGTAATTAAAGTAATCAACTGTAACAACTGTAAAAAAGCATTGAAGCTTCTTTTGTTTTGTTTCAACTTGCAACTAATGAAGATCAAACAAGTTTGCACCTGGAGTGCCAAATTGTAAAATTTCATGCTAACAGGGCCTATATAAGAGGTGCCAATGATACAGCACAGAGAGTCAGCTGAGGTTCACCAGAGAGAAGAGCAGGAGTCGTATGTTTCAGGCTGTACATCAGCATGAGTGCATCAGTGAGTCTTACTCTGTCAGAGGTGGTGCTGGAAAATCCACAGAATTCAGGAGTTACTTCCACCTTCTTCCATGGGGAAAAAAACTACAGAAGTCTGAGGACAAGCACCAACTGACTCAAGAACAGCTTCTTTCCTGCTGCCATCAGACATTTGAATGGACTTACCTCACATTCAGTTGATCTTTATAGCTATGACTATAAAGTTTAAAGTTTATTTATTGAGCAATCACAAGTAGGCTTACGTTAACACTGCAATGAAGTTACTGTAAAAATCCCCTAGTTGCCACACTCCGGTACCTGTTCAGGTCCACTGGGGGAGAATTCAGCATGGCCAATTCACCTAACCTGCATATCTTTGGACTGTCAGAGGAAACTGGAGCACCTGGAGGAAATCCACACAGACAGTAACCCCCGAGGTGGGAATTGAACCCAGATCCCTGGCACTGTGAAGCAACAATGCTAACCATTGTGCTACCATGAGACCCCTGTTGCGCTACATTCTGCATTCTCTCCTTTCCTTCTCTATGAATGGTAAGATTTGGTCATCTAGAGCACAAAAAAATACCTTTCACTGTACACTAATACATGTGACATAATACATAAATCAAATCAAATTTTTTTAAAAACTGTTCTCTATTACATCTCTTTGTATTTCAAGTTCTAATGAACATTAAGGTATTTAAACAAATACTTCAGCCAACTGCAATTCCATTTGATCGACATAAGTGTTCTCTCATGCACATAGCCACATTTGGAGTCCTGAATTTGTACAGGGTCATTCTCATTGTTTGCTTTTGCACTCCTCTTCAGGTAATATACTCTCTTGCAGAAATACCACCACAGATATACTGGCATTAGTAAATATGTCTGAGTGGCTAAGATGACAAATGGATCATATAAAACAAGAAAAGTGCAACACGCTCTGTGCAGGGTGGTCTAATGATGGGTGTTGCTTCTTTGAGGAAATTACTTCACTTTTTTCCAATCCTGAGTTACATAATTACTTTAATTTGCAAAAGCCAAATGCATTATTAACTCTTCTATCAAATGCAGGGAGCCAAGAGTAATTACACCAATTAGAGCACAAAATGCTGAATAAGAATTTATTATATTTTCATATGCATGCAATGGAATCATTTAGTATTTGAAAACCCAGATGGTGAAAACTTGTTTTATCTACATGACAGTCGAAAAAGAAAAGCATCACACACCTTCTACCTTGCTTTACTCCAGGCATTCTGCAGAATTACAATCCTTGTCACTCTCCCAAAGATATTATCAGCTGAGATGTCAAGTTTGGATGATGAGAGGTTTGAGTCCACCCCCAATCCAGACCTGAATTGCACTTATGTCTGTTGTCACATTGGAAGCTCAATGTTTATCAGATTAAGTTTCCTGATATTTAAAATGCTGAACTAGCAGCAGAAATCACGTTTGTTGTAGGCAGAATTGCCTAATGTGGACTTTAAGAAATCCCTCACACATTTTCATGTAAATAATCATCAGAAGAGGCAAATGCCAATAACCTTTATTGAAGTGCTTAAAATGATAAAGGGGTTTGATAAGATAGATGCAGACACCATTTCCACTCACAGGCAAATCAAGAAAAAAAAATGTTAACATTAGAGATATTTCTTGTTTTTTATATGCTTATGCTACTAAAATTACTTATTTTTGATAGCAAAAAAGCTATCACTAGTACATCATTCATTGACATCTCTCACCTACAATTTATGAAGCAATTACTGTGTGCTTGTAAGGCTCCCTCCACCCTAAGCCCTGAACTCACAACACTCTTTAGTTCCTCTCCTATTTCCCCTCATTGAAAACATAGGGAAGCAACTGCCCTGCCAGATCTGTCCCAAGCTGATAATGCTTCACTCCAACATTAAGATTCTTTTATCCCTCCATTCCCCCCACCATCCAGACTGACCGTGTCCCCATTGCCTAGACCGATCATACACCTCCCACCAATTGTAGCAAAATGGCAATGCCAACACACCCTCCCTTCCCACCCTAGACTCAATTGCACATGGCCCCCTTCTTCCCGGCTCTGATGGTTGCCTAGCATTTCGCTCTCTCTCCCCTGCCCCCAATTATTATAGAGGCACAGTTCCACCCCCCACAGCATCCCCCAGTAACGCACACCAAGAACTCATGCAGTAAGCACCACAGACATTGTTGCTTGAAAAGTCCTGAGGCTACAGCACTGTCGCTTCTAACGGTTCCCACCTGCAACAGTGCTGCATGCACTAGGACCTGGCAGCATTTCTAGGACCTGTGGTCAGTGCTGAGACATGGGTCCATGCTGAAAATCAGACATCAAACATGGTAATCAGCAACAGCCCTCCACTCCCCCACACACTCACAGACACATCCTAATCCAAAATGCAACATGGCCACCACAAAACAACCTCCTAATAGCAGCACAGAACTGTCTGACAGTAGGCAATATCTCCTCACTAACCCTCACTGTAAGAGTGCCAGAAACTAATTTTTAAAGAGAAAATGTTTTCCAGATAGATGGTGGGCTCATAAATTGGGGTGTGCAGCTCGCTAATTGCATTGAAATGAATGCAAAAATATTTACGTTAATGTCATACTTGTTTTGGGCGGGCTCCTGATCATGGCGATTTTTTTCTCTTTGTAAAGAGGGAACTGGCATGAAAATGGGCGCAGATCACACTAATCACTGCATGTCCGACTTTACCACTTTTTCATGCCCGAAAATGGACACACAATGCGGTGTAAAATTCTGCCCATATTGTGCAGGAGACCCAACTCCTGCTCCTTCATCCTTACTCCCACCAAACTGCCGATGATACAACTTCCCTTCCTGGTTCATGTATGAGTAATTGTTCCTTTTTCTTATATAATATCCCATTATCCATCTGAAGTTTGCGATTAAAATTTTTCTGATGGTTCCATGTAAGGTAAATGGTCAGGGGGAGTTCGGACTTCTGGGCACCTGCCTTGTAAACCTCACCTGGAAAATTTTAGCATGGAAAAAGGGGATAGTGGTGGTATTGGGGGGGGGGGGTGCGGTGGCGGCAGGAGGAGAAATGGGGGAGGAGTGCTGAGTGGCGGTGCAACATTGGGGAACCTCCCTCCACATTGTGGCTTAAATAAGGATCAGTTTCATGCTGCCACAAGTTCAGGAATGTGATCAGAAGGGTTCAAGTAAGGAGATGCAGGAAAGGTGGGCATGGGGTTTGAAGTGAAGAGGAATTTTATGGATTTTGGAAATAATAGGTTCATTGGAGATTGGGAAATAGTTTTCAAAGACAGGGTGTTTGCTTTTTAAGGAGGAGGGTGACAAGGCAACTTCAGATGATTCCAACAATCTTGCATCAGTAGTTACCCAGAGAAAATTGGAAGAATTAAAACCACTTCTTACTTCTGGCTGTGTGACGTATAGACCCACATCAATCCCCGACAGGATTCCCTCCATGCTCCCAATCAACCAGGGGACACCCCCACACCCTAACTCCTCTCCCTCACAGGACTCCCCCACACCTTTGAACCCAGGGTACTGTCCCAGCCTTTTCAACTAACTCCTTTGAGTTTCATCCCATCCCTTTGGAGACACATTCTTCCACCTTCCCCAATAGGCTCTTCTCTTAATTCCTACCTCACCCGCTCACACACCCCCACCCGACCAAGGTCCAACTGTAATATGGGACAATTGTGTGGTTGAGCACAATCACAAGGCAGCAATGTAAAACCATTGATTGTGTTCAGACAAGGGCTTTCAAAGTCATTGTTGGCTCTAATTACCATAGTCACTCAGATATTTACATGATTGCAGTCTGAAGACTCTTGATAATAGATGGAATCAGCTCTGTCCTTCTTTTGTGAGATCGTTGCTGAACCACAAACCTGACTTCTTGTTACCCTCAGACAGATAACACAGAGGTTAATCATTAAGGAATTCAAAACAATTAACTGAAATAAGATATAAAACAACAAGAATTGTCTATAACTCATCCACACAACGAACAAACAAACAAACAAACTTTGTACCCCGATAATGTAAATGCTCTACTCTTATGGTCAGTATGTTATTTTACTCTGTCCTTTCTGTCATCTTTTGTATTTTATATTGTACTTGAAATAATTAATTGTAAAAATTACCTCAATTCAACTCTGGATGCAATAGAGGCTGATTTTTAAATAAATAAACCTTTGATAATTAAATAAAGCAATTAATGGTAACAGGTTAGCTTGTCAATAATAGGTTAATTAAATAGATTAATTAAAATAATTGCAGATGATACAAAGTTGGGTGAGCTGTGAGGAGGATGCAAAGATACACAGCTGAGTGTGTGGGCGTGTGCATGGCAGATCCAATATAATGTGAATAAATGTGAAGTATCCACTTTGGTAGCAATAATAGGAAGACAGATTATTACTTGAATGGATGTAAATTGAGAGAGGTGGATCCTCAGCAAGTCTTTGGAGTCCTCTTGTCTCCATTGCTGAAAATAAGAGTGCAGGTACAGCAAGCAAAGAAGGTAAATGGTATGTTTGCCTTCATAGCGAGAGGATTTGAGTATATAAGTAGGGATGTTTTGCTGCAACTGTATAGGGTGTTGATGAGGCCACACCTGGAGTATTGTGTGAAGTTTTAGTGTCTTTATCTAAGGAAGGATGTCCTTGCTGTAGAGGAAATGTAGCGAAGGTTTACCAGGTTGATTCCTGGGATGGCAGGTCTGTCATATGAGGAGAGAGTAAATCGGTTAGGAATATATTCACTGGAGTTTCGAAGAATAAAAGGGGATCTCAGAGAAACTTGTAAAACCATGACAGGGTTATCACAGTAGATTCAGCAAGAATGTCCCCAGTGATGGGGGAATCCAGAATTAGGGGTCATAGTTTGAGGATAATGGGTAAACCCCTTTAGAACTGAGATGAGAAGTTTCTTCATCCAGAGGCTGATGAATGTGTGGAATTACAGAATGTAGTTGAAGTCAGAAAGTTGTCCGATTTCAAGAAGAAGTTAGATATAGCTCTTAAAGCCAAAGTGATTGGGGAATGGGAGGAAGCAGGGATAACGATATTGAATTTAATGATCAGCCTTGATCAAAATGAATGGTGGAGCAGACTTGAAAAGGGCAGAATAGTCTACTCCTATTTCTAATTTCTATATTTCGATGACCTCATACCCACTGATTTCTCCCAGAAGCCCTGCCCGCATCCCCCCCCAATCAGGCCCTGTGCCCCCTTGGCCCTGTCCTATGCCTGGTGGGCAGTGACAAGATACCCCCTGGGCATTTGCACTTTGCACAGTGCTAGGGGGCCAGGCTAACACTGGCAATGCCCCCCATGCCCAATCTGTTGACAGCTCCCCGCTTCACTCAAGCAGGGTCGGGCCACTGGGTCCCTGCAAGTCAGGAGCTCTGTTTAACCCTGCTGGAGTGAACCACTCCTGGCAGGGTTTGGAGTGGCAGGGGAGAGGAGGGGAATGGAGACACTAGCAGACTTGAAGACTTAAATTCCGGGTCCACTGATAACAATCAAATGATCATTAACATAATTTATTCGACGCAGAGCTGATGGCGCTGGAAATCTGGCTGCCAGAGATGCACAAAGGCTGTGGCACCCAATAGGGAGCCTGCAAAACAGCCTGTGCCCGAGTCTCCCAGTGTGCTGCAAAAGCAGTGCAATGGGCTGGGCAAACCCCCCCCATCTCAAATCCTGAATTTCATTCATTCAGTCTATTCCAACTAGGGGGCTGAACTTAGTTGGTAAAAGCTGAGCTGCTATATATATATAATATATTTAAAATGTTGATAATGTTATTTCTTTACTCTCAATCTTGGATTACAAAGAAGCTTAAAATAATTTCATAGGTAGTACATTAATCATGCCACATTTCATAGATAGTACGTTAATCATGCCACTAACCCAACTGATAGTAAGGTCAGGCAGCTTGTAGCCAAGCCTTCTGGTGCACTTCTGATCCTATGAAGTGATATCCAAAGATAATTCTTCTTTTTCCGAAGTAATAACTGATCCAATATCTTCCAAGGTGACTCAGTTGATGCGAGGAAATGAACGCATTAAGAATTTCAGGTGCAACTCTGTATTCTATTCTTCCAATGTATAGCTTTCAAACCCCAGAGTATTCAAAAACAACAGCAATGGACTGAGAGGCGATTGCAGCAGTTACATGTGGCCTAAAAATATCTGGAGCCAAATTCCCAAATGGTGAAATAATGCCACTGGTGGATTTCAATGCATTGTAAATATGTAAAAGACTATTGACAGTTCAAAATTCATGTCAAGCTATTGATAAATAAAACTTTGTCAATGGAAGCAAAGGATTCTTTAAAGTCTGGATGGTTGAGCACACTAAAGAAGATACTGTTCAAGTCGGTGTTAAGCTAGCTAGGAAAATCCTTCAAATGCCCACTTTGGCTTTGGTTTGATGAACAGGCTCATGGATTTCAGACTGAAGACAGGATGAAACCTGCACCCCGACCTCTTTGATATTACAGGCAACAGCTGAAACAACCTTGCGAGGGTATTAAGTGAAGGGTATCTTCCACAGTGTAAAATAAAAGCCTCAGATCTTTTTTTGCCAAGCAAATTAACAGTTCTTGCTGGAGAAGAAGGAAAAGACCTGAAAGTTTATCATTCATTAAGGTAGACAGGGTAGAAAAATTTATTTCCAACTTAATCTTAATATGCAGGTAAAGTGCAATCTTACTGCTGCTATGGGTGACTGAGGACTCTTTAGGTTTCAATTGGATTGTAGGGACAAATACAGATTTTAAGGATTTTTTGATCTCATCTCTTTTCTGCAAGGCTTTCAAATACCTGTAGCCAAGGAAATCAATAGACTACAGCATAATGAAATAGGATAACTTAGAGTCTCTTGAATATTTTTTTAAGAGACAAAAGGATGGTGAGAAATCTGACCATTGTCAGCAGTTTAGTGTGAATCGTTGCACAATCTTGCTTCTTGCAAGTGCCTCTAAAAAAGTTTTCCTGACAAGTTTAGTGTGAGCCCACTGCTGTAAAAGATGAAAGAAAGGAGTGGTATTCACTGGCAGAAAACAATAAACAACTCATGGAATGGAAACTAATATGGCTTGAGATGCAGAAAAAGATTCTACTATTGGAGGTCTTCCACTTGGGTTTTTCTCTAATTATTTGAATGTTCACCATCTAGTTAGTTCAAATTAGAGTGGTTAATGTAAATGAATAATGATGCTGCTTACATTTTCAATTGCATGAGATAATAAAAGAATAAAATGTTGTAAGTTTTTTTAAAAGAACGCCATAGAAAATAAGGACATGTTTGGGAAGCGTTGGAATGGAAATCACCGAAAATCTACTTTAGTGTTATTATTTTTGGTGTAATAGCCCTCAAAGGTATGTTTTTTTAATGATGCTTAACAATATTAGTAATAAGTGATTAAGTGATATTTACTTCTGACCAACATCTCTAACTCTGAAAAGCTAATTTTATATTTGAACAATCTCAAATGTCTTCAATCATTGACAAAGGTTACATCGCTTTTTAAAACAGTAAGACTGTTTTGATATTTTAGTTTCTGCATTAGTCCTGCATGCATGTTCTAAGTACATTTTTTTCCTTGTGGGTGCTTCCTAGAGAACTCTTCTCATTGTTTGCTGATAGAAGCATAACTGCAGCTATGTAACTTAACATCTTAAAATTTGGCCCCCTTAATGAGTTTATACATGAGCAGTTGAGATTTCAAGTACAGTCCTTGATAGATGCTGATTCCAGAGCCACAGCAATGTGGTTGACTCTAAACTAAACTAGGGATGGGCAATAAATGCTGGCCAGCCAGTGATGTCCATGTTCCATGAATGAATTAAAAAAAGAAAAAAATTAGCTTTTCAGGACCAGAGAGTTTGGTCAGAAGTAATTATAACTTAGTGCACTGTTACTCATATGAACAAGGCATACTTTTTCAAGGGTCTTTACAAAGAAAATAACATGAAGGGCAGAATTCTCCCATGCCCCTACTGGCAGGTTTCGTGGCAGACAAAGGGGAGAATTCGGTCAAAGGCCCAAAATAACATTAATGTAAATTTCTCATGGGATCTTCCGTCTGTGCTTGCCATGGTGGTTTGTGAAACCAGCTGGCAACTGGCATGAATCTGATTTACATCCTAATAACGGGATTCTTATGAAGGGCCAACTGGAATGTTCTCCACACACTTAATTCTCAGCAACATCAATGGGAATACATGCCAGTCCAAAACACATCCACAACAATGTGGCATGCAAAAGTTGGGACTTACCTGAAGAATGAATGGGGCAGCCTCTGGAGTTTGTGGTGGAGACCCCCAGCAAGCCTGGACCCTGGAACATCACAGCAATGGGCAGCAGGAGCATCTGTAAGGTAGATCTTACTTCTTCAGTGTCATCAAAGAGGTCCATCTTCTTCCTTTAGGAGCTTTACATCAATCTGAGGTCTCCATCTGCTTCAAGAGCAAACAAAGAAAAGCCAGGCAGTGTGTCTTAATGATTATCATCCAGTGGCTCTGACATCCACCATTATAAAGTGCTTCAAAAGATTAGCTATGGCATAAATCAATTCCAGCCTCCCAGATTGCATGGATCCACTACAATTCACCTACACCATAACAGGTACATAGCAGAAAGGCAGAATTCTCCCATTCCCCTACTGGCAAGCTCAATGGTAAGCAGAGGGGAGGAGGCAATGCACTTAATAATGGGGTACCTAGATAACAAAGACATCTACGTCAGACTCCTGTTTATCGACTACAACTCAGCCTTCAACACCATTATTCTGACAAAACTCACTTCCAAACATTGTAGCCTGGGGTTTGGCTCCTCCCACTGCGACTGGATCCTGAACTTCCTAAACTACAGACCACAATCAGTAAAGATAGGCAACAACATCTCCACGATCACCTCGTAATTAAAGAACCCACACATCCTGAACATCTCTCTTCCACCTTCCGTTGGGAAAAAGACACAAAAGTCTGAGGTCACACACCAACCGACTCAAGAACAGATTCTTCCCTGCTGCTGTCAGGCTTTTGAATGGACCTATCTTGCATTAAGTTGATCTTTCTGTATACCCTAGCTATGACTGTAACACTACATTCTATGCTCTCTCCCGTCCTTCTCTATGAATGATATGCTTTCTCTGTAGAGTGCACAAGAAACAATGCTTTTCACTGTATCCCTTATACATGTGACAGTAATAAATTAAATCAAATCATCATTCTTTAACAATGTGTCAGTGATATTGGATGCCTTTTAAATATAGCATCCAGATATGATGGCGGGATATGTGGTATCATGATGACCCACCTTATAATATGGCGCTGAATCTCCAGAGGTGTAACTAATAAGGTCAGCGCCAGAAGATATGGCATGGTTTCTCATCAGCCTTCACAGCAAGCTAAACTCCCTGTCTTAGCTCTAGCCATGAGACTTTGTCCTGCATGGAACAATTCTGTCCAAAGAGTAGATAACTCAGATATCAGGGACATTTTTTACACAGAGGGTAGTGGGGCCTGGAATGCACTGCCAAGTAGGGTGTTGGAGGCAGACACGCCGGAATCGTTTAAGACTTACCGGGATAGTCACATGAGCAGACTGGGAATGAAGAGATACAAACGAATGGTCTAGTTGGACCAATGAGCAGCCAGTTTCCTCTGCTGTATTGTTTTTTGTTCTTTGTTCTATACTTGGTGAGTTCTAATGAATTTTTATCTGTGAGCATGTTAGGAGCACATCTTGTGGAGGAGCGACCAATCACTGACACCACTTCTGGATTTCCGTACTCAACTGAACATCTGCTGGGATTTTCTGGCCCCATTCATTCTGAAACTGGAAAAACCCAGCCAGTGTCAATGGACCTTTCCATAGTCAGCCCCTCATTCACTCCAATTCCTGTGGTGGATGGGATGGGAAAATTTGCCCCTCAAACTTATATAAATTTTACAAGTTAATGATGGTGAACAATGACAGTTCAACCATCATTACATCAGGAACTTTAAAGAAAGGAGAATTCTGGAAGATCCTCCCTCTTTATAGAAAGTTTAATGGTGAGTAATCAATACTGCTGCCTCCAGGAAGCTCTGCCATCTTTCATCCAGTCACCCCAGGAAGTAGTGTTAACACTATGTGAGCTCAGAGAGAGTCCTCCAAAGTTCTCATGCTCACTGCCTTCCTTAGTGCTTAGTCAGCTCTTTAGATGTTTGGGGAAGGAATGGCCAGTACTGGTGAGCAGGAGCAGATATTTGCAGATTGGGCAATAAGGTGGTTGTCAGTCCCATTTCCCAAACATCAGGCAGGAGAAAGAATACTCCAGTGCAAAAACTCTGGCTCATTCCAGAAGCTACTGATGTGATGACAGTTTTGATGGAAGGATGAACGAGATGAGCCAAATGGATGCCTTTAGCTGAAGTTATCTCTGTGATATTTGTAAATGACATTGGTTTTTGTTTGCAAGTATGTTATGGGTCGTGGTATAGTATTTCTACCACATTACATTCATGCAGCTTTCTGTTGAAATTTTTAAAAAACCATGGCAGCTGCACAGTATTAGAAATATACTATGTAAGCAGCTTGACATTTACAGTAATGAAAACAGCACAAATTTATTATGCACTTATCATTTTTCAGGGGCTACAGGCATTCTTAGCAGGAGTTTTCTATACTTATGGTTTGGCTAGTGACTAGAAAAGTATTAACTAAACTATATGAGAAAGAAAATCTAATAAACATAGTCTGAGTCAGTATTTCGTCTATGAAGTAGTTCCTCTCAACAAGAAAAAAGAAACAGATAATTTTGGCACGTTGCACATTGTGTTAGCTGCACAACTCCAGCCTGTCTAACAAGTTATCAGTTAATATCGGGGTGGGATTTTTCCGCTGTTCATGGAATAATGACAGTGTAAATGTAAAAAAAAATTAAGTATGTTCACTTGCTAAAACTTTGAGAAGAAAAATAATATTTTGGTGAGGTACTGAGTACTAATTCTGGATAGCAGTTAACTTTGAAACTTATCAAGTCAACTTATTTGCAAACCCATTTTTAGCAGAGATTTTACTGACATCTTCTGTTTCTTGCTGTTTTGCAGTATCTGAAAACCTGGAACATATTTTTCAAATGTTCAAGTGTTTAATTCCTGGGCTAAAGCAGTTACTCGTTGCATGTAAAAGCATTCAGTACTGACTGAAGTGCAGCAGCAGCTGATGGACAAGGAATGTTTAAAGGTTTACCAAGTGTAGAAATGGTCAACCTTTGTGTTCTGGGGATAAAAAAAATAAAAAATATACAATTTCTAATTCTTCATTTTCTGGCTGATCTTTTAATAAAACAATTAATGGTCATCCTATTAGGAAAATGGAAGACTGCCAGCCAGCTACAATATACAAATTCTTACATTCCACTCAAGTGGGATGAAAAGGAATTCAATCTCAAATCCCTGGGGAGTATGAAAGACCGCTACCAGAATTTTACCGCCTCGCCCGGCCAAGGCTTGTAAGATCCCGCTCGAGGCCAATGAAGAATGCTATTCTGCAAGCCTTGTTTGCCCTGATTCCGGGCGGGCATGCCAATAAAATTCTGGCACCCATCTCCTGCTAACTTTTACACAATCCTGAAATTTTTCAAACGTTCCTGAGATGTGACATCAAAATGCAATTATCTGTCTAAACTATCACGGCAGCAGACATGGATTAATCAAATCCATGAGGTTAGCATTGTGTGGAGTTTGTTGCAGTTTTCTCCCACAGTCCAAAGATGTGTGGATTAGGTTGACTGGCGATGCTAAATTGCCCTTTAGGGTCAGGGGAATTAGCAAGGTAAATACATGGGGTTAAGTGGATAGAATCTGGGTGAGATTGTTGTTAGGGCAGGTTCAATGGGCTGAATGGCCTCCTTCTGCACTGTAGGGATTCTATAATTCTTCTATGATTCAAATACCTCTTTGATATACAGCCAGCAGGGCTTTAAGAACTGGTTACCAATCCAAAGCAGTCGGAGATCAGAATGCTATACTAAAGGGCGGCAACTGAATGGTTTCTGCTGTGTCTTGGAAGTATAGTGCCTGGAATTAGCAAAGTCAGCATCTTGAGAAGAGATGATTTGGGAATAAAATAAGCCAAGATGATTTGGAAACATGGAAATGTCATTGATATAATTACAACAGAATAAAACACTGCAACATGGAATCAATGCATTGAGACCAGCTGAAGGATAGCCAATCATATACACCTTTGTTTTCTCTTCAAGCAGTTAAAAAAAAATCTTTAAGCTTATCCTCTTATTATACTGTGTGTGTGTGTGTGTGTGTGTGTGTGTGTCAATTTACCTAAGTTTTTAAATCTTTTCAATAATTTTAACTCAGAAAACCTGTTTGACCAATCCTTTATAATCTGTGAGTGTGAATAGTGGTGCAGTATTGGCAAAGCACATTCTCTCTAAATTCAGACTGAAACCCGGTTACTGTCAGACTTGGAGTGATAGAATGGGAGAGTGGTTGTTACAGACATTTGGGAGCTAACATCCAGGATAGATCCCACAGGAAACAAGAGAATTGAAATGGGGAAAGTTAATTGTTCCTTAGAATTTTTTTTAAAGTGCTCCATTTTTATTTGAGGTTATAATACTAAAGTGAAAAAATGTCCACATTCAAAGCTAGTGCCTTGCTAGAATACATTTTACTTTTGGTAAAATTACTTTTGATATTTTAAAGGTTCTGTCTCTCGAGGAATTGTAAAGTAGCTAAGGAGTTAGAATTTCATTCAAAAGTCCAAGAAATTTGATTTATTAGTGTCACAAGTAAGCTTACATTAACACTGCAATGAAGTTACTGTGAAACCCCCCCAGTCACCACATTCTGGTGCCTATTTGAGTACACTGAGGAAGAATTTAGTACAGCCAATGAACCTAACCAGCACGTCTTTCGGACGGTGGGAGAAACCAGAGCACCCGGAGGAAACCTGTGCAGACATGGAGAGAATGTGTGGAGTCCGTGCAGACTGTCACCCAAGCCGGAAATCGAACCTGGGTCCCTGGCGCTGTGAGGCAGCAGTGTTAATTGCTGTGCCACCATGCCTCCCTATCAAGAGGTGCCCATAGAATTGGATTGCAATGCTAAAAAAGCTGGAAAAGAGAAAATAACCAGCAAAAATACAGCTACTACAAAGATTACTCAAGCTAGAATTTCAAACATTGGGAAGAGACAGGGAGAGAAAAGAAAGAAAAGCAGAAAGAGAGAGGGGAATCTTTCCAGAGAAGACAGCAAGAAAGGGAGATAAGACTATGTGGACTGCGTAGGGAGATAGAGGCTGCCGAGCAGGCTGCAGGGTAATATGCCAAAAAAGTTAGGAACACTCCAGAGAGAAAGTCAGCAGGGACGTGCCAAGATGCAGGGAACCAAGAGAGATTTGGAAGCCTGCAGGGGCAGACAGAACCAATGAGGGTTGGAGTGGCCAGGGGAGGAACCCCTTTAATTTAACAAGATGTTAGCATAGGACTGGGAGGATTTAAAAGGATTAGGTGGACAGCAAATAATGTGAGGCCTGTAGTATTGGCAAAGCACATCCTCACTAAATTCATACAAAATCCTGTTACATTCTGGAGTAGACAAAAAATGAAATCATTTTTACCTGTTCTCACACGGTCATAACAATAGTCATATATTTAACTTAAATGACTTACTTTAATATTAATTCAATTGAATTGATTATATTAACTTCAGTAATTTTTCAATAAATAATGGAGCTGATTTTTGTATTGTTTGTGCCTGAGAACACTTATTCACTACACACACAGCACAGAAAATTGGATGGAGACTAGTCATGCCAGGTTCCTGCACTCTCATAGCCCAGACTTTCCAGAGCTTTCCCTATGTCTTGGTCAGGGCCCAGGACAAGCAGTGGGAAGGAACCACTCCTTATCTTCCCACTCTAACTTCTCCCATCTCTATCAGAAAGTATCTAGAAATTGACGTACCCAAGCATATTCGAATTAGACATTGAAAAATCTGATTGGGCAAGAGAGGCTTATGAAGACAAGTTCATCTTTCCTTTGAACTCTCCCAAATGCTTATTCAGCATTGAGGCCTTTGAGCTGCTGTTTTCCAAAAAAAAACGACTCGAATTCCAGTGGCTAGTTCTACAGTTGTGGAAACATGTGACATATTTTCCTGCCCTTGCAAACAGGTACAAGGCCCTGCCAGGAGAGATAACATGTGACCAGATCTTGCAATGATAGGATAGACACAATGCACTTTAGATGAACTGCACTTATTCAGTTCTCTGACAAAGGGACACAGAAAATTGGCAAAAAGATTAATATAATTAGGCATTCACCCATCACTAGATGCCAACTAATTCAAAATTGAGAAAATAGTTAGTCTCAAAGCATTTTCCTTTGGATGAGATAATATGCAAAAATAATATATTTTTGACACTTTTATTGCAATTTCTATACTCTGGATAAATCATTTTAAATATCACCTTTCAGATTGACGTGGATGAAGTTACTATAAACTAATTTCTTATGTCCAAAGATAAATAATTTATTATTTGTTTGGATTGTTCTAAATTTAGAAGAAAGGCTGAGGATACTGGGTGAAATCTTACTAAAAAATGGCAGTGTTGCTTCTGGTGGGTAAAATGGAGGGGGCAATCTTAACAAAAAAATTCAGAGTCCTGAATGAATGTGAAAACAGGTGAATTTCAGATCCGTTTTATCGGTGAGGCCATAAGTCCAATCTTATGCCACACTGCAAAAAAATGAAACATAATTTGTTTCCTGACAATAGGGGGAGGGGCAAGGACTAAGCTCGCCAGAAAGCCGCCAACTCACTGTAGAGGGCACAGTTGCACATATGCAGATCTCTCTCTGTTCTGTGCAACATTCTAGTGATTGACGGCTGACTTAGTGCTTATCTCCTGAACTCCCCTTGAAGGTGAAGGTGCCAGGTTCATGCTTTCGTAGCACTGCTATAAGTGGTGTTTCTATTGGCCCAGGGTATTAATTGCTGAAGGACCCTATATTGAAATGCATTGTTCTGCAAGAGTCTGGATATCCTAGGACCAACTAATTTTTATGAATGTAATGTGTCTGTATAATGGTGGCTCTTTTTTGTTTCCACTCATAGGTGGACTCACGAGTTAGGGGGAAGGAGTGTTCTAATGTAGTCCTTTTAAGAGGCAACCCTATGCGGAGCACATGATTGGGCTGGATCCTATGGAGCAGAAGCACAGGAAACCAGGCCAATTGGAAGCAAGGGCATGAGTCCTGGGATTGGGAGGCCATCAACTGGAGGCAGGGAAGAGAATATATGTTGCGTCAGACGCTTAGAATATAAATAGTTCCTATAGGTTAATAAACCTTATTTGGTTATTTGGAGCTTAATATTAAGTGCTTGCAAGATTTAACATGTTCCTAAGTATTAAAATGGAGTCACATATGCTGGTAACACTGTCTTATTTTTGTTCCCAATATACATGCTGGAATATTAGAAACTGCTTATGCAGGGATGGGCATCATTTGTTCAAACCAATCTCGTTGCCAATGAAAATTGAATCCATACGTGAAAGTTAAATAGAACAACTTTATTCCACCAACTGAATTTGAGATATTCTTGGCTGAGTGCAGCATTGCATGATGCCTTTACCTAATAAGTCTCAGCTCCCAATCCAAGATCAAGACGGGTACAACTTTGAAGACTTGACATATTAAATTATCTTTCTGTTTCTGTTTACTTCCATTCCTTTAAGTTAAATTTATCACAAGTCTGTCAGATCCCATGATAGATGATATTTTTTTTCAAATTGACTATTTTCTCTGAGAATTGCTTGCTGACATTAAAGCTCAAATCAAAGGACATTTTTGGCAAATCATTATGTTCATCAGAGATTTTTTTTTCCCTATGTTGACCCAGTGATAAACTGAGACACATAAATACTGTTGATGATGCACAACACATGATGTCTCCACAGATTTGGATTTTTTGTATTCAATATGCTGCTGTTTACTAATAAAAGAGAGAATTTCTTTCCTATGCTTTCACGTAGCTTTATGTAATTCTTCACTGATTATCCAACTTTCTTTCATACTTTACCACAAAAGCAAATCAGTGGAAAGCTAAACAAAGTAATTATCCAACTTAAGGAAGTAACTTTAGGCCTTGACACTTTGCTTGCAAAGAAAATCAAGGGGATTTTCACAGTAACTTCATTGCAATTTTAATGTAAACTTACCCGTGACACTAATAATAAATAAACTTATATAATAAAATAAAAATAATAAATAAATAAATAACAAAATCAGGAGTAATGTCTGTTTTCAGTATTGCCAAAGCAATGGCAACAAAATCAAAGGAACAATATGCTACCTAAGAATATAGTATTTATCAATGGCAGCAAAAATTATCATTGCAACACATCTACAATAATCTTCTTTTAAGGCAGCCCCCTGGATAGAGGATGTCTTGCTCTCACTCTGGGTCAATGGGTTCTGAGATGACTGATAAATCCAAAGTGCGATCTGCAGGTTTTGCCACATGCGAGGCAGATGCTGCCTTAAGAGTTGGGTGGATGAACTGTTTGGAGTTTGTTCACTCTCTCCAGCACCTTCACTTCACCTGTGCATATTCCTAACCCCTAGCCTCTCAATGTGTTTGGCACTTTCCCGAATTAACATTCTCCATCTTGGTTAGTCACAAGTCAGGAACACCCATAGCACCATAGAAAGATTACAGTGCAGAAAGAGGCCATTCAGTCCATTGTTTCTACACCAGCCAAAAACAGAAAAAAGAAACTAGCCGTTCATTTTGATCCCACTTACTGGTACCTGATGTGCAGCCTTGCAGGTTACAACACTCCAGATGCAGATCCAGGTATCTTTTAAATGAGTCCAACATTTCAGCCTCAACCAACAACTTAGGCAGTGAATTCGAGACACTCACCACCCTCTGGGTGAAAAATGTTTTTCTCATGTCCTCTTTAATCATTCTACCAATTGCCTTAAATCTGTGCCCCAGGTAATTTACTCCTCAATTGGGCTGGAGAAATTAATGAGATGGAAAGCCGATAAATCCCAAGGCCTGACAATCTACAAAGTTGGCCATGGAAATAATGAATGCATTGGTTGTCACCTTCCCAGATTCTAGCACAATCCTAGCGGACTGGAATGTGGCAAGTATAACCTCACTATTTAAAAAAGGAAGGAGCACACAGAGAGTTACAAACCAGTTAGGTTAGCATCAATAATAGAGAAAATGCAAGAGTGTTATAAACTATGGGATAACAGGACACTTAGAAAATATCAACAGGATTAGATAAAGTTAATATGGATCTACTAAAGGGAAATCATATTTGACAAATGTACTGGAGTTTTTTGAGGACATAACTAGTAGAATAGATAAGGGGGAACCAGTAGATGTAGTGTATTTGGATATCCAGAGTACTTTTATTGAAGTTCTCACATGAGAGTTATTGTGCAAAACTAAAGTGTAGGGGATTGGAGTAATATACTGGCAAGGATTGAGAATTAGTTTGCAGACAAGAAAGTAGAGTGTAGGAATGAATGGGTCTTTTTCAAAGTGGCAGGCAGTGACTCGTGGAATGCCACAGGGATCAGTGCTTAGACCCCAGCTATTCAATATACGTTCATCAACAATTGTGATGAGGGAACCAAATGTAATATTTGCAATTTATTGACACAAACCTGGTGAAAATGTGAGTGGTGAGGAAGTTGTTAAGAAGCTTCAATGTGATTTAGACAAGCTGAGTGAGTGGCTAAATACGTGACAGATGTATGGATGTGAAATTATCCACTTCAGTTGGAGAAATGGAAAGGCAGAGTATTATTTAAACGGCGATAGATCTGGATGTACAAAGGAACCTGGATATCCTTTCACACCAGTCACTGAAAGCAAACGGTTAAGAGGGCAAATTTATGTTCACCTTCAGTTTTAAGTTTGTTCATTAGTGTCACAAGTAGACTTACATTAGCACTGCAATGAAGTTGCAGTGAAAATCCCCAGTCGCCACGCTCCGGTGCCTGTTCAGGTACACTGAGAGAGGAATTAACATGAACAATGCAGTCAACCATCATGTCTTTCAGGCTGTGGGAGGAAACCAGAGCACTCTGAGAAAATCCAGGGAGGCACGGAGAGAATGTGCAGACTCTGTGCAGACAGTGGCCCAAGCCAAGAAATGAACCCAGGTCCCTGGCGCTGTTAGACAGCAATGCTAACCACTGTGCCACTGTGCCACCCCCATTCATTGCTAGAAGATTTGAATACAGGAGTGTAGATGTCTTACTGAGCTGTACAGGGCCTTGGTGAGACCATACCTGGAGTATTTGGAGCAGTTTTCATCTCCTTATCTAACAAAGGATACACTTGTCATGGAGGGCTGCAATAAAGACTCAACAGACTGATTCCTGAGATGCAGGATTGTTGTATGAGGAGAGATTGTGTCAACCGGGCTGTATTCACTGGAATTTAGAAAAATGAGATGGGATAGCACTGAAAAGTATAAACTTCTGACAGAACTGGACAGACTGGGGCATCTAGAACAATAGGTCCTGGTCCCAGGATATGAAATGGGCAAGGGGTTCCCAAACTGGGGTCCCTGGAACTCCAGGGTTCTGAGAGTGCAGTCTATGGACGCTCCAGCAGCCATGGGACATAAGGCAGTAATAATTTTTAAAACTCAAAAAAGCACATGAACTGAAATGCGTGTGTAAGCTGAAGAAGCAAAGATTCAAGAAGGAGCAACATCACAAATTAAAGGAAAACCAAAAATCAAATTGACCAATCAGAGCCTCTCTGAGTATTGTCTTCTGATAGGTTGATTGGTGAGCCTATCAGTAATCAATACTCAGAGAGGGGCAGGCTTTGGGAGGGGCTGACATGAGGGGGGATATGTTGTCGGCATGACAAGAGTATTTAGTGTTCACTAATGCTCTTGTGAAGTCACAGCAGATTCCATGGCTAGAGAAGTTTCAGAAACCCAGGAGTAGGCCATTTAGGGCTGAGATGAGGAGAAAGTTGTGAACTTGGGGAACCTGTGGTCAGAAATGGGGATGTTCAGTGATGATTGCACAGGGTTCAATCCCATAAGTAACACTAAGACCATCGAGGGCAATATGCAACAAGACCTGGCAACATTCAGGCTTGGTTTGGTTAATGGCAAGTAATATTCAAGCCACACAAATGCCGTGCACTGACCAACTCCAACAAGAGACAATCTAACCATCTCCCTTGATATTCAATGGCAGTACAATCACTGAATCCCCACCATCATCATCCTGGGAGTTATCATTGATCAGCAACTTAACTGGATCAGCTATATAGTGTAGCTACAAGGGTGGGTCAGAAGCTAGGAATTCTGCAGCGAGTAATTCACCCCCTGAATCCTTAAAGTCTGTCTGCCATCTATAATGCACATTTCAGTTGTGTGATGGAATATTCTCCTGGATGACTGTAGCTCTAACAATATTCAGGAACCTTGACAACTTCCAACACAAAGTAGCTTGTTTGATTGGTACCTCATTCATCACCTTAAATGCCCACTTCCTCCACAATTGATGTACTGTGGCAACACTGAATCCTACTGAGAAATCATAATAAATTGAACTCAGATGACACAAAATTCCTGTAATGTCAAAGTTGTCAAATAATCTCTCCAGCAGAATAACAAATCCCATGGAATGATGCCCCTGATAAGTCACAGTTCCATACTGGTAACTCAATTAGCCAAACTTGTCTCAGCTTTCCACATGAGTGCACTGATTAATCAGAGCAGAGTTTGACTACTCAAGAACACAAAGGGGATTCTATGAATCTACAACATCAAGATCTCCTGGTAAAAGGATATGCAAAGCCTGCCAATATAGATAGATCTGTGAGAAAGTTAGAAGTGTTGTCAGTTGGAGAGAACATGATATAAGTAGAGAACTGTGGCACAAAACTGATAGTGAACACAATGAAGGAGCGAGAGATTCAACCATCAAATTTGTCCACCATTATGAAACACAAGGCAAATATTTTGGAACTGCTCAACAAACAGGCATTCTCTTCAGTAAGGATGAGAACAGTGCTGATTCTGATGCTGAATAAGCTCTGCTAATGTGATTCAAATAGGGGCATCATGTTGTACGCTGTAGAATGGAACTCCACAACTATGCCATCGTGAATGCTCCCATCTTATTACTAACCATTCCACTAATCTCCTAAGTAGTCATTTGCTTTCAATTCATTCACGACCCTTTGTAGTTTTTTGTGGTCTTGGGCAGAGCAGGAATCATACCAAGCCGTGATACAATAGAAAGAATACTTCTTATGATGCATCTGTAAAAGTTGGTGAGGGTCCAAACCAGCCTCTCATCCCATTGATTCTGTCTACACATGCCACTGCCTTGAAAAAGCAGCCGGCATAACCAAGAATCCCATATACCCCAGACATACTCTCTTCCACCTTCTTTCATTGGGAAAAACTTACAAACATCTGAGGTCATGTTCAAACTGACTTAAGAACAACTTCTTCACTGCTGCTGTCAGACTTTTGAATTGACTTACTTTATATTAAGGTGATCTTTCTCTACACCCTAGCTATTACTGTAACATTACATTATGCACTCTCTCCTTTCCTTCTCTATGAACTGTATGCTTTGTCTGTGTGGTGCGCAAGAAACAATGCTTTTTACTGTATATTTATACATGTGACAATCAAATCAAAGTCCATGAGTTTTAATTTTACTTAACAGTCTCCTAAATGTAACCTTAATAAATGCCTTCTGGAAATACGTAGAAATTACATCCATCCACATTCCTCTGTCAACTACTTTGATTTTCCTCAAAACATTAAATTAGATTCATTAGCTCTGACAAACTTATTACAAAACCATGTTGGCTCTTTTTAGCCAGCTCATAATTTCTGTTAGGTTCTCAGTCTTTGATATTAACAACAGATTCCAGAAACTCTCCCATAATAGAGTAGCATTGGTCAGCATCACTGCCTCATACCACCTTGAACCTGGGATCGATTCCCGGCTTAGGCCGCTGTGTGGAGTTTGCAAGCTCTTCCTGTGAGTGCATGGGTTTTCTCTAAATGCTCCGGTTTCCTCCTACTGTGCTGGTTAGGTGCAATGGCCATGCTAAATTTTCCTTCAATGTACTTGAACAGGGGCCACAATATGGTGACGAAGGGATTTTCACAGTAAAAGTAACTTCATTGCAGTGTTACAGTACAGTGTAATCTTACTTGTGACACTAATAAATAAAAACTTTAAACTTTAATAGATGTAATGTATATGATGTTCATGAGTAAGATGTGTACATATCTTTGTGTAGCGCACTCTATGTGTTTGTGATATCAGTGTGTATGGTGAATGTGTATAACGTATGGATATTAAACATGTGGAGAGTATACATTTGAGTGTGGTATCTTCAAGTGTTCAAATGTGAACTCTTTATTTGTCTTTGTGGTACAGCATTTGTTTTGTGTGCTGAATTGTGGGTATGACTGTAGTGCTTGTGTCTGCAGTGAATGCTCACCCTTTCACTATGGCTACCTAGTATAGAGTTCATGATTTATGAACTCACAGGGTTAATATGGTCCCTTGGCATCTGGAATTTTTTTTCCAAAAACTGTTTACAGAACCCAAAAGGACCCACCCTTTGAACTGAACTGGCTGTTTCCTGTAGAAACAAAGCTACTGGGGCGTCCTGTTAACTGCCTTGTCAAAATAGAAAATCATGAGACTTTTGCAAAGTGAAAATCAAAAAAATACTTTAGTATCTGTTGATTCCTTTTTGTGAAAGGTAACAGTGTTATTGAAAAGACTGCTGCTAAACTAAGACCTTTGAGAACCATGTTCCAAAAGGTAAAGCACCTTCCAAAATTCAGCTTTATTATTGCTAATGGTTTCCCTTTGTAAGGCCCCTCCTAGATCGCTAACTACCCTGACCATAGGGAAGGAAAGGGTACATTAAACATACAGAAATATGTTTCTCATTTGTGTCATGGCATAAAATATTAAATTGATCTCTTTTAAGTCCATTTTTGAAACAGGGTTGGTGAGACTTGAGATTCTTACATTTTATTTGGGCAGGAAACAGCTTTGAGGAAAGATTTTATTGTTTTCACTCAATAAAAGGAAAAGCTTGATCCTGGCTTCTCAGATTAAATCTGCAAGCATTTTTAATGCTGTTATTGTACTCAGATGGGTATGTTCCCAAAGTGTACTGACGTTTTTAATCAGACCATGCACCAGACTTTTTTTAAACTTGCTGCAATTAACTGCACAAAAGAAGAGTACACAGAATTGAAATATAAACACTGCAATGGCTTAATAGTTTAAAATATTGCTTAGTTTTATCAATTGAATCACTGGGTATTTGAATGTTCATTAAACCTACCTTAGCCTCTTCCAGGTGATATATAGATTTCCAAGTCTTTAAAGCAACTAGATTTTGTTTTATTATGCTCATGACTGTCCAATAATAATAAGGCAACTATGTTATAAAAGAATATATAGAAAATAAAACATTCCAATAAATACTTTTGCTCTGATAAAACAAAATCACTTGTAGTGATTTTCTCTTTAAGGGCAATACAGCACAGTAAGGGTCACATGGCCTGTGTTACCAATTGGGACTCAGAATGTGGAATCACCCCATGGTGAATAAGCCTCTTAGGCAAAGAGACATTTTGGGAGTGAGTTACAGCCATGAGATTGTTGAATAATTCTTATAAGAGTCACAGAGGTTTCCAGTATGGAATCAGGCTCTTCAGTCCAATTTGTCCATGCTACCCAGTTTTTACTATAAAGCTAGTCCCAATTGCCTGCATTTAGCCCATATCCCTCTACACCCATTTTACCTATGTAACTAAATGCTTTTTAAAAGCAGAAATAGTACTTGCTTCCATTGCTACCTCTAGCAGCTCGTTCCAGACACTCACCACCCTAAGAGTGAAGAAATTGCCCCCTGGACACTTTTGTATAAAGAACAAAGAACAAAGAACAAAACAGCATGGGAAACAACGAGCCCGCGCCGCCACCCCAATGTTGCCACCTCTACCCATGATCCCTGTCCATGTTTATAGATCTATGGATTAAAAACCAAATTTGAGACAATTTAGGGAGAATTTGTTTTGCCAATTAGCCTAAGAGCACATCTTTGGGATGTGGGAGGAAACCGGAGCACCCGGAGAAAACCCACGCAAGCACGGGGAGAATGCGCAAACTCCCACAGACACAGGCCCAAATCCATGTATCTGCACAGCACAGCGATAGTCACTGAGCTGTCATGTTGCCCATCAAATGGTCCAGGTCAAGCGTACACTAACGATGTGAAGTACTAGGATACTCTCAAAAAAAAATCCAACAGCAGCCCTCTCACGACCCTTCGCGTGTATACCCCTCATTAGACAACAAGATGGACCAAAGCACCTGTAGGATAAAAACAAGTACATCAATATCATCATCTATTTACACACTTCCCAGAGACTCCCAAGACTCATGATCCCTATTTTAAATCAGTTTCCTATACCCCTCCATTCCCATTCTGTTCATGTGCCCATCTAAGTACATAGAACATAGAACATTACAGCACAGAACAGGCCCTTCGGCCTTCGATGTTGCGCCAACCAATATAAAAAGCAATGACCCTCCAAACTAAACCATTCCCTTCTCTTCCATATACTTATCAACTAACCTCTTAAACGCCACCAAACTTGGCGCATCTACAACTGCCGCAGGCAGGGCATTCCACTCCCGAATTTAAGTATTTCTTAAATAACTCCAGAGTACCTGCCTCCACCACTTTACTTGGCAGCGCATTCCATACCCCCACCACCCTCTGTGTGAAAAAACTCCCTCTAGCATCCAAATTATACCTTACCCCCCTCACTCTAAGTCTGTGACCCCTCATGCTATTCGAGTCCATCCTAGGAAAAAGCTTAACCTTGTTTACTCTATCTATACCCCTCATAATCTTGTACACCTCTATTAGATCTCCTCTAAGTCTACGTCTTTCTAAGGAAAACAGTCCCAATTTGCCTAACCTCTCCTCGTAACTCAGACCTTCCATACCAGGCAGCATCCTGGTAAACCTCCTCTACACTCTCTCCAGAGTCTCCACGTCCTGCTGGTAGTAAGGCGACCAGAACTGGACGCAGTATTCCAAATGAGGTCTAACCAACGTTTTATACAACTGCAACATTAAAGGCCAGTTCTTGTACTCTATACCTCTTCCTATAAAGGCTAGTATACCATATGCTTTCTTCACAACCTTCTCCACTGGCTCTGCTACCTTTAGAGACTTGTTCACCTGCACCCCCAGGTCCCTCTGTGTTTCTATACTCTTAATAGGTCTACCCTTTATCATATACTTCCCCACTACATTCTTTCTTCAGAAATGCATCACCTCACATTTATCAGGATTGAATTCCATCTGCCATCTATCTGTCCAAGCTACCAGCCTATCTATGTCCTGCTGCATCGCCTGACAATGCTCCTCACTATCCGCAAGTCCAGCAATCTTTGTATATCCATCCTCTCTCATTTTAAATCTATGCCTTCTAATTTTAGACTGTCCTATTTTTGGGAAAAGATGTCGATATCAACTTTATCTATGCTCCTTATTATTTCATAGACTCTATAAGATCAGCCCAAAGCCCTTTGATTTGATTTAGTATTGTCACATGTGTTAACATACTGTGAAAAGTATTCTTTCTTGTGTGCTGTACAGATCAAACGTACCATTCATAGAGAAGAAAATGAGAGAGTGCAGAATGTAGTGTTACAGTCATGGCTAAGGTGTAGAGAAAGATGAACTAAATGCAAGGTAAGTCCATTCAAAAGTCTGACAGCAGCAGGGAAGAAGCTGTTCTTGACTTGGTTGGTATGTAACCTCAGACTTTTGTATTTTTTTCCTGAAGGAAGAAGGTGGAAGAGAGAATGTCCGGGAGATCCTTAATTATGCTGGCTACTTTGCTGAGGCAGTGGGTAGTGTAAACATACACTCCAAGGGGAATAAATCCCAGACTTTCTGGCCTCTTCTTATAATTCAAATCATCAAGTCCTGCTAGCATCCTAGTAAATCTTTTCTGCATTCTTTCTTGTTTAACAATACCCTTTCTATAATAAGTCCTTTTTGAGTTCGCTAATGAAGTCTGTGAAAGTGCATCTTTACATCACACTTATCTTCCATCTGTTCATTAAAGCTATTAAGTATTGTGAGGTTATTGGTGTTTATCCTGAAAAAATGAAGAATCCTGGCTGATATGAGTTCCCAGAAAGTTCTGAAGATGCACCCAGATTTAATGATGCCACATTATGATTATTGTTGGTGCAGTCAGGACAATGAGGCACACACAGTTATCAGCAATGGGAGCAAGAAATTTGCTGCTGTCACAGTGAAGGTATGGTTGGAGATATCAGAGGAGATGAGATATAGGTTGCAGTTCAATGACCTAACAAGGCTAGGAAAATGAGAACATCAGTTGATTCAATTACATTCTGAATTTAAACCATGCTTTCCCCATGTATCCCCCATCCAATCCTTCTCTCTGTCCTGAGAAATCTTCTCCATCATATAACTCCTTGCACTCACACAATCTTCAGGAGAAAGCAGCCTTCACTTTCTATGTCTTTCCTTACCTTGCCATTTATCTAACCACTATTGGTACTCACCCCAATCTTTATGTGATGTGATGCATGTGCCTTATTGTTATCCACACTGAATGAACTGCATCCATCAAATGAATGCTGGCCTTCATTCACAATACCGTTTTCTCTTCCCACATTGGAGAATTGAGCACAAAATGGAAGGGAGAAGGACATAAAGCCATCTGAAACACAAATCAGACCAGCTGCCTCTATGACTAATATGTCCCAGTGGTTCTCAAGATACTAATTTGCTTCCTTGTTTTGTCAAAGGAGTAAGGGAACATTTCTCTTTGCTGGACAAAACCTCTTTACCCTTCATCAACCTGCGTCACGTTAAATGTATATAACAAAGAGTTACCTTGACTACCTGAGCCACATTTCCTATTCAAGTAGGTTTTAAGGTAACATGATTTACTTGTACTAACGACACTGTTCTCACATCCGTTTCTTTTCCTGGTGGAGACTTTTCCCAAGACACATTAGGAGTCTTTACTATTGACACTGATTTATATCTATTTCCAACAATTTGCTTAACGTGCCATGTCTTACAGCAATGACACATACTATATCCCTTACGTCCCTTTTCTTCTCTATGCTACCATTTTTACTGACAGGAACAGCTTCTCTTAAGCCATGTGACAGAATCTTCTCTTTAGCCCATTGAATTTGAATTGAATTTCTTCCTCTTTCTGGAGTTTAAGCTTAAGCTTAGTTTTCCATTTCATTTACTCTTCTTTTTCCAGTTCCCGTTTCTCTATATCATTCTATCTCAAGCTGTTTCCTCTGCTACTAAATTTTAGCCAAAAAAAACAGATTGAATTGTTATCTGGAGAAATCCAGATGATAAAGACTTAGATTAGATTTTTGGCATCAGGAGGGGGAAAGTTAAGAGTGAGACAGGCAATGGATCAGAACATGAAAAGAAACAAAATAATCAATCAGATGCAGTGGAGGAATTGTAACTCTGAGTCTGCAGAATGTCAAAGCTCTTCACCATACAGCTGTCAGTCAAGGATCTTGACCATGTTTTAAGCTGAAGGTGTGTTGACATTTACAAGAGTACATTACAATGAGATTGCCCTGTATTTGCCTACACTTAGATGGAAACAGTTTCACATTATCCATATTTTAATGTGATAGACAAATACAAAAATGATCTACACTAAATGTCAATGGAGGACACAAATTTAATCATTGAAATATGTGGAAATTTCTAGATGATGATCCTGAGGGATAACATATAAATAATGGAGTGGAGGGAACTTGGTGTACCTTGGAGATGACCATTTGGAGGTGGAGGTAGAAGCTACTGGAGGCAACATGATGTTGGAGTGGAGTAGCAGAGATATGGAGGTGAGGTTAAGAACATAAGAACATAAGAAATAGGAGCAGGAATAGGCCATCTGGCCCTTCGAGCCTACCCTGCCATTCAATAAGATCATAGCTGATCTAAAGTGGATCAGTTCCACTTTCCTCCTTTCTCCCCATAACCCTTAATACCCTTGTCCATCAGAAATCTATCTACCCTTGACTTAAATATATTCAGTGAGGTAGCCTTCACCACTGCAATGGGCAGAGAATTCGAGATTCACCACCCTTTGAGAGAAGAAGTTCCTCCTCAATTCTGATCTAAACTGCCCGCCCCCCCTTATTTTGAGTCTGTGTTTCTAGTTTGCCAGTCTTTCTAAGCGGGAAGAATCTTTCTATCTCTACCCTATCTAGCCCCTTTATTATCTTATACGTCTCTATACGATCCCCCCTCAGCCTTCTAAAGTCCTAACTTTTGCAACTTGTGGGCCGAAGGGCCTGTTTGTGCTGTAGTGTTCTATGAGTACAAACCCAGTCTATTCAATCTCTCTTCATAGGCTAACCCCTTCATCAGGTTGTGGAGAAAAAACATTTAAAGAGGATGGTAAAGTTAAAGGTGTCAGACTGTAGAGAGGTCAAGAAAGATGAGCAATGTTCACACTCTCACAGGACATCATGTCTTTGATCTGGACATCTCTGAGGTCTGGATGGATGAAAACATATCTCTCATGACTGGAGAGATATGAAAGTCCAATGACCTGGACTCTAACAACAAAGGCTTTGGATGGAGCAGTTATTGTCCTATTATTGTGGGGTTGAATACAGAATTCTTGAGATGGGTTAGTGACAGTACTTTGATAGATTCCAGCTGATAAAACCTAATTAATGATATTGCCAAAATAGCATTGAGAAATAGATGTTAGGTTAGTCGCAAACTGGGATAGGAGAGATTAATAGTAGGGATAGATGGAAGTCATAGTGGATTAATTCAAGTTTAGATGCACATTTAGAACAGAACAATCTCATTAGTGACAGACAGCATGGTTTTGTAAGAGGGAGATCATGCCTTACAAATTTGGTGGAGTTTTTTGAAGAGGTGACAAAAACAGATAATGAAGAAAGGACCATGGATGTCGTCTACATGAATTTCAGTAAGGCGTTTGACAAAGTCCCAAATGGTAGGTTGTGAAAAAGGTTAAGGCTCATGGGATACAAGGAGAGGTGGCTAGCTCAGTAGAGAACTGGCTTGGCCACAGGAGACAGAGGCTAGCAGTCAAAGAGTCTTTTTCTGGCTCGAGGTCTGTGACCAGTGATGTTCCACAGGGCTCTGTACTGGGACCTCTGCTATTTGTGATATATGTAAATGATTTGGAAGAAAGTGTAACTGGTGTGATCAGTAAGTTTGCGGATGACACAAAGATGGCTGGACTTGCTGATAGCGATGAACATTGTTGGAGAATACAACAGGATTATAGATATGTTGGAAAATTGGGTGGAGAAATGGCAGATGGAATTTAATCCAGATAAATGCAAAGTGATGCATTTTGGAAGAACTAATGTAGGGGGGAGTTATACAATAAATGGCAGAACCATCAAGAGTATAGACGCCCAGAAGGACCTTGATGTATAAGTCCACAAATTCTTGAAGGTGGCAGCACAGGTGGAGAAAGTGCTGAAGAAGGCATATGGTATGCTTGCCTTTATAGGACCGGGTATAGAGTATAAAAATTGGCGTCTGATGTTAGAGCTGTATAGAACGTTGGTTAGGCCATATTTGGAGCACTGCATCCAGTTCTGGTTGCCACATTACCAGAAGGACATGGAGGCTTTGGAGAGAGTGCAGAAGAGGGTTACCAGGATGTTGCCTGGTATGGAAAGTCTTAGCTGTGAGGAGAGATTGGGTAAGCTGGGGTTGTTCTCCCTGGAAAGACGGAGAATGAGGGAAGACTTAATAGAGGTGTACAAAATTATGAAGGATTTAGATAGGATGAACAGTGGGAAGCTTTTTCCCAGGTTGGAGTGACGAGCACAAAGGGTCACAGGCTCAAGGTGAGAGGGGTGAGGCACAACTCAGATATCAGAAGGATGTTTTTTACATAGAGGGTGGTGGGGGCCTAGAATGCACTGCCAAGTAAGGTGGTAGAGGTGGACACGCTGGCATTGTTTAAGACTTAACTGGATAGTCACATGAGCAGACTGGGAATGGAGTTGTGCAAATGAATGGTCCAGTTGGACCAATGAGCGGCACAGGCTTGGAGGGCCAAAGGGCCTGTTTCCTATGCTGTAGTGTTCTTTGTTCTTTTAAGTTAATGATGTCTGAGTGGGGCGATGGAGGAAAATCTTAAGAAAAATGACATGGATCTTGATTGGGAAAAGGACTGGGAGAGGAAGGGTCTGAGAAAGCAGAGGCAACAAAACTTACTAAGTTTCTCATGTATTATTGGTTATTGTACCAACAGAATTGGAATTGGATTGACGGAATTGAAGGAGGAGTCCCAACATCAAATACATCTATCTACTTGGTAGAGGTGGGGGCAATTACTCATTCTGTCATCCAGACTTTAACAATGATTCAGAAATGTGGTTATAAGCTGACAAAGACTGGTATAAGTTCTTGGGAAACTGGTTCTTATATTATGTGAGTGAACACAAATTCAATTCTGTAACCTTAAACCACAGACTACAATTTAGTCCAATTGTTTACAGTTGTTTTGTCAAATCCAACTTTCAGTAATGTATTGGAACACACCTATCTTGTGTTACACCACAGGCTTTTTTTTGCCTGTTGCAACAAGTTTGAACTCCAAAATATATTAGCAGAGAAGATGGACACACCCAAATGCATATCTGTGTCATTGAAGAGGCACTTTCTCCTTGTAAAGAATATATGAGACAATAATGAAGCAATTTTTTTAAGTACAGGATCATGACTTGTTTGTTGTCTGACTTGTCCACACACCAAACGCAGAAGTATGTCAAATTGTGTGAGAAAATAGTGGGCAAAGTCCCGATGTTATCACACAGTTCTGTGACATTTAGTCAGTGGGCACATGTGCGAGTCTGCCAACAATCAAGAAGCCAATTGAAATGAATTAAACTCCGATTATTCAGGCTTTTACATTAGTTATCTGCCTTTACGGTTGGCAAGCAGGCCAATTGGCAAGGTGATCTTTATGTCTAAGCTGCAAACTCAGTGTAGGGCAGGATGAAAGGTCAGTGCTCAAATAACATCGACAATTGTGTCTGGGAAATGGGACCTAGAATGATAGAATCCTACAGTGCAGCCCATCGAGCCTGCACTGACAACAATTCCATTTAGTCCCAATCCCTGTGACCCCATGTATTTATCTTGCTAATTGTCTTCACACTGTTCTGATGCTAAAGGACAATTTAGCAATTAATGGCCAATAAATCAACCAAACCTGCACATGTTTGCAGTGTGGGAGGAAATTAGAGCACCTGGAGGAAACCCGCATAGACATAAGGAGAATATACAAACTCCATAAAGTCACCTCAGGCCAGAATTGGACCCAGGTCCCTGGTGCTGTGAGGCTAACCACTGTGCCACGATGCCACCCCGCGTGTGTATGCTTGTGCTGTTGACACCCTTGCGGCATGGTTTTAACATCGATTGTTATTTTTCAGGAATCAGCAGCTCCTTGACCCAGCTCTGCAATCACCGTCCCCCTAAGGGAGCACGTTGGAAGTGCCAACCCGCTCTCTCCCTTTTCGCAGTGGCCACCCTCTGTCTGTCCATCATGGCAGCCTTTCCGAACATGCCTTTCATGGTGGGTAACTATTAGTCGATCAGCCAACATGAAGTTAATGTCTGGGGCCGGAATGCATTTCACACTCTCTTTCAGACCTGCCAAGTGCACCCACCTGACAGGCAAAAAATTCAGCTGCTGATGTTATCTGGAGTGAGCTAGAAATGCTAAACATTGGTTTAAATGATAAAATGGATTAGATGGGCCTGTCCCATTTCCTTCTTGCCATTTAGTAAATTGAACAAAATATAAGTTATTATTGTGGTTAACAAAGAGGCATGTATTAATGTGACACTTTTCACAAACACTGGACATTTCAAAGTGTCTTCAGCAATGAAATAATGAAGCATTTTGAAGTGCAGTGTAGTAGGAAATGTGAAAGCAAACATGCACACAGAAAACTTTCACAAATAGCAATATGATAATGAGGAGAGATAGCGATAGGATACTACTGTCACTGGGCTAATAATGATGTGGACATGCCAACATTGGACTGGAGTAAGAGCAGTAGGAAGTCTCACAATACCAAGTTAAAGTTGAACAGGTTTATTTGGTAGCACAAGCCACAAACTTTGGGAGCGCTACTCCTTGATAAGCTGAGTGCTGCTCCTTCACCTGATGAAACAGCAACGCACCGAAATCTTGTGGCTTGTGCTACTAAATAAAACTGTTTAACCTGTTGTTGCGAGATTTCTTACTGTACTGGACTAGTAATACAGAGGCCCAGGCTAATCCTCAGCGAACATGCATTCAAATCCCACTCATGCAACTGGTAGAGTTTAAATTCTATTAATAGAAAAAAGCTTGTGGTTGCCACCAGAACCTTCTATATCTCATGGAAACGTGGCAGCTCAGCTAATTCTCAGGGCAGTGGAATTGTAGGAGTGTTAGCCAAAAGGAACTATCTCTCATTACTCTTGTATTGGGCACAGCCTCTCCTGCACCCCTCTGCCACGGACACCAATATGTCAGAGTGTGACAGATAGACTCCTGCTCCAGTGCAATCCTTGCAGATATTCCTGTGTATGGCAGCATCAGTAACAGTGACTACTGCTCAATCCTTGCGGAGACAAAGTCCCATCTTCACATTGACGATACTTTCCATCACTATCACAGTACTAAACAATTACATTAGCCATTTAAGCACAGCAAAGTCCTACAGATTGCAAATGAGGTAACTGATAAATTATTATTTTAGTCTTATTTTTAGTACTGCTGGTTGAGGGGACAAAGCCAGGCAAGACACTGGGAGAATTTGATTGCTCTCATAACTCTATACTGCACTTTATGTCTATCTGCAGGGAAACAAGCCTCAGATAGAAATTATAGAAAATACTGCAGATGCTTGAGAGTTGAAATAAAAACAGAAAATGCTAGAAAAACTCAGAAAGTCTGACAGAATGTGTGGGGTAAGTAACAGGGTTAACATTTCAAATTTCTGGAGTTATTTTGGAGTTGAAATAACGGGTGGGATTTTCTGGCCTCGCTTGCCCCGAAACTGGAAAATCCCGCTCGAAGCCAGTGGACCATTCAATAGTCTGCCTCATGCCCGCTCCATTTCCCGTGGCGGATGGGATAGTAAAATTTGCCCCATTAACTCTGTTTCTCTCACCTCAGAGGCCATCAGATATACTGAGTTTTGCCAAAATGTTCTGTTTTTACTCATGCTTTATATTAATATCTAATTTGAGGACAATGCAGTAGTCTCTTAGTCCTGTACTGAAGAATCAGGTTCAAATGAGCAGTCAAATCCTTGGGGGCGTGGAAGGTCTTCTGGTACAGCATAGTGTTAGAGAGCAAGCAGCAGGTCTAGCCACTACCTGCCCAGCACTTCTCATCAAAATCGTTGAAGAATGCCACACAAGTAGCAGCTCTCATTACTGCCTGCCTCTGAGAAATTGAGATGATCTGCTACAGTGCAATGTGAATTGCATTTCCCCACTCAACCCACCCCTAACCCCACAGGGAGGCTTGAACTCATAACCCTACAATTCAGAGATAGGGCTGCTGAAGGATATCACAGCCATGAATATTTCTTACATCATAAAGTTCAACAGCAGGGTATTATTTAAATGTATGTTTAATACTGTGCTTACAGTAATTTCCTGCTGTGCCAATATATTTAGAATAATTCTTACCAAACTTAGTTTTACAGGAAAAATGTATGTCCTAATATGATTAGTTTAATTACACCCTGAATGCAATGGTTCTTTAAACGTTAGTACTGTAATGCACTTTCGGGAAAAGAATATTGAACAAAGATGATATTAAAAAAAATCAGAAATCAAATTTTCTCTTAATTTATTACTGACATGAAGAAAATAATAATAATGATTCTTTGCATTGGTGTCCCGAAATGTAAGCCTATTTGCGACACTAATAAATAAACTTAAATAAACTTAAATCTTAGTTGGCAAGGCTTTTAAAATATTTAAATGATAGAATAATTCTAGTTTTGATGCACTGCCACACAACCATTGTCTTAGTGCCACTCACTTGCTGCATGTTTTCAATGCTTTAAAATATCGCTTTTCATTTAATGATGGTTGACTGCACACTATTATAAATGAGGTCAGCAAACTTCTAATCTAATGGTATAAATCTTAATGTCTGAGTGTAGGTACACACAGAACAGTCACTGTTTTTAAACTGTATGATAATATACTGGAGGTGAATCCAAAGATAAATTTCCACTTTTGGAAGGGCAATTTCTATTTCATTTTAGCCCATCTAACAGCTCTTGCTTATTATTAAATGTACAGTTAATAGCATTTTCACTTCCACAGAAGAAATGAGAAACAATGAGAAAAGTTGCAGATGTTACAATCTGCTGACCTAGCTCCCCATTTTCCAGTGTTCACATCAGAGAGTAAGCTGCTGATTTTCACTCCTCCCTTGAAAGTGGTGAATTTTTCATCAATCTGAAATAAGCTGGGGTTTCATTTCATTTTGCAAATTAGAGTTATGTGACCATTTTCAGGAAGGTAGTTAAGTATAGTTAGACTTGAGTTAGATATTTCAGGCTCCACTGTGAAATAACCAATGGTCCTTAAAGAGACCGCAAAAGAAACTGGTATGTAAGTTTTTCACTTCACTGTGCAACCAGAGGAAACAGAAACGCTCCTCCTGCCTTCACATCAACACCCTCAGCTCTGTCTCCCTGGACTTACCTGCAGCCTCCTTGGAGAATAAACGAGTTAAAATTTGTAAGATTGGGACTGATGTTGAGGATGTTTGATCTGCGTGTGCAGTTCAGCAGATTTTTTTTCCTATGAGACAGCAGAATGAATTTATGATTGGCGGCAAACTATGTTTGAATTGACAATCTTTTTGGTTTCCAGGAGCTATCAAACCAAGCCCCTAGTAGAATATAATGAAACATGCAATCCTGTAAGACATGTTAAAAATAATTTTAGTTGTGGAACTCTGTGTCTGCACCATTTTTCAGGCATAGATAAACACCCTATAGCAGGAATCAAGTTCATGCCTGCGGAAGGCTCCAATTAATCCTGTGGTGAGCACTAGAAGCAATAAGAGGATTCATTTAAGCTTTACAAAAAGAACAGAGAGAGCTAGAATGCATTTGCTACTCAGCTGGTGGGCTGGGCACCAAGTTTGCAGCATTTCCATATGTTTTTCTTTCCTATGCCAGTTATTTCTCATTATTCAATCTACTTGTCTGCTTGCTAATGGAAAATGGATCAGCTAGATCCCATTGGCATCAGTATGGTGTTGGGATACTTGACTGTAGGTTGAATGGTTCTTCATAATATAATAATCACAGTATATCAAGCTTGAAATGATGCCATGTAAAAGATGACATGAAAGAGTGATCAGGAGCCAACTTTGCCCAATTGACCACATTCACCAAGATGTCATCAACTTTTTCTTCAGACTCTGTTTCCTCAAGGATCAGATCACTGGAAAGGCATCTGCCATAAGGCCATCTGCAGCTACAGAGTAGGATAGAGCTGGGACAGTATGTGGCCTGAAAATTGACTTATTTTCTTACATAATACTGATAGTATTGCGGATACATAGTCCTTACACAACAACCTCATTACAAAACCAGCTTGGCTTTTCCAGTTACCAAATATGACATTGGATACTGAGCTGCTTCATTACTTGTATATACCTAAAGCTCCTCTCCTCTTCATTTTGGTCTGATATTCCCTGTCAACAATATTGCTTCAATAAGGGCTGTTAATGCATTGAGATGTCCTTTAAAATGCTTCAAAGGTTTTGAGTTTTCCTCTGCCACAGTGTCATTCCCCTCTAATTGTCCCTATTCCATGACATCTTCTGCATGTCTACTGAATTGATGAATTATTGATGAATTTATAATTGCTGTAATTTTGGGAAACACAGCAGCCAATGTGCACACAACAATTCCCCCCAAACAGCAGTATGGGACAATAGATAGCTGCCCTAGATTACAAAAGTAACTAAAGTTTATTGCCGGCCAATTGCTTTGCAATGTCCTAAAGTTGTGAAAACACTTTATCAGTGGGAGTTCTTTTTTCCTTTATTTATAATTTGCTTTTGCATAATTCATTCACTCAAGATAGAACAGTGGTTAGCATTGCTGCCTCACAGCACGGGGATCCAGGTTTAATTCCAGCCTAGGGACAGCAGTCAGAGACAGCAGTGGGAAGTTGTGCGTGGAGCCTGAAGAGATTGGAGAGGCACTGAACAGATATTTCTCTTCGGTATTCACTCAGGGAGATGTAAATGTAATTGTGGAGAACACTGGGATACAGGGTTGTAAACTGGAAAGTATTGAAGTAGATAAGGAGGATGTGCTAGATATTCTTGAGGGTTTGAAGTTAGATAAGTCCCCTGGGCCGGACAGGATTTACCCTAGTATTCTCTGGGAGGTGAGAGAGGCGATTGCAGAGCCTCTGGCTCTGATCTTCAGGTCATCATTGGTTACAGGTATAGTGCCGGAAGACTGGAGGATAGCGAATGAGGTCCCATTGTTCAAGAAGGGAATAGAGACTTTCCTGGGAATTATAGACCGGTGAGTCTTACTTCTGTTGTGGGCAAAGTATTGGAAAAAATTATTAGGGATAGGATTTATAGTTATTTAGAGAGAAATGAATTGATTGGGGATAGTCAGCATGGTTTTGTGAAGGGTAGGTCGTGCCTTACTAACCTTATTGAGTTTTTTGAAAAAGTGACCAAAGAGGTGGATGGGGGTAAGGCAGTTGATGTGGTATATATGGACTTTAGTAAGGCGTTCGATAAGGTGGCCCATGGAAGGCTTCTGCAGAAAATGCAGATGTATGGGATTGAGGGTGATTTAGCTAATTGGATTAGGAATTGGCTAGCAGATAGAAGACAGAGGGTGGTGGTTGATGGAAATTATTCATTATGGAGTTCGGTTACAAGTGGTGTACCTCAGGGATCTGTTTTGGGGCCCCTGCTGTTTGTAATTTTTATAAATGATCTGGATGAGGGTATTGAAGGATGGATTAGTAAATTTGCAGATGACACTAAAGTCGGTGGAGTGGTAGATAGTGAAGAGGGTGTTATAGTTTGCAGAGGGACTTGGACAAGTTGCAGAGCTGGGCCGAGAGGTGGCAAATGGAGTTTAATGTGGAAAAGTGTGAGGTAATGCACTTTGGCAGGAATAATAAATGTGTAGAGTATAGGGCTAATGGTAGGACTCTTAATAGTGTTGATGAACAGAGGGATCTTGGTGTATATGTGCATAGATCCCTGAAAGTAGGCAGTCAAGTCGATAAGGTTGTTAAGAAGGCATATGGAGTCTTAGCTTTTACTGGTAGGGGGATTGAATTTCGGAGCCGCAACGTCATGTTGCAACTGTACAAAACTCTAGTGCGGCCGCACTTGGAGTATTGTGTGCAGTTCTGGTCCCCACATTATAAGAAAGATGTGGAGGCATTGGAGAGGGTACAGAGGAGGTTTACCAGGATGTTGCCTGGTATGGAGGCAGGTCTTATGAAGAGAGGCTGAGGGATTTGAGGTTGTTTTCGTTAGAAAGAAGGCGGCTAAGAGGAGACCTATTGAAACATATAAGATGATTAGAGGTTTAGATAGGGTGGACAGTGATAGCCTTTTTCCTAGGATGGAGAAAGCTAGCACGAGGGGACATAGCTTTAAATTAAGGGGTGGTAGTTATAGGACGGATGTCAGAGGTAGGTTCTTTACCCAGAGGGTGGTAAGGGTATGGAATGCCCTGCCTGCTGCAGTTGTAGATGCGCCAAGTTTGGTGGCGTTTAAGAGGTTAGTAGATAAGTTTATGGATGAAAAGGGAATGGTTTAGGTTAGAGGGTCATTGCTTTTTCTTAATTAGTCGGCGCAACATCGAAGGCCGAAGGGCCTGTTCTGCGCTGTAATGTTCTATGTTCTATGTTCTTTGTAGGATGACTGCGTGTGTGGAGTTTGCACATTCTCCCTGTGTCTGCATGGGCTTCCTCTGGGTGTTCCGATTTCCTCCCGCAGCATGCACAATGATGACATACTAGTGAAGCAATCGATGATGTCAATGTGGTTTCCATTATAACATCATGCAAGAGTAAGTAAACGATACAGGATTTTCAAACAATTTTTTCAAAGTGGATGTCCATTAAACAGATGGGTCTAGAAATTGGATGGCACCAATTTTGAGGCGCAATGGTAGTGCATTGTGCACCTAATGAGGACAGCAGTAGGACCACGCAAATTGATCCACTGGCCTCATTACGATGCACTATCACCTCTCCAATCCGGAAATCTATTGTCTGGAAACATCAGTTGTCCAGAGCAAACCCAGGCAACTCATGGACTCACCGTTTGATCATCAGACACTGCAACAAGTGGAGAAGACAAGCACTTAATAAAAATAATAAACATTTAACTGCTTGCAGTGGGGCACAATATTTTTGAAAGTAAAATAATTTTTATCAATGCTTAAAAATATTTTACCACTGTTTTATGTTTCAGTTAAATATTTATATCAATAACGTTTTCCGTTTCACACATTTGTAGTTTGGTATTCTAACGTCATTCTGTAAACCACAAAATCCTGAAATCCAAAAATGATTTGGTCCCAAGAATTCCATACTGGAGATGGACTATTATCGGTGCCATATGCTAGTGAGTAGGAAAATTAGGTCGATGAATGCGTGGCTTGAGAGCTGGTGCAGGGGGGAAGGATTTAGATTTTTGGATCATTGGGTTTTTTTCTGGAGAACGGGGTGACCTGTTCAAGAGGGACGGGTTACACCTGAACTAGAGAGGGATTAACATCCTGGTGGGGAGATTTGCTAGAGCCACTCAAGACGGTTTAATGTAGTTTGGCAGGGGATGGGATCCAAAGCAATAGGGAGGAGAAGAGAAGGTTCAGGACAGCACTCAGGTTAAAGAGAGCACATTATGTAGTAAAGACAGTGTCAGTAATACTAGTATGAGACAGATCAGGTTTAAGCAAGACAGACAGCAAGCCAAGTCCAGATTAAACGGCATTTATTTCAATGCAAGAGGCCTGATGGGCAAGGCAGATGAACTCAAGACGTGGATGGGTATGTGGGACTGGGATATTACAGTAATTACTGAAACATGGCTAAGGGAGGGACCGGCAGCTCAATGTTCCAGGATACAGATGCTATAGGAAAGATAGAACAGGAGGTAAGAGAGAAGGGGGAGTTGCACTTTTGATTAGGGAAAACATCACAGCACAGTGAGAAGGGACATATCGGAGGGTTCGGTCACTGAGTCTATAATGGGTAGAACTGAGAAATAAAAGGGGGAAATAATTTTGATAGGGTTGTACCATAGTCAGCAGGAAATTGAGGAGCAAATACATAGGGAGATTACAGATAACTCCAAAAAAAAGTGGTAACAGTTAGAGATTTTAACTTTCCCAACACTGACTGGGATAGCTATTGCATTAGAGGGCTGGAAGGAGAGAAATTTGTTGAGTGTTTACAGGAGGAATTTCTCATTCAGCATGTGAATGGCCCAACTAGAGATGGGGCAAAATCTCCTTTTGGGAAATAAAGAAGGGCAGGTGACAGTGTTAGTGAGGGATCACTTTGGGATCAGTCACTATAATTCTACTAGTTTTAAGAAAGCTATGGAGAATGGAGGTCTGGCCCAAAAGTTAAAATTCCAAATTGAGGTAAGGCCAATTTGGATGGTATCAGGCAGGAACTTTCAACAGTTATTTGGGATAGTCTGTAGCAAGTCAATGAGAATTTGGGAAGTGGGAGGCTTTCAAAAGTGTGTGTTACTCAGAGCTCAGATTAAATGCATTCTTTTTAGAATGAAGGGCAAGAGTGGCAGAAGTCAGGAACCCTGGATGACTCAAGATATTGATGCCCTGGTCAAGCAGAAGAAGAAGGCATAGGCAGCTGGGATCAAGTGAATTCCTTCAAGAGTGTAGGGACTGTAGGAGTAGAGTTAAGAGAGAAATCAGGAGGGCAAAAAGGAGGCATGAGATTATTTTGGCAGATAGGCAAAGGAGAATCCCAGTGGCTTCTACAAGTACATAAGGGGCAAAAGAATAACAAGGGAGACAGTAGGACCTCTTAAGGATCAACAAATTCATCTATGTGTGTGTGGATCCACAAGAGATGGGTGAGATCCTAAATGAATATTTCTCATCGGTATTTACTATTGAGAAAAGCATGGATGTTAGGGAACTTGGGAAAATAAATAGTAATGTCTTGAAGAGTGTACATATTGTAGAGAAGGGGGTGCTAGAAGTCTTAAAGCACATCAAGGTAAATAAATCCCCAGGACCTAATGAAGTATATCACAGGACATTGTGGGAGACTAGGGGGTAAATTGCGGGTCCCCTAGCAGAGATATTTGAATCATCAATAATCACAGATGAGGTCCCTGAAAATTGGAGCGTGGCAAATGTTATGCCTTCGTTTAAAAAGGGCTGCAGGGAACAGTTTGGGAACTACAGGCCAGTGAGCCTCACATCTGTAGTGGGTAAATTGTTGGAAGGTATTTTGACAGACAGGATCAACAAGCATTTAGAGATGCAAGGACTGATTAGGGACAGTCCTTTGTGAGTGGAAAATCATGTCTCACAAATTTGAACGAGTCTTTTGAAGGGGTAACCAAGAAGGTAGATGAGGGCAGTGCAGTTGATGTCATCTACATGGATTTAGCAAGGCCTTGCATGGTAGATTGTTGCGTAAAGTTAAATCTCACGAGATCCAGGATGAGGTTACCAAACGGATACAAAATTGGCTTGATGACAGAAAACAGAGTGTGGTTGTGGAGGGTTGTTTTTCAAACTGGAGGCCTGTGACTAGTGGTATGCCTCAGAGATCAGTGCTGGGTCCATTGTTACTTGTTATTTATATGAATGATTTGGATGAGAATATAAGAGGAATGGTTATATGATAACACCAAGAGTGGTGATATAGTGGACAGTGAAGAAGGTTATCTCAGATTGCAACAGGATTTTGATCAATTGGACCAGTGAGCTGACATATGGCAGATGGAGTTTAATTTAGATAAATGCAAGGTGATGCATTTTGGTAGATTGAACCAATGTAGGACTTATTCAGTTAATGGTAGGGCGTTGGGGAGAACTACAGAACAAAGAGACCTAGAGGTACTTGTTCATACCGCCTTGAAAGTGGGGTCACAGGTGGACAGAGTGGTGAAGAAGGCATTCAGCATGCTTGGTTTCATTGGTCAGAACACTGAATACAGAAGTTGGGAAGTCTTGTTGAAGTTGTACAAGACATTGGTAAGGCCACACTTGGAATGCTGTGTACAGTTCTGGTCACCCTTTTATAGAAAGGATATTATTGAACTAAAAAGAGTACAGAAAAGATTTACTAGCATGCTATCAGGACTTGATGGTTTGAGTTATAAGGAAAGGCTAGATAGATCAGGACTTTTTTCTCTGGAGTGTAGAAGGCTGAGGGGTAATCTTATAGAGGTTTATAAAATAATGAAGGTCATAGATCAGCTACTTAGTCAAATCTTTTTCCAGGGTAGAGAAGTCTAAAACTAGAGGACATAGATTTAAGATGAGAGGGGAAAGATACAAAAGGGTCCACAAAGGTAATTGTTTCACACAGAGAGTGGTGGGTGTCTGGAATAAGCTGCCAGACATAGTACTAGAGGCAGGTACGATTTTGTCTTTCAAACAGTATCTAAACAGTTACGTAAGTAAAATGGGTATAGAGGATATGGGCCAAGTGGCAACTGGGTCTAGCTTCAGGGTTTAAACAAAAGGGCAGCATGGACAAGTTGGGCCGAAGGGCCTGTTTCCATGCTGTAAACCTCTATGACGCTATGTTACAGCGTAGGAACAAAGAGCTGAAGATAGCACTGGTGGCCTGATTTCAGCCAGTTTCACCAGCAAGTGATGACTATAGGAGAGTCCAAAGCAGGAAGAAATTTTCAGAAAGGAGAGGGGGTGTTGGAGACCAATGCCCACTGGTTTGTTTTCAGTGCAGTTTTGATGGGCTAAATGGCCTCCTTCTGCATTGTAGGGATTCTATGATTTTATAACAAATGTGACCTTATCTTCTGAACCACCAAAGGTCCCTTTAAAGATCTCTTGTTTAATGACTAAGCACTTAAAGTAACTAAGTACACCTTTCAGAGTACAAAATGTGGTCAGCCTAGACAAATAAAAGCCTGAAGCAGTTAGGCCTCCTATTTGCATTTGTAATGGGCCTAAAACCAGTTCAGACATATTCCCTGAGTGGTTACTGAGCAACCTGATCCGATATAGCAGAAACATAATATCTCTCTTTCTGCCATATTGGACACTTAGACATCTAAGGTAAATGGGCAGGGGGTAATCGCATTTGGAGAGTATAGTACTTTGAAAAATAAAATTATTTCCTTATTACTTGAGTTCATCTATGGAATCCAATATATATAAAACAAATGCACTTTCTCCAGAATGTCAACCAACAATCAAAAAAATCTGGTTACACTATAATATACTACTAGGTTGATGTCAAACAAACATGGCCGAGCTTTTTGCCTTCATGAGCCGCCAAAATGATTGCCACTGAATTTGAGGGTTGTATAATCATAGAGTCATATAGCACAAAAGAAGGACATTTGTCTTATTATGCCTATTCTGACTCTCTGAAGGAGTTGCCTTTTACAAAATCACAGTTTTTTTTTACAGAAGAGAAGGCATTTCAGGCTTACTTGTTGGCACTAGGAGCAATTTACTTAGTGCCATTCTCCTACCTTCTTCTCATAATCCTGCACATTCTTTCTTGTGAAATAAGTCTAATTTCCATTTGAATGTTTTAATTGAACGTGCCTCCACCACATTCTTGGGCAGTGTATTTCAGACCCTAATTGCTCTCTGCGTGAAAAAGTTTTTGCTCATATTGTGTTTGCTTCTTTCGCAAATTACTTTAAATCTGTGCCCCCTCGTTCTCGATCCTTTTGAATGGGAACAGTTCCTCCCTATCTACTTTTCCAGCCCCCTCATGATTTTGAATACCTCTATTTAATCTCTACTCAGCCTTTGCTTATCCAAGGAAAGTAGTTCTAACCTCTTCCATTGTTTTTCTAAGTGAAGTTCCTAAGTCAAGTTCCTTTATAAGACCCTTGTCAGACCCCACTTGGAGTACTGTGCGCAGTTCTGGTTGCCTCAGTATAGGAAGGATGTGGAAGCTATTGAGAGGGTGCAGAGGAGACTTACAAGGATGTTGCCTGGATTGGGAGGCATGCTGTATGAAGATAGGTTGAGGAAGCTGGGACTCTTCTCCCTGGAGAGACGAAGGTTGAGAGGCGACCTGATAGAGGTTTATAAAATGTTGAGAGGAATAGATAGGGTGGATTCTCAGAGGCTATTTCCCCGGGCTGAAATGGTCGCTACGAGAGCACACAGATTTGAGGTTCAGGGAAGCAAGTACAGAAATGTTAGGGGTAAGTTTTTCACTCAGAGGGTGGTGAGTGAATGGAATCGGCTGCTGTCGGTGGTAGTAGAGGCGAACTCGCTGGGGTCTTTTAAAAGACTTCTGGATGAGTATATAGGATATAATGGGATTGGGGGTTATAGATAGGTCTATGGCTTGGTAGGTACAGATGTGATCGGCGCAACTTGTGGGCCAAAGGGCCTGTTTGTGCTGTAGTGTTCTATGTTCTATGTTTTATTCCTGAAACTATTCTGGTATCTCTTTCCTGCACCCTCTTTAATGTCTTCACATCCTTTCTGAAGTGTGGCACCCAGAACTGGACACAATACTCCAAATAAGGCCAAACTATTCAAGTTCAATATAATATTTTTACTCTTATACTCCAAAAGTAAAGCCCAGGATCCTGTATAATTTAATAACCATGCTCTCAACCTCTCCTGCCACCTTCAATAACTTATGCATATTTATACCCAGGTCCCTCTACTTCTGTGCACAATTCAGAGTTGTACCCCATATTGTCTTTTTATTTTCTTCCTATCAAAAGTTCATATTTCTTTGCATTGAACTTCAACTGCCACCTGTCCACCCATTCCACCAACCTGTCTGTCCTTTTGATAATCTACACTATCCTCCTCAGAGTTCACAATGCTTTCAACTTTCCCACCATCCAAAAGTTTTGAAATCATGCCATCGACACCAAGGTCCAGGTCATTAGTATTGCCCCATTCCCTAATGCCCTGCAATTTTTTTAACATTAGCACTTCCATCAGTTTATCAAAACACTGCAAACTTTTTGAGTATTTGATGATTATTCTTATGAATAATGAAATGGTCTCCACATTTTTTGCAAATAGTATTAGAATAAGTTTGCTGAGGAACAATTGGCCAGGTGGTTAACATTGAGACTGAGTGTCTTGGGGTTAGAAGAAGATATAAAGGAGATTGTCAAATGGCCAGATAAGTGGCAAATGGAATTTAACCCTGAAAAGTGTGAGGTGATGCTCTTTGGAAGGAGTAATTTGACAAGAAAGTATACTATGAAAGGTCTAACAATGCAAAGTTGTAAAGAACAAAGGGACCTTGGTGTGTTTGTCCATAGATCTCTGAAAGCAAAAAGGCAGGTTAATAGGTGGTGAAAAAAGCATATGATACATTCACCTTTATCAAACGGGGTATCAATTACAAAAACAGAGAGGTCATGATGGAGTTAACACAACTTTGATGAGGCCACAGCTGGAATACTGTATGCAGTTCTGATTGCCACATTACGGGAAGGACATGAACGCACAGGAAGGAGTCCAGAGGAAATTCACCAGGATGTTGCCTAGGATGAAACCTTTAAATTATAAAGAGAGATTGGATAGGCTTAGGTTATTTTTTCTGGAGCAGAGAAAACTGAGAGGTGTTCAAAATTATGAAGGGCATGGACATGGGGAATAGGGAGCAGCTATTCCCTTTAGTTCAAGGGTCAGTTATGAGGGGACACAATTTAAAAGTGAGCGGTAGGAAGTATGGGAGGATTTGAGGAAAATCTTTTTTTATTCAGTGGGTGGTGAAAGTCTGGAATTCACTACCTGGGAGGGCAGTGGAGGCAAGATGCCTCACATCCTTTAAAAAGTATCTGGATGAGTATTTAGCATGTCATAAAATTTTGGGCCAAATGGTATTAGGTGGGTAGGTCGGGACTTCTCAATGCGTCTGTGCAGACTCAATGGGCTGAAGAGGATTCTGCAATTCTGTAAATTCAAGCACGTATTGTTTTGTTGCCTGTTCTTCCTGAAAGGTCTCATTTTGGATATCACAACGTTCTTGATGCACTGAATTGCTGCAGCATCTCAAGATCTTTTATCTTAAGGTGCTGGGATTGTTAACTTTAATCATTTCACGAAGATGTAGTAATAAAAGTACTGAAAGGACCCAGGCATAAAGTCTCCTGGGTCTTGTTAACCATGATGTGGAGATGCCGTCGTTGGACCAGGGTAAACACCAGGTTAAAATCCAACAGGTTTATTTGATAGCACAAGCCACTGACTTCAAAGCATTGCCCCTTCATCAGCCTAGTAGGATTTCAGCTCACAAACAGGCCATATCAAGACAAACTTTATTTTGTAAATTGAGTTTGTGTCTTTATATGCCCTGTTTGTGAACACAACTCCCACTCACCTGATGAAGAGACAGTGCTCTGCAAACTAGTGACTTGTGCTATCAAATAAACCTGTTGGACTTTAACCTGGTGTTATGAGACTGCTTACTGTGTTACATTGTTAAGTCATGAGACTAAACAAAGCCATATTCAGAAAGTAATTATGCAGTGACCTTTTGCTGATGAAGCTGCATTACTGAAGTAGAAAAAAATAAAAACAATGCATCTGATTAATCTCTTCTTATTCATAGATAACTTTCCAACCATCACAGTGTTATTAATAACATTCATTAACTATCAATATTATCTACCATTTAAATACTACAAAATACAAGAAAAATTATTTGTAAAGCAAATTTTCATTATGATATCTTGATTATGAATACTTCTCTACTTGTGTCACCTCCCTGAAATACATATCTGAATTATACTAGACTATGTGAAAAAATGGTTATCAAATTTGTTTAGTTTGGAGAGAAAGGACAGGGGTCTAGAGATTGATTTTGTTGCTGTTTTTATTTCTCACAACTACTAAACTGTGAGATTTAAATGCAGTGCTGTAATTATGCTGTACTATAATAGGTAAAGGTTTACAAATATTATTTTCACAAAGGTTGTTCCCCATTATATCAAGAATGTACTTCCAAAGGTGCAGTTATTTTGTCCTGCTGGCTGCTAAATAGGTTTCTGTCATACCATTATTATAGGATTACTTCAGGGATACACAATAATCATCCTAGAACTATAGGAGCCTTATTGAACCTGAAAATTAAACTGTGCTGATTAAACTGAAAATTTTGCTGTTAGCATTTGTAAATAATACCAAATGAATTACTTTGAGGAACTACTAGATAAAACTGTGAGCAACATGGTGGCGCAGTGGGTGGCACAGTGGTTAACACAGCTGCCTCACAGTGCCAGGGTTTGATTATTGGCTTGGGTCACTGTCTGTGCGGAGTCTGCATGTTCTTCCATGTCTGTGTGAGTTTCTTCCAGGTGCTCCAATTTCCTCCCACAGTGCAAAAGACAGTGCTGATTAGGTGCATTGACCGTGCTAAATTCTCCTTCAGCATACCTTCATTGCAGTGTTAATGTAAGCCTACTTGGCACACTAATAAATAAATCTTTACTTTTAAAAAAAAGCATTTGGCATCTGTGACTGTCGGAATGGTGTACATGGATTATAAAAGTGAGGCTGTTCTCATGAATATTTACAAATTGTTGGTTATAGCTCAGTTGAAAGACTGAAATTCTGAGAATCACACTTTCAGAAGAATAGCGAAGCCAGGAACAGGTACAGAGAGACATACTGGAATTATACTCAGGATGAAAGGTTACATGGAGAGATTAGAGAAGCTGATCTTATTCATCTAATAGCAGAGAAGGGGAGATTTAATAATGGTGTTCAAAATAATGACATTTTAATCCAGCAACAAAAAGAAAGGCTCAGTAACTAAAGAACACAGGTTTAATATCAGTAACCAGAGAACATAGGTTTAAAATCAGTAACCAGAGAAGAGAGATTTAAGATCAGTAACCAAAGACAGATTTAATATCAGTAACCAGAGAACATGGATTTAAGATTGGCTGTGTCAAGGCGAGGTCACATCTGACAAATCTGTTAGAGTTCTTTGAGGAGCTAGGCAAGGAAGTTAGATAAAGGAGAACCAGTGGATGTGATTTATTTAGATTTCCAAAAGGCTTTTGACAAGGTGCTGCATAGGAGACTGTTAAATATATTAAGAGCCCATTGTGTTAAGGTTAACATCCTGTCGTGGACAGGATTGGTTGACTGGCAGAAGGCAGAAAGTGGGGATAAATGAGTCTTTTTCAGGATTGCAGCCAGTGACTAATGGTGCACCTCAACTGTGCTGGGAGCACAACTTTTCACAATATGCATTAATGATTTGGAGGAAGGAGCTGAAGATACTGTTGCTATGTTTGCAGATGATACAAAGATTTATGGAGGGATAAATAATATTGAGGAAGTAGGGGAGCAGCAGAAGGACTTGGACAGGCTAGGAGAGTGAGCAAAGAAGTGGCCAGCTGGCTGGCTCTCTAACATGGGATGATGGCAGGTGAAAAACAATGTGGAAAAGTGTGAGATTATCCACTTTGGAAGAAGGAATAGAGGAAAACATTACTTTCTAAATGGGAAAATGCTTAGGAAATCAGAAACACAAAGGGACTTGGGAGTCATTGTTCAAGATTCTCCCAAAGTTAATGTGTAGGTTCAGTCGGCAGTTAGGAAGGCAAATGCAATGTTAGCATTCATGTCAAGGGGGCTAGAATACAACAGCAGGGATGTACTTCTGAGGCTGTATAATGCTCTGGTCAGACCCCATTGGAGTAGTGTGAGCAGTTTTGGGCTCTGTATCTAAGGAAGGATATGTTGGCCTTGAAAGGATCCAGAGGAGGTTCATAAGAATGATCCTTGGAATGAAGAGCTTGTCATATGATAAACTCTGGGTCCGTACTCGTTGGGGTTTAAAAGGACGAGGGAGGATATTATTGAAACTTACAGGATATTGCGAAGCCTGGATAGAGTGGATGTGAAGAGAATGTTTCCACTAGTAGGAAAATCTAGAATCAGAGGGCACAACATCAGGATAAAGGGATGATCCTTTAAAAGAGATATAAGGAGGAATTTCTTCAGTCAGAGTGGTGAATCTGTGAAACTCTTTGCCGCAGAAGGCTGTGGAGACCAAGTCATCGAGTGTGTTTAAGACAGAGATAGATAGGTTCTTGATTAATAAGGGGATCAGGGGTTATGGGGAAAAGGCAGGAGAATGGGATGAGAAAAATATCAGCCATGGTTAATGGTGGAGCAGACTCGGTGGGCCGAGTGGTCTAATTCTGCTCCTTTGTCTTATGGTCTTATAGTAACCAGAGAACACGAGTTTAAGATTAGTAGCCAGAGAACATAGGTTTAAGGTAATTAGTTGAAGAATTGGTGTGGACACTTAGCCAGTGAAATTCCTTGTTTCAGAATGTACTGTAAAGTAGGTGGTGGAATCAAATTCGGTAATAACTTTAAAAAGTAAATTGGATCTACACTTATATAAAGAAACATGTAGTGCTAAGGATAGAGTAAGGGAAGGTGGGATTAATTTAATGGCACTTCCAAAGAACTTAACAATGTTAGAATAGATCCAATGACCACTTCCTGTGCTATAAGAATAGTTGGGCTGAATTATTTGAAATGCTGTGGCTTCTCCACCACAGCTAAAGAGTCAGAGGGTGGACCATTCAAGAAAAGAATGGCTGCCCCATAGCTAACTAATGGTCAATTGTTTGTTAATAGATTAGAAATGGAATTTTCTCCTGACAGAGAGAACATCAAACTGCAAACAATCAGAGCCTGCTGCGCCACTGCAGTCTCTGCTAGTACTACACCCAGAGCTTGAGGAGGAGTTCAGTGATGGATCAGAACTTGGTCCCATTTGAGGGCTGGCAAAGTGGGGGGAGAGCCATTGCCAGGAATAGTGAGTCCGTGGGGAGGGGGAATCTGGGTTTGGTGACATCTCAATGTGGGCCAATTAACAAGGGGCACCACCTATTCACCATCACCCCATGTTCGGGAACTAGCCAGCTGGCTACTTGACAAAGCGCCCTCCAGCGGCTATGGGGTATGGTCCTCTCATGATGAGTAATTGCTCACTTAAGAGTTGCAATTGGTCCACTGGTTGGTGGCTCACCTGTTGCCACACCTGCCACTTATAAAATTGGTGAGGAGGCAGGGGTACACGGATAGGTGGTAAACTGCCCATTGTATTTAACTTGTCCTCTCCGCCTTCAAATCTACCAACGTGGAACATTAAATCCAGCCTTGTGATCCTATGAGCTTAATCTGTGCTCCAATTTTCACTGGCAGGAATACACATCCTCTCTCATGAGTTGATAGCAGGTCAAGTACCACGCACTCAGAAAATTTATGCAGTTAATCAAATCTAATCATGCAGTTTAGATGTACTGCAATTAAAGTGAAGTGAGAGAAGTCAGAGTTAAAGACAATAAGTACATTACTGCTTAATAACCCAACCCCATACTTCCCCCGGCTATTTTGTAAACACTAAAATGGGAAGCTGCGTTAATAATAGATAATATGGAGGTAGAAGACATGGACGTAACTAAGACTGAGGAGTGAGTTTTGGAAGCAAGGAGGAATAAAGTGGGGTTTAACACAGTGGTGGGTGCCCTGAGGGGTACAGCCAACCTCAATGAGTTAAAAGTGAGACTCCTGCCCCTCAGGAACAGGGTCCCACTCTCTAAGCTACCAGTCCACCTGATCCAGTCCCAAAGTGCCAGAACATTATAATGGCCATTGCTGGGACTATGAGGAGTCCCAAGAGGAATAGATGATGGATAGTGGACTTTAGGTGAATCCGGGCATTTTGGTTTTCAGTGACTCCAGCACGTAGTCAGGTGGTGGGAGGAGACCAGGGAGATCAGGTTTTATAGGCATGCCAAGCAGGGGGGCACAAAAGGGAACATGATCCTGGGAGTATGCCACAAATGGGCACAACAGACTCCCCCAAAAGAGAAACTCAGCCCCCACTTCTTACCCATCTCTAACCTTTGCAATGAAACTTTCCAAGCTGCTTGACATTCCCACTTCTCAACCAAAGCCGTATATTATTGCAGCAGAGATGGAATGACATCCTCAATTGGCCGTGTGAGAACCTAGATTGGCCAAAAGATGGGAACACTTCCGAATCATTATCCCTCCCCCCACCCATAATATGGGAACAGGTCAAAGGAAGGCAATCCAATCAAATAGGATGAAGAGGGCTGCAAAATTTGCTTATAACATATTTATATTTGAAGTGCATAAATATATGAGAGTATATCTAATTGGGAATTCAGCAAAATTGTCTTACTGAAGAGTGGTAAGAAGGAGAATGAGGATCACAGAGAGTAGTTGAAGCCAGCAGGACCTATAGAAGCAGGCTTGCATGGAGAATAAATAATCAGTTGTGTTAATTAATCTGTTTCTGTGTCGTGACTCAAAGTCAAAAACTTAATGCCTCAATCTAGCAGTGTAGAGAGTTGAAGCTTTGACTCTCTTTTAGGGGTAGACCTCTTCCAGCAAGTTAGCTGTCCAGTGAATCCCAGGTAGAAGAAATCCTTTTAGCCAAGCCAACTCCATACTTGAGGCAATCTTTAGCAAAAGCAGATTGTCCCCTTTACAAACTAATACTGGAAAATTTAGTTGTCAGCCTATTCCTTGGCCTATATCCCAACCAGTCCCTTTCTTTGCATTCTTACCTGGCTGAAAGACTCAAAGAAACTGGGCACTATGAGTCAGTAAGGCAACCAATAATAGGAAAAAACAGTCTAGCAGGCAGAGGAAATGAATACAGATGGTAACCATGTTTAAAATATGCTGCTCTTTTGCAAAGATTCATGGAGGAAGGAGCTATGCAACAACCCAAAAAACCCTATGATGGGTGTATACAAGTCAGTTTATAATTATTTTGTAAATTGAGTTTGTATCTTTATATGCCCTGTTTGTGAACTGAAATCCCACTCACCTGACGAAGGAGCAGCGCTCCGAAAGCTAATGGCTTTTGCTACCAAATAAACCTGTTGGACTTTAACTTGGTGTTGTGAGACTCCTTACAGTCCGGGTTCAGACAGGCTTGGTCTTGTCTGACTATGGGCTGGATTTTATGGCCTTGGCTTGGGCAGGACTGGAAATTCCTGCCCGAGGTCAACAGAGATTTCTGTTGTCAGACCCACGCCCGCGCCGATTCATGGTGGGTGAGGTGGTAGAGTTCTGACCGATGTCTCTTTACAGTCACACTGCTGACAGTCACAAGCTGATTCAGTCATCAGTGTCACCTATTTGGATTGGTTTGTCGCTGCCTGCATATCCAGGTCCTAGCATTAGGGGAAAGATACATATTTTCATCAGCTTTTCCCTGAATATAATTGGATTTTGAATCAGTAAATAGGTTTACAGCCTGCAAAGTGCTTTTTTTTTTGTTTCCTTGCTGTTTTTTTCCCCAATTGGAAAAGGTGATATGATCTGCCAGGAATGCAGTCCACATGATGTATGCACAAATAATCTTCTAACACTGCCATAGAGCATATGTGACTTTACGGTAGGAGCAATATTATGCACCTGAGAGACTGTCTGGCATCTAATTTGCATGTCAGTTAGACAGTATACAATTTTCTATGGAGGCTGCAGCTTTACCTGTCAAATCTCAGCTGCCCCCACCTATTTTGATAACAGTTAACTCCTCAGGTTCCAGTAACAGCTCAAATTGAGCCCTGGGAATTGTCAGTGCAGGTGAGGCCACAAGCAGAGTGAAAAATCAGGAATCTTACATCTGCACCAGCATCTGGTTTGGTTTAATGCCAGATCTCATTAAAATACCTATTAGAGGCATGGGATCTGGGGCTTTGGGGGCACATATTTAACATTCTCTGAGAATTTCACTACATTGCTCTGTTGGTGAGTGCCTTTCTATTGTGCCAAGAAATGCCAGAGCAGAAGGTAGGCCCATCTGTGCAGCTGCTCCTAGAACCTCTCTTCGGGCCAATTCAATCACATCTGAAAACAGACTCACAGGAGGCAGAGGCCCCGTGAAGTTGGTGCTGGGACCTCACTGTAATGATTCTGCTGTGCAGCCAGCACCATATCTGTGGTGCACGGGCTGAATGCCTTTTGATTTGTCCAGAAATCACTTTCTCTAAACCTATGGTAGACAGTATTGTCTAACCTTTAACCCTGTAGAACCTTAGTTAGATTGTATTGGGAATTTCGTGTTCAATTCTGGTCACCACACTTCCAAAATGATGTGGAGGCTTTGGAGAGAGTACAGAAAATATTTATGGAGGGCATTAACTATGAGGAGAGGTTGGAGAAAATTGGTTTGTTCTCATTGGAACAACGGAGGTTGAGGAGCAATCTGATAGAAATCTGTTAAGATTATGAGGGGCATGGACAGAGTGGATCGTCAGAAGCTTTTTCCCAGGGTGGAAGAGTCAATTACCAGGGGGCATAGTTTAAGGTGTGAGGGACTAGGTTTAAAGGAGATGTACGAGACAAGTTTTTTTACACTCGGTAGTGGGTGCCTGGGACTCACTGCCAGGGGAGATAGTGGAAGTGGATATGATAGTGAGTTTTAAGGGGCATTTTGACAAATACATGAATAGATGGGAATGGAGGGATATGGTCCCCGGAAGGGTAAAGATTTTAGTTGAGTAGCATAGTTGGTGCAGGCTTAGAGGACTGAAGGGCCTGTTCCTGTGTTGTAATTTTCTTTGCTCTTTGTTCTAAAGGGGAAGTACATTCTGGCTGAATGGCCTCCTTCTGTAGGGGTTCTATGATTCTATTCAATGAATCTATGATTAAGGACCATAGAAGCTGCTTGGAAAATTGTCGGAAAAGGCCCAGGAAGGCTACCAGGATTCTCTGATGCAGCATTGCAGGAACTAGCCCACACGGTGGATAGGAGGAGCAGGTTCCTGTTTCCTATCCTATCCCCAACCCCATTAGCAGAAAACACTCCAAGCAACTTTAGACATTTCAGTAAAAATATTACATATCACATGTACAGGTATATTTGATTTGATTTATAATTGTCACATGTATTAGTATACAGTGAAAAGTTTGTTAGGTGTGTTCAGGAGGGTTTCCTGACACAGCACGTGGATAAGCCTACGAGAGGAAAGGCTGTACTTGACTTGGTGTTTGCTAATGAACCAGGACAGGTGTCAGATCTATCGGTGGGAGATCATCTCAGGAATGGTGCTCGTAATTCCATCTCCTTCATGATAGTATGGGAAAGAGATAGGATTAGACAGGATAGGAGAGTGTTTATCTGGAGTAGGGGGGAATATGAAATCATCAGGCAGAAAATTGGACAGGTAAACTGGGAGGAGGTGTTCTAGGGGAAAAGTACTGAAGGAAGGTGACGGATTTTCAAGGAATGTTTGTCTGGCGCTCTGCGCGACAACCATGGTGCACAAAGGTTGTGATGAATCTAGTCAGGAAGAAAAGAAAGGTGTACAAAAGGTTCAGAGAACTGGGAGATGTTAAGGATCTAGAGGAGTATAAGGCTTGTAGAAAGGAGCTTAAAAAGCAAATTAGGAGAGCCAGAAGGGGTCATGAGAAGGCCGTGGCAGGTAAAATTAAGGAGAATCCCAAGGCGTTCTATAAATATGTGAAGGGTAAAAGGATGAGAAGTCAAGGGATTGGACCTTTAAAAGGTGAAGGTGGGAAAGTTTGTGTGGAACTGGAAGAAATGACAGAGGTGCTTAATGAGTATTTTGCCTCAGTATTCATGGTGGAAAGTGATCTGGGAGATTGTACTGCAAGCAGCAGACTGAAAAGATTGAGTATGTGGATGTTAAGAAAGAGGATGTGTTGGAACTTTTAAATTCTATCAAGATAATAAGCCGCTGGGACCGGATGGGATGTACCCCAGGCTACTTGGGAGGTGAGGGAAGTGATTGCAGAGCCCCTGGCAATGATCTTTGCATCGTCAATGGAGATGAAGAAGTTCCGGAGGACTGAAGGATTGCCAATGTAGTTCCTATTTTCAAGAGAGGGAACAGGGATAGCCCGGGAAATTACCGACTGGTGAGTCTGACCTCAGTGGTTGGTAAGTTGATGGAGAGGATCCTGAGAGACAGGGCTTATGTGGGACAGGGTTTATATAGGCAGGGGCATGCAATTCCCTACACTTTCTGAAATCGATGACTATCTCCTTTGTTTTACTGACATTAAAGGAGAGATTATTGTTGTCGCACCAGTTTCCTTTCCTGTATTCCGCCTCATCATTGTTTGAGATCCATCCCACTATGGAGGTGTCATATCAGCAAATGTGAAAATCAAGTTTTTCCTACCAAAATGGATAACCTCTGTACGTTAAACTCCATCTGCCAAATTTTCCCCATTCACTCAACCTATCCATATCTATTCGTAATCTTTTGATTTCATTATCACAACTTTCTACCACATCTATTTTAAGTCTATAAGGTTGTTAAGAAGGCATATGGAGTCTTAGCTTTTATTGGTAGGGGGATTGAATTTCGGAGCCGCAACGTCATGTTGCAACTGTACAAAACTCTAGTGCGGCCGCACTTGGAGTATTGTGTGCAGTTCTGGTCCCCACATTATAAGAAAGATGTGGAGGCATTGGAGAGGGTACAGAGGAGGTTTACCAGGATGTTGCCTGGTATGGAGGGCAGGTCTTATGAAGAGAGGCTGAGGGATTTGAGGTTGTTTTCGTTAGAAAGGAGGCGGCTAAGAGGGGACCTAATCGAAACATATAAGATGATTAGAGGTTTAGATAGGGTGGACAGTGATAGCCTTTTTCCTAGGATGGAGAAAGCTAGCACGAGGGGACACAGCTTTAAATTAAGGGGTGATAGTTATAGGACGGATATCAGAGGTAGGTTCTTTACCCAAAGGGTGGTTCGGGAGTGGAATGCCCTGCCTGCAGCAGTTGTAGATGCGCCAAGTTTGGTGGCGTTTAAGAGGTTAGTTGATAAGTATATGGAAGAGAAGGGAATGGTTTAGTTTGGAGGGGCATTGCTTTTTATATCGGTCGGCGCAACATCGAAGGCCGAAGGGCCTGTTCTGTGCTGTAATGTTCTATGTTCTATCTGCAAATTTGGCTATAGTACCTACTATCCCTGCAAATAAAATAGTGTAGATTGTAAATATGTGGGGCCCTGAAGACCAAACACTGTGGCACTCCACTAATTATATCTTGCCAAACCAAGAAAGATCCATTTATTCTGTCTCTGCTTTCTGTTGAATAACCAATCCTCTATCCAAGCTGATAAGTTACTTCTAGCCACACGTGAACTAACACTGTGTATTAATCTTTTGTGTTGCACCTGATCAAATGCTTTCTGGAAGACCAGATACACTATATCGACATGATCTAATCCATTGGAACCATTGCTGTATCCAAGGAATTTTTGAATATTGTAACCAATGAATCCATTATCTTCAACTCATTTCCTTTAACACTCTAGGACGTGGGCCCTCAGGCCCTGGGGACTTATCTGCTTTCAATCTCAAAATGTTTGCTCAGTAGTTTTTCCCTAGTGAGAGTGAAACATAGAGATAAAACATACAAAAGTATAAATATAATTCATTTAGTTGGAATAGAAATTCTTAGGGATGACCATAAAAAGATATATGTCCAATTTATTATTGCACTCAGAATTTCCATTGAAGATTTAAGCAACGTTCCAACTACTTGCTGCTTCATGCATTGTTGTATTCATAACTTCTTAAAATCCTGTGGGAATATTGATTGTAGCTTTTCTATTCACTATGCCAAATTCCACACAATTAGCAACATTTCCATGTAAATCATTTTCTTTTTATTATTCATAGCAGCATTCCATCTACAGATAATCACAGCTTGAACAGTTCAGTTGTTGTTTTGTTTGCTAATGCAAACTCAAAGCTGATCGTTACAAAAGGGGCAGTTTGTTGTTATGATACTGTCATTTTCAGCTTGTAAAATGACTTACTGGATAAAAGGTTTCCCTCTTTCCCTGATAGGTCCTATGTAAAATTAAGTTGACAATCAACCGAGCTCCTTGAAGGCATATGCCAATAAAACTGATGGAAATTTGGATTCTACAAAGGAATGTTCCATGAACAAATGGTGCAAATTAGTTGCTGTGTTCTGAAAAAGCTCCAATAAACGGTGCAGTAGTGTAAAGTGAATGTTGTTGGTATTACTACAGTAGTAAGGTGCAATTAGACTAGAATCATAGAATCCCTACAGTGCAGAAGGAGTCCATTTGACCCAGTGAGTCTGCACAAACCACAATCCCACCTAAGTCCTATCCCCACAATCTGACGTATGTAATCTAGCTAGTCCTCCTGACACTAAGAGGCAATTTAATATGGCTAATCCACCAAACCTGCATATCTTGGGATTGTGGGAGAAAACTGGAGCACCGGGGGGAAACCACCACGGGCAGAAAACGCAAACTCCACATAGACCGTGAACTAAGCTGGGAATCAAACCCTGATCCCCGGCGCTGTGAGGCTAACCATTGTGCCACAGTGCCACTCTGTCACTGGTACAACTAGATTATTAAACAAGTGTTTCTGATACTACTGACTAGTAATTTGCTCTGTTTCACTTCATCTAAATCAAAACTGCTATAATAATCTTGGCTTAAAAAATAAACCCTTTTTTTAAACTATGGTTGTACTAGCAAATTGTAAAAGGGAATTGTTATGGTGAAGAACAAATAAATTCTTAGAGTTAATGAAATAATTGGGGAAATGTTAAAAGAAAATCTACAGAGGCTTATTTCCCTTATTTCTTAATATAAATTTAAAGTCCATTGTGTGTTTTACCAAAGGCAGCATTTGAGGATATTTTCATAGCAGCAAAGTCTAAACCATCATTCCCAGTTTGTCTGCAGCCAGTATTATGAAATCATGGCAGTAGTTGTAAAAATAAAGGAGGTTACGACCTTCTCCACACACCCACCCACACTGCAGTTTAAATCAAATACTTTTGGTGGGAAAACTAAGACCTTTAAACCTTCACTATCAGACTCAATGCACACTCTATTTTTCTGATTGCTAAAAACAATTTGTTTTTTAAAATTTCAAAAAGCACAATATGATAACAACAAGGAATTCTTAGTGTAATTAGCCATTCCCTGGGCAAGTTAATTCCAGAATTTTAACAATCATTCTTTTGTGATTACTGATATGCATCACATGGACAATATGCTGGAGTTCCACTAAAGTATTTTATGTCAATTATTTCAGCATAGTGCCTAAGAAATGTATACAGACTGTGTCTATTTCTATCAGAAGCAAGTGAACTTTCAGCAAAATAATATTGCTGAGTTCAGTAGAGCCATTGCTGCATTCCAATGTTCACTTTTTGTAATTGCTGGTTAACAAGTGGCAGATAGTGTGCTTCAGTTCTCCCATTCCACATTCCACGGGACAGGAAGATGGAGATGCATATTTGCAATTCCCTACACAGTAAACTCCCATGCTATCAGTGGAAAGTAGAGGCAGGGAATTGGCAGGTTGTGCCCAAAGGCATGGAGGAACGATTGTGAGTAATTCACCCTTAGCCACTCTCTGATATCTATTAGCAGGTGGCTTCTCAATGACACTGAGGAGTTATCGGAGCAGATTTCTTCCCCATCCTACAGAGCTGATGAAGGTGTTATCTTTAAAGACGGGGTAATAATAAATTTAAAGAGACAGGAAAGGCATGCATGTGTCTATTTTAAAATGTACACTAATTCAAATTATTGTTTTGTGTTTTTCCTTAGCACTTGATCATAATTATTCTCCGCCATCAAGCCAATACATATGGATTTCAGATCTCTGTTTTCCTTGGTACAATATTAACATAACACTCTGAAACTTCAGAAATCTTGCGGTTGTCTCCTTCACTATCACTAGGGCAAAGTCCTGGGATTTCCTCCCTAACAGCACTGTCAGTATATCTACACCACGTGGATTGCAGCAATTCAAGAAGGCAGTTCACCACCACTTTCTCAAGAGCAATTATGAAAAGGTAATAAACGTTGCCCTAGCACATGAAGTCCACATCCCGTAAATTAATTTTTAAAATATATATATTACAGAACACAATGTTGATAAGGAAAGGAATTTGTATCTGTATAGTGGCTTGAATTTTATAAAAAAAGTAGTCAATGTTATAATGTAGGGGACAGCAAGTTCCCTCAAACAGAAATGAAATAATGATCAGATAATTTGCAATTTAGTGACATTGTTTGAGGGATAAATATTGACTTAAACTCTGGGGAGAACTCCTGGGCCATGTGTTATTGGATTGATTACAATTAGTTTATTGTCACTAACATTCTTCTATCAGTGTATGCAGCAAATCAAATCCATTGTGCATCTTTGTGTTGTGAATTGTTATTTTTGGTGTTGATGCCCATTGCCAGTCCACTGTGGCAAGTTAATTACAATGCACTTGTATTCAGATTGTTCATGTATTATGGGTTTTTTAACCAAGACATATTAAAAGCATTAATGCATATTTCTGTCAATACAATATCCTCTTGTTTAAAATGGACTAGGAAGATGTCAATTTTCATAGCTGTGATGGCAGAAGGCCAATAGTGCGGGTCAAAGATATGCGGGTTAAGTGTATTGGCCGTGTTAATTTGCCCCTTAGTGTCGGGGGATTTATGAAGTAAACATGTAGGATTAACAGAGATAGAGCCCAAGTGAGTGCAGATTTAATGGGCTGAATGGTCACCTTCAACACTGACATGATTCTATGATAGTAAAAGGCCTTCAGATTCCCCAACAGAAGATAAGGAATCGGTCACCTTGAAGCAGGTATTTAGCTTAATAAATAACTACTTCCATTCAGGCATTTAAGGCCATTTGTGCACTGTGCATAACAAAACAGCAAATGTGGTGTCTGTGAAGAAATATTCCCTCCAGCTGAGGTGAGAGTAAGGTTTGTGCATGAAAAAATCATTTGAAGGTCTTCTATTACTTGTTGGCAAAGGTAGGCAGAAAATTTAAGATACATTGCAAAAGAAAAATTCCTCCTTTACTGTCAATCACATTTAAAAGTCACTTTTGTGTTTCAGATTCTCCTGTCTTTGTAGGGCTTTGCATCATTCCCTACTAAATGGCTCAGATAGATTAACTGTCACTGGGTCTTCTAAAAGCCAAACCACTTATTCAAGAATATCATGAATGGAAATTTCTACTCCATTTCCTCTCTGATTTATTACTTCTACCAACACTGTTAAAAATAAAAATTCAGAACAATTTGGTGTCTTTTTTCAGAGATTTTTAGTAACCCACCACGTGTTGTCAATCTCGTGCAATAAACATTTGAACCTTTTTATACCAAATATTCATATGTCATAAAAACAGAAAATACAAGAGCACTATTATGGGTCTTTGTGATGCACTCTCAGCCGTTGACTTTACCAATGTTTCAATACACTGCACTCATCTGACCCCTAATTTTGTAATATTGAAGAAGTACAAAGTCCTACTATGTTATTCGGTCACTGGCAATTATACCAATGGAATGCACAGGCATGGGCTTCAGTCAGCTTGAATGTATGATATCAAAAGTGGAAGTAAAAGCATAGTGAGGTCCTATTATATTCAGTAAGTCAGCAGAAACTCAAATATGTTTAGATCCAGACAAGCGTATGTGCGGAATGAATATGTGGTAGTGAGTTTGAAATAAGTTGGAAACTCAGACTGAATTTGTTTATGATCTGAAAGTTGTTTGTGTCAGATCTTTAAGGCAGTCATTTTAGAGGTAGAAACACAAGACTTGCATATAAATTGAATTGTACCTTTAAAGAAATTAAAAGTTACAAACTTCACAATTTATCAAAATTTTTCAATCCGCATAGATTCCCAGCTTGAGTCTCTGTCTTTGTGGAGTCAGTATATTCTCTCCGTGAATGCATTAGTTTCTTTTGGCTGTTCCGGTTAGACATATTGACCATGATAAATTCTCTCTCAGTGTACCCAAACAGGCACCAGCATGTGGTAACTAGAGGATTTTCACAGTAACTTGATTGCCGTGCTAAAGTAAGCCTACTTGTAACACTAATAAATAAATTAAAATAAAGTATTAAAGCATAAATTAAAATGAAATAAAGCATTAATTTAACACATTAAAAAATCACAGCTGATATTGATAATTTGCATTGAAATTACAATGCATGGAATGATATTTTTATAGAATCTTTAGTTTGACTGCACAATGCATGAACAACATTGTGATAAAGTTTAACATCTTTACTAAACATTCTTGTTTTAACCATGCTTCTGTTTAAATCAGCATGATTGAAAGTATCTACTTTGCTTTCTATGTTATCAATTTTCCACTCCCTAAATTCAAAGTTCTTACTGCTGCCAAACTGAATGTGGCTATAACACCAATCTGGACACACAATGTACAAATTCCACAAAGAAAGAAATAAGTTAACACCTCATCCCTGGTGATGGCAGGAGTCATTGATAGGATCATTAAGCAATAGCTAGTCATCAATAAGCTGTTCATTATCACTGTTCATGTTCTGCTGAGCTTCTTCACTTTAGACTTGTCACAACCTTGATAAAGATGATAAATGAAACTAATAAATCCAGAGGAAAGGTGAGAACTGCTATCCTCAAGTTCAAGGCACCATTTAACCAAAGGAGCCTTGGCAAAATGTATCTTAATGTGGATCAAAGTGAAAATCCTTCAGTGGAGTTCTGCTTGACATAAAGAAAAACAGTTGTAGCTGTCAGAAGCCAATGATTACAGATTCAGGACATCACTGGAAGAGTTTTTCAAGCAGGCATTCATACCCAATCATCCTCAGCTGCTTCATCAATTACTTTTCCTCCAGGAGCAGAGCTGCCACTAACAATTCCAGTCTCCAGTTCCAATCACAATACCTTCAATAACAAAACAATCCATGGAAGCCTCCAGAAGCCCAATATTCTTAGGATGAAATGTGAAACTAATATAAACGCCACTGTCAGGTATTGGAACAACCTGGTGTGTAAGTCTGGGGGGCACAGTCAGTACAAGATATGATGTAAGTCCAGGAGTGTAGTGAGTATAGGCTGTGATGTAGGCCCAAGAATGCAATGAATATTAGATGTGGTGTAGAGCCAGGAATGCAGTGAGTATAAGATGTGGTGTAGAGCCGACAATGCAGTGAGTATAAGATGTGGTGTAGGCCAGGGAGCATGGTGAGTATAAGATGTAATGTAGGCCAGGGAGCATGGTGAGTATAAGGTATGATGTAGGCCAGGAAGCACAGTGAGTATAAGATGAGATGTAGGCCCGAGAGTTCTTGAGTATAAGATGTGATGTAGATCCGGGATGCAGTGAGTCTAAGATGTGGCGTAGGCCAGGGACCACAGTGAATAATAAAATGTGATGTAGACCTGGAAATGCAGTGAGTATAAGATGCGATGTAGGCCAGGGACTACAGCAAATATAACATGAGGTGTAGGCCCAGGAGCACAGTGAGTATAAGATGTGGTGTAGGCCCAGGAGCACAGTGAGTATAAGTTGTTGTGTAGGCCAGGGAGCGCAATGGGTAAAAGATATGGGGTAGGCCTGGGGAGCACAGTGAGTATAAGTTGTGGTGTAGACCCGGGAGTGCAGTGAATATAAGATGAAGTGTAGACCCAGGAGCACAATGAGTAAAAGATAGAGGGTAGGCCTGGGGAGCACAGTGAGTATAAGTTGTGGTGTAGGTCAGGGAGCACTATGAATAATAAAATGTGATGTATACTGGGGAGCACAGTGAGTATAAAATGGTGTAGGCCCAGGAACATTGTGAATATAAGATGCAGGGTAAGCCCGGGAGAACATTGAGTATAAAATGGGGTGTAGGCCTGGGAGCACTGTTAGTATAAGATGTGGGGTAGGCCTGGGGAGCACCATGAGTATAAAATGTCATGTATGCCCAGGAGCACATGAATGTAAGATATTGTGTAGGCCTGGCAGTGCAGTGAGTATAAGATGTAGTGTATACCTGGGAGTGCAGTGAATATAAGATGTAGTGTAGGCTCGGGAGCACAGTAAATATAGGATGTGGTAGGCCCAGGAGCACAGTGAATATAAGATGTGGTGTACAACTGTACAGCAAGAACAAAAAACAGAGAGCAAAAATTAATCAAAAAGCAATGTCACGGAGCAAGGGATAGATTGATGAGTATTATTTTATTTTGGTCAATGAGAGACGGGATTAAACACAAAGCTGAGAACTTGCTATTAACTAAATAAACTGATTAATTAGTAAAACTGTAACTGACAAAGCTGATTTAACTAAGTCCATGATGAAGGAGCTGTAGAAAATTCTGTCTATTCTCCTATTGAATCTCGTATCATTAACACTATTTCTATCATCGTCCTGTCTTCCTGTGGAGTTGAGCCATATGTGATGCCATAGATTTAGTTCTAGCTGTATTCCCCAGGGAAGCCATCACTGATTGCAGTTCAAGATGCACTCAGAGAACTCCTGCACTTTCTGTGTTCTCCTGAAGTCACTCTCTGCCTGCACATCATTCAACTATGGGATACCACTGCTAGGATCCTGCTGTCCTCTCTCACTTTAATCAGTGATGATTTCTCTGGACAGTGCAGCTACAGCCAAATCTGTGGCATCACATATGGCTCCAGTCCACAGGAAGGCAGAAGGAAGATAGCAATGATGACATCCATCAGGAATTTGCTTGGAGGTGTACCTGACTGACCACTGTGACTTGTGTGGGATATCAGTGGAAAGACCAAGGTTAAAATGGCTGATTCTAATTCTTTCAAGAAAATTCCTAGTGCACATTTCTATATTCCCTATACTTTCTGAACACACAAGTGCAAGAAAAGAAATAAATCATTCAGCTTAAATGCCTCACTTTCCAATGTTACGATTTATATAAGTTTGGCATTGCATTTATCAATTTTATTCAATGGGTTAACTTTGACAACAACAGAACAGCAACTATTATCATAAAGACACTGTTGTGACATGGTCTTTCTCATATCATTTGCTTGTATGAGCAGTCTAAAAATTCAGCTTCCCACTGTCGGAAGCAGTAACCATGATACAACCGCCTACAGATGGTTCTGTGCCTTCAAAGGCTTGTGAGTCTGTGTTGTGTTTATTGTAACATCTTTTAGGGTAAAAAGGCTTTGCCACCCAAAAATACATCTGTTATCTTAGTTACAACGTTATAGAATCTTTCAGGATTTTTTATAAAAAAAGCTAACCTTTTACAAAATCAATATGTCAAAGAGAATTACATAGGTTTATAAGCACTTTGATCTGATGTTTGAGGTCTCTGCAGCTCTAGGCTAACAAGAAAGATGCTTGTCTAATGGCATTGCTGGCATGTTTCTTCTGTTCTTTTATGGTTCTTTTCTCCAGGAAGGTGGGTAAATGAGCCTCAGACTGAAAAGCAGCAGAGGAAGTTGGGTGAAAAGGTCACTGGTTGATGATGACTCTTGAGGCTGGAGGACAAAATTCCAACTATATTATTCTTTCTTTTTGCTTACTATTGTAAGGTAGTTCTGCAAATTGGTCACACAATGCAAGTCAATACTTCAGCCTTTTGCATGAGACTTTGCAAGCAAAATCTTTTACCCAACCCTCCATTTACTTTTTTTTTGCCAAATTTAGCAAGGATAGTAATTGCTCCAGCTCAGCTAATTCTAAACCATTAATTCCTCGTCACGGTGCACGTTATATTTGTTAATTTATGTCCTGTCAGTGCAGAGATAATGAATCACTTCATGACTAAAATGTACAGTAATTCCTTGTCATGCTAAAGTGCTAGAATTGGGTACAAATTATTACCCATTTCTGTGATGGCAAACAACCTGACTTTACTGCAGTGCTGTAAGTTAGGTGAGATACATTATAATAGAAAGCAATGAAATGAACCAAAACCTATGTTTCAAATGGAAGCTGTGACAACAGTGACTATTGTAAACATTGCCAATGGAGACTATGCTATTTTGTGCGACATAAAAATCAATCTTACTGAAAAAGACTGAAATTTAGTTTACTTATCACTGCCCTTAATAGCTAACCCTAGTCACAGGTCTGCACAAATTGTGTACATCCCTTCATTGCAGTGTTAATGTGAGCCCACTTGTGACGCTAATAAATAAATTTTAAACTTGCTAGTCTGTTGCCATCAGGTTTTCAATCCATACAAGATTTCACTGCACATTTCATAAGAAAGAGCAAAGAACAGCACAAGAACAGGTCCTTCAGCCCTCTAAGCCTGTGCCGATCATGGTGCCCTAACTAAACTAAAAAATACCTTCTGCCCTTACTTGGACCATATCCCTCTATTTCCTCCCTATTTGTGTACCCAAATACAAGAGTATTAAAAGCAGGAGGAGAAACAGGCTACTTAGACCCTCAAATCTGCTCCACTAATCAATAAGACCATGGTTAATCTGCCTTAGTTTCATTTTCCTGCCTATCTATATAACCCTGAACTCTCTTGTCAATAAAAATTCTGTCTCAGTCTTAATATATTCAATAACCCTGCCTCCACTGATTTCTAGGAAGAGAATTCCCAAGATTAACAAAACTCAGAAGAAATTTCTCCTCATTTCAATCTTAAATAGGAAGCCCATTACTTTAAATCTGTTACCCCTCGTTCTGCATTCCCCCATGAGGAAAAAAATCCTCTCAGCATCTACTCCCAAATCCCCTTAGAATCTTATTTGCTTCAATAAGATCACCTCCTAATTCTTCTAAATATGAAAGGGGATAGGCCCAACTTTCTCAACCTTTCCTCATAAGACAACTCCATCCTAGAAATCAACATAATAAACTTTTTATGAACTGCCTTCAGGGCAAGGATAACTCTCCTTAAATAAGCAGATCATGGGTCAGATTTTCATTATCAAAGCGGATGGCTAGAATCAGAAAGTTTTCCAAAACAGCAGACCCATCTCAATAGATCCAATTTTTGCTGGAGGAAAAGGGGGCAGTGTGGGGATAGGATAGAGTTAGGCCTGCCCCCACAAAAACAGAATGGAGTGGACTACAGGGTTGACCAAATGCTAAGGCAGACTAGTTCTGAGTCCAGCCTTCATTCTCTGAAACTTCCTCCCAGTTGTTTCATTAAATTTTAGGTGTTCTAGCCCTTTCTCTTCACGTTCCACTGGCAGCTCCCACCCATTCCCCTTCTACCTCTGTGTCCACATGCCAGTTATTCCACACATATTGCCTTTTATAGCCCCTAGGTCAATGCAAGGTCAATCCATCCACTACTTTTGGCTCTTACACATGTCATGCCAACTTACCCAGTATTCACCATTGGAGAACCATGTTGAGTTGAAAGAAAATAGAAGCCATCTTCTGAATATTGCAAACAAAAACTCCTGCTCATGAAAGCTCATGCAAAATTTTTAATCCCTTATATTTAAAGCAGCATTTAAATTTGCCCAAAGGCCTATTTCTTTGCAGACATTTTGAGTCCTCCTAACAACTTGCTTTTCCACCAGTCTTTGTATCATTAGCAAATTTGGCTACAGTACACTCTGATCCTTTATCCAAGTCACTAATATAGATTGTAAATAGTTGAAGCCCCATTATTGATCGAATGGCAATCCATTAGTTCTGTCTACTAACCTGAAAATGATCCATATATCCCGAATTGGATTTCTATTAGTAAACTAATCCTCCATCTATGCTAATATATCACCATCAGCATCATGAGTTTTTTATCTTGGGTAGTAATCTTTTATGTTGCATCTTATCAAATGTCTTTTGGAAATCCAAATACACTATTAGTTCTCCTAATAATTCTAATAAATCTGTCCAACATAATTTTCCTGTCACAAAACCATGTTGGTTGTTTTATGATTTTACAAAGTATCCTGCTATTTCTTCCTGAATAAAGGATTCTGGTACTTTCCAATGACAGCCGTTAGGCTAACCGGTTTATAGTTTCCTCTTTTGTATCTCCTTCTTTTCTTAAACAGTGGTGTTACATTTATGATTTTCCAATCAGCTTGAACCTTTCCAGAATCTAGGGAATTTTGGAAGATTGCAAACAATGCATCAACTATTTCTACAGCCACTTCTTTTAAGAGGTGAGGATGCAAACCATCAGGACCAGGGGAATGCAGGCAGTAATGTTGCAGGGCTGCTTCAACTGGAAACGATACTGTAACATAATGAGGGCAAGAGTTGAAGAGGAGAATTCTTGTTATCCTCAATTTCCAACAGCTGTTGTAAAATCCAAACTGTCAAGTTGAGAATTAGTTTTCAGATCTCCCCCTGAGTAATCAGAGTCCTGATACTCTGAGGTGTAAATTAATTCTTTAATTAACAGGCCGAGTTGTTGGTCTCTTGCTGCTGTTTTGCCTTGTCATGGGGGTTAAGATCATTTTTAGCCTTTCTGCTGTCCAAGCTTTTCTTTGTTACTGATGCATTCCTTGTTGCTTGGCAACAATCATTTAGTGAAAGGGTGAATCTCTATGTTTTAGTTTTTTGAGAGATGCTGTTGGAATGTGCCTTTTGGCATTCAGATGCATTAAGTTCTGTTGGCAATATCACATTGTTCATTTCTCACCTTCAGCAGCAATACTTGAAGGTGAATGAAAACATGTATTTTTGCCGGAGGCGCTATCACCCGCTTTATAAATATTGTCACCTGAGGGAAACGGTATTTTCAATATCTGGCTACGAGCAGGTTGACTGCTTCGTACAGAACAGTGGTAGAAAACATTGGGCGGAATTTTCCCCAAAAATCCATCTCATAATGTCCAGAGTACTGAAGTGATCCAAATTGATTTCCAAGGCGCACTTTGCAGTGCAATATCAGTTGCTTTTTTGGAAAGTGACGAGTTTTGCACTTGTACTGGTTGGGTTTGGGGGGGCAGGGAGGGGAAGGGGGAGGTGGACAGTGCCCAAATATGCCAGTAAGCCTGGCTTTAGAGTACCTGGGCACCACTGTGCAAAGATCTCTCAGTGTACTGGGAGACTTCCTCCTTCACCCCATGGTACAAAGCACTCAGGACCCACTGCCCCCCCCCATACCCCCATTTGGCAACATATTCCCCCATCCCCACCCCCACGCAACACGAATCATTGGCATTGGGGCATCAGAGCTCTCCTGACGTACCCCCTCATCATGACCCCTGACATGAACGCCCCTCAGCACCACCCCTAGATAGCCCCCCCATCATAGTCCCCACTCAAGACCCATAACCTTGGCACTTCCCCTGGCACAATGGCAGTACCCAACTAGCATCATCAGGATGTCCAATGGGCACTGTCAGGGTGTCTGATGGGCACCCACAGAATGCAAATTTGGCCCCAACAGTGTGCCAGATGGGTAATGCCTAGCCATGCCCCTAATCAGCAGGAGATTCAATGACTTTCGGGCAAAGTTAAATGCTACTTTAAATATGCTGATTGACCTTGTGCCCTTTCAAGTGTGATCTAGTTCATACAATTAGAAAGGAGCTGGGACAAATGCAAACTGTTTGGCGCCAGGTGCAAAACCGATTTTTAAACTCGTATGCTATTTTTCCAATCGACGCGATTTATACCAGACAGGGCCGAGATGAGAAAATGATCCCCTTCCAATGTTGGAGCTTTAAAATTATTTTTTGAGTTGTATCTTACTACGCCAAGAAATATGGCATGGCTGAATCCTATTAAAAGCCTGAAAAAAAAAGAAAGAGCACTGACTGAAAACAGTAACATTTTAGCAGAGCTTGATAACCTACCTGTGTTTGGACTGTCGCAAGCTTGATAATCGGAATAGGTTAAGTTGCTGATTGACTAATTTCTGCAATATTAACTAACTGTTTTTCTCTACTGATTTGGTCCCCCTCTGCAGCTACATGTGGCTGATTTTCCTTTTAGCCGTAGAGAAAAACCCACTCATCATGTCATCAGTTTAATTCTTTATGACAACAAGGAGCTTTCAAGATATGTGAATATCCATAATGATAGACTTTACATAATTGGAATGGCTCTTTGCCGGCTGCCACCAGCATGTTTTCATGGGTGGTCCAGTCATTAGAGAAATATGTCGCCTGCATCAGTTTTTCTTCAATTTTCTTCAGGCCTCGGTCTGCTCTTAGTTTAAACTTGTTCCTCCGCCTTTCACAAGCATGACTGGAACTTGCTCTGCCTATAACAGCGATACAATGAAAACAATTTTGTTTTCTCAGATGATTAGATAAAGTGGACAACAACCCGGTGCATTTGTAATACTGGTTTCTTCAATTATAGTGGGCAGGGCGATGAAACATTGATCTGTCCCAACACCTTTTATTTCAGTTGACTGGAGTTACAGGGAACTTGAGTAAATTAAACACAAATTAGCTACATCAAAAATCAGATAATCCCTACAGTGCAGAAAAAGGCCATTTGGCCCATCAAGTCTGCACTGACAACAATTCTACCAAGACCCTGTCCCTGTTACCCCCAGTATTTACCACGCTAATCTCCCAGACATTAAAGGGCAATTTAGCATGTCCAATCAATCTAATCTGCACATCATTTTGATACTTATGGTACTAATAAAATCATACACATTTTTTGGAGGTTGAGCTCATAATCTGTATCTTATTTCCCCACTGTATTCAACATGATGAGTCACACTTGCTTTTATATAGCACATTTAGCATAATGCTGAGCTATTTCACAAAAGCTTGAAGGTAAGAGATTGCTGTTGAGCCAAAGAGGGAGATATAGTGAAGGAGACCAAAACCTTAATTAACTAAATGATTTTTAAGGAAGGTTACTGAAGGCCTCTAAGCTGGAAGCAGTACAGGAAGGAAAATTTGTAATTTCTTTAAAATATGTAGGGAGTATGTAATTGTTTTTAAGAATGTTCAAAAGGGACTTTTGAAGAGTTTGCATCAAGTAAAGGGATCAATTGTAAAATGCCAAATGGCCAGACACAGAGAGGACAGACAAAGCTATTGCTATAAAGAACAAAGGAAGAGTGTGTGTGTGTGTGTGTGTGTGTGTGTGTGTATGTGTGTTACAGTTAAAGAGAAAGCTGAGGAGAAAATAAGAGTAGGAATTGTGAATTGGACAATATTACTGTGACAGTTCTGGTTTTGTCAGAACCAATCAGACCATGGATTTATTAAAGGAGTAGGATAAAGGAGTTTCTTTATTATCTGTGCCATCAAGACAGTCATGAACTTAGCTAAGAAAGTTTTGCAGGAGTGTGACATTCAGTTGGTGATATCACCCGGGACCTCAGTTGTAATACGACTGTTGACGAACGTAATTCATTGTCCAATTTGGTGGAATGGGAAAAGTGAGAGATTCTACATACCAGAGGCCAAGTTAGAGGACTTTGGAATGTTGACGTCACATTTTTGTGAGAAATTATATAATTTTCTGTGGTTGCCAAAGACATACCTTTATTGTATTGATTGGTTAGAGTGAAATTTAACTTTTCATTTGAAATATCATTTGCCTATTAATTCTTATTTAATTTGCTTTTGGTTCTACTTGTGTAAAGTAGAAATGATAAAAAGTGAAATTTTGAATTTGAATCTTAAATTTGATTTTTCTGATAAATAGATTCCTCATGGGGATCATTATAGATCTTAAAAGATGATAAAGAAGGTGAGGTATAAAGCTTTACTCACAGGTTTGGCCCCTGGGATGAGGAACTTCAGTTAAGGAGAAGTTCAGACTGCTTTCTTTAGAGAAAAGAAAGCTGAAAGGAGATTTGATAGAAATATTCAAAATAATGAGAGGACTGGACAGATTAGATAAGGAGAAATTGTTCCCATTCGTGAAAGGATTGAGAATGAATGAGTACAGATTTAAAGTAATTAGTAAAAGAAGCAACAGTGATATGAAAAAACCTTTCTCATGCAATGAGTGGCTAGGATCTGGAATGATCTGCCTGAGAAACTAGTGGAGGCAGGTTCAACTGAAGCTTTCAAAAGGGAATCAGACTAATTTGAATGGAAAGAATGTGCCGGGTAATGAGAAAAGAATGAAAGAAGGTGAATTGTGCATTTGGAGAGCCAGTGCAGATATGATGGGCCAAATTGTCCTCCGCCTCTGTCATAACATTTCTGTGACTTGTTTAGGGAAGCAGTTCAACAGTGAGGAGCCTAGGCAAAGAACACAAAGGCACAGTTGCCAATGGTGGGGTGAAATCAGTGGGGAAGCCTGAGTCAAAGGAATGGGAAGGAGAAAGGATTAAGTACAGAATAAGGTCAAAAGGACATGGAGGATTGAAGCAATGAAGGCAGTTAAGTATGTGAATTTAAAATTTGAGAGTTTGGGAGATTGGAAGGAAATATAAGACAGCAATGATAAAGGTAATGTGTGAGACAGTCTTTGGTTTGCATCAGCTGCTCAGTGATGCCCAGTTTGGGTTGACCCAGGGTCACTCAGCTGCTGATCTCATTACAGCCTTGGTCCAAACATGAACAAAAGAGCTGAAGTGAGGTGAGAGTGATAGTCCTTGACATCAAGACTGCCTTTGGCCAAGTGTGGCATCAAGGAGCCCTAGCAAAATTGAAATCAATGAATATCAGGGGACAAACTCTCTGCTAGTTGGAGTCATACCTGGTACGTTGGAAGCTGGTTGTGGTTGTGGACGGTCAGTCATTTCAATCTCACAACATCTCTGTAGGAGTCCTCAGGGTAGTGTCCTACGCCTAACAATCCTCAGCTGCTTCATCAATGACCTTCCCTCCATCATAAGGTCAAAACTGGGGATGTTCACCGATGATTGCGCAACGTTCAGCACCATTCCCGACACCTCAGATACTGAAGCAGTCCATATTCAAATGCAACAAGATCTGGACAATATCATGCACACAAATGCCAGGCAATGAGCATCACCAGAAAGAGACACTCTAACCACTGTCTTTTAACATTCAATGGTGTAATCACTGAATCCCTCACAGTCAACTGCTTTGCGTAACTATTGACTAGAAACTCAATTGGACTCATTACATGAACACAGTGGCTACAAGAGCAGGTCAGAGGCTAGGAATACTGTGGTGAGTAACTCACCTTTTGACTCTCTACAGCCTATTCAGCATCTACAAGGCGCAGTTAGGAGTATTATGGAATAGCCACCACATGCCTGGATGGATGCAGCTCCAACAACACTTAAGAAATTTGACACCATTCAGGACAAACCAGCCACGTCTATAAACATTCAATTCCTCCACCATCAGTAGCAGCAGTGCGTATCATCGACAAGATGCACTGCAGCAATTCATCGAAGATCCCTAGACAGCATCTTCCAAAGCCACAACCACTTACATCTAGATGGACAAAGACAGCAGATAAATGAGAACATCATTCCCATTCTCACAGTTCCCCTCCAAGCTACTCACCATGCTGACTTGGAAATATATCACTGTTCCTTCACAGTTGCAGTGGAATTCCCTCCCTAATGAGATTGCGAGTCAACCCACAGGACATGGATTGCAGTGACTAAAGAAGGCAGCTTACCAACAACCTTCTTAAGGGCCACTAGGGATGGGCAATAAATGGTCAGCCAGCAACACCCATGAACCAGAAATGAATATTTTTAAAAAGTAATACAAGCAGCAGAGTTCTGAATGACCTGAAGTTTATAAAGAGGAAAAGATAGGACAGCCAAAAAAATATTGAAATGGCTGTGTCCAAAAGAAATGGATAAGGGCTGCAATGGCAGATAGGCTGATGGAGAACTGGAACTGGGCAAAATTACAGAGCTCGAAGTAAATATAAATTATAGTAATCTACGGAACAAAAAAATATATTTGAGCAAGTCAATGCCAGTGTTTATACACTATATGAACAACTTCCTACTCTAATCAGGCTATTGAAGAGAATGTGCAGTTGGGAACTCAACTCAGGGTGATATAGAAATTGAACTGGAATAACCATTTAAATACTATGGTTGCAAGAACAAATGAGAGGCTGGGAATCCTGCGGAGAATAACTCACCTTCTGTCTCATCAAAACATGCCCACATTCTACAAGGCGCAAATCAGGAGTGTGACAGAATATTCTCAACTTGTCCTGATGAATGCAGCTCCAACAAAAATTTTAAAAAATATATTTATTAGTCACAAGTAAGGCTTACATTAACATTGCAATGAAGTTACTGTGAAATTCTCCTGGTAGCCACGTTCCAGCATTTGTTCTGGTCAATGAATCTAACCATCACATCTTTCAGACTGTGGGAGGCAACTGGAGCACTTGGAGGAAAGCCACACAGACACAGGGAGAACACGCAAACTCCACACAGAGAGTGACCCAAGGCAGGAATTGAATCCAGGTCCCTGGTGCTGTGAGGCAGCAGTGCTAATCACTGTGCCACCATGCCACTCAGATGACATGCAAGGAGCTTAATACCACTCAGGATAAAGCAGCCCATCTGACTGGCACTCCATCTACATTCAGTGTCTCTGCCAACATGGTGCAGAAGCAGCAGGGTGCACTGCAGGAACTCAGAAAGACTCCTTAGACAGCACCTTCTAAACCCACAGCCACTATCATCTAGAAGGATAAGGACAGAAGACACATGAGAATACTACAGCTTCCCCTCCAAGTTAATCACCATATTGACTTGGAAATAATTCGCTGTTCCTTCATTGTTGCTGCATCAAAATCCTGGATTATTCCTCCCAAGCAGCACTGTAGGTGTACCATCACCACAGGAAATTCAGCAGTTCAAGGAGGCAACTCACCATCACCTTCTCAAGGGAAGGACAATAAATGCTGGCCTTGCCAGCAACACTGTATCAGTTGAATGAATAGAAAAAGGATTGCAAGGTTGAAAAGTGTGGTTAGCTAAACAGTATCCATAGAAAAGGATCTAATCATTAGTAAGGGTAGACTTTATAGAAGAAGTCTTCTGAATTCATTTCATTACAAACAGGATGTTGGATGCACTATCCTACAGGGCAGAAACATTGAAATGATGCAAAGAGACAATGCAGTAGTAGATTTTCCCTGGCTTGCATCCATACATCTTGTTGTTAAAAAAGAGATATAGCAGGTAGTTGCTCCTTAGCTGTCAATTTTAATGCTATTCTATATTTCTTGCTCTGTGAAAAGGAATTTATTTGCACTAATATTCTGGCAGTGTCTATATATATAGTGCTGATGAATGCTAATGGTTCGCAATATTATTCTTAGAATTGATTTCACTGCAACAAATTTTCCACATGAACCCATTGCTCTTAACGTAACTTCAATTAGAAAAAAATTAATCCACACAAGCAGGTCATTGTGCCGTAGAGTTTTACATGGAAATAGGCCATCAGCCCAACTTATTCATGCTGCCTTTTTTTTAAACCCCTAAGCTAGTCCCAGTTGTCCACATTCGGCCCATGTCCCTCTATATGCATCTTACCCATGTAACTGTCTAAATGCTTTTTAAAAGACAAAATTGTACCCGCCTCTACTACTACTTCTGGCAGCTTGTTCCAGATACTCACCATCCTCTGTGTGAAATGACTACCCTTCTGGACACTTTTGTATCTGTCCCCTTTCACCTTAAACCTAGTTTTAGACTCCCCTATCTTTGGGAAAAGATATTGACTATCTAGCTGATCTATGTCCCTCATTATTTTATAGACCCTATAAGATCACCCTTCAGCCTTCCTGCTCCAGAGAAAAAAGTCCCAGTCTATCCAGTCTCTCCTTATAACTCAAATCATCAAGTCCTGGTAGCATCCAAATAAATCTTTTCTGCACCCCTAGTTTAATAATATCTTTTCTATAATAGGGTGACCAGAACTGTACAAAGTATTCCATGTTTGGCCTTAACAATGTCTTGTACAACTTCAGTAAGATGTCTTAACTCTGACCAATGAAACCAAGCATGCTGGATGCCTTCTTCACTACTCTGTCCACCTGTGATTCCACTTTCAAGGAACTATGAACATGCACCCCTAGATCTCTTTGTTCTATAACTTTCCCCAATGCCCTACCATTAACTGAGTAAGTCCTATCCTGGTTCAATCTACCAAAATGCATCACCTCGCATTTATCTAAATTAAACTCCATCTGCCATTCGTCAGCCTATTGGCTCAATTGATCAAGATCCTATTGCAATCCGAGATAACCTTCTTCACTGTCCACTATGCTACCAATCTTGGGTGTCATCTGCAAACTTATTAACCATGTTTCCTATATTCTCATCCAAATCGTTAATATAAATGACAAATAACAGTGGGCCGCACACCGATCTCTGAGGCACATCGCCAGTCACCTCCAGTTTGAAAATCAGTCCTCTGCAACCAACCTCTGGCTTCTGCCATCAAGCCAATTTTGTATCCATTTAGCTACCTCACCCTGGCTGCCATGAGATTTAAGCTTATGCAACAACCTACCTTGTGGTGCCTTGCCAAAAGCCTTGCTAAAGTCCATGTACTGCACTGTCCTCATCTACCTTCTTTGTTACCCCTTCAAAAAATTCAGTCAGATTTGTGAGATATGATTTTCCACTCACAAAACCATGCTGACTGTTCTTAATCAGTTCTTGTGTCTCTAAATGCCTGTAGATCTTGTCTCTCAAAATATCTTCCAACATCTTACCCACCATAGATGTGAGGCACACTGGCTTGTAGTTCCTAGACTTTCCCCTGCAGCTCTTTTTAAACAAAGGCACATTTGCTACCCCCCAATCTTTAGGCACCTCACCTGTGACTATCAATGATTCAAATATCTCTGCTGGGGGACCCGCAATTTCCTCCCTACCTCCCACAATGTCCTGAGGTACTCTTCAGCAGGTTTCGGGAATTTATGTACCTTGATATGCTTTAAGACTTTCTGCACCTTTTCATAGGTGAGTTGGGAGTAGAAATGAGACATTTGGAGCACTCATTCCAGATTTTGAATGTCAGTATACGCCAATGTCAGGAATTTACTTATTGACACAGTATATACTTGGGAGACAATAGGGAGCAAAACTATCTCTGAGCCAAAAGATTTGGGTTCAAGTCCTGTTCCAGAATTTGATGAAAGTGCGTTCATAATGCGGTCAAACATGTTCATAGAATCCTTACAGTAGAGAAGGAGTCCATTCAGCCATGAGAGCCTGCACCAACCACAATCCCATGCAGGCCCTTCTCCTGTTGATTGTCAACCTGTAAATCCTTCCAATGTGCCTATGATGGGTGGAAAGAATGGGAACATCTCCTGGTAAACCAGAAATTGCAGAAGGTAACAGCAAACCACCGCAGTACCTTGCCAATTGGAACCATGGAGCAACTCATAAGAATTCATAGTTGCCAATGCTCTCCTTAGGAGCAGGAACAGACATTAATGAACTTTTAAAATTGTTTTGGATTTTGGATTCTGTCCAAGTTTCCCAGCTTGACATGTTTAACTTATTTCAAGTCTTTACATCCTGCAGTAGCATTCTAGTTTCTGCAACCCACGTACTAAGCTTGCAACGGCCAATGGCCAGGATGACAGGAGCTCCCTGTTATTAAGTTGACTTCAGAAATTGCAGCAGGGTCAATATAAGTCCTAGCAGGCATGTTCAAATTATACTCTACCATATTTCCATCATATATTTCACAAGCAAAAAATATGAATTCAAGTTGAATATATTTGGATGAAATATCTAAAAGTTGAAAAAATAATTTTTGAAAATTGTAAATTTTTAAACAACTTAAAATTACATAATTAGTTCTGCTCCTTGTTTGTGTGTACATTTAAATGGAATTTGGGTGTGCAGCTTGGATGATGGACATAACATATGGGAAGAGCCCAGATTTAATGATTCCACACTGGGATTACTGTTGGTGCAGTCTGGAAAGTGAGGCACACACATTTACCAGCAATGGGAGCAAGAAACTTACTGCTGTCACAGTGAAGGTTAAGCTGGCAATATCAGAAGAGATGAGCAGCAGGAGATGCTACATAGATAGCAGTTTAATGGTCTGACAAGGTTTAGAAAATTAGGACATTTATTGATTCAGCTACATTCTGCACTTTAAATCATGTTTTCCCTATACTACTCCACACCCCCGCTACCATCCCCCCACCTCTCTCCCACCGCACCCAACACTTTGTTCTGTCCTGTGAAACCTTCTCCATCACATAACTCTTTGCACTCACACAACCTTCAGGAGAAACCAGCCTTCACTTTCTATGCCCTTCAGTACCTTCTCATTTGTCCAACCACTGTTGGTGCTCACCACAATCCTTAAGCGTGTGCCTTATTATTATTCACAGTGGATGCACTACATCCATCAAGAGAATGCCTGGTCTTCAATCACAGGTCTGGTTTCACATCCCTTGTAGAACTGAACACAAAATGGAAGAGAGAAGGACAGAGCTGGAGGTGAGCTGTCACAAATAGTCCAGTTCACTGACACAAAGGAGGATGCCCTGGAGGAAAATGGCACATCTGTATCTTTGGAAAGACAGGAAGCTCACAGCTGCTGACAGTGTTACAAATACTTCTGGTACGCACAAGCTGATTTCAATTCATCAATGATTGAATTATCAGAAGACTAAGTAATGTGATTGTTAAGATTGTGACTTTATAATGACTAAATTCATATCCCTTTCTTTTGGCCATTTATGCATACAGAGTGTTACAGGACATTCATGAGAATGATTTTTCCAAAGTTAGATGCGATGAGGAGAGTTTTCTCATCCCGCCCATCACAGGAATTGTAGTGGATAGGGAGCGGACCACGCAAAGGAATTTTCTGGTTTTGAGGTGAGCACGGCTGAAAAATCCTGCCCTATGGGTGGGATCTTCTGATATTTTTTCAGTGTCAATTTCAGTGAAAAAACTAATATGTATCTCTCCAGCTACACCACTGTGTTTTCTCTTCAGATTCTCTGGCACTCTGTGGTTTTCACTGTCATGTACGTGGGATGGGCCAGGACCTGATAGAGCTGGCATCACCGACCCCACAGAGATTGGGGCACTGGTTTTAAAGAGCGCTTTGATTGGCATTGAAAAGAAACATCCCCCCCCAATGGGGGGGATGCAACGTCTGTTTGTCAAATCGTATGACACTGAGCATCTGGCATGTAGACAATTGTCACTGCAAACTCAGTATCTGGGTGTGGAAACTAGCATGCTACTTTAATGTGCCAAGCTGGAAACTGGAATAAGATCTGAAATTAATGTTGGCTTTACACTTTTCAGAGTAAGAGGATAAAAAGCATACAAAGTCTGCTCCACGTGGTCAGCCTGGGCTGAGGATGAAGAGTCTGTGCTAATGAAATTTGTTCAGCACTGCCAACCACACAAAAATATTCCTTTTGAGAGATCTGAGTTCATAGGCAAATAAGGACTTGAAGAGGGGGAGGAGGCAATGGTCTAGTGGTATCAACAGACTATTAATCCAGATTCAGCTAATGTTCGGGGGATCCACGTTCGAATCCCGCCACAGCAGATGATGGATTTTGAATTCAATAAAAAAAATTATCTGAAATTTTAAGTCTACTGATGATCATGAAACCATTGTCAATTGTTGGAAAAACCCACATGGTTCACTAATGCCCTTTAGGAAAGGAAATCCACCGTCCTTACCTCATCTAGCTTACGTATGACTCCAGAGCCACAGCAATATGGTTAACTCTCAACTGTCTTCCAACGGCAACAAGGGATAGGTAATAAATGCCGGCCAGCCAGCGGCATCTATGTCCCATGAATGGTTAAAATAAATTGACTGTATAATGCTGGAAGGGATACTCAGATTTTGACTTGTGCATTTGGGAATGTGAAAGAGATTGCACTGAGAGGTCAATCTAAACTTGGTAAAAAAGGATGAGATTTATCACACGGTTGAAAGCACGAGGATCCAATTGCATGGTTAAGGAATAAAAACATACCTGGAAAATAGAAGCAAGAGTAGGTTTTTCGGCCCTTTGAGCCTATTTGACCACTCATTATGATCATCAAATTCAATACTCTGATTCCATCTCCCCCCTCCCATCCCTTTATCCCTTTAGCCCCAAGAATAGAATTTGAGAGGAATACATAAAGCCAAAGAAACTCAACTGAAACAGAAACAATTTCAAGAAAACCCAATGAAACCCCAAAGGTTTGCAAGTGTTACATCTACAGAAAGAAATCAGAAATTCCACAAGAGAGAGCTCTGCTCAGCCTTTGGGATGCTGTGCAGCAAGTTTTTTAGATTTTATGGGTTGTGGGTGTCAGTGGCAAGACCAGCATTTGTTGCCCATCCCTAATTGCCCTTGAACTGAGTGGCTTGCCATATTGCTATGGGTCCGGTCAGGTAAAGATAGCAGATTTCCTTCCCTGAAGGACAGATAGGCTTTTACAATCATCAGTGGTACTTTCACAATCACCATTATTGAGATTAGCTTCATATTCCAAATTTATTAATTCCATCAGCTGTCATGGTGGGATTTGAACCTATGTCCCCACAGCATTAGCTTGGGCCTCTGGATTGTTAGTCCAGTGACATTTCTGTTACAATCCCAATTGTGAAAAGAGCAACTATTTCACTGCAGAATGTCGTGGAAAAGAACAGATTCCACACATCGCAGAACTACATATGAAAAAACAAGGAGAAAAGTAAATCGTCAATGAGACCAGTTGGATGGCTCCAGATATCTTACACTTAAGCCATGACAGTTACCTAAGATCTCAAATAGACATAGACCCACAATCTTACCTTATTCTGTTTCACAGAAATCAAAAAGCAACAAGAAATTTTAGGCTGGCAAAGAGAAAACCATTTAAAGTCAATGACAATGGGCAGTATCTTCCATTCTGGACTCTAACTTAGTTGGCAGGAGCAGAAGTTTTTTAAGTTTTAAATTAAAATGTATTTATTAATATCACAAGTAGGCTTATATTAACACTGTAATGATATTACTGTGAAGATCCCAAATCAAAATGATTTCCACCCGCAGAGGGACAGTTGGTCTTGTACAATCTCCTGTGTTCAGCTCATTACATATGCACACATAAGGAGCACAGTGAATCTTGCAGGGATGGCAGTTGGGAAATCACCGTCCTTGCCTTTACCTCAGGAGCTGAAGGTCCTAGTGCTATATCTGAAGGCAGCTGAGCAGCCGTTCGCTCACTGCAGGCCAGGAGCTCCAGATTCTGCAGATAACTGAAAATCCCAGAGCAAAATATCCCTGCAGGACTTCTTTCAGGCTATCCAAGTAGGAGGGGAGATGGTGCTTCTCAGCAATGGCAAACAGTTGTCCTCCTGTCTTTCCAAGGCAGCTTAGACAGAGGTCACTGAGGAAGTTAATCCTGTCGGACAAGCAAGAGAACAGCACAGTTTTGGAAAAGCATGAATGATCTGCTGTGATCTTCCAAGGTAAGTGGCCCAATCTGCTCACTCGTAAGGGCATCAGACAATGTAAATGTGTGAGTGCACAGGGATGTCAGACTGATGTTTGGGTTTCAGGACTAAGTAATGGACAGGACATATATGTTGAATGTATGGCAATGACTTAATGCCCTCAAATGTTCTCAGTTGCAGGGGCTCCCACTTGTTAATCACTTACTGGGAGGGCTCAGGAGCTGGCATGGACCTGCACTCAGCTCACTCACCCATTGGGATGACAACCATCCCTTTTGTCTGCCCACAACGAAAGGAAGTAGGCCAAGTCTGCCTGTGGCATGCTGGATATTAGAATTCTAGCTTCAAAGATGAGGCCATGGATATAGCTGGGGAGAAGCAGGACTGTGCTCGTACTGAAGGTGAAACGGCACTTCCCCAGGAAGCCAATAAGTATGCCTCCAGTCTGCGGTTGTCAGATGCAGCGACAGAGAGGCATTGATAAGGAAGACTGCTTAAACATCCACAAAATCTTGATTTTCTCCATTCCAGATATTAGCAGGAAAAGCAGGTGGCAAAGAAGGGAGATCACCCAGAGACCCAGCTCCAACCTCATTCTTGAGGGTAATGCCTTAAGAGGCCTCAAGAGGTTGCACTATTATGGTGGTCACCTGCAGCCTCCAATAGCGCAAAGACATTTACCTAGATTAGACTCGGGGTTACAATCTGGAGCACACGTCACTGACACAGGTTCACAGCTAGTGGAGGAGATGGCTGTCACGATCCCTGACAGTCGGAAGACAGCTGGAGACCATGCCCTGCTCAGTCCCATGTAGTTGACAAGCCTCTGTGCTTGGCCGTGCAGAGATGACAGAGGCCATGTGCAAACGGGAAAGGCCAGAGGAGTCTGTCCGCATTTTGTCTGAACTTGTGACTCTGGCATGCGAGTGCTTGGCTGCCTCTGTGGAAAAGGCAGCAGCTGCCGAGGGGACCCAGGTCCAGCAGAAAATATAGTGGCTGTCAGGTACATATTCGGACATAATTTTCTTCACTCTAATCATGGATGCAGTACAGCAGCAATGAGGTGAGAGGGGGGCAGGGCACCTTGACCTCCCTCCAGGTGAAAGAGTCAAACAGATGCCATCACATAACCCCAGTGAGCAGTGGCGTCCACAAGGCATAATGCGGGCTTCAGGCCAGAATGCTCTCAAGGGTGCCCTGCCATTCAGTTGCACCTCTGCCAGTAACTCTTTTGCCTCTCCCAGCAGGTCAGGCTAAGAGGTGTACAAAAGGGCAGAGGCCTCTCGAACTCGGGTCACCTGAGGATGCCTCCCTGTATTACCTGTCAATATACATGCCTTCAACTCAGCTGTGGATGTTAGGGCTGCACGTTGACACAGGAAGAGAAAGACAAACAAACATTAAGGAGCAAATGTGATGCACAGGTGTATTAATCAGAATGTAAATATATGTATAATTGCACAATGTTTATGGTTGTAGTATATATATTCATTATGCTGCTGCTTGCTGAAATAATTATGTGCATTTAAAAAGGCATCACACTTCATTCCCGAGCATTTGCGGATTATGTGAGCCTATGCATTTATTATTTCACATCACTCAGGGCCTGAGGTGCTCTGTGAACACATTGCAGTGACCCAGATAGTCACCACATTATTTGTAACTTTCCCTCTATTCCTGATTCAGCCAATGGGAAGGCCCTATCTATAGCATGATCTATCCACTGACACCTCACCCACCATCCTGCACAAACATAGGCAGCATGTTACACTACATATCGGAAGACAACAGATGAGTACTCCTCTTGTTCAGACATCTCTATGCTAGATACATGCTGCCTGGACTGGGATGAAAGTTGTGTCCATGCACCCTCCTCAGACACTATTGAGCTTCTCTCCAAAATCCTCAAGATGCATTTGGCACGTCATTTATGTAACAACCACTTCCTTATTCATCCCTTTTATCTACCTGGATATACCTTGAAGTTCCAATGTGGCACATTGGGGCCGTCCTGTACCCATGGAAGTCCACTTCCCTCTCTCACTCACCTATTGGACCCTCGTCAAGCTCCACTTCTCTTTTTCATGGAGCTCCACATCTGTGTTTCGTGGGGGTCTCGCTGAGCTCCATTCCAGCCATAACTGCCTCAAGAGGAGATGACATTCAGCTCAAGCTTCACTATTGCTTCAGACTTTATTGGGATGACACTGTAATGAACTCACTGGTTATGGAAGAATGCTCCTGTCTTGGTGGTTTGACCGTAGAGATGATAACAAACTTGACCATGGTTCTCCATCCAGCTGACTAATGATTATTAGAGTGTCCCTTTACTTAGTCCACTGACCTCAGCAGTAACTCCACTCCATCCACTGCTGAAGACTCTCCCCGTACTTTAAGTCCTGGGACTGCATTACAATGTTGTAATTTAAACAATGGCGTACATCTCCTATCAACAAAAATCCACCGCCTTATACCCTTTCCCGTCATACAACAAACTTCCCCCACATCTTCCTTCGCTAACACTACATTATCCTTCACTTCCCCCTGTTCACCTTGAGTGTGATCCTTGACCTGACAGTACTTTGCCTTTATCTTTGCTCTCCCCACTGAGCCCTTAACCATCCATCCTTCCTCCCACTCTCGAGGCCAGTGTTAACCTGAATCTTTACAACTGTTCCCATGAAAGTTGACCATTTCCAAGCACCATCCTATCATTCTCACCCACTTGGATCCAACTCCTCAGACTCTGTCACCATATCTACTACCTCCAGCACCCGAACAGATATCAGAGTTTGGCCACTAGAGGATTTTCACAGTAACTTCATTGCAGCGTTAATGTAAGCCTATTTGTGACACTAATAAATGAGCTTAAAACTTTAAATATTCTACACATCTTTTTGACAATTTCAATGGAAGCATGTGCTATGTGGGATAGGTTCAACCCAGAAGCTTTCCAACAAAAGATCCATAAACTGTTGGAAGGAATGCAAGGAGCCAGAGTAATCAATTGTACATGATTTTGTGGCAGTGAGTTTTGGAAAAGCATGAAGTTGAAATTCAAGACAATAAAACTTAGAAGCCTTCCTACATTGATGTAACAATCATGCTGCAGCATGTGATGACTTCAACCAGGCTAATGAGATTGCCTTGCTAGAGTAAGACCTGATGAATCCTAATTGATGATTAAATCAGGGAGAATCATACTCCCTATTTAAAGCATGCGTGTCAGATGTCCAGCCTACATTCAGCAGGGAAGAACTGCTATCTACAAATATATGGTGTAAATAAAGTAAATGGTGATGGGACTTTCTCCTCCATGGAGTTACTACAGGGGTTAAACATTTACGTCGGCAGAGGTTTCCTGCTTTCACAGAATCCCAATAGTGTTAAAGGAGGCTCATCAACTCTGCATCGATTCTCTAACAGAGCATCTTTACTCAGGCCCGCCTCTGTCTTACCCGTGGCCCAATGCATTTCCATGGCTAATTCCCTCTAATCTGCACATCTTTGGACACAAAAGGGCAATTCAGCAAGGCTCCTATATCGCTACTGTGTATCATATAAACTTCAGCCACCGCTTCTTCAGTGGCAATGTCCCTGATGGTCAGCAGCTCTCAGCAGGCTTAATAAGCACTCTAGAGTCCTCAATCCTGGAAAAAGGCATGCCACTTCCACCTGGAAAAGGCAACACTTATCAGCTCTCCAGCCAGAGTTAAGGATTCCCCAAAATTTTCTGGCCAATGAAAGATTTAACACAGAAGGCGGCTGAGTGATTTTGGGGAAAGTCACAAGAATTGGCACTGTACAACACAAAAGGAATTATATAATCCAGGAAGAATGTGTTGCATTTCCGTTGGGATTTCTACAACACTGATGCAGAATGGGCAATTATTCACTTGTGTATCAAGGCCATTAATAACAGATTCAGAAACAAAATGTCTCATGATCATGTCAACCTGAAATGAATTTAAACCTAACATCTATGGCCAGATTGTGTTGAACATTGAAATGGGTTACTTGGCACTAGAATCAAAAGGTCACAAGCCACTAAACAGTGCACCAAAGATAAATTCAAAAAATGCAGTTCAAACTCAGACTTTTATTTCCAAAAGAGAAAATGCTGGAAAAGCTCAGCAGGTCGGGCAGCATCTGTGAGGAGAGAAAAGAGCTGACATTTTGAGTCCAGATGGCCCTTTAAAAAGCTCTGACAAAGGGTCATCTGGACTCAAAACGCCAGCTCTTTTCTCCCCTTAGAGATGCTGCCAGACCTGCCGAGATTTTCCAGTATTTTTTCTTTTGCTTTCACATGACCTGTAAGACGCTGATCATCGTGAGTCAATGGAAACAATTGAATTATGCTGCAGTGGATAATCCAGTCCAAATAAGCAACTGTATATCATTCTTTGGCAAGGCTGGCTTGAGGTCAAGTCAGAAGTACCTGAATGCCTCCACCCTTTTGACTTTCAAAATGAATTAATTGTCAAAGGAAATTTGATATTCAAAGGACAGCAAATTGTAGCACCAGCTGTCTTACGTGAGAAATTAATTTCAATAGCTCATTCAATACAAATCAGCACAGAAAGTTATATCCCTTGAGTCAATGATAGTCTCTATGGCCCAGGATACCAAATAGTTTAAACGTTATATAAACAGTCACTGTCTAAATCATTGTAGTGCTTGAAAGGAGGAAATATTACTAGACGACAAGATTGCAACTAGGCCTTAATCAACGAATGGTGCTCGTTGTGTATGACTATTGAAATAGCTTCACAGAAGTAACTTTTTAAAATAAATCATGGTTGTGCATGCTGTCTTCAAGAAATATTGACAAATTTTGTTACCCTTTGAAAAAATAAGCATCAAAATGTTACCAAGAAGCTTCTTGTTTTTTGTATTTTCAAGGATTAAAAAAAGAATGTGAAATGTATAAACATATAAAATCCTGACAAGGTGGGATAGACTAGATACATGGAGGATGTGTTTCCTGGTTGGGGAATCTAAAATCAGAGTACCGTCTCAGGATATGGGGTAGACTATTTAGAACTGAGATGAGGGAACAGTCCTTCACTCAAAGTGTAATAACCCTGTGGAATTCTCTACCACAGAACGCTGTGGAGACCAAGCCACTGATTTTAATCAAGAAAGAGATGGATAATGTTTTAGATTTCAATGGCATTAAGGAACATGGAGAAAAAGCAGGAGTATGGCACTGAGATAGAGGATCAGCTATGATCATATTGAATAGTGAAACAGGCTCGAAGGGCCAAATGTATCCGAGTTTCTATATTTCTAGTTTCTATAATTTTTATTATTTTAGATTTAAACATGGCATCAATGTTCAAAGTTTATTTTCCAATTTTCTCCCCTCTTTTGGTTGTAGTGGGAGATTTCAATTTCCCTGGGGTAGATTGGAAGGTGCCCAGAGCGGAAGGTGCGGACGGGGAGGAATTTGTAGTGTGTTTTGGAAGGGTCCTTGGAGCAGTATGTGGATAGCCCGACTAGAGAGGGGGCTATACTGGATTTGGTTCTGGGGAATGAGCCAGGGCAGGTGGTTGACGTTGTAGTAGGAGAGCATGTGTCAAATAGTGACCACAACTCTGTCTGCTTTAGGATATTAATGGAAAAAGATGAAGCCTGCCTTAAGGGAAGGGTGTTAAACTGGGGGAGGGCTAGATACAGCCAGATTAGGCAGGATCTTAAGGATACCGACTGGGATAAGCTGTTCGAGGGTAGGTCGACGCTGTACATGTGGGAGTCTTTCAAGGGAAAACTAAAATCCTTGCAGGAAAGACATGTGCCGGTAAGGAGGAAGGATGGGAAAGGTAGGATTAGAGAACCGTGGCTTACTAGGGATGTTGAGGACTTGGTCAGGAAGAAGCGGGAGGCGTACGTTAGATCTCGGCAACTGGGGACAGAGACAGCGCTGGAAGAATATAGAGAGTGTAGACGGGATCTTAAAAGGGGTGTCAGAAAGGCAAAAAGGGGCCACAAAATGGCTTTGGCAGGTAGGATTAAGGAAAATCCTAAGGCATTTTACTCCTATGTAAAGGAGCAAAAGGATTGTTAGAGGGAAGATTGGACCTCTCAGGGACAGAGGAGGGGAACTATGCTTAGAGCCTGAGGGAATGGGGGAGATCCTGAATGAATACTTTGCGTCGGTATTCACGCGGGAGAGGGGCCTGATGTCTGGTGCCGGCTTTGAGAAATTTGAGGACCCGTTAAAGGAAATAATCATTTACGAGGGAAGAGGTGTTGGGGCTTTTAGGCAGCATAAAGACTTATAAAGCTCCGGGGCCTGATGGCATTTACCCCAGGCTGCTAAGGGAGGTGAGAGATGACCTTGCTGGGCCTCTGATGCAAATCTTTGTCTCTTCTTTGGACACAGGTGAAGTCCCAGAGGACTGGAGGATAGCAAATCTAGTGCCGTTGTTTAAAAAGGGTCAGAGGGATAACCCAGGGAACTATAGGCTGGTGAGCTTGACTTCAGTTATAGGTAAGCTAATGGAGAGGATCCTCAGGGACAGGATGTATGAGCATCTGGAGCGCTGTGATCTGATCAGGGATACGCAGCATGGCTTCGTTAAGGGGAGGTCGTGACTTACGAATCTAGTGGAATTTTTTTGAAGAGGTGACAAAAACAGTTGATGAAGGACAAGCCGTTGATGTCGTCTACATGGATTTCAGTAAGGCGTTTGACAAGGTTCCTCATGGTAGGCTGATAGAAAAGGTTAAGGCACATGGGATACAGGGCCAGGTATGTAGATGGGTTGAGAACTGGCCTGGGAGGAGGAGACAGCGGGTAGTAGTGGAAGGCTCTTTTTCCAACTGAAGGTCTGTCACTAGTGGTGTACCACAGGGCTCAGTACTAGGACCTCTTCTATTTGTGATTTATATAAATGACTTGGAAGAGGGGGTAGGTGGTGTGATCAGCAAACTTGCTGATGACACTAAGATGCTTGGATTAGCGGGTACTGAGGAGCAGTGCCAGGCAATACAACAGGACATAGATAGGCTGGTAGATTGGGCAGATAGATGGCAAATGGAATTTAAACCGGATAAATGCGAGGTGATGCATTTTGGCTGGAATAATGTAGAGGGGAGTTATAGGATAAAAGGTAAAACTATCCGAAGTATAGAGACACAGAGATACCTGGGGGTGCAGGTTCACAAGTCTCTAAAGATGTCAGTACAGGTGGAGAATGTGATAAAGAAAGCGTATGGTATGTTAGCCTTCATAGGAAGGGGTATAGAATACAAGAGTAGGAGTCTGATGTTACAAGTGTATAGAATGTTGGTTAGGCCTCACTTGGAGTACTGTGTCCAGTTCTGGTCGCCGTACAACAGAAGGATGTGGAGGCCCTGGAGAGAGTGCAGAGGAGATTTACCAGGATGCTGCCTGGTATGGAAGGGCTGTCTTACGAGGAAAGGTTGAACGCACTGGGGTTGTTTTTCCTTGAAAGACGTCGGCTGAGAGGGGATCTATTAGAGGTATATAAGATTATGAGGGGTATAGATAGAGTAAATGGTGGTAAGCTTTTTCCACCATTAGAAATGGATAGAATGAGGGGTCATGGCCTTAGGGTGAGGGGGGCTATGTATAAGACGAATATTAGAGGGCAGTTTTTCACACAAAGGGTAGTGGGGGTGTGGAATGCACTGCCAAGTAAGGTGGTGGGAGCAGGCACGCTTGGGTTGTTTAAGGGTCTCTTGGACAGCCACATGAGCGGTCTGCAGATAGAGGATATAGCAGGACTGTCTAAATATCTTATTTGTTTCCACAGGCAATTCGGTCCACCTTGTTGACCAACAAGGTGCATGCATTCGGCAGGTCATGCGAGGGCTGCTCTTGGATGTTGCTTCAGGAGTGGCCTAATGCTTCAAGTCGTTAGTGTATGCTTAAATTGGACCATCTGATGGGCAACATGCCAGCTCAGAGACTATCGCTGTTGCTGTGCAGACATATAGATTTGGGCCTGTGTCTGCGGGAGTTTGCGCGTTCTCCCCGTGGTTGCGTGGGTTTTCTCCGGGTTCTCCAGTTTCCTCCCACATCCCAAAAATGTGCTCTTAGGCTGATTGGGTAACAAATTGTCCCTATATTGGTCCCTATATGGGAATCTTCCACAATAGGCATAGCCTAAAGTCATGGATATGTCATTAAGACGTTAGGACGGCGGCGCGGGCTCGTTGGGCCGAAGGGCCTGTTTCCTGTGCTGTGTTGCTCTTTGTTCTTGTTCTTTTCCTGATGATTAATCTACGTTTCCATAGATTTATGCCATTAATCCAAGATGACCACCACATCCCTGCTCTTCCACCAAAGTTAGAATGAAATAAAACCTTGCAGAAATTCACCCCAAGCAATAGCAGATTCTTTCACTCTCAGGGCCTTATAGCCAAGCATCAGATCATCTCAAACAACATATACACATGCACACACATGCACGTGCATGCGCGCACATACACAGGCACACACAATTTTTATCAGTGGATCACAATGAAGTATAGAAACCTTGATTGATTGTCTTCCTCAGCTCAGTTGCTGCATCTCTGTGGTTACTCCACTAAGGCTTGGGCAGGCTAGACTTGAAACCTGGATTCTCCCCATTGAGTGCTATCCTGGACAGTGTAGTTATAATAAAGACTCAACAGGAGGGTAGGGAATCTTTTGAATGCTTTAGGAAATATGGTCATTTTGTCAATTATTAGTTGATGATCCAAAATTCATAAACATCTAGATGTGCTGAGTTTTAAAAATGAGAAAAGTTGGAAATAGACAGCTTGATTATTGCTGAAGAGAGAGAAGCTTCTCATCCTGGACTCAAGAGAACAAACACAAGAATGCCCAATTTCAAACAATCACAAGAGCAAAGTGCACTGATTGGTTGACCAGCTTACACTGATTGCTTTCTAAATAGCAATGGTTTGGCCAACAGGAAGTAGAGGCTTTTCATAATTCACATGCACAAGGCTTGAACATATTCCGTTTGTTTGTAGAGAATGCTCACTGTGTATGAACATATATCTAGCAAGTGAGAATAAGCTACGCTCCAAGCTTGACTACCAGTCAATCAGGACCTTTTCCTCCTATCATATACATTGTGGTGATAGTTTGAAATTTGACATTCTTGCATTTGTTTCGGTGAATGTAAGGCAAAAAGTTGTGGCAACATGTCTCTCTTTTCAGCAATAATGCGCATAGTATGAATTTGTATTGTAGAGATTTACAACTTACAGATAAATAAAAGGCCCCCTATTTCTAACAAAACAAGTTTGTCTTATGATGAAACTGTGCAAAAAATTAAGACAAAATTCCATCCATAATTATCACCAGCAAACTATTCCTTGTAAATTCCCTTTTAAAATTCTCCCTTGACACTGCACTTCTGAAAGGCATCACATCCATTACTAGGGAGCTTATTATTATCCAGTCCTTCATTTCTTGTTCACAGTTTACTTGAACGTAAGTACAAAGTCTCCTGTTGCACTCCGAGTAATTCATTTCACTACTGCTTTGATGTGTATTTTGGCATTCCTCAGTGCTGTTGAAAGCCAGATCAGCTTTCAACTTGCTCCAACATGTTCCTTCACTGTGACCTATTGTTTTAGTAGTGGAATTAAATGTATGGCTTTTCTAAAAAAAAATGTAGAACCTAGAGTAACATTTAAAACTGTAGTGCTAGCAATAGGGTAGGTCCCCTTCCAACATATGAAAGCCAGTTATGAAATATATTAAAACCTTGATACGTGCCCTATTAGATTGCTTAGTTTGGCACAGGTCATAGTGACCTGTACGATTGCTTTCTCTGCAAACTTCAAAGCATAAATGGAACGAATAACTCTGTGACTCACTCTTGAGATGCACATCTATCAAAAGACTGCTGTGGCTAGTACACATCCTCCCACTATTGCTTTGGACTGTTTTCAGTCTGGACATAGGGTGGGGGCCGGGGGATTTCCTCACCATTTTTAGCAGATCACCGGTGTATAAATGGAACAGACGAATTATGTGGAAGCAGGTTCCATTGCACTTCTTTAAGCTTCTCACATCCACTGGCTTCACAGTGGTGTAGTGGTTAGCATTGCTGCCTCACAGTGCCAGGCCCTTGGGTTCAATTCCCAGCTTGGGTCATGTCTGTGCAAAGCCGCCATGTTCTCCCCATGTCTGTGTGGGTTTCCTCCAGGTTCTCCTGTTTTCTCCCACAGTTTAAAAGATGTGCCAATTAGCTGCATTGGCCATGTTAAATTCTCCCTCCGTGTCTCCAAACAGGCACCGGAGTGTGGCGACCGTGATTTTCACAGTAACTTCATTACAATGATAATATAAGCCTACTTGTAATGTAAGCCTAAATAAATAAAATAAACTTCATTTGTCTATGTCAGAGTGAGGGCCAAACAGCATTGGGCTTGCAAATTTCCTAAGCCTGCAGACTGATGCAGTCTAGTCAAGTTAGTTTGTGATACAGAAGTTGCAGGGACTGTAGTGAGGGACAATTCAAGATGTGAAGTTTTTGAATCTCAGCAATTTAAAGACTGATTTGTACTGGGAAATGCATTGCAAAGCTTCTTGTTGGAGTTCTACTGTAAACACCTGTATCTGCTCCTGAGAGCATCAAAATTTCAAATCATTCCCTCCACACAGAACATCACCATCAGTCAAGGTTTCTCAGGAGCTTTTCTGTGCTACTCATGGAGGAAGAAGTGCAGCAGAGGATGAAGGCAGACACCTATTAAGGAGAATTACCCCTCATTCAATTATAAAGACAGCAAAGAGCTTACAAGGATCTTGTATAATTAAAGTGTGCTTTAGCAGTAGAGAAATAGGGACTCTATGACCTGATACAAGAGGATGTGTAGCCACATTATGATCCTCCAAGGTTACAAAGCACTCAAAACATATGGGTGGCACAATGGCATAGTGGATAGGACTGCTGCTTCACAGCACAAGGAAGCTGGGTTCCATTCCAGCCTCAAGTGACTGTGTGGAGTTTGCCCATTCTCCCTAAGTCATGTGGGTTTCCTCTGGGTGCTCCAGTTTCTTCCCATAGTCCGAAGATATGCGGGTTAGGTTGACTCGGCATGCTAAATTGACCCTAGCGTCATGGGATAAGCAGGATAAATATGTGGGATTACAGGGATAGACCTGGATGGGATTGTAGTTGGTGCAGACTTGATGGGCCAAATGGCTTCCTTCTACACTGTAGGGACTCTATGATTCAACATTCAGGGCACAGGTCATTTTAGGGAGAGAGGGAGATCTATGTGTCATCAACAAGAATGCAATGTATTTGTCAGGTCACTAATGCTCTTTACAGAACAGCGTGCCAAATCATTACTATAGCCTTTCCAGCAAGGTAGCACCAGATTGGAGAGATAGGCAGGAGTGGAATATTGAATGCCTAAATGATAGGGGTAGGGAGCAGAGATGAAAAGGTTGGGGAGCAGTGTCTGATGAGTGAAAGATGTCTAGGCAGGCATTCTAGAATCAGCGGGCAGGTTAAATGTCATATGGAATTAGAAATATGAGACATACAACCTCACTACTGTATTTAATGTGCCAACCATTCTCTTGTCTGTTCTGCCCCAACACTGTTAAAACTGAAAGTGGGCATTTTGGTGGCAGCTTAGCTTGGAACACAGACTGTTAACACTTGATTCAAAATCCCCATCTCCTCCTGATGATTCTAGAGGGAGCGCCATGTGCTTTTGGATGACCTATTCTGGTGCTCCACCCAAGTGTAAGGAAGTAGTTGGCTATTCGTGCTGCATGGAAAGCATATAGGATGTACATGGCCCTCATCTCATGTCATCTTACTTCTGGATTGCTTGACATTGCCTCTGAAATTCACTGGTTAAAAAAAACACTGGTGTGACATTGTCAGGGGCATGCTGAAGGCAGACATGTTTCATTGTCCTGAGACACAGCAGTAGCAAATAGCTGCTACTGCCAGCAGACTTGGCCCTCATTATCCTCCAACACCATTATCATCTGACTCCGTCATAATGGTGAATCTAGAAGATAGGAGATTAAAAGCTAATAATGGATGAGCATTACTAGTGTCGTCTTATGGAAACAGAGAAGAGGGTGGAAGTTTATTGCTGTTTGGTGCTGCACGAGCTAAAGGGGTAACAGTCCAGATACACAGTGACATCTCATCCTAGGACAGAATTCTATGTAGAAGGCAGGTCCCCTGCATCCCAGTGTACATTCTGAGGTCGGGCCTGTCTCCTCTTGGCAGACTTGCCCAGCCGGAAGTTGGCCCTTTAATTGTTACAAGGTAGGAATTCCCTTAGTCTCCAGGAAGAAGTCCCATCTCACACAGAGGTGAAATTGACTCATTTATTCTTACACTGTTTTCTCAGTTAACCAGTTCTCAATTTCCACACCAGTGGATTCTGTTCTTCCTGTTTACTCAGACACAGTTTAAAAATCTGAATCAGGAATACCTGCATTCCTTTTCTCTGGCTAGTTGTTATGATCTGCTGTCTTTTCGGTCCAGGTGTTGCCTGTGCCCTAATAATTCAAAGCAAGACATGCAGCAATTAGAGAGTTTCAGTGAAATAGCTAAGCACTATTGCTATTTTACTTGTCTGATGCAGGTTTGCTATTGAAGAGCACGTGCTGACTTGTTTTATTTAAAGGCTGCATGAAAGTTTCCAGGTAGTTAAAATTCTCATGTCCATTTTCCAACAATCACTGCACTAATGGGAATGCAAATTAGCTGTCTCATTGTAATTACCTCTGCAGGTACAAAAATGAGCAGATTAGGTGGATTAGCCAAGTTAAATTGCCCCTTAAAGTCGGGAGATTACAGGGTAAATACTTGGGGAGAGGGCATTCGTGGGATTGTTGTTGGTACAGGCTCAATGGGCTGAATGGCCTCCTTCTGTATGTTGGGATTCTATGATTCTAGCACACAGGTAGACATTTTTTAAAAAATGTGAACACTGGCAAGGAAGTTCCTCTCAGAAAGAAAATATTCTAGACCACCTCTGTTTGTACCTGCATCCAGCTAATGCCCTTACGTGTTCCAGAGTCACACCTCTAACTTGTTGAAGCTTCTGTTGTTATTGAACGTGCTCCCTTTACACCGTTACCAGATTGACAACTGTATTGGCATCACCTTGCATTTGTCCACATGTTCCAGAGTCATGATTTGCAATTCATTTCCGGTTGCTGAATTTTTCCTGCATATGTTAACACTTTTTGCCAAGGCAGTCAGGAGCTAGAAGTAGAGGAGGATATCATGAGTTCTGGGCCCCATCTGTTTCTTTTCAGCAGACTTCAGTTGTAACATCTCAGGAGTCATTGCAGCAGCTAAAATATAGGCAGGGCCTGGATCCAGGCTTAGCGCCTCTGTTCAGCTAAAAAGACAACTAGTGTAGAGGACAGACACGTGTATCCATTTAATATCTTTTTCCCAAAGGTAGGGGTGTCTAAAACTAGAGGGCATAGGTTTAAGGTGAGAGGAGGGAGATACAAAAGGGTCCAAAGGGGCATTTTTCTCACACAGAGGGAGGTGAGTGTCTGGAACAAACTGCCAGAGGTAGTAGTAGAGGCGAGTACAATTTTTTCTTTTAAGAAGTGTTTGGACAGTTACATGGGTAAGATGGGTATAGAGGGATATGAGCCAAACATGGACAATTGGGATTAGTTTAGGGAGTTAAAAAAAAGGGTAGCATGGACAAGTTGGGCCAAAGGGCCTGTTTCCATGCTGTAAAGCTCTATGACTCTATCTGGTGAAGATGTACAGATGCCGGCGTTGGATTGGGGTGGTAAGAACTCAGTAAGAATTTAGCAACACCAATTTATAATCCAACCGATTTATTTGATAGTAAAAAAACGAGCTTTCGACTCTTGTGTCTTCTTCAGGCAAATGCAGTGTTTGCCTGAAGAAGACACAAGAGTCGAAAGCTCGTTTTTTTACTATCAAATAAATCGGTTGGATTATAAATTGGTGTTGCTAAATTCTTACTGAGTTCTATCTGGTGAATGCAGGGTTGAGGTACAATAGCCAAGACTCCAAATTTTGGAGTTCCCACTCTCCAGATCTTAACCATCTGAACATTTGGTCAGAAGAAGCATACTAGTTGGTTCACCAGTGTATGTGGGTATCTTCTGGACCTAAAAACCAAGTACTGAACTTTTTGAATACATAATTTGCAGGGGGTCAATTAAGTACTTCCACCATACTTTCCAAAATGTATACAGTAACAAGAGCCATGGGCTTGCTCCTGGAGCCACGGGCACCTGCCAGTGCCACACGAGCTTTGGTGGGGATCAATTTGAACTTTCCTCAACACTTGCATCAAGATATTCCTCCATTCTACAGATTTTGGGGTCTCAGAGTGCCTTGTTTCACAATAAAAAAAAGTTCGTAGAAACTTCAAAACTAGGGCAGCACGGTAGCGCAGTTGTTAGCACTGCTGCTTCACAGCTCCAGGGACCTGGGCTTGATTCTTGGCTTGGGTCACTGTCTGTATGGAATTTGTACATTCTCCTCGTGTCTACATGGGTTTCCTCTGGGTGCTCCGGTTTCCTCCCACAGTCCAAAGATGTGTAGATTGGTTGAATGGCCATGCTAAATTGACTATAGATCCATAGGTTAGAGAGGATTAGTGGGTAAAATTGGGGGTAGGGCCTGGGTGGGATTGTGGTTGGTGCAGACTTGATGGGCCGAAGGGCCTCTTCCTGTATTGTAAGGCTTTTATGATTTCGATGGTAAATCCATCCACATAATGAAGTACAAGAAGAAGTCTTTTAAGTCTGAAACAAAGCAGGCTTTTGGTTTGAAATTTCCAGGAGCAGCATGCAAGCTGCCATATTGTCTGAAGCTGACTGGGAAAGATTCATTCAAACAGTAAGTGAGAAATCCTGTACAGACTAGTTAAACATTCACACCGGCTGTAATTCTCTGGTCTTGCAAGCCCTGCTATCACTGACAGCCAAAATGGAAAATTTGGCACTCAGCCAAATCTCTGTTCACTGAAGTGGTTGCAGGAGAATCCCAGCTGCTGGTGAGGTCGGAGAATTCTGACCACTATCTTTAGCCAGAAAAAAGACTCTAACATTGCCAGCGCCAGTATTTAAACTTGGCATACCCCACCAACACACAAAGGAGCAATTGTCTCCATGTACGCAAAGACAAAACCACCGAGAAAAAAACAAATACCAAATTATTTTGTAGGTATGTGTAGGGTCAAGCCTATCTAAAATGCACTGAACCTGCACACAAAACATTTGTACGAATACTAAAATTACTAATGGTAAATGGGTAAAACAACAGCATTTCTATGTAACTATGTAACACAATCAGCATTAGTAGCAGGAGAAAAAAAAGGATGAATCAGATCCATTATGTTATCACGGAAGAGCAAGCATTGACTATTTGATAAATCACTGTTAAATCATGTTGTTAAGTTATACTTACAAGTCCGCAATTCATTTTGTTGGGGCATTAATGGAAACTTTCCTCTGAAACTCATTCAATTTACGTTGTTAAAATTAATTTTATATTAAAGCTTGACAGACTGAGAAAATATTGATCTGGGATGCAGTCACATAAAAGTGCTGAGCAGACTGTGTGAATGCTAACAGGCACAAATAAAGATAAAATTCAGCTCACCAGCTTCAGGTTTGAGCCTGGGAAAGGAAAATAATAGGGGCTGAATATCATAGGATGCCTGACCTCAGCGATAAAATGGCATTCCTAATAACATACTGCTTGTAGCTGGGAGGATTGGGACTAAATTCCACACAAGTGCAAGAATTTGAAACACCAAGAGCATTCATCCCTAGATCAAGGTCTCACCAGGTATTTGATCTGCAAACACCATTAAAGAAAAATATGGGAGAATGAGTGTCAGGAATATTTCACCTTATCTGAGTAAACAATTGCAGTAAACATTAACAGTTGCTATGCGCACACTAGGAAAATCAAACACTCGATTACATATAATACATCTTCTTGAAAACTTATTTGTTTCTGCCTTCCTTTTCTAATTTACTCCCGTCATTTTCTGAAGTTGCTGACGTGAATTGACACTACTTAAGTAAGCAGCCCAAGTTGGGAAATTTCCTGAGTCATCTGCCTTGCAAAGAAAAGGCCCCAAATGGTGGAAGTGGAGTCAGCCTCATTCTTCGACCATGGGGATTTCGAGTGCTGAGATAGGCTGGTTAGAAGGTTCATATTTTTTTACAGGACTGTGTGTGCTATAAGACCGTCCTGTCCTCATCCTTCACACATCCTTACGAACCCCCCTGCCCCTACCTCTATGTTAAATCAATGCCAATTCCAACCTGGGAAGACCTCTGGAGCCTGGTGGAAGTGAAATAAAAAGAGTTATGAAAATCTGATACAGATTTCATGGTAAAAGAAATTCCAATCATGAAAGTACATTCAAACTTTTTTCAAATCACAAATGCTTAATCTCTTGTAAAATCAAACAAACATATCTTGATGTCTCACATCAAAATCACTGATCATTTAATAATCTCCTTAAGTTGTTGATCAAACTATGAATTCAGGTTTTCCCTGCTGAGATAACCACATCTTTTGGAAATCAACCAGACATTTTTAAAGAGCACTGAGGTAAATATCAACAAACAGCTATTAAAATTGCTAGAACAGAGTTTTTTAAACTGTCACTCACATCTTCACTTTTTTTTGCACTTTAAAAGAATGGCGATTCCAAGGGTTAGAGACAACATAAAATGAGGGGTACAATTCTTAAGATGGTGCAGGAACATAAGGATCTGGGTTTATATGTGCATACATCATTGAAAGTGGCAGGACAGGTGGAGAAAGCAGTTAATAAAGCATACATTATGCTGATCTTTATTTATAGGGGCATAAGAGTACAAGAGTAAGGAGATTATGCTAAACTCATACAAGACATTAGTTAGACCTCGGCTAGAATATTGTTTACAACTTTGGGTGCCACACTATGAGAAGAACGTGAACACATCGGAGGGAGTGCAGAAGAAGTTTACAAAATGGTTCCAAGGATGAGAAACTTCAGTTATGGCGATAGATTGGAGAGGGTACAAATGTTTTCCTTGGAGAGAAGAAAGCTAAGAAGAAATTTGATAAGGATGTTCAAAATCATGAGGGGCTGATCAGAGTATGTAGGAAGAAATTGTTCCCGTTTGTAAAGAGAACAAAAACGAGAGGGCGCAGATTTGCAAAGATGCAAATGTGATGTGAGAGAAATATTTTACACGAGTGGTTTGGCTTTCCCTGAATTATGGACTCCTTCCCCCATTCCGCTATTGGCAAAAGTTGCATCCATCAGAAATGAGGTTGGATTGCTATATTAGACTCCCACTCACCATTTTGGAAGCTCTATGGTGTCTCCACAGTGCCACGGAAATCTGGCTCAGTGACTCAAGCATGAGACTATTCTTCACTTGTTTAGCACGCTGTTTGAGGAAAGAAAACACCATGGGTGATCCTCCTTCTATTCTCACAAGACATTTAAATATATTTTTACTGGTATCCAAGACTGACAAAGAGCAGTAGCAAACGCAAGAGCGGATATCTCTGCTATCCACTCAATCATCTCAGCTCAGAGTGCTGCTGTTTATAATGGTTTCCACTGTTGTTGTGAATGTGACCAACTCATTCAGTTTTGAACAGTAATTAAACCTTGTTCATTTATGCGAAATGTCTTTAAATAAGCAAAATACACATTTTAATACTACACCAATTGAATTAGTCTAACTTTGGAGCATTATCGCCATGAAGCAACATTGCACAACACAGCAAGTGAAACATGCAGCACACTGTAACAGGCACTCAAACAATTCAAATCATTTTTTTCTTTATGTCAAGCCATTTCTAATAAAACACAACAGACCATTCATAATTTGTTTTGTTAGCATGAAAGAATAGAGTCTGAATGTGATCCTGCTTACACAAATTTGTAACAATCTAATTTCTCTACTTTCTGTTCATTTCAAAGCTGTTATTGCTTCTTCTAATAGTTCCCAACTATGGCTTTGTAGTTGCATAGATCAGCTAAGCTTCTGAAAGCAACAACTTAAAAGAATCATGAAATGTTGGGTTCAATTTGATATTTTACAGATGCCTCATCTGTTCCAAACATTTCTAAAAATGTCCAGATTATTTTTGAAAATTGTAAAATATGAAAAGCACATATATGGCATAAAAATAATACATTTATGGAAATATGCAATATTTCAAACATTGAAAGAGTAGATCCAAGCCAATATGTTGCATGTTCTGGTTAAGCATATGGAAGTTGCTGTCTTTTTGCTTTCAGATACCTATTCCTGCTTGGTAGCATTGTTAAAAAGCTCAATGGCAATCAGCTGTCTAACTCTTTTCAAATAATGAATTTTGGCTGCTAAATGACAGCAAGAGTGTCAAGTGTGAAGTGTGAAGACATCACTATCGTACATAACATTTTCCACCCAGATGCACGGGGTGCCAAAAGTATGAAACAAAAGGATATGCATTTAGTAATGTTTTTTATGACCACTGAACATCCTCGGGAGCATTAAAGCCAATGAAGTACGTTTGAAGTGTAGTCATCATTATAATGTAAGAAATGTGACGTCCACTTTGCTGTGTACAAACAAACAAAATGTCAATTAACCATTCTCAATGAGGCATAAATGTTAACTGGGTCATGAGGAGAATTCCATTGTTCTTCTTCAAGAAGTAGATGGGGATCCATCACACCACCTGAGCCTTGGATCATATCTCATCTAAAAACATGGTACTTTTTAACAGCACAATTCTCCTTCAGTACCGCCCCAAAATGTCAGATTAGATTGTGTATTCAAGTCTCGAGTGGGAGTGTACAACCTTTTGACTCATGACAAGATTGCTACCAAAGCAATCAAGAATCCTGCAATGTTTTTCTAAAATACCTGATAGCATGTCCTGCTGTTAAAGATTTTTCATTTCTCTATGTATCTATATTTATGCATATTAAGAACCCTGTGCATCAACTGTTAGTTAAAATTGATGCTGTGCATTCTAATACATAACAAAACGAGAATATATTTTTGCTATTTCTTTGAATACTGATTCAGCTGTCACATATTTACACTTCACTGCATTCTTCACACTAGCTCAAGTGGTTTTGTTTCCGCTCCACCTGTGATGTTGGTCTGTTTCCTGTGGTTGATGATGCATTTCCTGGCTTCCAATTTGGTATCAGACCACTTCTTCTTAACTTCTCTAGATGAGTACATCTCTGATCGAACCATGTTACAACAATTGGCTATGTTTCCCTTCAAACTATTTTTTCTAAGACAGTTCTTAATTGTACATTTTATTATCTGCAATTTTTCTTTAAAATTTTGTGTCTTGCTTCTATCAGTATCTCTCTTATAGTTATGCTTTTGTCTACACCAAATGATGACTCATATTTATATAAGCATCCTTTCTAGGGAATATGTGGCAATTCCAACTATCATATGAACACTTGCAATATAAATACCTCAAATGCATGCAATTGATTTTTGTAATAATTATATCAGATTTCTTTGCAGCTTTATATCGATAGGGAAGGTCCCAGTCCAATCCAGCTGTAATAAACCTATGACAGAATAAGGCTGTCAAATTCAGTAGTTTAAGAAGGAAAGCAGCCATGACCTTAATTCTCGGTTGATGTCTTGCAATCCCTACAAGGAAGTGGAAACTGGATAAGGATAAGGCCTCCATTGTTAAATAGTTTGGCAACAGTCAAGATCTTGGCCCTCTTATACAGGATGGTAAGATAGATGAAGTACTTAATGGCTGCCAGTACCTTGTCCCAGTCTAAATCATTGCATTCAAGGGAGAGGAGCATCAGTAAGTCAGAGCATATGTGTGTGCTGAAATATTGCAATGTTGACACCATCTGTTAAACTTAATTTGAGAACTTTGGGAGATTACGGGTTAGGGCCTGGGTGGGATGCTGTGTCGGACAGTCAATGTAAACGCGATGGGCTTCTATGATTCTATAACCTTTCCCTGGAATTATATTTGTGCATTCCCTTTATTTGGTTTTCTGAAATTCAAAAGCTTACTGGGAAAACATTAAAGTTTCCCCATGGATGGAATTTTACGTTAGTAGCATTTTACAAGCCTGCCAAAGTCAATGGACTTTTGAGAAGCTCATTGCACCATCCCACCAGTGCAATAGGACTGTAAAATTTTACTCCATAATTGTGAAATTATGAAATTCACAATTTAACTGAAATTCATGATCTCCCTGTTAAAATACCAATAACAATGTAAGCTAGCAAGATACATTATGAGCCATGAATTGACATTCAATCTAGTAACACAATACACATAGCTGTATTGTCATTAGACACTGCTCAGATTTGGATTAGCTGTGCTTTTTTAGTTTTGTGAACAATGAAACTCTTTCAACAGAAAACTTACAACACTGATGCTCATATTCTGTGCAAAAACTGTCGAGCTGCAACATACACTTTCCTGCACATTTCATTTCTGAAGAAAATGAACATTTTAAGAATGAGCATAGCAGAATTGCAGGCTTTTAATAAAAATGCTTTGACATATTTTTGATATTCAGCAAATGCACCAAAAAGCCTGGGAATACATTTTGTTATATCCCCACGCCAACTGGTACATTTGCAGAAAAGTAGCCATCAATAATTTCACGCTAGGACCATCTGATAGTACGTGAACCATCCAGCACGAGAATGTCAGCATTCCTTCCCACCATGTTTTCACAGTTGCGTCCTCTGTTTAGATACCAGCCATTAATAGAAACTCCAGCACCTGCCTTGCACACCTCATCCAGCCAAGTCTTACAGTTTGTCTTAAAGAAATCAGGAAGCGACGTTCTTAGTTTAACTCTTCGTCATCACAAAGGTTCTCCAGATCAGAAAAAGATAGTTGAAACAGCTATTTTGAAGTGTTAAAAAAAATTACAAACTGACTGTTACAAATTAATTTGAATTGTAATGCCACACACTCATTGGTGGAGAAAATACAACTTTAAATTTATCCATTTTTTAAACTATCTGAATTTGTATATTCTTGCCTGGTTTAAATATTAACTGTACATTTTCTAAACATTTCACTGACTTTTAAAATGAATTAATACATCTATATTGGATGAAAATTTCCCACAAAATGGCAAACTGTCAGGTTCTGACTGAAAACTGGTGCATTTCTCCTCAGAAAACAGGCAGGTTTTCTCATCCAGATCTTCTGACACATTGCCATTTTAAAGCAGGGGAACACATTTTGCACTGCCATTCCTATGGGATGGGACCTAAAGACATTGGCAAGCCTGGCTGCACAGAAATCAGATGCTAATTTCAAAGAATGTCCCAATCTCAAGTTGTAGTTAAAGACTCTCTTTCTGTCAATGGGGCATTACAGGGCCCTCTGCACCACAATGCAGGCATCCCTTGCTCTGAGCTCTGAAATGCAGGCACCTATTTCCCCCTACCTCCATCCCCTCCCCCCCACACACTTTACTCTCTCTTCAGTACCGCATCTACCATCACAAAGCAGGCATGAACCTTTTTCCTCCCATATCATCACCCATCCACCACTCATAATGAGAAGTCTCCAATGAGGCACCCTGGAGACCCTGCCCCTGGTAGTGCCAACCTGGCAGTACCAAAATGGTACTGCCAGGCTGGCATTGCCCAGCTATTTCCTGCAAGCATAGGGGTTATGCTTGCTTCTGAGCCCCCACTGTGACCATCACAACTGACTTCCCCTTTTGGAAATGAGTAGAGATTCCCACCAGCATGAGTCATGTTGGTGGGGGCTGGGAGGAGGTAGGGGAGGGGAAGGTACAGATAGCAAACCCAGAAGGTAAGGCATGATCTTGTTTAGATATATTTAAATTTATTTGAATTGATGCTAATGAGGTTTATGCCCTTACTGAGGGGGTTGCAGGGATGATCACATTCTGAGATCTCCCAGAGGAAATTCCATCATAACATTCTCACAAGAGTTAGCGGCCAAAACAGGATCTGTGTCTGTGGTGAACAGAGCTGAAAAATCGCTCCCATTATGGCTGTTTTGTTATAAAGTGCTATTTTATAAGATTTCAGGCAACTTATATAAATTTCACTATAGCACTCCAGCAAAGTGGACTGCATCTTCACACCAACCAAAGTATTTAATTGATTCTGGGTAGACTGAGTTTCTTTTTTCAGTGTAAAATTCATAATGCTTTATCATCTTATTGAAAAATCACAGGAAGAAAAGGAAACCTTTGAAGCTTTGAAAAGTTAATAATGATGGGTGATAGAGCATTAAAAGCACATTGGCAGGAAACTGGGGTTCGGGGTAAAAATGTGACTATTGACGCAGGCAAACAGTGCAGCAATTTTCAGTTAAAAGCAGACCGAATGCTAACTGAGAAATATTTTAATCAACTGACCTTTTTTAGGACTATCACTTGTTTCAACTTGTAGTATATTATTTAAAATAAATTTTAAGAGTTAGTGTTTTCTTCAATGTTACCAAACTAGGAGGGGTAATTGAATCATAAGAGGCAGTTCAGAAACTACAGCATGCATTGTACAAAAAAAAATCAACAGATGGAACGTAATATAGGCAAATGTTAAAAAAAATGGACAGCACGCATACACCATGAGTTTTACTGAGGGAGTTAAGATGAAGTTGAAAGAGACCAGGGCGTTTTAATGGATTGATGCTGAACATATCCGTTCAATGCCAATCAGGAAACAGTGTTGAACTATGTTACCAGGATGTTGCCTGGTATGGTGGGAAGGCCTTATGAGGAAAGGCTGAGGGACCTGAGGTTATTTTCATTAGGGAGAAGAAGGTTACGCAGTGACCTAATTGAGGCGTATAAGATGATCAAAGGACTGGATAGGGTGGATAGTGAGAGCCTTTTTCCTCAGATGGTGATGACCAACACGAGGGGACATAACTTTAAATTAAGAGGTGGTAGTTATAGGACGGATGTCAGAGGCAGGTTCTTTACACAGAGGTGGTGAGGGCGTGGAATGCCCTGCCTGCAGCAGTTGTGGACTCGCCTACTTTGGGGGCATTCAAATGGTCGGTGGATAGGCATATGGATGATATTGGAATAGTTTAGGTTAGAGGGTCTGCTGGCCGGCGCAGCATCGAGGGCTGAAGGGCCTGTACTGCGCTGTAATGTTCTATGTTTTCTATGTAACCAAAACAACTGAATACATGATAGAGAAAGTAAACCTTTATGCTCTGGCCATAATGCACCTTGATGTGTTTTTGCTTGCCATGGAATAAGAGTCATGTTCAAGTGCTTTAATATAGAAAATTCATAAGTTAGATCCTCAATGTAAGGGGGTCTGTTGTAATTAAAGACTGAAGAGAGCTTTTTCAGTCTGGGAGGCAGATATCTAAGTGTGTTAATGGGAAAAAAAACCTGGAATATACTTTAATTTGCAAGAATAAACAGAAGACACGGTTTAACCTAGAGCAAATTATTTTTAAGCACAAGTTCAGTATTTTTTGTTTTTTACAATGTCTGATCAACAGTTGGAATAAACATTCAGATAAAACAATAGAGGCAAAAATCCTGCAATCATTTAAGAAACAATTTAATACTACAATGGGGTGATGTTTGAATTGCTTTAAATTGACACATTGATATAGATGGAATGGTTTATCTCATCTCCAATTATCTTGTAATCTTGCAATCTTCTTAATAAATTTGATTTGTAGGTTTTCCCTCAAAGCATTATGGTCTGTCAGTGTGCTGTGTGCCATAGGTCGAAGAGATCAGAGAGTACAGTGGGATCCTGTACTATTTCCAGTACATGCTTAATGATGAAAAGGATTCATTGTTCACCCTGTGGCCTGCTGTCCCAGAATACTTCATACATAAGGTCATGTTTCAGTTGATAGGGAGCTGAAACATAGTTTTGTATAGGGCACAAGAATATGAATTTTAACAATCTTGTCCTCAATGAACATTGATGCATAAACTGGCACAGACCACTTGTCAAAGAGTAAGAGAAGTCGAAACCGACTTAGATTTACTCATCCCTAGTTGAGAGGTACAGAAGTTGCACCTTCTGTCACTGCCCTGATGGAGGCCAACTGACACAATAGAGGTTGCCGATTGATTGTGGGAAGGTGCATTTAGAACATAGAACATAGAAAATCTATAGCACAAACAGGTCCTTTGGCCCACAAGTTGTGCTGAACATATCTCTACCTACTAAGCTTACCTATAACTTTCAATCCTACTAAATCCCATGTATTCACCCTATCGAATCCACCTCCACCACCACCGCTGGCAGCTGATTCCACATACCACTACCCTTTGAGTGAAAAACTTACCCCTGATATTCCTCTGTGTCTACTCCCCAGCACCCTAAACCTGTGTTCTCTTGTGGTAGCCATTTCAGCCCTGGGAAAAAGCTTCTGAGAATCCACCCAATCGATACCTCTCAACATCTTATACACCTCTATCAGATCACTTCGCATTTTGCGTCTCTCCAAGGAGAAAAAACCAAGTTCTCTCAACCTATTCTCATAAGGCATGCCACCCAACCCAGGCAATATCCTTGTAAATCTCCTCTGCACTCATTCTATGGCTTTCACATCTTTCCTGTAATGAGGCGACCAGAACTGAGCACAGTACTCCAAGTGGGGTCTGACCAAGGTCTTATACAGCTGCAGCATTATCTCCCGACTCCTAAACTCAATTCCTCGATTGATGAAGGCTAGCATACCATATGCCTTCTTAACCACATCCTCTACCTGCAAAGCCCATTTAAGAGTCCTGTGAACCCGGACCCCAAGATCCTTCTGATCTTCCACTCTGCTAAGAGTATTACTCTTAATATTATATACCTTCATCCTATTTGACCTGCCAAAATGAATCACCATACACTTATCCGGATTGAAGTCCATCTGCCACTTCTCCGCCCAGACTTGCATCCTATCTATGTCATGCTGCAACTTCTGACATCCCTCCAAACTATCCACAATACCTCCAACCTTCATGTCATTGGCAAACTTACCAACCCATCCCTCCACTTCCTTATCCAGGCCATTTATAAAAATTACAAACAGCAAGGTCCCAAAACAGATCCCTGGGACACTCCACTGGTGACCGACCTCCATGCAGAAAAGGACCCATCAACGACTACTCTCTGCTTCTGTGGGCAAGCCAATTCTGGATCCACAAAGCAACATCCCTTTGGATCCCATGCCCCCTCATTTTTTCAATAAGCCTTGCATGGGGGACCTTATCGAATGCCTTGCTGAAATCCACATAAACCACATCTACCGCTCTTCCTTAACATCTAGGAGAGCCAGAAGGGGTCATGAGAAGGCCTTGGCAGGTAAGATTAAGGAGGACCTTAAGGTGTTCTACAAATATGTGAAGAGTAAAAGGATGAGAAGTGAAGGGATTCGACCTATAAAAGGTGAAGGGGAAAAGGTCTGTGTGGAATGGGAAGAAATGGCAGAGGTGCTTAATGAATACTTTGCCTCGATATCCATGGTAGAAAATGATCTGGGAGGTTGTAATGCAGGTTTGCGGTGGACTGAAAAGATTGAGTATGTGGATGTTAAGAAAGAGGATGTGTTGGAACTTTTAAATTCTGTCAAGATAGATAAGTCGCCAGGACTGGATGGGATGTACCCCAGGTTACTCTGGGGGATGAGGGAAGAGATTGCAAAGCCCCTGGCGATGATCTTTGCATCATCGATGGAGACAGGAGAGGTTCTGAAAGATTGGAGGATTGTGGATATGATTCCTATTTTCAAGAAAGGGAACAGGGATAGCCTGAGAAATTTACCAATCGGTGAGTCTGATCTCAGTGCTTGGTAAGCTGATGGAGAGGATTCTGAGGGACAGGAATTATGAACATTTAGAGAAGTTTAGTATGATCAGAAATAGTCAGCACAGCTTTGTCAAGGACAGGTCATGCCTTACGAGCCTAGTTGAGTTCTTTGAAAATGTGACTGAACACATTGACGAAGGAAGAGCGGTGGATGTGGTTTACATGGACTTCAGCAAGGCATTTGATAAGGTCCCCCATGCAAGACTTCTTGAAAAAGTGAGAGAGCATGGGATCCAAGGGGTGGTTGCCTTGTCGATCCTGAACTGGCTTGCCTGAAGAAGGCAGAGAGTGGCTGTGGATGGATTTTTTTTTCATGGAGGTCAGTCACCAGTGGAGTGCCCCAGGGATCTATTCTAGGACCCTTGCTGTTTGTCATTTTCAAAATGACCTGGATGAGGAAGTGGAGGGATGGGTTAGTAAGTTTGCCGATGACATAATGGTTGGCGATGTTGTGGATAGTCTGGAGGGATGTCTGAAGTTGCAGGGAGACATAGATAGGATGCAAAACTGGGCACAGAAGTGGCAGATGGACTTCAATGCGGGTAAATGTGTAGTTGTCCATTTTGGCAAGACCAATGGGACAAAGGAGTACAATATCAAGGTTAGGAGTCTTAGCAGTGTTGAGGAGCAGAAGGACCTTGGGGTCCGGGTCCATAGGACTCTTAAATCAGCCTCGCAGGTGATGTGTTAAGAAGGTGTATGGTGTCCTAGCCTTCATTAATCAAGGGATTGAGTTCAGGAGTCGGGAGGTAATGCTGCAACTTTATAAGACTCTTGTCAGACCCCACTTGGAGTATTGTGCGCAGTTCTGCTCACCTCATTACAAGAAGGATGTGGAAGCTATTGAGAGGGTGCAGAGGAGATTTACAAGGATGTTGCCTGGATTGGTTGAGGGAGCTAGATCTCTTCTCCCTGGAGAGACGAAGGTTAAGAGGAGACCTGATAGACATTTATAAAATTTTGAGACGTATAGATAGGGTGGATTCTGGGAGGCTATTTCCCAGAGCTGAAATGGTCGCTACGAGAGGACACAGGTTTAAAGTGCTGGGGAGTAGGTACAGAGGAGATGTCTGGGGTAAGTTTTTCCACTAAAAGGGTGGTGAGTGAGTGGAATCGGCTGCCGTCGGTGGTGGTAGAGGTGAACTCGCTGGGGTCTTTTGAGAGACTTCTGGATGAGTACATGGGATTTAATAGGATTGGGGATTATAGATTGGCGTGGTAGATATGGGTATGATCAGCGCAACTTGTGGGCTGAAGGGCCTGTTTGTGCTGTAGTGTTCTATGTTCTAATATGTTTAGTCACATCTTCAAAAAACTCAACAAGGCTCGTAAGGTACGACCTGCCTTTGATAAAGCCATGCTGACTACTTTTGATCATACTATACTTGTCTAAATGTTTATAAATCCTGAATCTCAGGATATTCTCCATCAAATTTAATAACCAAGCAGGGTTCAGGTTGCTCAAGTATGGTTTCTCTGGGTTAGGCAATTGGCTGATTTTGTATTCTTGTGATCACTGACAGAATAGATCACTTTGTAATGAGAAGGCAGGATCTGAAGACATACAATTGGGCATGGCAATGATGTCCTCCAAAGTGTCAGATAGCTTGCCGGCACTCATTGTCAAATATCATATATGAATAGTGGGTACTCAATTGTGATATCCAAAGGTGAGTTTCTCTCATGGAACCCATCACCAAAAAGAAAGCCAAGATTTTGTAATCAGTAGGGAAGCAACACCACTCTTCATCAGCCTCAAAGAAAGCAGCGCACAAAAATACAGGGATCTCTATGGCACAGATTCTCCTGATGGCAGAGTAAATTAAGGAGTTACAGCAACAATGTCAGTAAACAGCCAATCATACTGAAGCATTCTCACAAACATCAAAACAAGTCATTAAATTACTGAATCCTTTTACTTTTGATTTATAACTTCAGATGGCAAAATTAATGACTTAACGGAATCATGATTGAAGCCAACATAAAGAAGAACAAAACATTCAAAATATATAAAATGGGGATTTTTTTATACAATGATATTCCACAAATATAAAAATTGTCAGGCCAGAATTTTGAAGTGCATATGCCATTAAAAACACTGTTACAGCTAATTCAACATGGTGTGACTGTTACAAAGGTGCCTCGAGTAAGACTAACAGGAAAAGAGTGGAAGCTCTCTGTAGTACAAAATATTCTCATTGGTTTTAGCCTGGACAGTCTTGAACAGCACACCCTGTGGAGAAATGTAGAACGACTGACAGCAACTTCTGAATTTCAGCATTATACTGTGCGTATGAAGACTCCTGGGCCTGGATTTTCCAGCCCTGACACAGGAGGCCATTCAAACTCCATTCACTTTAGAGAATCTTCTGATCCTGTTGGCAGGAGGGTCCGGAAAATTCCAACTCTGAAGTTGCTGTCAGTTCAAGTGGATTAATTTACCACGAGCACCACAAAATCAGCACCACAAAATCAGCACCACAAATGGGTGCATGGTGGTTAACACTGCTGCCTCACAGTGCCAGAGACCTGGGTTCGACTCCTGGCCTGTGTCACTGTCTGTACAGAGTTTGCATGTTTTCCCTATGAATGCGTGGGTTTCCTCCGGGTGCTCCGGTTTCCTCTCACAATCTGAAAGACGTGCAGGTTAAGTGTATTGGCCATGCTAAATTCTCCCTCAGTATACCCAAACAGGGATTTTTACAGTAACTTCATTGCAATGTTAATGTAAGCCTACTTGTGAAGTTAATAAATAAGCTTTAAATCCAAGGGCAGGTGTGGATATGAAATATTAGGTGATATACTATGTATCTTAAACAACAGTGGTTTTGTAAGATGGCAATAAGGAAAAATTATTGTTACCATCACTTAATATTTCTATATAGCAATTTATTTTCATACATGGAGGTTTTATAGCTATCATTGGCAGAATGATTGAATTACTCAGAAGTATAGGGAGCAAATAGTTCCCCACTGTTTTCTGCATAACAATCAAAGTCAACTTTGTTGTGGGCAAAGTATTGGAGAGAATTATTAGGGATAGGATTTATAGTTATTTAGAGAGAAATGAATTGATTGGGGATAGTCAGCATGGTTTTGTGAAGGGTAGGTCGTGCCTTACTAACCTCATTGAGTTTTTTTGAAAAAGTGACTAAGGAGGTGGATGGGGGTAAGGCGGTTGATGTGGTATATATGGACTTTCGTAAGGCGTTTGATAAGGTGGCCCATGGAAGACTTCTGCAGAAAATGCAGATGTATGGGATAGAGGGTGATTTAGCTAATTGGATTAGGAATTGGCTAGCAGATAGAAGACAGAGGGTGGTGTTTGATGGAAATTATTCATCATGGAGTTCGGTTACAAGTGGTGTACCTCAGGGATCTGTTTTGGGGCCCCTGCTGTTTGTAATTTTTATCAATGATCTGGATGAGGGTATTGAAGGATGGATTAGTAAATTTGCGGATGACACCAAAGTCGGAGGAGTGGTAGATAGTGAAGAGGGGTGTTATAGTTTGCAGAGAGACTTGGACAAGTTGCAGAGCTGGGCCGAGAGGTGGCAAATGGAGTTTAATGTGGAAAAGTGTGAGGTAATGCACTTTGGCAGGGATAATAAATGTGTAGAGTATAGGGCTAATGGTAGGATTCTTAATAGTGTTGATGAACAGAGGGATCTTGGTGTATTTGTGCATAGATCCCTGAAAGTAGGCAGTCAAGTCGATAAAGGTTGTTAAGAAGGCATACGGAGTCTTAGCTTTTATTGGTAGGGGGATTGAATTTCGGAGCCACAATGTCATGTTGCAACTGTACAAAACTCTAGTGCGGCCGCACTTGGAGTATTGTGTGCAGTTCTGGTCCCCACATTATAAGAAATATGTGGAGGCATTGGAGAGGGTACAGAGGAGGTTTACCAGGATGTTGCCTGGTATGGAGGGCAGGTCTTATGAAGAGAGGCTGAGTGATTTGAGGTTGTTTTCGTTAGAAAGGAGGCGGCTAAGAGGGGACCTAATAGAAACATATAAGATGATTAGAGGTTTAGATAGGGTGGACAGTGATAGCCTTTTTCCTAGGATGGAGAAAGCTAGCACGAGGGGACAAAGCTTTAAATTAAGGGGTGATAGTTATAGGACGGATATCAGAGGTATGTTCTTTACCCAAAGGGTGGTTCGGGAGTGGAATGCCCTGCCTGCAGCAGTTGTAGATGTGCCAAGTTTGGTGGCGTTTAAGAGGTTAGTTGATAAGTATATGGAAGAGAAGGGAATGGTTTAGTTTGGAGGGTCATTGCTCTTTATATTGGTCGGCACAACATCGAAGGCCGAAGGGCCTGTTCTGTGCTGTAATGTTCTATGTTCTAACTTGCTAACCAAGTATGGTGATTTTCTCTTTAAAGGTCAATCTGCAAAGGGTAACAATGTCCTGTTGAACCAATCAGGGGAGCAGGGCAGGAGATTACCCTGGTAAGCACTGGCTTCTGTATTCCGAGTCATCTCGGGAGCTGATTGCAGACACAAGGCTGCAAGTTTTTGTATAGTCTTTATCTGATAAATGTGTTTTTTTTCCCTTAACTGGTGAACAACAGATATTACACCAATCAGCACATTTTTCTCTCACACTAGAAATTCTTGTAATCATTTGAAATTTTTAATTCTTGCAGTTGATCCAATAAGTCAAAAGAAAAATGTCTCTTCAGTGATATTCAAGGTTTGTATTAACATCTAAACACTGGGTCAACACCAGGTTGACTCAGCTCCTTGTTGATTTCTGTATTTATTCAACAATCAAAAGCTGGATTTTACATACAGACAGTGATGACCTTACCTACTGGTTGAAAAGTAACAAGTGAGCCCACCTCTCCAGCTTTGGAAGTCACGAGCAGTCTTTGAGAATCAGCAGGTAGTTAATTGCCTGAGATAGTGCCTTCTGCTCCCTAGAAAGAGGACATTCTGTCTCCAGGAGCTGCTGCTGCTGCCAGCCAGTCAGCTGAGTTGGGTCAGACAGTAGGCAGTTCTCCAGTCCCATTAGCACCAGTGAGAGCTGGGACTGCTATTAGTCCCTGATGAGGAGTCAAGCCGGGAACCCGACTGCAAAGTAAATGGAATGTCTTTCCAGGGCCAGTCAAGGAGGCCCCTTGTGAGGGAAGGAAGTACTGAGTGATGGCAATCAAGAAGTCTGTTGAGAAGTGGGAGTTTGCGCATTCTCCCAGTGCTTGCGTGGGTTTTCTCCGGGTGCTCTGGTTTCCTCCCACATCCCAAAGATGTGCTCTTAGGCTAATTGGCAAAACAAATTCTCCCTAAATTGTCTCAAATTTGGTTTTTAATCCATAGATCAATAAATATGACAGGGATCGTAGGAAGAGGTGGGAACATTGGGGTGGCGGCATGGGCTCGTTGGGCCGTGGGGCTTGTTTCCTGTGCTGTTTTGTTCTTCGTTCAAGTGAGGATAGCCCCATCATTCCAAGCCTGCAGGGTATGGCTGGCAGCCTCACAACATGGTTTGGGCAACCCTACCACTGCTAAATACCAGCAGCAATGGAAAGAGGTCCTTAAAGTGACTATTTTTGCCATCACTTAAGGGCTTCAAATGTCCAGAGGGCAAGCAGGCCACCCTCCACTTCCTTCATTGCTGGTCAAGTACCAGTATAGGGAGATAGGAAATGATCTTGGCATCCTCCCACCACCCCAAATGATTTAAACTCCCTTATCCACTAGCCCATTCCCAGGGCAACATAGCATTCTGACCCATGGTATGATTTTAGCAGCAATGTGCTAATCTCGTACTTCTAAAATTAAAAACACATGTTTCTTGTCCACACAGTGAAGTTTCTGTGAAAAATTTTGAATTATATTATTTTTCTCAAGATCCTGTTTTTCTAGAAATTCATTAATAAATGATACACAGAATTGGTCTCAGAGTCAACCCATGGGCTACTTCACTGATTATAAAATTAATTCCACAATTATTTATTTCCAGTTATTTAATGAACTCATTATCTAATTTAAAACACCCTCCCCATCTCACAAGCTTTTACTTAAGCAATAAGTTTTCCATGAACATGTTTATCAGATGATCTCCCAAAGTTACGATGCTTATCATTAACAGTGTGTCCACCAACCATCAACGTAAAAGCTGAAAATCTTCTATCAGTTTATCATGTAAGACAGGCCTTTCATTGAACAAAGACATTAACAAGACAAGAGGCCATTCTGTTTGTTGTGTTTCTCTACTTGGGCATTCTGAAACTAATTCCAAAGCTTCCTCTCTCTTCAATGTTTTATAACTCTGCTTGAACCCATATTTCAATGTGCTTCATATTTTATCAATTCTTATATAACAGAAGAAAAACAAATGCCCTTATTTGGTAAATCGAATATCTTGACCTCTCCTAAACAGTCCACGTTTCTTTTGTTATAGCAGCTTTTCATAGAATCGTAGAATCTACAGTGCAGAAGGAAGCCATTTAGCCCATTGACCCTGCACCAACAAAAATCCTACCCAGGTCCCATCCCTGTAACTCCACATATTTGTAATCCTAATCCTCCTGACACTAAGGGGCAATTTATCATGGCCACTCAACCTAACCTGCATATCTTTGGACTGTGGGAGCAAACCAGAGCATCCAGAGGAAACCCATGCAGACATGGGGAGAAAATACAAACTTTTATTGTATTCCTTAAAAGGTATATTGGCTTTGGTCATGTCCCCTCTCTATCCTACAGCTTGTGGTCAAAAATTAATCCATCCTTCCAGGATTAATTACCTTAGTCTGCAGAAAATATTAGTCGTTTAAGGCTCAGCAGGGAATCAGTCCATACCTTCCCCTGCTGAGAATGGCTAAACAACAAAATGCTATAAAAGCATGGCAACTCTGGGCTAAATGGATTGAAATTGGCTATAATTAGGATCTTACCTACTCTGACTGAGAATCTGATCTTCCAGACACAGCAGGCCTGGAGACTCACAATTGGTTTGATTTGATTTATTGTTACATGTATTGGATACAGTGAAAAGTATTGTTTGTTGCCCACAGACAAAACTTACCATTCATACAGTATAGAAGGGAAAAGGAAAGGAGAGAGTGCTGAATATAATGTTGCTGTTACAGATAAGGCGTAGGGAAAGATCAGCTTAATATAAGATAGATCCATTTGAAAGTCTGATGGTAGCAGGGGAGAGGCTGTTCTTGAGTCAGTTGGTATGGGTTTGATGCCCAACGAGAATGCTGTTTTGGCGCTCTTCCCAATTCAATGAGCAATCGTGAATCCCGGCTGGGACTGGCAGCCCGGAGAAATCTTCAAACCTCCAACTCTGCTTGTTTGAGCAATTCCCCAGGCACACACTCAAAGCTTGTTTGGGACCCAATCCTTGATTCTACAATATTTTTTCGTAGAAAACTCTACTTGCTGTGTATCTTGAAATGCTGCAGGCTGTTTTTAGATAGCAAGAATTTCTTTGGGTGGATTTCTGCCCCTCCTCACCACACACCATGTCATTTGCAAATGGTGGAATCCTCTGGACTCGCTGCTGTCAATGAGGCTTCCTACTGTTCACACCATCTGCTGCCGGGAAACCTATGACATGGAAAGTTATCATCGGCATGACTGGAAGGGCTTTCCAGCAGGAACAGCTGGAAAATCTCACCCCTTGTAGGTTTAAATTCACTTATCCTGCTATTTATGACAGGGTCAGAACATAGAACATAGAACATTACAGCGCAGTACAGGCCCTTTGGCCCCCGATGTTGTGCCGACCAGTGGAACCAATCTAATGACCCTCTAACCTAAACCATTCCAATGTTATTCATATGCTTATCCACTGACCATCTGAATGCCCTTAAAGTTGGTGAGTCCACTACTGCTGCAGGCAGGGCATTCCACACCTTTACTACCATCAGAGTAAAGAACATACTTCTGACATCTATCCTATAACTACCCCCCCTTAATTTAAAGCTATGTCTCCTTGTGCTAGCCATCACCATCGGAGGAAAAAGGCTCTCACTGTCCACCCTATCTAGCCTTCTGATCATCTTATATGCCACAATTAGGTCAGCTCTTAACCTTCTTCTCTCTAATGAAAATAACCTCAGGTCCCTCAGCCTTTCCTCATAAGACCTTCCTACCATACCAGGCAACATCTTGGTAAACCTCCTCTGCACCCTTTCCAATGCCTCCACATTTTTCTTACAATGCGGCGACCAGAACTGTATGCAATACACCAGGTGCGGCTGTACCAGAGTTTTGTACAGTTGCAACATAACTTCATGGCTCCAAAATTCAATCCTGGGGTCAGCATCATGATCTCAGAAGTCTCACCCCACCTTAGCTGATAATTCCATAATACTGGCAAAATATTGGTCCCCAATTCAATCTAAACTTAGTGTTGAATCATCTAATCCCAAGAATGTAATTGTCAGGGAAATAAACTGCAACTCCATTTCCAGAATTGTCAGATATGATCTAAGAAATCTATAACCCTTTCATCCATTCTGACCTCCATCAGTATTTCACATACAGATTCGAATGTGCTCTGTGAGTAGAATAACCTGAAAAAATTGTTTTCTTCCTCTTATAAAGGAACATGTGAACTAATTAATCCTCCTAATCACACATCTCAAATCTTATCCGAGCACCCGTCCTCACTACTGACCTTCAAACTCATCCAGTCTTAGCACTGCCCTTGATGAATACACTCACTCATGCTTTTTGCAATGGTGTGGGAGATCCATTTGTAGGTAAATGAATTACAGAACAGGAATTTATATTATTGAAGGATACCAATTCACAAAGAATGTTCACAAAGCCAATAACCACCTGACACATGATAAGTAATAACAAAATATATTAGAAACCTGGTATTATGATATTCACTACAATGTCATGTGCGCATAACATGTGGCTTCTTGGCCCTCAGAACTTAAAAAGAAAGGTTTTCCAAATGCTCTCTCTGCACATAATGCCCCTTTAAATAATGGTTCACTTATTCTTCTTGGAAAAGTCCTGTGATTAGACGGCCTTCATTTCTGCAGACAGGGTTCTGCTTCATGTTTTAATAACAGATCCTGACTAGCTTCAGGCAGCAAAAGTGTCCAGCCTTGTTGATGTACGCACACAGATTCAGGAAGCTGATTGAACATAGTTAAATACACAGTGACTAGAAGCTATTGTGAAACATAGCACATGGTACAATTTCAACCATTTTAAAGTTTTTTTAATAAAATTATTTGAATAAAGATCTACAATCAAAATTCAGATTTTCTTTGTGGTGCATAGATTGCTTGGTTCTGACATAGGAGCTGAAATTCATAGCGTGCAAATTAGATATGCCAGAATTATATTTGTTTGAAAATCCATGCTAAATTCCAGTATCGCCTGTTGACAGAAGATATATCTGCCCAGTGTCATGTTAATGCAAATCACAGGATAATGAGGGCAACTGATTTTGAGCCATTTATACCAGGACTGCATCAGTCTCCAGTACCGTAAGCCAATTAGTTTATCAAAACAGGAAGTGGAATTTAAATGTCTACAAACTTAGTCTGAAACATCAGCTTTGACTGAACTAATTCAAGAAAAAAAATCTTTTCTCAGTTCAGCCCTGAAACTACAAAAATAATTAACTCGCTGCATTTCAGCAATTCCAGGAAGGGTAATGTCTTGCTTCTAACTTTTTTGGACATGAAATCCCGCCAAGTCTCTGCTCCTTTACCTCAATTCTCTGGCTGTTCACACCTTGCCACCGCTACCAACAAGAATGCAGAATTTGATGCTGAACCAAATCTCTGTTCACTGCAGCGGAACCATAGAATTCCAGCTGCAGACAAGATTGGAGAATCTGGCCCACATATCTCCTTTTTATTCCTATTACAAAGTGCTTTACAGGTTCTGCTTTTCTCTTTGATAATGGCAGTTACCTTTGTTATCCAGGTATCTGCTTCCTCCAGTGCTCCTTAAGACAGTAGATTTTATATTCTGCTGCTAGACCAAGGGCAACAACAGCCGGAGATTAAGATCTGAGTCTCCATTCTCTTCTAGTTCCCACTTGAACTCCAGCCTTCCCATTCCTTCCACCTATAACTGCCAATTGTTCTTGCCTCTCTCTATCTTTTAAGATACTTTCTGATACTTCCAGCTTCCACCCTCTTATTTATAACCCATTTTCCACCTAATTAAAAGCCCATCCTTATTTTCTATCTAAAGGTCAAACTAAGGAAAAGGGAAGAATATCTCAGATAAGCCAATACCATTCTCAACCAGTGTCCAGACAAGTCATTTTCTGTACCCAAACAATCATCAAGTGTAAGAATCATAGATCAATTGTCTCCTTCCCCAGCAAAAGAGATCAGAGACTATTTATAACACAACTACCACCACTCTGACTGAAATCAGATAATTAAGTATAGCCAATAGATCAAACCCGCAACCTTCATGGCCTCTTGCGGTTCAATACACAGCAACCTTCATGCCTCTTGTGGTTCAATAAACAAACTGGGGTGAAATATTAATTAAGCAAGCTACCATCTAAATATGCAATTGTATCCAATAACTGATCTCTTTTGAAATAAGAGATGGGTGAAAGGTGAATCATTGGTCTTGCAGTTACAGTACTTGACCCCACCTGTCCCCACATACCTCACCTCAAGATCCAAAACCCAAACGTGGTGTCAAGCCAACTGTAAACATGTGCTTGCCTGTCAATATGAAATTTAATGTCAATGTTTCTCACAAATGGTAGGTTTTGCAGAACCATGGACGACTCATAAAATAGTAGATAATAAATTGCAATCATTTATGTGGAAACAGTTAAACAGCACTAAGCAAAAGGGCTGTTTTATATTCTCTAGGTGAACTTGCTGTTAATGCCAGTCACCAAGATATAGTCTGTTTTTTTAAGGTTTTGTTATGTTTGCTGACAGTTTGTAGACCACATATACATAATACACAGAGCCTTATCAAAAGGCTGTAATCCTTTATACTACAGCTATATCTTGACTGATATAAGGGAAGCCGACAGCTAGTGATATTACATTTATCAACTTCAACTTGCTTTGCAAGCATTTGATATCAATACCTACCCCCAACCACCACTGCCACCCCCCCTCCACTCCACCTCAAGCTATCGATAAGGTACGGATTAGTTTACTGTCTATATTTGTTTCATACAAATATTTATAGGCATTTCCAACACATAACAAGATGCTTTAGTTATATATTGTAAAACAATAGTCCTTATATCCAGGTTCTCCAAATAATGATGGTAAGTTCATTTAGTTTTAAAAGAAATCTCTTTTTGTAATATGATTCAACCTTTGTTTCATTCAATGAAGCTGTAATCAGTTCCAGTGCTACAAGCTGTTCTGCCCGGCTCTGTACAAGGCAGTGAAAAACACAACTGTTACAGCTAACAGATGGCCTTCTTGCATCGACTGAAGGACACTGACTGCTGCAATTTATGATGTGCAATATTTTTAGGATCTTAGCAACCTTCTTTGATTTCAGAAACATTAAAATGCTTGTCTTTCTTCTTGTCAAACAAATTGCAAAATATTTGAGTTCCCACCGTGAGAAATCTCCAGACACAAATGCAGGGAGTGAAAATGGCTTTTAATGAAATACAGTCAATAAGCTCAATGTAAAATCAGAACTCCCTCAAGTTCCTCCTGCAAAATCTTTTATCGGTGGCCAAAATGCAATTCCACCATGTTCCTCATATTTCAAAGAGGATAAAGGAGCTTCACCGGGGAATGAGAACCTCTGCATTATGAGTACATGAAATGGATGGACAACATTTTATATTTGTCAACGAAGCATTCTCAATTGTAAGGGCGACCAAATCCATTCTTTTATTTCCATGCTGTAAATAAATTCCTCTTGGCTAACAAAAATGAATTTCACATGCGAGACTCTTTGAGAAGATAATTAGTTAATCAGTTTCAAGCACTGATATTTGGTTATTTACTTTTCAGATGAAGGCAAATTATCTTAATGTAAACTTTGCCTTCACAGCAACTGTGAATCTACATTTTTGGTGGGATTTTCTGGCACACTCGCCCCAAAACTGGAAAATCTTGCCTGAGGTTATTAGACCTTTCCATGGTCCACCCTCCATCCAGTACAATTCACGAGGTGGACAGGCAGGGAAAATTCCCTTTTTTGTTACTGCTCTAACCCAATTTCTTTCAAGCTGAAGAACTCCAAATACTTACCTTCCATTACCTGTTATTTTTTATACTGTTTTGTAATGTAGACCATTGCTTGCTTGTAATATTAAGTAAAATAATTGCTTGTTTTAGAGCTGTATCACAAAGCATGGTAGAATTGAAGTATTTATGCTCCAATTTGAGTTCCAGATGTTTGCTGCTTTGTACTTCAGTTTTATTATAGATTCTCAGAATTATTTTCCTTCCCTATTCTCCTGAAGACACTGATTCCAACTGGGACAACTTTTTATGGGCACCAGTTGCCCGCTGGTACATAGTCCAAGCAATTATTTTTGATATGTGAGCCTGAATAGTGAATGTCCATGAGTTTCTCAGTCGCTTGGGGGAGAAGCAACTAAACTAAATCTGACTTTACTTGGCATCAGTATGCATGCACTTTTCAGATGGAGTTGTTGAAGAGCAATACAAAATATGAGCTCTGTATGATTTCTCACCCCTCTCCATTGCCCAAAAATGTTCAAGCCAATTGTGGTGCACCCCAATTGATTTCAGCCAACATCTGCACAGACCAGTGATCATTTGGGTGTTTACAAAAGGCACCACTAAGGAACTAACTTTTACTTTTAAAATTACAAAGTAGACAAGAATGTATTTCCAATAGAAGCATATCTCAAGTTTCTGATTGTGTGAATAAATCAGTTAACCTTTATTTGCATAGTATGTTGTGCTATTTGAATTCTTCAATCTGTTTCAATTTCGAGATTTATTTCTAATTATACAATATATTCTAGATTTCAGACAATATTATTATTCCCTAGGAGATACTTTGGGTCCATTTCAATTGTTGAATGACTGTATAGAGTACTGGTTAGTTGCTCATTCCTAGGTGATTTTGAGACCCCTACCTCATTTAACTAGGGCAGATAAGTATCCTGATACAGCTCAATGTACTGGAGTTCAGTATGCAAGGCAGCTTGGATCAAGGTCGATTGTGGGCTGGAAGATAGGGTTTGATCATAGTTGTGAAGAATGAGCACATGGGAGTAGCAATAGTTCAGATTGTTCTTGTAAACCATAGACGAGCATTCCTACTCCCCGGAAATAAAATAAAACACAATTTGACACTTACCATTAGCAATCTTTTTCAGTCTCACCTGAAATTAAGTTCCTATTAAGTTCCTATTTATATTATAGATCCTTGCTTCCGCATTGAACAGGACCCATTGTCTGAAAAAAGCAAGTGCTTTGGTCACCCAGCAGTACCTTCCAAAATGAAACTAATGACATTGACAGTGTTAATGAGGCACTAAGACGATACTGACTCCATACTGGGGCTGTGACCGCCCTCTCGTTGCAAGCTGAAGATGGTCAAAATTGATACCATTGATAGTTAGAAAGGCAATTCAAATAAGTGTACACAAATAATTATTATAGCTAACAGCAGTTCATTTCTAGGATCATGTAGTTTTTCTGAAAATCTGAGGCATATAGAAAACAAGCCAGTTAACAAGAGACTCTGTTATGCATGGCTAAGCAAGCTCAAGGTAATTGTGGTTGAAGAAGTCCATTCCATCCATTTCAATTCATCCTTCCAGAAAGATGCTAAATTCCCCCATTTCAGCACAGTAAATAGCGGGGAACATCATCATAGGTTCCAAATCGAATCAGAGTTCAAAATTACTATAGGGATGAAATTATAGTTAAACTTTATTTATTAGTCACAAGTAAGGCTTACATTAACACTGCAAGTAAATTACTGTGAAATTCCCCTGATTGCCTGTTCAGGTCAATGTACCTAACCAGCATGTTTTTCAGACTGTGGGAGGAAACTGAAGCACACAGACGAAAACTACACAGACACAGGGAGAATGTGTAAACTCCACACTGAAAGCGACCCAAGCCATGAATCAAACACTGGTGCTGTGAAGCAGCAGTGATAATCGCTGTGCAACCGTGCCACCCTTGAGTCTTAATTTTAATCAGACAGTATAATGTTACCGTAAGATAATAGCAGTGAAACTTAGTAAAAGTGCTGATTTTCCTGATCTTTTCAGATACCCCAAATATATTTTTAAAGTTAAGCAGTAAGAAATTATTCTTGACTGATGCATTGATTACATTTAGAAAAATAGGCATAATGTGCATATTTTCTGAAACTGAATTCAAATTATTGTAACAACAAAATTTACTTTTAACCTAGGGTGACTTGGAAGCATTAGCTTCAATTACATAGTGTATGTGAAACCGTGGGCAACAAAAATCACACATAAACTCTTACAGGTTTGATGATAATGATACATACAGTTAAAAGGGATGCGGCCACTTAACTTGTTTATTGGGTTTACAATGTTAGTGACCTTTATAAAGCAATTCTGCAATTTTTAATGAATAAACTTATTTGGTAAAATAACATATGGCAAAAACCAAATGATTACCACAATAAACAGAGAGGCAAGAAAGCAAGTCTGTGGCCAAATAATGTGTTGATATAGCATGTTTGGTGGTTTGTGCAGAATTAAGTGCGACTAAGGAATGTCATCTTGCTTCCCACTCCAAGTTACTCATCTTATTTACAGCACTGATGGAGGAAGAAGAGGTGAGAAGTTGAGGGTGAAGTGTTGCCAATGATCAGGCTTCCCCCATTGTTTATTTGTTCATGGGATCTGGGCACCGCTGGCTAGGTCAGCATTTATTGCCCATCCTTAATTGTCCTTGAAATGGTGGAGGTAAGTTGCCTTCTTGAACCATTGCAGTCCCTATTGTGTACACATGGAGCATGCTATTTACAGGAAACTTCTTTATTTAGTTTGTTCTTGAACCTCAATGCTATGTAACCAGCTTGTAATGGTCATTATCAGGTACTATTATCTGTAGATTTGGGTGAGAAGATACCAGTAGGTGGATATTGTCTGTTACTAATGCAATTTGGTCTGTTTGGCTCTTCTTCCTCCAAATGTATAACCTAAAAACAAAATCCAACAGCATTAGAACAAATTGTTCTAATATCATGATGTGCCAAAACTGGTCTTCTGACTAAGTTTACAAACATAAAAAAAAGTTTAGAAAAAGTCTTGAATGTTTCTACAAGACTTACTGTAGGATCATTAAATTGCAATCAGGCAAACATTAGCCCTGTAGCCATGATAACCAGCTTACAGGGGAGAATATATGAATAGTAAAACAGTGCCACAGACACTGGAAATTCAGTAGTGTAACTCTAATTGGTGTTAGTGAAGCCCGTTTATATTGAAGTTCATACAAAATTGTAGGAGGTTGAGTCAGTACACATCATATCCAGAAAACTGGATGGATAAAAATATAATACAGCATTTGTACACTTTTCACTTTCCATTGTTTAAACCCATTAATCGAATGTTCCCTTTGTGTTGCTGATATTGTTGAGGTGCCAGAACACAAAATCATATCCTGCAACATCTTAAAGAAAGAAGTGTATTCTTCAGTTACGTGGCCTTTACATGACCTTACACAAGCAGCAGCGAACATCCTATACCCTCTTACCCTCCTAGCTGTTAAAACCAGGTTAGTCTGCAATGCTATTTTTACTGTAACTATAATACAGGTCATACCCTCGCAAGAGGCTAAAATTAGATTAAAGAACAAATTTAAAGGAGACTGTTTGTAGCCTGTTCAGCAAATACAGCTGCTTTACCCTATATAGGCAAAATGATACACCCTGCAGCACTTAGTGCACGCTGTGTGACCTGGGATTTTAACAGTATACTTTTATGTATGTTCACCATCTGGGAATATAACCTAAAACATTCAAATACCGAAAAGAGATTAAATTATATTTAACAAGCAAGCAGAAATGAACAGTTAACAGTCCATAATCATTGAATGCATATGATTATCAATGACAGTTAAAAATATATATAGATATAGATAGTTGTATGTGTATTAATAAGTATTGAATAACATTCTTGCTCGTCACCAATTTCAAAGATGAGCTACCTCAGGTGATTGCTACATTTTTCCAAAACCATTTTATTTATATGTGTTTTGTTGAAATCAATGAAACATGTAGACATTGAACTTATCCATAATAAGACTTTTAGAATTTCTTGTGACTTTGTCTACTGATATCAATATTTTTGTTACCATGGTATAAACTGTACACCCAAATTCCTACTAGGACATTCATACTTAGCCTTCTTTTATTCACAATAGCAAAACTAAATTACTGAAATGATTTATGTTTTGTGTTAATTCAACACAAGAGAAGAATTTTGGTTTTAAGGAGTTATATTTCTTTAACATTTAAAACACTATCTTTTTTGGCATAAGCATTTAATAAGATCTATTTCTTTTGAATTTCATATTTTTTAATCCATGAATTGTGAAAGTATTCTCCCAGCTTGATAAAGATGCTCTCTGTATCTAACAATGTGAGGAAGTTCTATTAATATACAGTTTAAACGATAAGATCAGTGAAGTACTGTGAGTTAATGACTATTGATGCAATTCACCCAATTCATAGTCACGCTCAGTAACTCCACCTAGATAATTCCCTCAATTAGTCATAAGCATCCACTGTTTAAAACAAAAACAAAACAGAGGAAAAGCAGACGAGGATTAAAGTTTAAGATACTTATGTTTTAAAAGTATTACATGTGTTTAATCTTCTTTGGACTTAATTAAAAACCTAATGATGATAAATTGTTTAAGTTTGACTAAAAATGAAAAAGACCTTTTACACATTTACACTGCATCTGTTTCGCAAGTGATTTGATTAAGTATTAAGAAAGCAAAGGAAGCAAACTTTATATGTTTTACAAGATGTTCATCTTTAAAATGCTAACGTTGCTATTGTTATATAGCATTCAGGGATATGCTCTGCCATTGTTAGGCACAGTAGCTGATAATTAACTTCAATTCAGTTTACCTGGTCTTCAAACCTTTATTTTCATGTATCTATCTCTCTTTAAAGACTTAGTGATAGGGTTTCTGTGAGGATTTTGCAACGTTGCATTGTGACTTCAGTGCAGAAATCCCAGAAAAAGACAGAAATCTCTCTGGGTTTTGGATTGATTTTTTACTCATGTTCAAGTAGGAGATTGAAAGAACCCCTTTAGAAATTCTATCTATCAAATTAACCTGCATATACAGTCTTTTGGAGCAGTGCATTCACATTCTCATTTCCTGCTCTGCTCTGATTTGTTTTTAATTGGCTTATTTTGAAACACATAATCCACCTGCAAACAATTTTAGTATAATAAACTAATATTAGTTTGAAAATTAATTGAGAAGTTTGAGTTCTACAATCAAATTAAAGGAAAAAAAGTGGCTTTAAAAAATTGATTAAAGCTTAAGGTTATCCAGACACACCATTGTAATACTATGTTTTACTTCAACATACTAAATAGTTAATTATTATTCAAATGAGCAGTAATACTGAAGGTTGGCTCTCAAATAATTGTGAGGAGTGACACAGAATCATGGAATTATAGAATGGTTACAAGACAGGTTAAGGCTATTCAGTCCATTATGTTCATGCCAGTTCTCTGCAAAAGTAACTCAGCTTGTATCACTCCCCCCACCTCACCCCAATGCACCCCTGCCCCCTCTCCACCGTTATCCCTTTTCCTGTACCCTTACGTTTCTTTCTCCTCAGATAAATATTCAATTTCCTTTTGAAAGCCAAGATTGAAATTTCCTTCACCACTGTCCAGGGTAGTGCATTCCAATTCCAAATCACCACTGTGCAAATGTTTCCTTCCTTTATTTCACTTTTGGTTCTTTTGTCATTTCACCTTTATTTTGGTGTTCTCTGGTACTGGATCCTTCTGCTAATGGAAACAGTTTCTTTCTCTCCTCTCTATGCTGATCTCTCATGATTTTGAATGCCTCTATCAAATCTATCTCAGCTTGCTCTTCTTGAAAGAAAGCAGCTCCAGTTTCTCCAATCCATCCACGCATAGAAGACCCTTATCCATGGAACTATTCTGGTAAATCTTTTCTGTAACCTCTCTCGGCCTTCATATCTATTCATTGCCAGATTTCTACACCATACTTCATGTCAGGGTAGTACAGAACAGTTTCATTGAAAATTTGGGCAATACATATCAACAGACAGGTATTTATTTGCCAGTCCTGCTGTTCTACTAGTAGTTTCAGCTCCAGTTAGAACATAGAATGTAGAACATTACAGCGCAGAACAGGCCCTTCAGCCTTCGATGTTGCGCCGTCCAATTAAGAAAAAGCAATGACCCTCTAACCTAAACCATTCCCTTTTCATCCATAAACTTATCTACTAACCTCTTAAACGCCACCAAACTTGGTGCATCTACAACTGCAGCAGGCAGGGCATTCCATACCCTTACCACCCTCTGGGTAAAGAACCTACCTCTGACATCCGTCCTACAACTACCACCCCTTAATTTAAAGCTATGTCCCCTCGTGCTAGCTTTCTCCATCCTAGGAAAAAGGCTATCACTGTCCACCCTATCTAAACCTCTAATCATCTTATATGTTTATAAGGTCTCCTCTTAGCCGCCTCCTTTCTAACGAAAACAACCTCAAATCCCTCAGCCTCTTTTCATAAGACCTGCCCTCCATACCAGGCAACATCCTGGTAAACCTCCTCTGTACCCTCTCCAATGCCTCCACATCTTTCTTATAATGTGGGACCAGAACTGCACACAATACTCCAAGTGCGGCCGCACTAGAGTTTTGTACAGTTGCAACATGACGTTGCGGCTCCGAAATTCAATCCCCCTACCAATAAAAGCTAACACTCCGTATGTCTTCTTAACAACCTTATTGACTTGATTTATTATTTATTCGTTTATTATTTAGCCTTTATAATGCTCTTGAACAGTTCAAAATCAAAGCTGATCAGATCCTTAATATAAGTAAATATAGCAATTAAACCAACATTTGGATTTGCTTGAAGTTCATCTCATAAAGGCCATGAATCATACAGCTAGTTTGAGTGGAGAATTAGAAAACACTGTCCCATAAGCCAATCCACTATCATCAAGATTGTCCAACAAACTCAGAGGCCCAAGTCTAAACTCTCTGAAGAAACAAAATATGGTAACATGAGCAGAAGTAGGCAAATTCAATCTTTTGAGCCTGCTCTACCATTCAATCGGATTATAGTTGATCTCTCCCTGGTCTCAAACCCACCTTCCCACCTATTCCTATTATTCCTTTTTTATCAGAAATAGATCCATCTCCTTCTCGAAACCATTCAACGATTCAGACTTCACTGCACTCTGGGGCAGCAAGTTCCACAAATTAACTACCCTCTGTGAGAAGTAATTCTGCCTCATCTCAGTTTTAAATCTACCTTCTCTCAACCTATATCTGTGACGTCTTATTTGAGATTTTCCTACGGGAAACATTTGATTTATATTTACTTTATCAACCCCTTTAAAAATGTTATATATCTCAATCAGATCCCCTCTCATCTTTCTAAACTCCAGCAAGTATAAGCCCAAATTGTTTAAACCTTCCACATATGTCAATCCTTTCATCCCTGAAATCGATCTGGTGAACCTCCTGTGAACTGCTTCCATTGCACCACATTCTTCCTCAAATAAAGAAACTGAAAATACTCCAGATGTGGTCTCACCAACATCCTATACAGTTGCAACAATACTGCTCTACTTTTATAATCCAGTCCCTTTGCAATAAAAGCCAACATCACAACCTATTTGCCTTTTTTATTATGTGCTGCACCTGCAATTCATGAATATACAAATATCCAGAAACCTCTGTCTCGACAAATTTTGAATCTGCTTTCCACCCAAGTAATAATTTGCCTTTCCATTTTTTTCTGCCAAAATGGATAACCTCACTCTTATCACATTAAACTCCATCTGCCAAATTTTGGCCATTTTTCTAGTCTATGTATAAAATCTTTATATGCTCTTCACCACCTGCTTTCCCATCTAATTTAGCATCATTCACAAATTTTGCTAAATTACACTCTGTCCCTGCTTGCAATATAGATGGTAAATAGTTGAGTCCCAGGGCTAGCCCCTGTGGCACCCCACTAGTTATAGTTCACCAGCCAGAGAAGGATCCATTTATCCTGACCCTCTGCTTTCTGTCAATTAACTTAAACTTAATCTAATCCAGTACTCTACTCCTTATCCCCTGCGATCTCATCTTTTGGATTAGTCTTTAATGCAGCTATGGTACATGGAAACATTCACATACAGATCACACATCTCGTTCCCTAACTCATCATAGTATTTTCTGAGTGTAGTAACACAGAACTCTCAAAGAGAATTATTTGTTTTTATTGCAAAACTCTGTAAAGATTAGCATACTGTAACTATTGTTCTGTATGTCTTACAATGATTGTAAATTAAGTCTCAACATTTAACTGGAAATTCAGTTTCAATGTCACCAAGTTCTTTCTACATGTGTTTTATACTACTTACCAGACAACAGGAGGAGGCATTATATTGTATGAAGGACAAGGATCGGTATCCTCTGCACCTGTGCTTTGGCAATTAGAAGAGTGCACAGACAAGAGCCTATTGTAGAAACTGTTGAATGCACTCCTCATTTATATTATCAGTTCTCACATTCAGCCCTTGTTGGAGAAGGGACAGAAAGTTCCAGAGTCAGCTATGTTTATAAGCATCCAGTGTCTCCTCAGAAAGATCAACAGACATCCTTGGCGAATAGTAAGATTATGAAGACTTACTGGGGAATATATTGTAGCATTTCCCCTGAATGACTTTAAAACTTTCAAACATAAGTTGAGCATTTCAAATAGTTTGATGTCCCCAACTATTGACCAGTGACCAGAATTTAGAAGGATTGGTCATTAATAAAATTTCAAACCATAAACAATATCATTTAGTCCCTTCAGTTTGGATGGATGAAGCTAAATTATGACAATAGATTTATCCTCCTCTTGCATCCAACTTCATGTATTTTGACACAAAGGTATATTTGTCCCAAGCTCAAAGTGGCTGATTGACATTCAGTTTAGTATTTCAAGAAGTAAGACTGCCCTGAATGGAAAATGGTATTTGCTCCAGATTTTCCTTTGTGATGAAGCTACTACTGAAAAATTACTGAAAATATGTAGGTCTTTAGGTGGTACCCAGGATGGGATGGGCGGAGTTGGGAGTTGTGGGGGAGGAGGGGAGGTGCTTAGATTTTGATCCTAGTCAGAAAATAGGTTGCCAGGCATCTAAAATTGCTGAGTTTCCTTACCTATAGGAAAACCGCTGGGATTCCATGTTCATAATTATAATTTGCTGTCTTGAGGGTTATGTTTGAAAGAAAGAAAGGAATACCATAATAGTGGGGGCCCAATGATTCCTTGTGGAGAAGCACTCCTGATCCTGTTCGCCCAGGAACCATAATAAATAAAATCAAAATGCAACTTTTCGTAAATCTCTTCTGGCAACGCTGCTTGCTGTAAAGTTTAGTTAGGTCTGGTACAGTGCATGACTTATGCAGTGCAGTCTTAAAATTGTTTCAGGATCCCAATTGTGTTACATGATCTCAACTTTTAAATATTAATGAGATCACACTTACCTGGTACCAAAATCAGCACTATTAAAATAGCAGTGACAGACTTCTATTTTAAAAACTAAACTACCAGTATCCATCAGGTGCCAGTTGGGCACTGCCAGTGTGCCAGGACACTGCCAAGGCGTGGGGCCTAAGCAGGGGTTATAAAGCCGGGGCTATGCAGGGGAGGTCATGCAAAGGTAGTGAACGAAGAGGGTCAGGAAGAGAGGGTGTCGGGGTGGGGGTGGGGGGGGGATCATGATGGGTGACATATTTGTTGGAAAGAAAGATAGTGGGGGACCAATGTTTCCTTTTGCTGGAGGTATAGAGGGGGACCTGTTGGGAGGGCCCCAATAGCAACAATTTGTGTCAGGGAGTGGGGTGAATGAAGAAACATGCTGCCAATAAGCAAGGGAGGTATCCTGCTGTTTGCAGGGGGGAAAAAGGAGTATTCATATTTAAGGAAGGATACATTTGCATTGGGAAACGGTACAACAAGCTTCAATAGTTTGCTTCCCAAGAGAAGAGCATTTATCAATGGTGAGAATTTCAGTATATTTTAAGTATAATAGGTGTATATTCCCTTTTGAAAAAAACTCATTCATTTAAATATTCAAGATTATGGAGGTTTGTTTTTATTCTTTCATGCGATGTTAGTATCATTGGCGAGGCCACCATTTATTGCCCATCCCTAACTGCCCTTGAACAGATGGCTTGCTAGGCCATTTTAGAGGGAGTTAAGAGTAAACCACATTGCAATGGGTTTGGAGTCATATGTAGCAGGTGAATTCAGATAAGAATGGCAAATTTCTTTCCGTATGGGGCAATAATGAATTAAATTAGTTTTTATAACAATTGAGGATAGTTTCTTTGTTACCATTACTGAGACTAGCTTTAAGTTCCAGGTTTATTCTTAAACTTAAATTTCACCAGCTGTCGCTGTGCGATATGAACCTATGTTCCCAGATCTTTGACAAAGTGTCATTTATACTCAAAACGTCAGCTCTTTTCTCTCCTTACAGATGCTGCCAAACCTGCTGAGATTTTCCAGCATTCTCTCCTTTGGGTCCCCAGAGCATTTGCCTGACTTTCTGGATTATAATCTAGTGATCTTACTACGACATCACCATCTCCCCTTAAACAGGATAGACTCATAGGGTTGCGTATGTATTGGATACATTAGTTAGATGGCTATTTGGTCTCCCAGGGAATTAAAGGATATGGGAAATGGGTGGAAAAGTAGAGTTGAAGTCCGAGATCAGTAACGATCATGGTGAATGGCAGAACAGACTTGTTGAGCAGTATGTTCTTTTCCTGCTCCTGTTTTTTATGTTCTCAGGTTTGCAGCTTTCTATTCCTTTATCCTAGTCATCAGTTTAAATGATGAAAACTGAGACCCCTATAGCAATCCTTGGCATATAACTTGGCACAAAGTTTTGATCAGACTAAATTTCCTTTATGCTTACCTCGTAACTAATTGCCACCAAATAGATTACCACCAATCTGTAAGCTCCCACTTTTGGTAATTATCTTCTTTGTGACTCTCTTAACTATTTTCCATCCATAATCACTGTCTCACAAGATGTTAATCCATGACTATTGGTGACAGAAGTTACTATTATGCAATTTGAAGAACAGGGGAGTTCTCCAAGAGTGACCTGGGCAATATTTCTCAACCAACATGCAAAAAAGCAAATGATCTGGTCGTTATCACATTGTATATTGCATAAATCCCATAAACAACAAAGTGACTGCAGTGCTTGCTAACTGCAATTTTGAATACATTTCAAAACTATTTTGTACTTGCTCAAAAAATTCAATGAAATTAATCAGACATGATGCGTCAAAACTCCATGCTGACTCAATTTAATCAACTGGTACTTGTCCAAGTCTCAGTCATTCTTGGTGATAGTTTAATATGAAACTTGTGCACACTGATGGAATTTAACAGTTCTGTAATTAGCAGAGTTTTCCCTGCTTTCCTTCATTAGTGTTGAAGTTATTTCTCAATCTAATCTTAATACGATGTGCATGCAAAACTTCTGCATTTGGGAAAAGGACTTGGGGAAAATTAGGGGCTTAGTGGACATTTCCTTGCTAGAATCATAAGGTTGTGTGTTCAAAACTCACTCTATGATCACAAAATCTAGGATGACATTCCAATGCAACACTGAGAGAGGGAATGATGTACCATTAAGATGTTAACAACAAGATGTTAAAAGCTAGACCACCAAGTGGTAAAATACCCTGGGACATAATTTGAAGCATCAAGGAATTCTTCCTGATGGCCTGGCCAATATTTATTCCTGAACCAACATGACTAAAATGTTCATTCTCTGGTTAGTATCACATTGTGGGATTATTATTATGCTTTCTAATGGCAGCAGCAAATACACTCCAAAAGTATACAATTGACTGCAAATGCGTTGAGAGGACCCAAGGAAGTGAAAGGTTCTATATGAATTTGATTCGTTATTTCCATTAACATAATCCTACCTTAGCTACCTAATCATTTGCAATCCATCCCAATACCGGCCCTGGCCCTTCTTGGACACACAAACAAGCGTTTGACCTTTGTTAGTTATTATTGAGCTACGAACGTGTGTGAAAGTAGTGTGGGGTGACTCATCCATTAACAGTTGCCTCCTCCCATCTGGAGAATGGTGTCGGTTGTACTTAATGCCTCTTCCTGATAAATTTAAAGTGCAGACACAAATCCAAGTTCTACTAATCTTTAATGTAATAATAAAGTAACATTAATCTAATTGAACCCCAACAAGATGAAAATAAATTATGAAACTGAACTCCATAATGGGTATTCAGAATCCCCCAGGCTGCAATGCAAAGGAATGTGTGTACAAGGTTCTCAACTTTGGCTGGATATGCCGGATTGATCATTCGAGACTGATTCGCTGCAATTTGTAAATGTTATTATTTACCATATAAAATTTGAGCTTCCAGTGCTGTCTCGCGCCCAAGCCAATTTCTGAGTTGTGGGACCATTTCAACATATAATGAATGGCTGAATAGAAACGAAATTGGGCAAGGCTTTGAATACCTGTCAGAACTCACTGGAGTCGCGGGCATCAGTCGTATACTTAAAAGTACTTTACCGCTGGTTCGCCAGTATTCGGGATCACCTATCCTGGGAGGGTGAGCAACTCTAGAATATTACAATGGCAGAGAACGATTCACGTTAATTCCTTACACACATTCTCTTTTTAATTCGAAATTGCTACTCAAGATCATCAGAGTGAAATTGCAAAACGCAGAGGGTTTTTTTTTTAACCCCCTGAACTGCAAGTTATACATTAAAGGTGATTTCCCCTTGCCTTTCATGTACTGCTGATTGAGATTTTTGCAACATATTTGAAAGCAACTGCGGATGTTGGAATCTGAAACAAAAACAGAAAATGCTGTAGTCTGATTTCTACAGACATCCAGCTTCCCAATTTACAGCAGTTTTTCCACCACCACACTACATATACAGAGAGAGAAACTGTGAGGCATGTACTGAAAGAGTGGGGAAACGTATAACAAAGCAGGGAGGAACAAACTAGTTAAATAATAGTGTTTGCTCTGGCATTGCCTGCATGCAGATAGCCCTGAGGAAAGGTGTGTCCACTACTACTGCTCAAGTCTCCATATAATTTAATGTTTATTTTGATGCTTATTATTTGTACGTTGAAAAGAAACACTTTGCTTTGTTGCATTGGAGAGATACAGTATCGTCCCGATTAATCAATTCAAAGTGACTGGATGATTGGGGAGGTGAGCGGAGGATAGAAAACTGTTCAGCAGCTGCGTGAGGTGGAAAATGGGGGAGGGGAAAATCATTGCAGTTTTCTGCAACAGGAAAGTACTTGGATTAGTCAAAAATTGTGCAGAAAAAGGTACACCTTTTTACACCAAATATACGTACCCAGGACAATAGAACAGTAAGAATCTTAAAATACCAGATTAAAATCCAACAGGTTTATTTGGAATCATAAGCTCTCCAAGTGCTGCTCCTTCATCAGGTGAGCACTCCAGTCCAAGGCTGCATCCAAACATCACAGCATAAAAGAAACTTGTGATACAATACTAACTATCTACAGATGAGGACAACCCGGATACAGGGGCATGAATGACTGCTCATTTCAGGAATTATTCCCTCTGGTCTCCACCATTCTAACTGTTCTGAAAATACTGGTGTACCTCAGGGATCTGTTTTGGGGCCCCTGCTGTTTGTAATTTTTATAAATGATCTGGATGAGGGTATGGAAGGATGGATTAGTAAATTTGCGGATGACACCAAAGTCGGAGGAGTGGTAGATAGTGAAGAGGGGTGTTATAGTTTGCAGAGAGACTTGGACAAGTTGCAGAGCTGGGCCGAGAGGTGGCAAATGGAGTTTAATGTGGAAAAGTGTGAGGTAATTCACTTTGGCAGGAATAACAAATGTGTAGAGTATAAGGCTAATGGTAGGACTCTTAATAGCGTTGATGAACAGAGGGATCTTGGTGTATATGTGCATAGATCCCTGAAAGTTGGCAATCAAGTCGATAAGGTTGTTAAGAAGGCATACGGAGTCTTAGCTTTTATTGGTAGGGGGATTGAATTTCGGAGCCGCAACGTCATGTTGCAACTGCACAAAACTCTAGTGCGGCCGCACTTGGAGTATTGTGTACAGTTCTGGTCCCCGCATTATAAGAAAGATGTGGAGGCATTGGAGAGGGTACAGAGGAGGTTTACCAGGATGTTGCATGGTATGGAGGGCAGGTCTTATGAAGAGAGGCTGAGGGATTTGAGGTTGTTTTCGTTAGAAAAGAGGCGGCTAAGAGGGGACCTAATCGAAACATATAAGATGATTAGAGGTTTAGATAGGGTGGACAGTGATAGCCTTTTTCCTAGGATGGAGAAAGCTAGCACGAGGGGACATAGCTTTAAATTAAGGGGTGGTGGTTTTAGGACAGATGTCAGAGGTAGGTTCTTTACCCAGAGGGTGGTAAGGGTATGGAATGCCTTGCCTGCGTCAGTTGTAGGTGCGCCAAGTTTGGTGGCGTTTAAGAGGTTAATAGATAAGTTTATGGATGAAAAGGGAATGGTTTAGGTTAGAGGGTCACTGCTTGTTCCTAATTGGACGGCGCAACATCGAAGGCTGAAGGGCCTGTTCTGCGCTGTAATGTTCTATGTTCTATGTTCTATGAAAAGTCATATTAGAAAACCTCAGCAGATCTGATAGCATCTGCGGAGAGAATAAAGCCAATGTTTCCAGCCTGGTTGATGTGTCAGCATATTGGATTCAAAAGATTTTTCTTTCTTTTTCTCCCCATGATGCTGTCATAGACCTGCTGAGTATTTCTGGCATTTTCTCTTTTAATTCTAACTGAGTGTGATCCGAGAATTTTTTTCCTCCCAATTATCTGGAATTAGAAATAAGATTGTTGATGGACAAAATTGTTCTTGTTTATACCCAACTTCATATCAGCTGTGGTTGAATTGGCAGCACCCCCGACTCCGAACTGGAAGGCCTGGTTTCCATGCAATTCCACAACTGGGCTTGAGGACAAAAATCAAGCTGGTGTTCCAGCACAGTACTGAGGGAGTGCTGCACTGTTGGAGGTGCTTCTTTCAGATGAGATGTTAAACCAAGGCCCTACCTATGTACTGAGGTGGATGCAAAATGATCCCCTGATACTATTTTGAACAAGAGCAGGGTAGTTATCCCGGGTCTCCTGGCCAATATTCATCTCTCAATCAATGTCACAGGAGCAGATTGATCAGTATTGCTTCACTGTGTGCAAATTGGCTGTTGCGTTCCCGACATCACAACAGTGACTAGGCCTCAGATGTCTTTTGTAAGTAAAGTGCTTTGAGATGTCTGGTGGTCTTGAAATGCCATGATGTGGAGATGCCGGCGTTGGACTGGGATAAACACAGTAAGAAGTCTCACAACACCAAATTAAAGTCCAACAGTTAATTTGTAGTAAACACTACTAGCTTTTGGAACTAGCTGTTCCTTCGTCAGTTCTGAACTCCCACCCACCTGACAAAGGAAGAGCTAGTTCCGAAAACTAATGGCGTTTGCTACAAATTGACCTGTTGGATTTTAACCTGGTGTTGTGAGACTTCTTATGGGCTTGAAATGCGCCATACAAATGTAAGTCTTCCTTTCAATTTTGACTTTCTATCCTGGAAAACCTAACTCAAATAGAAAATAATACTAAAAATAATAATAAAATTCTAAGAATACAAAATTCTACAATCACTGATCCCATTTAACTACTTTGTCCAGTTTCCACATTTGAATATTTGTTGGCTTACTACCAAATTATTCCTGCTGCTGTGAATTATTAGAAATATTTCCATTGGATAGCTAATGCATTTTCAGGGCTCTTACATACAAATACATGATGTCAAAACTGTGGTTTTCACTTTTTTTTGTGTGGTATCCCTGTAAATATTAATATACTAGCTGCCAGCAATGGGGAAGAAAGAACCAAGCAATTGTTGCAGGCTGAGTCGCTGACATTCATTTGACTTAATGAGGCTTCAGAAGAAATGTAGGTTTGGTTCAGTTAGTAGCACTCTGAGTAAGAGAGTCATGGGTTAAATTTCAATCCAGGGCATGAGCACACAATTTCGGCTAACAGAGTACTGAGGAAGTGCTGGATTTCAGAAGTGGGGGCTGGTGTTAAACTGAAGCCTTATCTAGCTATTCCAGTAGTCCAAGTGGAAGCAAAACAAGCTCCATTGCATTCTGCAAAGCAAAGTAGTGTTCTTTCACTATTCTGCCAACATTTCATCCACGAACAGCACACCAAAGTTGTTCATCTTACTTGCCGTGTGCAAGTTGACTGCTGCACATTAAATGATATGTGAGCACATTTCAAAAAGTAATATGTCCTGAGAAACACAATACAGTATTATATAAACATAGGTTTTCCTAAAATAGATTAATCCAATTTTAAGTGAGTTCTTGTTCAGTGGCGAACCAGTGAAGGCTGTTGCGCTACAACAGGAAGTAGCAACAATTCATGACTCGCACAACACAACAGGATCAGTCATTTTCAGTGCATTGAGCCACACATACATTATTAGTTACATTTAGCTTTACTCCCTCAGTAGGTGCAGCCATTACTGGGGTGGGTGCGAGTCATAGCTAGAGGAACTGCTGAAACATTTTAAAAGAAACTTATAGAATAGACTTAGGCATATATGGCTATTAATAGCAAAGTCTCTTCCAAGGGTTCCCTTAAAAGTAGACAATGACAAAATTATCCTCAGAGTGTCTTGTTTTTGAATGGCATCCATAATCCAATACTACGGGGATTACAATTTAAAGCCTTGCATCTAAACTTGCATTTCTTTCCCAAATGTATTGATCCTAGAAACCATCAGAGGGGATTACTCTCCAATTTATCGATTTCCTTTAAGAATCTGTAGGATGACCTGATCAAATCAACTGTAGGACTAATATGAAGGTGACTGTGCCTCCAGTGGTTTAGACCCCAAGCTCTGGAATACCCCCACTACTCCTTGCTGCTTCTCTTTCATCCTTTTAGACAAAGCCTTTGGTCACCTGATCTAATATCACCTTATGTGGCTTAATGTCAAATTTTATTTTATGATGTTTCTGTGAAGTGCCTAGGGTTGTTTCATTACAGATTGATTACAGATCAATTGTTGTCGGTGTTACAATTAATCCAAATTGTCAATCATTCCATCTGAACAAACTATCACATTAATTCACCTTGTTCAGGTGGAATGATTGATAATTTGGATTAATTGTAACAACAACAACAATTGATCTGTAATCAATCTGTAATGAAATACCCCTAGGCACTTCACAGAAGCATTATAAAACAAAATTTGACATTGAGCCACATAAGGTGATAGAACATAGAACATAGAACAATACAGCACAAACAGGCCCTTCGGCCCACGAGTTGCGCCGATCACATCTACCAATCCACAGACCTATCTATAACCCCCTATCCTATTCTTTTCCATATACTCATCCAGAGGTTTCTTAAAAGACCCAGTGAGTCAACAACCTCCAATGGCAGTCGGTTCCATTCACTCACCACCCTCTGAGTGAAAAACCTACCGGTGAGTTTGACTTCAGTGGTTGGTAAGTTGATGGAGAGGCTTCTGAGGGATAAGATATATGAACATTTGGAGAAGTTTGGACTGATTAGAAATAGTCAGCATGGTTTTGTCAAGGGCAGGTCATGCCTTACGAGCCTAGTTGAGTTCTTCGAAAATGTGACTGAACACATTGACGAAGGAAGGGCGGTGGATGTAGTGTACATGGACTTTAGTAAGGCGTTTGATAAGGTCCCACATGCAAGGCTTCTGGAGAAGGTGAGAGGGCATGGGATCCAAGCTGCTTTGGCCTCGTGGATCCAGAACTGGCTTGCCGGCAGAAGGCAGAGAGTGGTTGTGGATGGGTCTTGTTCAGCATGGAGGTTGGTAACCAGTGGAGTGCCCCAGGGATCTGTTCTGGGACCCCTGCTGTTTGTCATTTTCATAAATGACCTGGATGAGGAAGTGGAGGAATGGGTTAGCAAGTTCGCCAATGATACAAAGATCGGTGCTGTTGTGGATGGTCTGGAGGGATGCCAAAAGTTGCAGCGGGACATAGATAGGATGCAAGACTGGGCGGAGAAGTGGCAGATGGACTTCAACGCAGATAAATGTGTAGTGGTCCATTTTGGCAAGAATAATGGGATGAAGGAGTACAATATAAGGGGTAGGAGTCTTAGCTGTGTTGTAGAGCAGAAGGATCTTGGGGTCCGGGTCCATAGGACTCTTAAATCGGCCTCGCAGGTGGAGGAAGTGGTCAAGAAGGCGTACGGTGTACTGGCCTTCATTAATCGAGGAATAGAGTTTAGGAGTCAGGAGGTAATGATGCAGCTTTATAAGACTCTTGTCAGACCCCAGTTGGAGTATTGTGCGCAGTTCTGGTCGCCTCATTATAGGAAGGATGTAGAGGCTATTGAGAAGGTTCAGAGGAGATTTACAAGGATGCTGCCTGGATTGGAGGCAGGCCTTATGAAGATAGGTTGAGGGAGCTGGGACTCTTCTCACTGGAGCGATGTAGGTTGAGAGGCGACCTGATAGAGGTTTATAAAATGTTGAGAGGAATAGATAGGGTGGACTCTCAAAGACTATTTCCCCGAGCGGAAATGATCACTACGAGAGGACACAGATTTAAGGTGATATTAGATCAGGTGACCAAAGGCTTTGTCTAAAAGGATGAAAGAGAAGTAGCAAGGAATAGTGAGGGTATTCCAGAGCTTGGGGTCTAAACAACTGGAGACACAGTCACCATGGTGGAACAATTAAAAATGAACAAGAGACCAAGATTAGAGGAGTGCTGATATCTCAGTTGATTTTGGGGCTGGAGAAGATTACAGAACATTGAGGGGCAATGTAGGGATTTGAAAACATGGATGAGAATTTTAAAATCAAATTATCATCTGACCAGGAGTCACTGTAGGTCAGCAAGCACAGGGTTGACTTGCTGTGAGTTAGGACATGGGCAGCAGAGTTTTGGGTGTCTTTAAGTCCATGAAGGGTGGAATGTGTGAGAACAGCTGGGAGTCTGTTAGAATAGTTGAGTCTAGAGATAATAAAGACATGAAAGTGAGTTTCAGTAGCAGATGAGCTGAGAAATGGGAGTAGTAGGACAATATTACTAAGCTGGAAATAGGCATCTTAGTGATGACACAAGTAGGGTTTTGAAAGTTCATTTCAGGACCAAATCTCACTCCAAGCTTGTGAACACACTGACTTAATCTCAGAAACAATTGCAAGGGAGAGGGATGAAGTTGCTAGCCAAAGAACAGAGTTCAGAGCAAGTACTGAAAACAATGGTTTCAATCTTTCTAATTGAAGAAAATATTTGTTTGTCAAATACTAGAGGTCAGATAATTTAGCAAACGTGGAGTAGTCGTGAGAGGTAATGGTGAGGTAGAGCTGGATGTTTTCAGCATACATGTGAAAACTATCTTTCGATGATGTCACTAAGAGGCAGCGTATAGATGATAAATAGAAGGGGTCAAGTATAGATCACTGCGGGGTCCTAGGGTTAATGATGCAGAAGTCAGAAGACAACTTATAATTTAAGGGAAAAAGGTAGGATAATGGGACCCCTTCTCTTACATCTACCTGTCCAATCTAATCTTAAATGTTGGCATAGTTTTTGCCTCATTAAATAACCCTGGAGTGGGTTCCTTTCTGCTCTGTTAAAAGAAGCTTCTCTTGTTTTCTGTTGGTCTCTTATATTTAATCATATGCCCCTGCATTTTAGACTTTTCAACAACTGTTGACAGTCCATTTCTGTGTACTTGTCCCAACCTTTCAAATTTTAAACTTCTATCATATTGCCTTGTAATCTGTATCAATTGAATGAAAAAGCACACAATTTTTCAAGTCTTTCTTTGCACTTGTATTTCCTCATGCCAAATTGCATCCTGGTAATATAATTGGTACCTTCTGTTAAGCCCTTATTGGTTCTATAGTGCAGAACTTAATATTGTGCATAGTACTCTAACTAGGGTCTTAGTGTTTCATATTGGATTGTGATTACCTTGAGGTCTTATATTCTATACCTCTTATGATTTAAAACCTAACATTCCATTGATTTATTTCACAGCTTTTGCAACCCAAGATGCCATCTTTAATGACCAGTAAACTTGTATCCCCAATTCTTCTGACTTCCCACACAGCATGCTTAATTTCACTCACTACATAATCACTGTTATTTCTTAACCCAAATGTATCACCTCACGTTCAACTGATATTTAATTCCACCTGTCATTTTTACTCCAACCTCTTATCAGTATCTAATTACAGCTTCTTTTGGTCTACTAAAAAAGGTAGGTATACCTCTTATTTTTGTATTGTCTGCAAACTTCAAAATCACTCCCTCTAGGCTTATATCCAAATCATTCATATACAGTGAACAAAAGTGACTTCACAACTAAATCCTATCCAATAACTGCTTCCAATTACTCTGAAAAACTGCTCTTCAATTCTTAAGAGTTAATCCTAGAGGAATTTTCACTTACACTGCCTGGGTGGCAAGGTATCAGAAAGGATGAGTTCCACAACTTTGATTTAATTTGATTTATTATTGTCACATTTATTAATATACAGTGAAAAGTATCGTTTCTTGCACGCTATACAGACAAGCGTGTAACTAGCACGTCACTGTTGCAATTGAGGTGAATTTTATCTAAACTGACATGGAAGTCTTCTGGCTTAATAGGTAGTATCCTTATCTGAGTCAGGAGCTCTGGGTTCAAGTCCCACCTTGGGACTTGCTAGCTATGGAAGGAGATTCAACAGGCTGATGATAATCCTTCAAACTATTCTCCAAGGGGGAAGCGTATGTGAGGATCAAAACAAATAAAGCTAGCATTAGTGAAGTAGACGTACAGAAGGACTCCGTTATGATTTTCTGATAGAACTGTCTATTTAGCCTATTACTGATCTTTCCCTATCCCTTTTAATTTTTTTTATCTTTTAGCCCTTTTCGAAAACTGAAATAAAAACGAAATGTGCTTGAAATATTTTCTATCTGTGTTAACGTCTCAAATTGATGGCAATTCGTTGGAATTGACAAAAGGTATAGATGTACCATATTTTATGTAAGTTCAGAAGTATGGAAAGGGCGAGAGAAGGAACAAAGAATTTGGTTGAGGCCTTTTAAAAGCTAATATGGATTGTGCTTCCAGTATTACATTTGTTGGGGTCTAATCATATCCAACTAACTTCTGCAAATTGAAAGTTATGACATTTTAAATGGACACACATCTCATCCCAAAAGTAGCTTTATTAACTCAATAACACTCTCACGCAGGTTTCTTCATTGACAATATTTGCTGGGTGATTTTACGATGGAAACCTTCAGCGCCACGGTTAAGGCCAATTCGCCTGAATGAATGAACGAGCGAATGAATGAATGAATGAATGAAATGACTGAGCCTGTCCACCGTTGCCGGGCCATCTCGGGGCTCTTGAAGGTTGGTTCTTGGAAGGAGAGGAGCTGGAGCGGACACAAGGAAGGGAAGTTTGTCCATATAAGGAAGGGATGGGGCCGGGCCGACAACACGCAGCAGGCTCGGGCGCCCCTCCTCCTGTTGCTGCTGCACTTTTTGCGAGAGAAAAAGGAAAAGGCAAAGTTTGTGTCAGTAGGAGCGAAGCCGGCTCGGTGGGTCAAGGCAGCGGAGTTAGCACGGCCTCCCGCCCGGGACAGAGAGAGATGATCTTCACCGCGGCGTGGATGCTGAGCGGAGCCCGCGGGCGGTGAGGAGAGGGCGGAGCGGGGCTGAGGATGTGAGTGGGTGACCGCGGCCCCGGGGGCTGGTGCTTTTATTCACGGACGGACGGACGGGAGGGAGCGAGCGGCCGCTGTGCGAAGAGGAGCTCGGCCCGGCTGTGTTTTGTTTTTGTTTTCCGCTACTGGAAAGAGGCGCTTGATCATCTTTCCACTTAACACCGCGGGGGCCCCATGAACTGAAACTGGACAAAATGGCGGCGGCGGCGGCGGCGGGGGGCACCGGCAGCCGGGCGGCGTTTACCGGGGACACCGGCAGCAGCAGCCGCGGCGGCGGCGGCGGCGGCAGCGGCAGCAGCAAGAGCTCGGAGCCGAGTGAAGAGCCGGGCTCGGCCCAGCGGCAGCTCGCCTTGTACAGGAAGCACCTCCGGAAAGTCAAGAGCGTCGACTTCGACGCCTCGGTGGAGAAGGAGCCGAGTGCGGAGCCCTATCTGCCCGCGGCCGGAGCCGAGCAGCCCGCGCACTGCGGCACTGCCGGGGCAACGGGCTCTGGCTACAGCGGCTCGGCCGGAGCCATCCTGATGGACATAGGCCCTCCCTTCAGGTAAGGAGCTGACATCCTGCCACCCGTCCCAACGGAGCACAGGGTCCCTGGGCAAGGTTAGAGGGGGGAGAGAAAACTGGGGCTGGGGGAGTGAGGGGAGGTTAGAGGGAGTGGGGAGATGATGAGTGGGGAGAGGATCAGTGGGTGAGTGAGGGGAAGTTGGGGTGATTTGGGAGGGTGGGGGAGTTAGGAGAGACGGGACGGGATGGGAGGAGAGGGTTGGGGAGGGGGAGGTTCAGATCATCCTCCTCAGTCAGTGTAAACAGTGGTCGCTGTGTGGGGCTTTTACATCTAACTCGCCCGTTCAAACAGCCTGATGTGTGTTTTTTTTTGGAGATGTCTGCTCTGCTTAGGGCCGCTTCCTGGACAGATTTGAAATGTGCTGTCGGTTATGGAATCGTCATATGACCCTGTTTGATCTTTTGAAGAACCAACCGTTCCCTGTGTGTGTCCTGTTTTGAATCATGTTTATTTGGGAAAGTTGGCAGAAATGGTATTATTGAGGCTCAGTCAAGAAATTCCTACGGTGTAGGTGCAGTGCAGGACTTTGTAACATTGGACGGTAATGAAGCCTGGATCATTGCGAATGCTGGAGGGGCAAATGGATCGAGAAGTTACTGGAAGCCATAGTTTTCTGAATTTTGATAAACGAACGACTCCTCCTCTCTCTTTTCCCCCCCCCCCCCCCAAGAAAAAAAAATCTGTCCACGTCTGTCAGTCTCTTCACATTTTACTTTTCGCCTGTGGGCTGAAGCAGTCCAGTAAACTGATTATAGCACGTGAACTGGGGCACGCGTTTTAGTTTTAGTGCTCTGATATTTTGGGTTTTGGACACTAGGCGTCTTCATATTTGTCCCTTCGAGAACAGAGACATGCCAGACACCTGGAGCCTCTTTAGAATTTGAAATTAGATCCTTTTTTTTTTAAGATGAAAGCTTTATATGCGAGCGAGGTAATATGTTTGTATTTCACGTATAAATTTAAACTCTATAATTGCCTAATCCTAATTTAGGTGGTGGTTAATGTTAGATCAGTAGCAGGCTGTGCCTTCTTGTAAAATGTTTCGTTTCAAACTGCAGCTTGTTTTTACATGATTTTGTATGATTTTTAACTGAGGGGAAAAAAAAGTATCGAGACGCTTCAGAGGCGTTATCAAAAGTATGAGTAGAGGTAGGTAATGTCCTCCAAACAATGGGTTCCAAAGAGAATCCTAGAAGGGGGGGACGTGGAAAAATTGAGGGAATTGTAGTACGGTATACAGAGAGTGTCACATTAAATTTAATCTCAACATTTGGAAATTGAACGTGAAATCTAGCCAACCTCGAGTGCTGCACATGAATTTGTAAAACTGCAGTGTATTTGGAATAGTGAGTTTTGGTTTCCTAATATCAAAATTGAACATTTACTAGCAACTTTCTATCAGCGTCCTAATAGCAATTATTATAACACATTTTAATAATGTAAGAGTACCGTCATAACGCTTGGTGCATGGATTAATAAATTAAAAAGGAATTTGCTTTGACCATTTTGTTAGTGTTGGGTTCATAAAACTTTGCCTGTTCCTAGTTTCTGATCGTTACTGCAGTTCTTAAGTTTATGACTTTGTACTCTTGTAATGTATTTTGAATTTTGGTAATTTTTTTTGGATTGGAAAGGTGGTGAGAGAAAATTCTGGATGTGAATTGAGGTGGTCTGTGAATAAATATTGACCAGTTGTACTCTTCAGTCTTTGTAAACTTTCTAGTGGCAATTTAAGCAAATAAAGTTTTCCTTGTTAGATATTGTAAATAAGAGGTAGGGGGCAGTATTTTTAGAAATTTGGGTTAATTCCTAATAGAAAAAATGATATGGCTGTATGCATATTTTGACATTCTGGGACCATAATCCTACAGAGCTAGTATGTTTTGACACATACTAGTCTAATGCAGTATTTTTTTCCCTGAGGACATTAGTTTCATTACAAACAATTGTTGTTTTGAGACAGTTTCCTGTTGCTAGACAATGCAAATACATCTATATTTGCATGCCCTGCTTATTTTCTGCCCTCCTTTTTTCTCGATTTTGTACTGAGGCTCGGCTTCATGATCGGCAGCAGCCCAAGCATCAGGCCTAATCAGATATTCTTCGTGTGACGTCCAGAGAGAATATCTATTTGACTGGAGATTCTCATTGACTGATGCTAAGCTGACCAACTAACTGAGGCCTCAGGCATATTCAAAGAAACTGCCAAACTTGGGGTGAAATAACTGGTCCAAAACATTGACAGTCTGTTATCAGCAGCTTGTTTACAAATCAGAAATAATTTGAATTTTCTGTTGAGCAGTTCATCAACTTTGGTTTACAATTGACATTACTGCCAAATAGATTTTTGGCACATTCATGATTGGTCCTCCAACAGCAGTCCCCAAAAGAACACCGTTGAATAGTATAATGAACAACTTCTATGCAAAGTGTTGAAACTTTTTTCATATTGTTATACTACTGATTGTGCCAAAACACTTGTTAGAATCTAACTGACTTGCAAGGCAAATAGTGTCTTCTTTGAATTGACTAGCACCATTACTTCACATCACATGTCACCATCAAGCAAAAGGCTAACAATAATCTATTTCAGTATGCTGCTTGACAAAACTTCAAAGCTGGTGGTTACCCAGATTTTCTTGCCCAGCCATGTGACCATCAAATTGAGACTGCATGGTTGACCTGCTCATTGGAGGATCAACAAAATGAACTGTACAGCATTAATTAATAGTTGAATGTGGTGAAAGTGAAAGCTTCCTCTGTCATTATTGAATTCCAAAATGATTTTAAAGATATCGGTTGTACCTCAGTAATCTGCACTCAGTGGAATATAAACCATGTCTGGAACCTGTCCTCTTAATCTTTTTAAGATCCATTTATCGGTATAGTGGAATCTGTGTTGTACCCCTTCCAAATCCTTGGTTCAGTGTCCAAAACTGAACATGGTACTCCAGATAAATGCAAAGTAGTGCAGGTGTTGGAAATCTGAAATAAAAGCAGAAAATGCTAGCTAAATGCAGGTCTGGCAGCACCTGTAGAAGGGTCATGGACTCAAATAGGCATGATGCACTCTAGAAACTTGCCAACACTCCTTCAGCACTTCCAAATTTACAGTCTTTACTTAGAAAGACAAAGACAACAGAAGCAGATGAGCACTACCACCTGCATGTTCCCCTCCAAGTCATGCACTATCCTGACTTGGAGCTATATTGACATCTTTGAATGTCACTAAATCAGAATCCTGGAGCTCCCTACGGCATTATGGGTGTTCCTGAAGTAGTTCAAGAAGATTATTTGGCACCACCTTCAAGGGTAATTAGGGATGGGCAACGAGCAACGCCAGCATCCCATGAAATAATTTGAAAGCTGATCCATACAGATTTGTGAAACAGAGGTTGCAGGCATTTTCTGCTTTGCAACTGGCTCAATGCTAGATGTTAAGCTACATTGTCCTTAATATTGTTGACAACTATCAAGTATAATCTGCAGTTCGTATTATACTCTGGTCTGAATTTTAGCACAAATGTAACTGATAAGAACCTATGATATATGAGATTGTAAGTAACATAAGAGCAGGACTAAGCCATTTTCCCCTTGAGCCTGTCCTACCATTAAATTAGATCATGGCTGATCATCTACATCCATGCCATTTCCCTTTTATCTGCATATTTCATTTTTATTATCTAGAAATTGATTTCAATCTTGAATATACTTAATGGTTGAGCCTCTAAAGCCCATGGCATTAGTTCAAGAGAGAAAAGGAAATTAGTTCTATTTTACTCCTACCTCATTATTAAGAGGTAAAGAAATATTTCGGGGGAAATCTCAATTGCAGTATGCATTTAAATTATAACTTTTAAAATGTTGAGATTTTTAGTAGTCTTTGATCTCCTCTAAGGATTTGCTGAATATAAATATTTGCAGCGTCAATTTGACCTCGTATAAAAGTGACTGGGAATTGAGTATTGTTGGATATGTTTCATTATTGATTTGACCATATTGAAACCACACAAAATTGCTTTAATGTGTCATGTTACCAATGGGAGATAATTACACAAATGTGCTGTGCTCCCAATGTAATCATGTGATAGGGTGAATTTTAATAACTTGCTTTTAGCAAGAAAAGTCCAGTTGAAGACTGAACATTTTCATGTTGCTGCTATAACATGTCTGATGTACTTGTATGCTGCAACTACATGTTTCAAGAAGGAAAACATTCCCAATTCTTGGAATTTTCAACAAGAGCTGTTTTCATCATGGAATTTCAGAATTTATAATTCTCTAAACGTTCATCTTTGGCACGGCCTTTTTAGACTTGAGTATTTAATAGAATACCTCATTATTCCTTGAAAATTAGAAGGGAGAAAACAATTAGTTTGTTGATCTTCCTTTAGTAATATAGGGGTGTGGCGGTTTGGTGTGGAAGAAGGTGTTACCCTGAAAGTCCTAGTTTTCATCAAGAGGATTCTGTGGCCTTACTGCTTCCTTAAAAATTGAGAAATCATTTCTATAATTTCAGCAAAAAGATAAAAATAAATAGTGAGCAAGGGTCTGACAGATGGAGAACAATATTGATAAATTGAGGTCCTACATTTTGGAGGAATAACAGCAAAATGGATTATTATTTAAATGACAAAAAATTGCAGCATACTGCTGTGCAGAGGGACCTGGGTGTCCTTGTGCATGAGTCATAAGTTGGTTTGCAGGTGCAGCAGGTAATTAAAAAAGCAAATGGAGTTTTGTCCTTCATTGCTAGAGGGATGGAGTTTAAAAAGTGAGGTTATGTTGTAGCTGCATAAGGTGCTGGTGAGGCCACACCTGGAGTACTGTGAACAGTTTTGGTCTCACTTGAGAAAGAATATACTGGCACTGGAGGGAGTGCAGAGATTCACTAGGTTGATTCTGGAGTTGAAAGGGTTGGCTTATAAGGAGACACTAAGTAGACTGGGGCTATACTCGTTGGAATTCAGCAGAATGAGGAGAATTCTTATGGAAACACAAGTTATGAAGGGAATAGACAAGAGAGAAGCAGGGAAGTTGTTTCCTCTGGCAGGTGAAATTACAACTCAGGGAATGGCCTCTGGGGGGAGCAGATTTAGGACTGAGTTGAGGAGGAACTTCACACACAGGGTTGTGAATCTTGAATTCTCTGCCCCATGAGGCAGTTGAGGCTACCTCGTTGAATGTTCTTAAGACAAGAGTCTACATTTTTGAACAGTAAAGAAATTCAGGGTTCCGGTGAGTGGGCGGGTAAGTGGAGCTGAGTCCACAAAAAGATCAGCCATGATCTTATTGAGTGGTGGAGCAGGCTCCAAGGGCCAGATGGCCTACTCCTGCTCCTAGTTCTTGTGTTCTTAGCTATCTGGTTTTCTGAAGCATTATTGCATTTTAAATTTATTTTCCCCCTGCACATCTTCCAGCTTTCCCAAATTTAATTGTTTTTCTCATTTGTCTATTTTTTTTGATTTGTTGTTGCTTAGTTCTGTCCTGGCACTCCCACCATTAATTTATTATCTGCCTGAGCTGATTACACATGATTCTTTGTTTTATTACAAAACTGCAGTTACACGAGTCGCTTATAGCAATGGAAAAATGAGGATGCAGGAGGAAAAAGGATACTTATGTATTGCTCCACAGTTGAGACACATGCATAGCCCAATGTGATTTTTTTTTTTGTCGCTTGCCAATACATACTAAAATTTAACTTGTTTTATCATGTATGCTTGGTATGGACATCCTGATAGTTTTTCACTCCTCTTAAACCAAAGTGTTCTTTGAAATCAAGCATTTCAAAATTAATTTTGTGCTGCGGTTAGTCAAGTAATCATAAGAACAAAATTTTTAAAACTATGTGACTTATCATGGAGAAAATCATTCAGTATGATCTCTTTTAATAAACTAATTGTATTTTTCCATTTTTGTCTTCTCCCACATTTTTTAAAATGATTCTTGCTTAGGGATAATTAGGTACTGATTGCCATTTTATTCAAATAGTATTGCTCAAAATGAGGCATATTAGTTTATTCTCCACAGCATCTACTAGTCCAAAGTTGCTTTTAAACGTCTGATCTTTATGGCTGAAGGTATGAGCAAGCTGTCACTAGACTTAAATAATATTTGAAGTTTAAATATAAGAGGAAATTTGACAGCAGCTTAAGCTTGACGGTATAAAATATCACACGTAAGCACTTCCAAGTACCAGAACCTTAGTGTATGCTTGCTCATCCCAAAACTGTGAAATCCTGCCCAAAGTCAAAGGACCTTCCCATTGTCTGCCCCTTGCCTGCTCCAATTCCTCTGGCGGGTAGGGTAGAATCTTTCTGGCCTTAATGTTTGAGCCTTGGTTGTTTTCTTGAGTGACATAAATGGATAATGTAGTACCACCGAGTATGTTGTCAGTACCCCCTTAGACCCAAGAACAGAAAAGACAATACAAAATCCAGTTCAGCAAAATCTTTTTTCAAAAACTATACAGGTCGATTTAAGTACGCCAAAAAAATTCTAAACAAGATACCTTACAACTTGTAAGGTGCATCATTCAGAACTAAAAACATAGAACAATACAGCACAAACAGGCCCTTCGGCCCACAAGTTGCGCCGATCACATCTACCAATCCACAGTCCTATCTATAACCCCCTATCCTATTCTTTTCCATATACTCATCCAGAAGTCTTTTAAAAGACCCCAGTGATTTTGCCTTAACAACCTCTGACGGCAGTCGGTTCCATTCACTCACCACCCTCTGAGTGAAAAACCTACCCCTGACATCTCCTTTGTATTTCCTTCCCTGCACCTTAAATCTGTGTCCTCTCGTAGTGACCATTTCAGCTCGGGGAAATAGTCTCTGAGAGTCCACCCTATCTATTCCTCTCAACATTTTATAAACCTCTATCAGGTCGCCTCTCAACCTACGTCTCTCCAGTGAGAAGAGTCCCAGCTCCCTCAACCTATCTTCATAAGGCCTGCCTCCCAATCCAGGCAGCATCCTTGTAAATCTCCTCTGAACCCTCTCAATAGTCTCTACATCCTTCCTATAATGAGGCGACCAGAACTGCGCACAATACTCCAACTGGGGTCTGACAAGAGTCTTATAAAGCTGCATCATTACCTCCTGACTCCTAAACTCTATTCCTCGATTAATGAAGGCCAGTACACCGTACGCCTTCTTGACCACTTCCTCCACCTACGAGGCCGATTTAAGAGTCCTATGGACCCGGACCCCGAGATCCTTCTGCTCTACAACACAGCTAAGACTCCTACCCCTTATATTGTACTCCTTCATCCCATTATTCCTGCCAAAATGGACCACTACACATTTATCTGCGTTGAAGTCCATCTGCCACTTCTCTGCCCAGTCATGCATCCTGTCTATATTCCACTGCAACTTTTGGCATCCCTCCAGACCATCCACAACACCACCGATCTTTGTATCGTCAGCGAACTTGCTAACCCATTCCTCCACTTCGTCATCCATGTCATTTATGAAAATGACAAACAGCAGGGGTCCCAGAACAGATCCTTGGGACACTCCACTGGTTACCAACCTCCATGCAGAACAAGACCCATCCACAACCACTCCCTGCCTTTTTCCGGCAAGAACTCAGTAAGAATTTAGCAACACCAATTTTTAATCCAACCGATTTATTTGATAGTAAAAAAGCGAGCTTTCGACTCTGTCTTCCTCAGGCAAATGCAGTGTTCTGGTCTGCAATAGCACACATCAGCACAGACAGTCAGAGATTGCTGATTAGAATGCGAATCCTTACATCTAACCTGCTATTCAAGTGTTAAAGTGGCGAACAATGTGTGTGAAGGGAATCCTGAGCATTGTTGGAGAATTGTGTATTTTCTCCAGACAGCACAGTAAGTGAAGTTTTTTGCTAACCCAGGCAAGTTACGGGGGTTACAGATAGTGTGTCATGAAGCCAAGATCCCTGTTAAGACCGTCCTCGTGTGCGGAGCTTGGCTATTTTGCCGGCAAGCCAGTTCTGGATCCACGAGGCCAAAGCAGCTTGGATCCCATGCCCTCTCACCACCTCCAGAAGCCTTGCATGTGGGACCTTATCAAACGCCTTACTAAAGTCCATGTACACTATGTCCACTGCCCTTCCTTCGTCAATGTGTTCAGTCACATTTTCGAAGAACTCAACTAGGCTCGTAAGGCATGACCTGCCCTTGACAAAACCATGCTGACTATTTCTAATCAGTCCAAACTTCTCCAAATGTTCATATATCTTATCCCTCAGAAGCCTCTCCATCAGCTTACCAACCACTGAAGTCTAACTCACCGATCGGTAACTTCCTGGACTATCCCTGTTCCCTTTCTTAAAGATAGGAACCACATCCGCAATCCTCCGGAACCTCTCCCGTTTCCATGGATGACGCAAAGATCATCGCCAGGGGCTCTGCAACCACTTCCCTCACCTCCCATAATTACCTGGGGTACATCCCATCTGGTCCCGGCGACTTGTCTATCTTGATAGAATTTAACAGGTCTAACACATCCTCTTTCCTAACATCCACATACTCGATCTTTTCCGTATGCCGCAAACCTGCAGTGCAATCCCCATCTTGTACAGTAAGATCAGAGCTTTGCCTTGCTCCCTCCATCCTATCCTTCTGTATAATTCAGCACAATTTGAGTATCGTTTATCCACAATGCTCAGTTGATTGCATTCTGGATAATCTTTGTTTTCGGATACCATATCTAAACTTGCATTGCAATAAGTTATTTCCAGGCTAGCTATGGTCTAAAGTAAATAAAATGGCTAGAAAAGTAGGATACGTGAATAATAAATACAGGGTCTCTAATTTTCTTTTCTAATGTTTTCCCTTGCAATTTTTTCTGGTGAACAGTGCAGACAAATAAATAGATCTCCTGTACTAAAAATGCAGGTTTTGGATATGTTTGGTTTTCAGATCTATGCATAAAGGATACTTGACCTGTACTAATTTAGACATTTGTTTCACCACAACAGGAGGTCCTCAGCCCTTGAATGTTAAAACCTGTATCCCATTTTTAACCTTTCGATTGAATTCGGTTATCAAAATTTACCTTGTTACCTTAAAGTGTGGAATCATGTACCAACCAACTCAAAAACAGCCTCATCCCAGCTGCTGGGAAGTTTTGAATGGGTTTACCTTGCGTTAAGTTGATCTTTCTCGATGCCCTAGGTATGACTGTAACGCTACATAGTGCACTCTCTTTTCCTCCCCTATGTCTGGCATGCTTTGTCTGTATAGCATGCAAGAAACAATACTTTTCACTGCATGCTAATACAAGTGAAAATTAAATCAAATTGTCAGCCTTATATCTCCAGTAATCTATAATAAAGTTTAAATCCTGTTCCTTTAGAAAGGGATTCATGGAATGAAGAATGGCTTTCATCACTATGAACTATGGCCAATGTACTAAAAACATTCTATACTCTGAACACCATATATGGTTTGGTGATTCTGCTATTGAACTTAATTCTTCATAATTAGGTTTCTTAGAAGTTCCTCTGGGGTTTTCCTCCATTAAGAATTGTATCTTTCCTCCCTTCACGTGACTATAAAGCAAAAAAGTAGTAATTTGCAGACCTTTTACATGTGTATAGTGATGGAAGGGAAGGTATCATTTTTACTGAAGGAAAACCCTGAGGAATTCATCCGATTGAAACTTCTAACAAACCTAATTCTGTGAAGAATTAAATTCAATTGCAGCTTTGCTAAACCATATATGGTGTTCAATACCTAAAATGTTATTCTTATGTTGACCGTAGTTATTTTCTTCATTTTTGTGGATCATCTGTTTTTCCTTTTCAAGAATGGTAAACTTTTTGTGTAAATCTGCTGTATTACAATAAAGGAAAACTTTGTTTACCAAATATGGTCAATAGATTAAAAGTGGTTTATAGGATAAAAAATTTATTCCTCCAGCTTTTTGTGAACAGTTGTTTAGAACATAGAACATTACAGCACAGTACAGGCCCTTCAGCCCTCAATGTTGTGCCGAGCTACATCCAATCCCAAGATCAAGCTATCCCCTTCCTATAATTCTGGTGTGCTCCATGTGCCTATCCAGTAACTGCTTGAAAGTTCCTGAAGTATCTGACTCCACTATCACAGCAAGCAGTCTATACCACACCTCAAGCACTCTGACTGAAGAACCTACCTCAGACATCCCTCCTATGTGTCCCACCATGAACTGTATAGTTATGCCCCCTAGTAACAGCTACATCCACCCGAGGAAATAGTCTCTGCACGTCCACTCTTTCAATCACTCTCATCTTATAAATCTCTTGCGTCGCCTCTCATCTTTCTCCACTCCAAAGAGAAAAGCCCCAGTTCCCTCAATCTTTCCTCATAAGATCTACCCTCCAAACCAGGCAGCATCCCTGCATTGTCTCCAATGCTTCCACATCCTTTTTATAGTGATGCTTGTTCCCGTGAAGCAAGTATATTCCAAAACTAGTGTGAATTTTGTAGAAGTTAGAATGTAGGGGCATGGCAGATACACTATCCTTAGTTAGTAAATGTGCTGAGAGCTTTTAGTTATAGAAACCCTACAGTACAGAAAGAGGCCATTTGGCCCATCAAGTCTGTACCGACCACAATCCCACCCAGGCCCTACCTCCCTATATTCCTACATATTTACCTACTAACCTACACTTCCCAGGACTCACATTGTACGTATTCTATATTGTACTTAATTGACTGGTGAAGTCTTTGAAAAGAGATCTAGTGATCTGAATTGAATTTTAATGTTGCTTTTAACTCTAATTCTGGCAGACTGACTTCTGACTGTTTGCAATAAAGGAACTGGGTTTAGTTTCATGAACAACAGGAGTTGGCTTGTGACACAAATTAACACATGGTGGTCTAAAATTTATGGTGCAAGTACCAGCAGAATGGCTGCCTTTTACTTAATTTTAGTGTTGCTTTTAAAAATAGATTTAACAACCTGTATATATTTTGATGGTCCTAACTCTGGATGGTCTTAGCACAAATTTGTTTCCTGCTGTCCAGCTATTCTACACTTTTGGAGTCTGTTGGTTGGAAACCAGTGATATTGGAAATCCTCAGCTCAAACAAGCAGGTGTACTTTGTATTCGTTTGGGATCAGAGGCATCCTGCACAATATCCTGCTGACATTCTGAAATGCAGGATATAATTTGTAAAAGGCAGTCATGAAATTTGAATTGGAATCAACTGTGATAATTGATCTTAAAGTGCACTAGTAAATAAAAGGACCCTTGCAGATAGGGATGGCCAGACCTTTGGGAGATATTTAATGCTTGTGGGAGGCTCCCAATCCCAGAGGAATGGCAGACTCTGTGGCACCAGAAAGACATCTGAATGCCTAGCTGGTTATAATGTTACCAGTAGATGCTTCTGTTACTGTTGTGCTTTGGGGTGGCTCCGTCTGAAAGAAGATACGCTAGGCTGATCAGCTTGGCTTGATAGAATGTATGGTCAAACATGCCTGCAAGCATGACACTGAAGCACGAAGTAATCGCAGTCTAAGTTTTCAACAGATGCATTAGCAGTGGAAACTTCAACACTTGCACCAAAAAGCAACCAGCTGGGAAATAGGCTTAAGTAAATGTTGGACTCTTAGACAAGGGGGATTTAATAATGGGAAATGAGGAAATGGCCGAGGCCTTAAACAAGTTTTTGTGTCAGTCTTCACAGTTGAGGACACAAATAGCTTATCGAACATTAACAGTCGTGGGACTGCAGCGAGTGAGGTCCCTAAAATGACTATTATTACTGAAGAGGTAATGCTCAGTAAACTGGTAGACAAGTTCCTGGGCCTGGATGGAATGCATCCCAGGGTACTGAAAAATGGCAGAAGTAATAGCAGATGCATTAGTAGTAATCAAAATTTGCTGGACTCTGGGGAAGTGCCAGCTGATTGGAAAACAGCTAATGTTACGTCGCTGTTTGAAAAAAAGGAAATAGACAAAGCACTGGTAACTACAGGCAGATTAGCTTCGTGTCCTTGGCTGGGAAAATGCTGGAATCCATTGTTAAAGAAAAAAAATAGCGGGACACCTGGAAAAGAATGGTTCGATCAAGCAGACGCAGCATGGATTCATAAAGGGAAAGTCATGTTTGACCAATTTACTGGATTTTTGCAAAGCTGTATCAAATGTAGTTGACAGAGGGGAACCAGTGGATGTGGTGTCTTTAGATTTCCAGAAGGATTAGATAAGGTGACTCTCAAAAGGTTGCTGCAGAAGATTAATGATTTACTCCCAATGGAGTTAGCATGGATTGAGGATTGGCTATCTAACAAGAAGCAGAGAGTTGGAATAAATGGGTACTTCTCTGATTGGCAGTTGAGTAGTGGCCAGGGGTCAGTGCTGGGGCCTCAACTGTTTACCGTATACATAGACGATCTAGAGGAGGGGACCGAGTGTGGGGTAACAAAATTTGCTGATGACACAAAGATGAGTGGAAAAGCGAATTGCGTAGAGAGCACAAAGTCTGCAGAGAGATTTGGATAGGCTGAGTGAGTGGACAAGGATCTGGCAGATGGAGTTAACGTTGGCAAGTATGAGGTTATCGACTTTGGAAGGAATAATAGTAAAATGGACTATTATTTAAATGGTGAAAAATTACAGCATGCTACTGTGCAGAGGGACCTGATGGTCCTTGTGCATGAATTGCAAAAACTCAGTCTGCAAGTGATCAAGAAGGCAAATGGAATGTTGGCCTTCTCACCAGGGGGATGGAATATAAAAGCAAGGAGGTCTTGTTGCAATTGTACAAGGTACTGGTGAGGCTGCAACTCGAGTACCATGTGCAGTTTTGGTCTCCTTATTTGCAAAAGGATATATTGGCCTTGGAGGGAGTGCAGAGAAAGTTCACCAGGTTGATACTGGAGATGAATTAGAATAAAATTAGAATAGGATAATGGAATTATTACTATATAGTTATGATGGCGCAGGCTCGTTGGGCCGAAGGGCCTGTTTCCCGTGCTGTGTTGCTCTTAAAAAAAAAATGAGGGGGTTAGCTTATGAGGAGAGATTGAGTAGATTGGGCCTGTACTCTTTGGAGTTTGGAAGGCTGAGGGGGGATCTAATAGAGACATATAAAGTAATGAAGGGGGTTAGGTAGGGTATAGGCAGAGAGATGCTTTCCACCTAGAAAGGAACTAGAGGACACAGCTTCAAAATAAGGGGGAGTCAATTTAGAACAGAGTTGAGGAGGAACTTTCTTTCTGAGGGTAGTGACTCTGGAATTCTGTGCCCACTGAAGCAGTGGAGGCTACCTCATTGAATATGTTTAAGTCACAGATTTCTAATCAATAAGGGAAGGAAGAGTTATGGGGAGTGGGTGGTAAATGGAACAGATCGGCCATGATGTTGTTGAATGGCAGCGCAGGCTCAAAGGGCTAGATGGCCTACTCCTGCTCCTATTTCTTATGTTCTTATAGGCAGCTATAACTAGCCTCCAAAGATCCCTATACCACATTACTAAGAACAGATCAAGAGCGAGCCACGATTCAAAACGTACTCTAGTAAATAGTGATGACATTATAGAAGGGGGCATAGACTGAGTATGGATTCAGTCCTGTGCTTCATGCCATACATTCAGCTCTTGCTGCAAGTTTGGCTAGTGCTGCTGATTTCAAAACGAGGTCTATCACATGAGAAATGCTACACAAAAGCTGTATTATTCTTGTATCTGAATGACATGTAAAGTTTCAATGGTGTTTCCAAAGCCTGAGGCTCACCTTCGATATTCAGAGAGATGCAGTTGACTTCAACAGGGCTAAAGTGCTGCCTATTAGATAGGTTGCTTTATAAAACTTCTCAGATTTCATTTGGCTGAATGAGGTTGGTCAGTTAAACATCAGAACAAACCAGTGCTGAAATTCTGATGCAGAACAGAGCCCTTAACTCTTGACCTGGAATGGTAACAGAAACCTTTCTCAGTATTGTTTCACTCTTCTCAGATATTCCGGTGAATTATATTACTGTAGATGGGAGTTCAGTTTAGTGTGGAATAAATAATATTAAATGGCTTGGGAAACAAGTGGGGAAAGTGACATTAGGTTAGGTGGTTTGTACAAACTTGATGGACCAAATGGCATTCTATCATTGTGAACTGTTGCTGAGCTGTTTCTGTATAAAGTGCAGTACAGTATGCTTTTGCTATGAGAAAATATGCTGCCTAGTAGCCATAGGCTAGGACTTTAAAAATGGGGTCTATCTACTGTTTTTTTCAGCATTGCCTTTAATTTGGTTCCATCTCTTTGAGATGTTTTGACCAATAGGGTAAATAGGACCACCTTCCTCCTGTACTGCCATCTCTACAGTAGTAGTGCTCGGATTTTCTGTCATGTTCCTGTGCTTGGGTGAAAGCATTGAGGGAGAACCTTATTTTAACACTTCAATTATCAATGGACCAAATTGCCTTTAGAGCTGTTTCAAAGGCTGTTTTTGATGCTCAATTGCAACAGTTCCTCCTAACTTAGCTCCTTTCTTAACTTTAATTTGCATGTATTCTTAATACTAATATGTCCTGAACGAATCCACTTGATGCTATGCTGATAAGTTGTCATCAGAAAATTGGATGCAAAAAACATTTACATTTAAATCTGTCTGCAGCAGAATTGTGCAATTTGTTGGCCCAAGACTATTTAGAATTCAGTTTGGCTATTTTGATAGCAAATAAAAATGTCTAATAGACACTATTTGCATAGTGATCGGCTGTCCAGCAGTGTGCATGTGTTTCTGATCATTGTGTGCTTTGCTTTGAGTTGTAATACTCAAAAACAACTTCTTCACTGCTGTCATCAGATTTTTTGAATGAAATCCTGCATTAAGCTGACCTTCCTCTACATGTTAGCTATGACTATAATATTACGTTCTGCAATCTCTTTCTCTTCTCTATGTACGGTATGTTTTGTCTCTAGTGTACAAGAAATAATACTTTCCATTGTATACTAATGTGTGGCAATAAATCATAAACTTTTATTAAATAAATGCATACAAGTGAAGTACATTTACTTGTTCCATTTTAAGTGCAGGCAAGACATTTTCTGTTCAAACATGCGCTACTGTCGTTGTGGTTACACCTGTGGCTGGTCAGTAATTTTTTATCGGCAAAATCAATACTAGCCACTTTCATGGCCAAATTCTACTACCATTCTGCTCAACAGTTATTATGGATTCCGGATGTATAACCCCCTCCCCCCCATTGTTACTGTCCCTCTTCACGTCACAAGTATCTGCTTTGCCCCACTTCTCCCCAATTTTCTCAACATTATGGTAGGACGTCATTGCTTTGGTTGTAATTTTAACTGCACTGAAAAGGGTCTAAAATCCATTAAAGATAAGCTTGAGATTCTACCACGGTCACTTATAGCATGTTTTTGTATCTGGTAAAAACCAAACAACAATTTAAGCATTTGAACTTTTTTAAGGAGGATTAACAAACAGCTGTCCTATGTTAGAAAATGCTTGACTGTAAACATAATACTGCACTTTTTATCTTTGAATAAAAAGGCAAGATTAAACTGTACATTGCTCAGTCTAGAATGTATGGTTTTGGTTGATGAGGTGTAAGATAGATTTTGAAACACTGAAAGTAGCACAAAGATGAGAAACAAGGCTAAATGTTATGTGGAAAGATAAGTTATATATAATTGAGATAGTAAAAAGGTAACCAAAGACAGGAGGTGATTTCATAATTTTAGATTATTCAAAGGGTTAAGTAGCTGGGAGTTAGTTTTTTTTTCTAAGATAACGAAAGGAAATAATATGACCATGTAGTTGCAGATGTCAGTGCTCAATATGATAAGAGTAGAGCCACAGTGGGAAGATCGTGGATTAGACAAATATTTTGGATAGTTTTTTATGAAAGAAGAGATGCATTCTTGTCCTGCCCTCCCTAAATGTAAGGATAGCTAGAAGATTGAAATCCAAAGTGGAGAGGAGGTGGGGAGATTCAGTGAGATGATAAAATGGTGAGGATTAAAATAAGGCAGAAAGCATAAAAGAGGAAGCATATTATCAAAGAGACCAAGGTGGAATCTTGCCTTTTGTTACCATTAGATACTGGTAGTTTGTTTCTAGCTGATTGTGACAAATATAGGGAGACAAAAGCTTTGATAAAGGGCAAGGCATCTCCACCCCTAAGAGAAGCTTTGGTTAAAAACCAGGATATCAATATAATTGTCCACAGGCTATGCAATGGGCATGTTCACAAAAAAAACTGGCATTCTTGGTTAGCAGTGCAGAGGCGATTGTAATTCTTCTGACAGTGGGATAGAAAAAAAGGGTGGGAAGGTTACCACATGCAGCTGTGCTTGCTGAGAGAGTGGCCTCTTTGAGGTTACTGTTCATAATAGAAGCTTCAAATCTGGGGTTTTGGGAAGGAAGGTTAATTAATTATGAATTAATAGCAAGATATCTTGGAGGGGAGAAATGAAAAGGAATGACTACATGACAGGTAGGGTAGGAGATGAACATTGCAGTTTAGTCTAATTTTAAAAAAGTTGATATTAAGAGTGTAGTACAAGGAGCAGTCTGCATATGGGATGAACTGGGTACAGTGCTGTATGGGGAACCTAAGGCCATTCTGGGTAAAGATGGGTGACATGCTATGCCTCATTATCTTGAGCACATTTGAATTGTATTTAGTACATCTAAGCATTAACCATTTTGTTTATACAGACAAGATGCGACTATTATCTGAAGATTGGTAAAGCTGATAAAAGTATTTGATGTGGTTAGCCTTGCTGAAATGTTCTCTGCTGTTTCTCTCAATGCTGCACAATGGTGTCATTCTTTGGTTTTATATAAAAAGGTCAGATTTAACATTTTTAACAAAACAAAGAATGCTGTATTGACTATTTAAATTCAACCAATAGAAACTGTCTGAAGTTTCACAGATGGTTTTAGTAGGTTGAACAATGTCTAGTTGTCTGCACTGTAAGTGCAGAAGTTGTTTGTTTGCCAGTAATGTGAATCCTGGGTGGAGTTAAGGTGGTGTGACAGATTTTAAAAGATATAGATCGGTTTGCCCTGCAGGGAAACAGATGGGCCTCTTTCTGATACTGTGCTGCATAACTGTAACAAATAGCTCACTTTTTCAAAGGTGAGAGTTATCTACATAAACAGAATGGATTACTTCCCACCAAAGTGAAATGTCTTTGTGCACATCTTAACTGAAGTAAGTGACAATGGATAATTTTGTGAACTACAGGTTTTCTTGGATTATCAAGATATGAATACAGAATTCCCCGATTTGTAGTCTTTATCAATCATTAAAATACCTTTGAACCTCTTTAATGATTGCGTAGAGCATCTCTGAATCTGGAAGAATCCCACTGTTCTGGTGTGAAGTGAATTAAGTAACTTGGCTTATGAAGTTTAAATATATTTATCATATTTCTGTTGATGCAAAGCAATTTGAGTGATTGTGGACCAAAAAAAGACTTGTAGCATAACCTAGGAGTTGGCCCCAATCCTGTATGCATCGAAGTTCTATATGGTGTGTGGGACCTCTCCACAGACCAAAATTGCACAATTTTCTCCAGAAATAGTATATCTGCAATTTTGTTTCAGCGATGATGGGCTTGTTTAATACCCAGTATCTGGGGGAGGGGAGTGGTAGCTTTGCACATGTCTCACACTCCAGTAGAACTGTGAAGTGCTGGCTCCACTGTCTAAAAAATTCTTTTGGAAAACGTAACCCCTTTAGTGGATTCAAGGGGAAGTTCAGTTTTGAATGCTGATATGTGAGTAGTTAAATGTAAGTGGTTAACTAACATTGACATCCCATCTGTTCTTCCAAATTGCTGTTTAGAAGTTTTGTAGCTTTCATGTATTTTAACTGAAATTGCATTATTGATTTTGTTTCTAAATGGAACTCATTTTGAAGTTGATAGTGTGCGTATAGTGCTTTAGCCCAATTATATTTTGGGTAATTGTTATATCATTTTTTAGGAAAAATTGCTTAAATAAGTTAGTTGTGTGCTTATTTTCTGTGCCTTTTTTAACATTCTCGATATTTAATTTTAGACTAGATTGAGGGTTATGTTTTGTTTGTGAAATTTTACTTTGTTGATTTGATGCAGAGTATACAAAATTCCAGGACATAACAAAAGCTGGCTGTGTATAATCTTCCATGGAAGAGATGATTTAAGCCAGTGTTGACTTTTTTGTGTATCATTATCCCTTTCACCTTAGTCACTTTAATTGGGACTGACATTTAGCATTACTGAAGGAATGACGCTGTTGATCAGATAAACCCAGAACCAAGGTCTTGTCAGTTGCCTTGGATGGACACAAATCACATGAGATTATTTAAAGAAGAGCTGGGGCTTTCTTCCATTGTTTTGATCAACATTATCCATCAACTGATATCATGCACAGCAGATTGTGAGCATTTATTTATTTAACTGCTATGTGTGGCATCTTGCTATTGCTTCTCTATTGCTTGTTGGCCTCTCTAATTTAGAGTGCTGACTGTTGCTAACTTTTTTCTTTCATCTTGTAAAATCTGAGGGAGTGAGTCTGTAGACCACTTTAAGATATTGAGATATGACTGTTAATTTCTGGAAATGTTTAAATATTCTTGTGTGTGCAATTTGAATAAAGTGCCTGTGTTTACTTTTTAAATAAAGCTGCAGCATCTCATTCTCGGTTTTGATACATGTTGGTGTGAAACATTTCATGACTTCCAACTGGCATGAGGATCTGCAAGAGCTATTGAACTCTAGTTTTTCAGTCGACTACAGCTTTGACCTTTTCCCACTCCCCGCAAAGAATTAGCAATCTTTGCCTCCAGAGTTGTCAAAACAAGGCGAACACCCAGTCACTTTTTCTGCTTCAATGAAGTTCTGTTTCATCTTTGCTTGGACTTCATTTCCAAACACATGGCTGTCTTACTATTCCTCTGGAACCATTTACTTTCTTTCATTCTGACGTGTCTATAGTTTTAAAATTCAATCTGTACTATTTCAGAATTTCTCCTGCCTCTGTTGTCTCCAACAAATTCTGCAGCAACTCTGGAATCGATGTCTGAGTGGTAATGAGTTGAGTAATAACCCAAAGACCCAAGCAAAAGTGCTAGGGACATAGTTTGGTCCCACCATTGCAGCTGATGGAATTGAATTCAATTAATTTTTTTATTTGTGACCACTATTGTTTTAAAAAAAAAAGCCATCTGGTTCACTAATAAGAAATTCTTCCATCCTTGTCTGGCCCACATTTGACTCCAGAGACACAGCAACATGGTTGATTCTTAACGATCTTCTGCAATGGCTTAGCAAGCCGCTTAGTTCAAAGGTAATTCAAAATGGACAACAAATGCTGGCCTTGCCAGTGTTGCCCAAGTTCAGCGAAATAAAAAATCTCATAGGAATCTCAAAACTGTGGAAAGAATTGTGATGTTTGTAGCTGTTTTCACTGGTTGGAGTGTCCGATTTGAGCTTTTGTTTCTTTGACAATTTTAACTTGATATATATTTCTCTTGCCCATAACAAATCGAGACCTCTACTCTTCTCTCTCAAATCAGTCTGCTTCACTCATACTAGTTGTCACCCAATCAAGTTTGCCCTCATCACCTCCTGAATTTTCGACTACAGATTTCACTGTCTAATTTCAGTAACTTTGCACACCAGAACCCTATCTGTAAACTACTTCCTGTCCCACCACTCTTTCTTTGATATTTTAAAAGCCTCTTGAAAGCTCATGCCTTTGATCAAAAGGTTAGTTGTTTCTTCAGGTTGTGACACTAAAGCTATTCTGCAAAGGGTGTAATGGTATTGTCACTAATTAGAAATCCAGAGACAGTTTGTGATGATCTGGGCACCTAAGTTTGAATCCTACAATGGCAGATGGTGAAATTTGAATTGGATAAAGTTCTGGATTAAAAGTTTACTGATGCATAAAAACCATCTGATTCGCTAATGTCCTTTTTAGGGAAGGAAATCTGCCACGTTTAGCTGGTCTGGCCTTTCGTAACCACATTGTTGTGGATTTGTAGTTAAGTTACAAATGCCTTTCTGAAATGACCAAGAAAGTCATTCAGTTGTATCAAATTGCTAAAAGGAAGTTAAGGATTGAAGCTGGACAAGCTGGAACTGATAAGAGTTGGAGATGGCTCGATGATAAATGGGCAAGGGAGAGTTGCCTTTGCCCTGCAATCCTCAACATTGCCCCTGGACTCCATGAAGTCTCTTGGCATCAGGTCAAATATGGGCCTCCTGCATTTTACTCAGGAATTCCCCACCTACCCCAAGGCTGGCAAAGGTACAGGATGTATTCTGGATGGGCAGAGGAGGGGGTGCTTCAATGTTGGATAGTATACAGGGTATATTCATTTAACATGGATGGGAGGGAGGAGAGGAGGAAAGAGTCCTAGACTATTTATTCTTAGTTTAGCTTTAAGGAGTTTGTGCATCCTAAGACTGTACACTTCTAAAATTGAAAGCAGGAGTTTGTAAAATAGTTCAGTAATCTGTTTACTGTTGCTGATTTCCCCTGGGGTATTTGGTCTAAATCTTACATTTACTCCTTTGGAGTATAAAAGAGTCAAACTGCAAACAAATGTGTTGGATAGGAAATGGAGCATGTTGCATTATTGCAGGGGCTTGTGTTTACTGAAACAAATGAGGACATTGCATATCTGGTTGAATTGATGCATTTCTTTGCCCTGCAGCTGTAGAGGAAGGACAAATGGATAGATTTGTTCTTAAAAACACAGCAGCTTGTTTTTATTCACAACTGGAGCCACTGCTCACTGACAAATTTGTTTTGGCTAATGTTTTGAAAGCATTGCATAGAATTTCAAAGAACCATTTATTCAAGAGCTAAATTGTAATCTCCAATTAAGCAAATTCAGGGTGTAGTTCTTTATTGGATGATTGCTATTTAACTGCATATTCCTTTGTAGTTTTGCATTTCTTATTAGCACGGTAACTGTTTTGTTAACTTAAAGCCACATTTCTTTATATCATGAACTGGATTCCTCTGTTAAAATACAAGTATTAAATAAGGTGGATTAGATGTGAAATTTATTGTATCATTTGTATACCATTTGTAAGATGAATGTATGTTTTCTAGTGATATTTTGGAACAGAACCATGATTTTGAACTAACGTATTCTGTACATGCAAGTTTTTGATTTTTTTGAATACTTTTTTCTCATTTATCTTTTTTTTTTGTGTGTGGTCAAACTACCTTGTAACAAACAAATTGCTGATATTTTCAGAAATGTACAAAGAGAAAGGTGTGACCTTGGCTTCCAATCTAGATTTATTTGGTTTGGGTGAGTTGAATTAGAAAGTATCCTGCCGAAATCACTGACTAGCTGCATGTACTAATATCGATCAATGATTGCTTGCACAGTATAGGTAAATTTACTTATCACATGATAAAATTAAACTTTACAGTTTTTCTTAAAGATAATAGAGTCCAAGAAGTCACAGTTTGAGAATGAGAGAAGCTTTAAGACTGAGGTGAGGAGAAATTTCTTCACCCTGAGTGTAGTGAATCTGTGAAATTTATTACCACAAAGTAGTTGAGGCCAAAACATTGTGTGATTTCAAGAGGAATTAGAAATAGTACTTGTAACTATAGGGATATGGGCAAGATAGTGGGATCAGGGTCTTGAATTTGATCAACCATGGTCATAAAAGCAGAACAGGCTCAAAGGACCACGGAGCATAGATCAACTAGCTAGTCAATATCTGTTCCCAAAGGTAGGGGGAGCCTAAAACTAGAAAGCATAGACTTAAGGTGAGAGACACAGAAGGATCTAGATGGGCAATTTTTTCACACAGAAGGTGGTGAGTGTCTGGAACAAGCTGCAAGAGGTATAGTAGAGGCAGGAACAATTTTGTATTTTAAAAAGCATTTAGTTATAACCATCTTACTCGGATATGGGCCAAATATGGGAAATTGGGACTAGCTTGGGGAATTTAAAAAAAAGATGGCATTGACCGAAAGGCCTGTTTCCATGCTATAAACCTCTGACTCTGACCAAATAGCCGCCTCCTGCTTCTATTTTCAGTGCATCCTTCTAATCTGCAGTTAACTAGTTTAAAAGCAACCATTTTATTGAACTATCAGACTGTCACTTAAATGTATGTTTGTTGTGGCTGCAACCATTTAGCTGATGGAATATTGAAAGTTAATACAGATGATAAAGCAAATGACAGTGATCTTGCTATTAGTAAACATTGCCTTGGCAAGCAGCCTAAATTAGTGCCCTAAATGCTGAGCTCATCAGAGCCCATCAGTGTGTTAACAATTATTGCAGTACTCTTCTTGCTCCATATTTAAGTGGGAACAAAAGACTGAATTTGTTTTTTTATGACCGAGACAATCATCTGAAATGTGGAGCTTATTCAAGGAGCAGCTACTGCAGTCCTTGATAAGTATGTCCCTGTCAGGCAAGGAGGAAATGGTCGAGTAAGGGAGCCATGGTGTACTAAAAAAGTTAATTCGCTGGTTATAAGGAAAAAGGAGGCTTATGTCAGGACGAGACTTGAAGGCTCAGTTAGTGCACTGGATAGCTATAGATTAGCCAGGAGGGAGCTAAAGAGTGAGTTGAGAAGAGTTAAGAGGACACGAGAAGACTTCGGCTGATAGGATCAAGGAGAATCCTAAAGCTTTCTTTAGATATGTTAGGAATAGGAGATTGGTTAGGGCAAGATTAGGGCCAGTCAGAGACAGCAGTGGGAAGTTGTGCGTGGAGCCTGAAGAGATTGGAGAGGCACTGAACAAATATTTCTCTTCGGTATTCACGCAGGGAGATGTAAATGTAGTTGTGGAGAATACTGGGATACAGGGTTGTAAACTGGAAAGTATTGAAGTAGATAAGGAGGATGTGCTAGATAGTCTTGAGGGTTTGAAGTTAGATAAGTCCCCTGGGCCGGATGGGATTTACCCTAGGATTCTCTGGGAGGCGAGAGAGGCGATTGCAGAGCCTCTGGCTCTGATCTTCAGGTCGTCGTTGGTTACAGGTATAGTGCCGGAAGACTGGAAGATAGCGAATGTGGTCCCATTGTTCAAGAAGGGGAAGAGAGACTTTGCTGGGAATTATAGACCAGTGAGTCTTGCTTCTGTTGTGGGCAAAGTATTGGAAAGAATTATTAGGAATAGGATTTATAGTTATTTAGAGAGAAACGAATTGATTGGGGATAGTCAGCATGGTTTTGTGAAGGGTAGGTCGTGCCTTACTAACCTCATTGAGTTTTTTGAAAAAGTGACCAAAGAGGTGGATGAGGGTAAGGCGGTTGATGTGGTATATATGGACTTTAGTAAGGCGTTCGATAAGGTGTCCCATGGAAGGCTTCTGCTGAAAATGCAGATGTATGGGATAGAGGGTGATTTAGCTGATAGAAGACAGAGGGGGGTGGTTGATGGGAGATATTCATCGTGGAGTTCGGTGACAAGTGGTGTGCCTCAGGGGTCTGTTTTGGGGCCCCTGCTGTTTGTAATTTTTATAAAGGATCTGGATGAGGGTATGGAAGGATGGATTAGTAAATTTGCAGATGACACTAAAGTCGGTGGAGTGGTAGATAGTGAAGAGGGGTGTTACAGTTTGCAGAGGGACTTGGACAAGTTGCAGAGCTGGGCCGAGAGGTGGCAAATGGAGTTTAATGTGGAAACGTGTGAGGTAATTCACTTTGGCAGGAATAACAAATGTGTAGAGTATAGGGCTAATGGTAGGACTCTAAATAGTGTTGATGAACAGAGGGATCTTGGTGTATGTGTGCATAGATCCCTGAAAGTTGGCAATCAAGTCGATAAGGTTGTTAAGAAGGCATACGGAGTCTTAGCTTTTATTGGTAGGGGGATTGAATTTTGGAGCCGCAATGTCATGTTGCAACTGTACGAAACTCTAGTGTGGCCACATTTGGAGTATTGTGTACAGTTCTGGTCCCCACATTTATAAGAAAGATGTGGAGGCATTGGAGAGGGTACAGAGGAGGTTTACCAGGATGTTGCCAGGTATGGAGGGCAGGTCTTATGAGGAGAGGCTGAGGGATTTGAGGTTGTTTTCGTTGGAAAGAAGGCGACTAAGAGGAGATCTTATTGAAACATATAAGGTGATTAGAGGTTTAGAAATGGTGGACAATGATAGCCTTTTTCCTAGGATGGAGAAAGCTAGCATGAGGGGACATAGCTAGCATGAGGGGACATAGCTTTAAATTAAGGGGTGGTAGTTATAGGACAGATGTCAGAGGTAGGTTCTTTACCCAGAGGGTGGTAAGGATATGGAATGCCCTGCCTGCTGCAGTTGTAGATGCGCCAAGTTTGGGGGCGTTTAAGAGGTTAGTAGATAAGTTTATGGATGTAAAGGGAATAGTTTAGGTTAGAGGGTCATTGCTTTTTCTTAATTGGTCGGCGCACCATCAAAGGCCGAAGGGCCTGTTCTGCGCTGTAATGTTCTATCTCACAACTGTACCTAAGCTGACCTAGATCCTCTGTTTGGAGGGTGGAAAAGAATATGTACTGTCTTTATTTATTTTGTCAGTGAATTTGAGTCCTAGATACATGTATATAATATTCATGAATTTGATATAGTACACAGCATGCATGCTGATATGTGATTGGCATACATCTCCTGATTTGATGTTCAGTTTCGGAAAAAGGAGAATTTGGGGGTTTGTGCCTCATTTGTAAGGGTTTTGTTTACAATGATCAAATTTGATCTGTGTGACTATTAAAATATGGAATAATTATTTTTGAGGTATGTTAGTCTTTTTATTTATTTGTGGGACATGGGCATCGCTGGCTGGCCAGCATTTATTGCCCATCCCTAGTTGCCCAAAGGCAGTTGAGAGTCAACCACGTGTGGCTCAGGAGTTACATGTAGACAAAACTAGGTAAAGATGGCAGATTTGTAAATCAGATGGGGTTTTTCTGACAGTGGTTCTGTAATCATCAGTAACAGATTCTTAATTCCAGATTTCTTTTTTATTGAATTCAAATTCAGCCAGCTGCTGTAATAGGATTCAAATTAGGTCCCTAGAACGTTCACTGAATTTCTGGATTAATAGCCTAGCAATAATGCCACTGGGCCATTGCCTCCTACAGTCTGCATGAATGCCAAGTTTCTTGAGGTTTATGACCAGCAGCGCTCCTCAGCTTTGCTTTTCAGTTTTTGGGATTTTCTTTGTCATTTTTATTTCCTCAATCATCCAGCCTTTCAAATTTAGATAAAAGCATTTTTCATACCTTCTTCATCCTTCAATTATGGTGATCTTGGAGTTTATTCACTTAGTGATAATCAGTTTGTTTATTGGTAATTCACTAAGTATGAAAAGCATTGAAGGATTGTGGGACATGTACAAAGTAAATCAAATGGACTTCATTAGGAATTTGTATGATTAATTTATTAAACAAAATAATTAACCTCCCATTTTTCATAACTTTATATTTGAAGTTCAATGTGATTTTCAAGCGCTGCTGCCAAGGATGCTGTCTACTGTTTTGTGGCAATCCTTTGATGTAAAAGGGCGGAAGAAATTTCCCAGTTTGGGTAATTTGGAAATACTTAATTGTAAAGAGTAAAGTCAACTTTAGAATCAATATCTATTATTATTCTTTACCCAAAGGGTGGTTCGGGAGTGGAATGCCCTGCCTGCAGCAGTTGTAGATGCGCCAAGTTTGGTGGCGTTTAAGAGGTTAGTTGATAAGTATATGGAAGAGAAGGGAATGGTTTAGTTTGGAGGGGCATTGCTTTTTATATTGGTCGGCGCAACATCGAAGGCCGAAGGGCCTGTTCTGTGCTGTAATGTTCTATGTTCTATTATAGTGTGGGGTCTGGGAGAATCTCTAAAAGGCTTTCAAGATGCATTATATTGCCTTCATAGAATTTACAGCACAGAAATTGGGTATTCAGCCCACCTGTTTATACTCTACGAATTTTCTTTTACTCTAAATGCCTCTTCCCACACTGGCTGTTTATTCCTCTTGCCACCCGATATATTGTGTTTGAAGTGACTTTATTAAATATTGATCAGGACGCTGAATACTCACTTTGCTCTTCAGAATAATGTTATTACTTTCAACTTGTTGCAATGTTTTTGTAATTTTTATGTATGTTTTCCCAAGTTTCCTGCTGTTTTTAGCCCACTTAATTTCTATTCCTGCGAGGGAATGAGTGGTCTTGTTGTTTCTATTGCCTAAATAAGCCACCTTACGCCAGGTTTAAGTCCTATTTCCAGTAAGAATTGGTTAACTTTGACAAAGGGTCACCTGGACTCAATGTCAGCTCTTTTTTCTCCTTACAGATGCTGTCAAACCTGCTGAGATTTTCTAGCGTTTTCTCTTTTGGTTTCAGATTCCAGCGTCTGCAGTAATTTGCTTTTATTAAGGATTGGTCATACATAGGCCTGTGAAATTCGAATACTTCATTGTGAGAAAGATCATATTGCATTCCTTACAGGTGAAATTACGGATCCAGTGGACCTTAAGAATGGAGGTTATTGTTTACTAAAATGCTGTTTCTAAAATATTTCTCTTGTTTATAGTAAAATAGACAGTTGCAAACTCAGTAGTTTTGTGCCTTTTCTCTGAACAATTTATAGAACATCTGTCATACTGGGCTACTAAAGTAATGCATTAAGCATAGTTAATTCAGCATGGAAACAGATTTGTAGTACAGTGATCTCTTATTTAAAGGATATATTGTGCTGGGGCAGTACTTTTCACTTGGATTGCAGTAAAATAATACAAATTGTATGCATATTTCACAGCTATTTCTGTTGTGGAACTGCAATCATAAGATTTTGGCTTTCATACTTTATATATGATAGCTTGGATGTCAGTGGCTGCATTGCATCTTGTTTTAGTGTCTGTACATCGTACATGCCTGAAGAGGAAAAATTTGTAGACTGAAGTGGAAGTTCTCAATACATATCGACCTCTTTTCATATCACGTAGGAGAGAAGGATGGGGGGGACATACGTAGGCAGTTCAGGGAGTTGGGGGCTCGGCTGAAGTGTAGGGCCTCCAGGGTGGCATTCTCTGGGCTGCTGCTGAAGCCTGGGACTGATAGGGTTAGGAAAAATGAGGTACTACAACTGAATGTGTGGTTGAGGGATTGGTGTAGGACAGAGGGTTTCCAATTCATAGACCATTGGGAAGTCTTCATGAGAGAGGGGCATCTATACAAGAGGGACGGGGAACAGTTGTCTGGGAAGGGCACCCATATTTTAGCTGGGAGGTTAGCTGGAGTGTTCCGGCAGGGTTTAAACTAATATAGGAGGGGGGCTGGGGAGACAGGGGGAATTGGGAGTGGGAGAGAGATGAGAGACAGGGTAAGTCCAGATGGCAGGAAGGAGGGTCAGAGAGGGCCTGAGGGTCTTCAGTGCATGTGTTTTAACGCGAGGAGTCTGACTGGCAAAACAGATGAACTGAAGGCAATAATGTTCACGAGGAAGCTAGAAGTGGTGGCGGTGACTGAGACGTGGTTAAAGGAGGGGCAGGACTGGCAATTGAATATCCCAGGGTACAAGTGTTTTAGGCGTGATAGAGGTGGTTTGAAGAGAGGAGGGAGAGTGGCGTTATTAGTTAAGGATCACATCATAGCAGTGCAGAGGTAGAGTGGTATGGATGATTTAGGAATTGAGTCGCTATGGGTGGAGTTGAGAAATAGGAAGGGAGAGGTTACTATGTTGGGTGTGTTCTACAGACCGCCCAACAGCCCACGGGCCGTGGAAGAAGGGATATGCAGGGACGTTTTAGATAAGTGTAGGAAGAATAGGGTGGTTGTAGTGGGAGATTTCAATTTCCCTGGGGTAGATTGGAAGGTGCCCAGAGCAGAAGGTGTGGACGGGGAGGAATTTGTACAGTGTGTTTTGGAAGGGTCCTTGGAGCAGTATGTGGATAGCCCGACTAGAGAGGGGGCTATACTGGACTTGGTTCTGGGGAATGAGCCAGGGCAGATGGTTGACGTTGTAGTAGGAGAGCATGTGTCAACTAGTGACCACAACTCTGTCTGCTTTAGGATATTAATGGAAAAAGATGAAGCCTGCCCTAAAGGGAGGGTGTTAAACTGGGGGAAGGCTAGATACAGCTGGATTAGGCAGGATCTTAAGAATACCGACTGGGATAAGCTGTTCGAGGGTAGGTCGATGCAGTACTTGTGGGAGTCTTTCAAGGGAAAACTAAAATCTTTGCAGGAAAGACGTGCCGATAAGGAGGAAGGATGGGAAAGGTAGGATTAGAGAACCGTGGGTTATTAGGGATATCGAGGACTTGGTCAGGAAGAAGCGGGAGGCGTACGTTAGATTTAGGCAACTGGGGACAGAGACAGTGCTGGAAGAATATAGAGAGTGTAGACGGGATCTTAAAAGGGGTGTCAGAAAAGGGCCACGAGATGGCTTTGGCAGGTAGGATTAAGGAAAATCCTAAGGCATTTTATTCCTATGTAAGGAGCAAAAGGATGGTTAGAGGGAAGATTGGACCTCTCAGGGACAGAGGAGGGGAACTATGCTTAGAGCCTGAGGGAATGGGGGAGATCTTGAATGAATACTTTGCGTCGGTATTCACGTGGGAGAGGGGCCTGATGTCTGGTGCCGGATTTGAGGACCCGTTAAAGGAAATAACCATTATGAGGGAAGAGGTGTTGGGGCTTTTAGGCAGCATAAAGCCTTATAAAGCTCTGGGGCCTGATGGCATTTACCCCAGACTGCTAAGGGAGGTGAGAGATGACATTGCTGATCCTCTGACGCAAATCTTTGTCTCTTCTTTGGACACTGGTGTGGTCCCAGAGGATTGGAGGATAGCAAATGTAGTACCGTTGTTTAAAAAGGGTCAGAGGGATAACCCAGGGAACTATAGGCCGGTGAGCTTGACTTCAGTTATAGGTAAGCTAATGGAGAGGATCCTCAGGGACAGGATGTATGAACATCTGGAGCGCTGCGATCTAATGTTGCAAGTGTATAGAACGTTGGTTAGGCCTCACTTGGAGTACTGCGTCCAGTTCTGGTCGCCTTACTACTGGAAGGATGTGGAGGCCCTGGAGAGAGTGCAGAGGAGATTTACCAGGATGCTGCCTGGTATGGAAAGGCTGTCTTACGAGGAAAGATTGAACGCACTGGGGTTGTTTTCCCTTGAAAGACGTCAGCTGAGAGGGGATCTATTAGAGGTATATAAGATTATGAGGGGTATAGATAGAGTAAATGGTGGTAAGCTTTTTCCACCATTAGAAAAGGATAGAACGAGGGGTCATGGCCTTAGGGTGAGGGGGGCTATGTATAAGACGAATATTAGAGGGCAGCTTTTCACACAAAGGGTAGTGGGGGTGTGGAATGCACTACCGAGTAAGGTGGTGGGAGCAGGCACGCTAGGGTTGTTTAAGGGTCTCTTGGACAGCCACATGAGCGGTCTGCAGATAGAGGGATATAGTAGGACTGTTTAAATATCCTATTTGTTTCCACAGGATGTTCGGTCCACCTTGTTGACCAACAGGGCATGCATGCGGCAGGTCGTGCGAGAGCTGCTCTTGGATGTTGCTTCAGGTGTGGCCTCGTGCTTCATGTCGTTAGTGTATGCTTAAACTGGACCGTCTGATGGGCACCATGACAGCTCAGGGGCTATCGCTGTTGCTGTGCAAACACATGGATTTGGGCCTGTGTCTGCGGGAGTTTGTGCGTTCTCCCCGTGGTTGCGTGGGTTTTCTCAGGTTTCCTCCCACATCCCAAAAATGTGCTCTTAGGCTGATTGGGTAACAAATTGGTCCCTATATGTCATTAAGACGTTAGGACGGCGGCGTGGGCTCGTTGGGCCGAAGGGCCTGTTTCCGGTGCTGTGTTGTTCTTTGTTCTCTTTTCTACCTCCAGTTTCAGAAAGGGATCGAGGAACCTTTTTATTCCTTCCTCAATATCTAGTGGCTTTTTACTAGCTCTTCTTGAATGATTATTTCCTCGGATCCAAGCCAACAAGTTTGCTATTTGGAAGATATAACTATTCTGCAAAAAAATTGTTAGATTCTTGTAGTTTAAAACTTACTTTGGGAATTCTCGTAATAATCACAGAATACTTGGATGGCGGAATAAAGAAAGTGAACCACCTCTATAACAAACACACCAGATTTTCTACTTCAGCCATTGTCTAGGTCTGAGCAACCTGTGTAACAATTGGTTTAAAATACAAGAATTCTAACTGGCGAAGTGTAAATGGAGACTTTTGATCCAGTTGCAGATTAATTGTTTTATTTTGAAGCATCTCTTGCTAGAGGTTACAGGAAGATCTGTCTACTGACTTCTAGTACAACTTGTATGAATTGTTTAAGGAAAATTAAAACATTAATCTAATCTCTGTTGTATACTTAGTGGTTCACCAGAATGATTTGGCCATTACTGGGTAATGCTACTAAAGTTTTAAAAATAACTTCCTTGCAAATGATTCATTTTGATAGGACAAACTTAAATGCAGATTACAGGGTCAACAGTAGGGTTCTGAGGAATGTGGAGGAACAGAGAGATCTTGGGGTTCATGTCTTCAGATCTCTGAAGGTTGCCACTCAAGTGAATAGAGCTGTGAAGAAGGCTTATAATGTGTTAGTGTTTATTAATGGGGTTATGCTGCAACTATACTGGACTTTGGTGAGACCACACTTGGAATACTGTGTGCAGTTCTGGTCACCTCGCTATAAGAAGGATGTGGAAGTGTTGGAGAGTGTGCAGAGGAGATTTACCAGGATGCTGCCTGGTTTGGAGGGTAGGTCTTATGAGGAAAGCTTGAGGGAGCTGGGGCTTTTCTCTTTAGAGCAAAGGAGGATGAGAGGTGACTTAATAGAAGCTTATAAGATGATGAGGGGGACAGATAGAGTGGATGTGCAGAGACTATATCCTCGGATGGATGTAGCTGTTACTAGGGGGCAGAACTATTACGTTCATGGTGGGAGATATAGGAGAGATGTCCGAGGTAGATTTTTCACCCAGAGTTGTTGGGGTGTGGAATGCACTGCCTACTGTGATAGTGGAGTCAGACACTTTAGAAACTTTCAAGCGGTTATTGGATAGGCATACGGAGCACACCAGAATGATAGGGAGTGAGACAGCTTGACCTTGGATTTGGACATAGCTCAGCGCAATATTGAGGGCCGAAAGACCTGTACTGTTCTATGTTTCTATGTTTTTGTTTCTCTTTAACAAAAAACAATTTAGAGTCGATCTTTCATCCCTGGGTCTGAATCTAGCACAGAATGATTAATTGCAGAATGTATTTTTTTTCCAGCCTAAATACAATAGTTCCGAATAAAATAATTTTGCATAGTTTCAGCTAATTGTGCAACCACAATACAAAAGTACACAATTTGGTAGCCTTGAGTAGGGTATATCATTTTTTTGATGTGTTATCTTGGCTCCACATCATTTTGTAATGTAGGTACAAACTTAAAGATGTGAAGTTGAGAAGAGGAACTTTGGATCATGTGCACATAGTATTTAAACTCTCTTGCAGACTTCTTTAGTATTCTTGTGACTAGCTTTTCTTGTCCTTGTATTTAAATTTGGGAAGTAACATTTGCATTTTGCGCTCTTGGATCTTGTGACTACAGCCTAAATTAGGCTGTATACTCTAACGAAGAGTACTGGATTAAAACAAGATCTGAATAAATAATGAATTATTTCATGTTTTGCGCATGCTTTAACCTGTCATGTTCAGCCTGTTGTCTAGACCAGTTGAACTGAAACAGTTTGTTCTGTTTTTTTTGTTTCTAGCTTGCCAACTGTTTAATCTTTATGGTATTGTACAACTTGTTGTTATCACATTTTATAGCTCTACTCCACTACAAAATCAGAAAAATGAGCTTGTGTTTGCTACTTTTAAGCTGTTGGTGAAACTTGGATTTTAATATTAATGCTCCACTGGTGTGGCTCTACTATTGTTAGTTTTGATACCCCTTATGGATGTTTGACTGTGAATTGAATTGTGTAAATGAAACCATGTTTTAAACTGATAATTTGTGCACACACTTCTTTAGAATATTGCCTACAATATTTATCAATATAACTTGCAATGAGGGAAATACTTGAACTGTTGAACATTGAGAATTGAAATATTTTCTTGATCGCCTGGTTTTCAAATACACCCTAAATATTAAATATCCAATTTTGCAATTCAAACTATGATTAAAATAGTAGCTCATAGTTTTATCACCATTTCCAAACTCTAGCCTTATTTTCAAACCTCTATCAGGAAGTCTTCTAAAATTTGCATTTGTAGACCTAATCATATGAATTGCAAATTTTTAATTTCTTAGGCAGACAGATAAGAGTGAACATAGAAAGGAGAAGACTTGTTCTGAAAGTAGATTATATTAAAAGGAAGAAATTTGGCTGAACCTTCGCTGAGATGAGAGCAAGGATTAAAATGGTAGCCTAAAAATTAAGTCCTGATTAAATATAGTGTTTGAATTGTGCAACTCTATTAACAGCTTATAGATGAATAGATTTGATTCTTGATTATTCAATATAATAATCAAGAATCAAATAATATAATAATTCCATATCACCAAAAAGTGATACTTTACATTTCATCAAAAAAACAATATCACTTTTTGGTACCTATTGTGAGTTCAACTTGGTTTTCATCAACTTTTCTCTTTCTCAAGTTCCAAAAACACACCTTTTTTGTGTACTATATGCAACCTACAAGCGCATGATATTGATCTCAATATGTCCGCTCTTGAGAGTTTATAAAGCAACTCCACTTGCAGTAACCAACTAATGACAAGGGGAGTATAACCACTGTCAGATCTGTGAATATATTCCGGAGTTAATGTGCTAGTTACACTATTCCAGATTGCTGGAAACTTTGTGTGTATTATTGACATACTTGTTTCAGATTGTGCTCTTGGGTTAGAGTTGGTTTTGCTGGTCCTTTTTACAGTGTCTTTGCGTTCAATTTCAGCATTTTCTCTATTCATTCAAAGAGTGCTATCATTGGTCACTTAGTCAGCATTCATTGCGCATCCCTAATTATCCTTGAAGTTTGTGATGAGCTGCCTTCTTTAACTGTTGCAGCCCATGTAACATGTACCGAAACTGCTGTTAGGTATTCCTGCATCACGTGAACCATGATGGTTTGAAATTTTAGTTCTTCATTCTATTGATTATTACTGGCCAAAAATAACAAAATTCACATGAGATGTCAGAAATTACATTTTCTCCAAAATTTTTTGTGTCTTGACAAAGATGGTGCTCTGTGTGAATTTAGCTGAATACTTTGATAGCTGCTGGCTGTGATGGGAAATTCTTCCCCAATTGTTTGCCACTACACAGTTGTTGAAGTAAGTTTCACTGAATAGTAATCAAAATAGAATATCTGGGCTCAGATTTTGCTACGGTAATGATAGCGAAACTCACTTTTTGCTGTCAGTGCTCTCCTGAAACCGGCAGCAATTTCTTCTGTTGCATGTCGCAGTCAGTGACGCTAAGCTTCCTCACAGGATGCATTGTTGAGACCTCTGGAATGCAATTAACGGAGAGTCTTTGTAACGATCAGAACTTCAATACTTGTACTATTGGTTTCACTATAAAAAGCCTTGGAAAAATTTACACACAAGTGAAATTTAACTGGGTTTTTATGGTATACTAACTTAATTGTAGCTGATCACCCTCACTGACCCCAAAATGTTAATCTGGGGAATGTCAGATTTCTCCATAATAAAGTTGACTGAGCTCCTTTATTAATCCAGTTGATTACTTCTGTAGTGGAAAATTCTGAAGGAAATTCAGTATTTTAACTTTCTGGTTTGGCGTATATGAATGTTGCTTGCCTGCTACAATATGCAAAAGAGGTTTCCTTGCCTTGGCACCAGATTTACAACTGCCATTGAGAAAAAGGCAGTTGTCCCACAGAATTTTCTTGATCTTTTGTGGCTAACTCTCTCTACAAGGCCATTGGCAAACTGACTTCAAAATCTAGCCTTCAATTTTGTTTTCTATTGCTGTTTCTGGGATCACTGATGTATGATGTTGACTGTGGTAATGCTATAAGCACCTCAGCTGAAGTCATCTAATGTGGAATGACCATGATCCTGTTGTTCAAAGCGCTCAGTTATATGATACCAAACCTTTGTTGGAGTCCCCTTAGTTGCATCTGTGACATCAGCTTATGGGTTGTGTACTGCATTACTTTTTGCAAAAATATACTTTATTCATATCTGGAGGGCACAGTACAAAACATTTCAAATTCTTAACACATGCAGTGGAATTCACATTTTGTTCATAGGTCAAGATGCACTTGTGTGCTTCAGTTCAATATTAAGAAAATTACAAACATTTTCAGTATTTTCATTACAGTGAGTACCATTTATTTTCAAATTACATATATGGTCATGTTCCATGGGTGCTTCAATAGATTTGTATTGCATTGGGATTGAGCACACGGTAACACAGTTACCAGCCCCTTAGTGTACACTTGCTGAAAACTTTTTACACAGAAGTCTTTCGCCATTAAGCCTTGGTGGTGACTGCCTTGTATATACTAAGTTTTGAAAACGTTCTAATCCATCTTAAACTTACAAAGCTGCTCAGAATGGACAGACAAAGGCAAATCCAAATCCATTCTTGCTTCAAAAAACAAATTCCAATTTACTCCAATTCGTGGTCCCCACAAGAGACAAATAAAATGCAAGCTGACATAAGTCATTACACTTGATCTTGGGATTGATGTGATGCTTGATCTACTCTAAGCTTAAAGTTATAAAGTCAATGCTCAGAATGGACCAGGTAAATCCGAATCCGTTCCTTGCTTACTGCACAAACCAACTTCAAAGGACGAGAATGTACTATATTGACATCACTAAAGCATCGTGATTTGGCTTCTGTGTTGGTTTGTGACCTTCAAACATCTGTTTGCACAACAAAAACTTTCTTGTTGCTAACTAATTTGAAATCTGATTGTGTGAAAAGAATTGCATTTCCCTTTTCCTTAGGAAGAATTGATAGCTACAGGGAAGAAATAAATGAGAATTAGTGAGGCTGCGTTTGAAGCACTTGATTCCTATACTAAATTCATATGGTACTGTTTTTAAAATTGATCTGTCAATGCAAAGGAATTTTTATTTGAAGCATTTGGGAACAGGAAAAGGATGCAGGGACCTTTTGCTGTTTGTAATATATATGTATATAAATGATTTGAAGGAAAATGGAACTGGTTTGATTAGCAAGTTTGCGGACAACACAAAGGTTGGTGGATTTGTGAATAGCGATGAGGACTATCAGAGGATACAGCAGGATATAGATTGGTTGGAGATTTGGGCGAAGAGATGGCAGATGGAGTTTAATCTGGACAAATGTGAGGTAATGCATTTTGGGAAGCCTAATACAGATAGGAAATATATGGTAAATGGCAGAACCCTTAAAAATATCAAAGCAAAGAAATCTGGGTGTACAAGTACAGAGCTTACTGAAAGTGGCAATAAGGTAGTCAAGAAGGCACATGGCATGCCTTCATCAGCTGGGGTATTGAGTTTGAAAATTGGCAAGTTATATTGCAGCTTTATAGAACATTGGTTAGGCTGCACTTGGAATATAGTGTTCAGTTCTGTCACCACACTATCAGAAGGATGTGGAGGCTTTGGAGAGGGTACAAAAAGATTTACCAGAATGTTGTCTGGTATAGTGGGCATTAACTATGAGGAGAGCTTGGAGAAATTTGGTTTGTTCTCACTGGAACAACAGAGGGTTAGGGCTGTTTAGAAGTCTACACGATTTGAGAGGCATGGACAGAGTGGATAGTCAGAAGCTTTTTCCCAAGGTGGAAGAGTCAATTAATAAGGGGCACAGGTTTAAGATGTGAGGTGTACAGAGGGTGATGGGTGTATGGAACTTGCTGCCAGGAGTGGTAATGGAAGCCAATACAGTAGTAACTTTTAAGGGGTGTCGTGACAAATACATGAATAGGATGAGAGTAAAGGGATGTTGCCTTCAGAAAGGTAGGGGGTTTTTAATTCAGTCAGGCCGCATGGTAGGTGTAGGCTTGGAAGCTGAAGGGTCTCTTCCTGTGTTGTAATTTTCTTTGTTCTTTGAAAACAAATCCCAGTAAGGACAGTATGATTTACCTAATAACAATTACTAATATTTTTCCTCCATGCTTGCATAGCTCAAAGATAAATTTAATGTTGCAGATCAGGTACATGGATATACGTAGCATTCCTGTACGTTACGCTGGCATAGACATAGGATAAAATGACTGTTCAAAAACTGACCCAACCCTACCACGATGACATTTTTTTATGTTTCCGCTGAGCCACTTTCTATCTTCCTTTCTTTAAATCTAGCATTGTAATTTTCTATATCTTTTTCCCTTTGCTCGCCTATTCACCTTTTTTAAACGCATCTAAATGTTTGCTATTAGTACTCCTGCAGTATTGAGTTTCATATTCTTAGACTCTTTGGGGAAAGAAGGTTTGTCTGAATTCCCTATTGCAGTGCTTGCCAAAATATTTTCCAATGCAACCCCATTTTAACATGAACCATATGCCAACCAAAACAAAGCAGCATTGTAATATTCAGTATACAATTGTGCATTCACGCATCACAAATATGAAACTTTGTTTTAATACATGAAAACTCCTTCAATGTGGTTATTAGTTTTGCTCTCCATAACCGGGATCTCTGAAAACTCTCTTCTTATTCTGATCCAGGATGGACTGCACATGCTCCCCTACTGCACATAGGGCCAGATTAAAGATACCTTCTTTACTGGAGCCAATCACTGGAAACAACCTCGCTGTCGCCACCTTCGTTCAGTTCAAATGTAGGACCAATAGCTCCTCTCTTTAGGGTTAGCACCCTTCATGATATTTACAAAGCATCCCAATCACCAACTGGGTACATTGCTGTCCCTTGTTTAAGCCTCAGAGACTGAGAGGGGAATAGTGGGACAAAACAGGATGCCACCCAAGCCTCAGGTACTTGGCCCAGTTTTGGAGGAAGAGGAGCTTGTGATCCACTCATGCTTTCTGCGATGCTGCCCCCAATGGGGAGCAGCGTTATTAATGTAAGGCAGTAATTTTTTAATTCATAAAATGAAGAGGTTAAGTCTCTTTGACATTTAGCTGATGATGTGAAATGGCTGTGATGCAAATAGGAAGGAATCGATCTGTTTCTTTTAGGACAGATGTTCATTAAATGAGCTTTGCTCTGACTTGTTCCACTTGTAGCGCAAGTGATCATCTCTTCCTTGGCCCAACTCATGGAAAACCTGAGACTTAACCAGAGTAGCTATCAGATTATGGTTGATGTTTGCAATCAGCCAGGAGATGTGCCATAGAGAGGTGGGGAGTATTCCATTAAGGACTACAAGATCTTGGATATGGTTGTGAGTTTTCTTTTAGGCCTGTTGTCAATGGGAAGGCTTCTTTAGCTGTCAGGTGGCTTTCAGAAGGATATTTTTCCTAAAGAGTAAAGAGATTCAGTAGCACAGGATGCCACTTAAGCTGTTTTGTTCTCAACATTCCGGAAATAATTCCGGAGGTCTCCTGGAGTGGATGTTTTGTATGGTGGCTCCTGAACCAGGTTGAGCAGCATATTCAGGGTAGATAGGGGAGGTTGAAGCACTGTATAGTTGGCTCTGCTGACACAAGTGATACCTGCCAGATATAGCATAAGATTTATGCTCATCTTGACCTTGGCCCCAGTGCTCTGGAGGTGTTTCCAATAGCTCATTCTGCAGGCAAGAGAGATTCAAAAGAGATTTTTGGCATTGGGTTGTGGGTAAGTGATGGCAACAACTGGACATCTTCTTTCCTGGCCTTTGCATTGTTCAGATGGAAAGCTGAAATTACAGTCTTGACACTGAATTTATAGTCTCCGTTTTACAAAGTAAGCTACGATTGTCAGTGAGCATTTTCTCAATTTCCTGAAATTCTTTAGACTGCAAAACTGGGACTAAGTTATCAGAATATGTGAAGAGATATGATTTTGTGGGATGGAGGTCTCTGCTTACACAAATTGGAGCTGGTGTAAGGCCTGATCCTTATGGGAGCTAATCAATATACACCAGAAATTTGTTGCTGATCATGGAGTTGATTAGTTGTTGGGTTTTCACAGATGATTTTGAAGAGTTTTCGTAGCATGCCAAACTGTGTAGTAGCACAGGATAAAGTCAACAAAGGCAGTTCCTGACTGCAAGCCTTTCTGCGATCCATGTTTGGTAAATTGTGGCATAACACATCCACAATGGTACAGCTTTGCTGCAGGCTCACAGGAAGTGGTCAGGATAGTAGAGAATTCTTGTGCTGAAGCCACAAATTGCCTTAACTTTTTCCTGTAAGTTCTGATCTATTGCAATTGACCACTAATGATAGTTCATTGTTGCATTATATTTTTCTCATCAAACAGTATTGATTTTCACTTGAATAAGTAATTGCATTGTGACTTTTTAATTGTTCAGCTGCCAAAGTTGATGCATGCTTGAAATTGCTAACTTGTGTAAAAGAAAATATGCTTTCTGTACTCTGCGTCTACCACACACAGTATAAGTGGAGCCTAGTTTGCTGGATTCTGGGGAAACAGTCTACATGAAAAGATTTAAGCAGATAGGTGGTGCCACACGATCTCCTACACCAGTATCACGTTAAGCCCTGGGACCCTTGCCAGTTCACTTCCACAACTAAAGGCCCTTTTGTTTCTCACATCAGACCTATTGGCACCAAAGCTTGAGAAACAACCTCTGCAGGAATAGGTTAGATTGAACAAACAATCTGTTGTGTAATTGTACTGGTCAAGATTTGTGTCTCTTTCCTATTTTCCTGGAGCCAAGACATTCTTTCCAAACAACAGAACCATGTGATCCACTTTTCCAGGTAAATTTACAAATGAAAGACTGGGGTTGAAATCTGACCTCTTTGCTAGCTTTCCCTGTAGCCCGGTTTAGGTGCCAACCTTTACAACTTTGACTATTTTTCCCAATCCTGCAGTGGTCTTATCTGCTGTCCTTAAATGTTCCTTAACTTTTTGTGAACTTCCCTTAATGTGAAACCATGAGGAGCACGGTGTTGAACAGTTTCGTGCTGGCCAATGCCAGCTTAGTGGCAGACTTCTTCTCTGCTGAAATTTTTGAGTTATGTTGTATCTGTGCTCCCTGGATAAGCATATTTTTTAGACAAAAGGGTGGAAACCTAAGTAAGGATTCATCATTATATTCTGACCTAGTGTGACTCAGCATTAACTTGTGCAACATTTTAGTTTTTTGCAGTACGAACACGGTGAATATGGCATTTGTCTAAATCAATTTGGCAAAAACAATTGGCTGCTAACTTGGCTGATGGAGTTTGGCTGCTTATAGTGACACACTTCAAAAGTAGAACATAGAAAACTACAGTACAAAACAGGCCCTTCAGCCCACAAGTTGTGCTGATCATATCCTTCTCTATTAGGCCTACCTATAATCCTCAATCCCATTTAAATCCCATGTACTCATCTAGAAGTCTCTTAAAAGACCCCTATGAGTTTGCCTCCACCGCCACCACTGGTGGCAGCCGATTCCACTTACCCTTGATATGTCCTCTGTACCTACTCCCCAGCACCTTAAACCTGTCCTCTTGTAGCGAGTAACCTATTGGTATTGAAAGATGGAACATGGCATTTCTGAAATATATTGAGCTTATTTTTGAAGTCACATTCTGTCTTGGTGAGAAAAGTACACATAAGTTGCTGCTCTACTGGAAATAGCAATTGAAGCCTGTGGGTTTTGCAGATCTGCAGATTGATGTGGCAGCAATTGTTGTGTTGAGTTGGAAATTTGCCTGGGAACTCGTGACCTGACTGGCCTTGGCTAACCTCGATCACTAAACTGTTGACAATATTTCAACGTTTGTTGTGTGCTCGAAGTCTTGCTGACAGCCTGTGCCACCTTTTTTAGGCCTCATTATTACCCTAGATTGTGTCTCTGCTTGGAGAAAAGATATTGGGGCTTTAGCCACAGTTCCTTGAGTTGTTGTAAACTTTTTGGCCTTTTTTCACCTATCTATTTTTACCACCACTCCTTCTACTCTCCATTCCAAATGCTGAGTAATCCCTTGAGGGTCAGCTGGCAAGAAATCCTGCTGATGAGGAAGAAGACGAGATATATTGGCAAAGGAGGAACAAATTATTCCATTTTTAAAAATGAATCTTTCCTTTTTCATTTTGAGCTTTGACTTTGGCTGTTGGGGTTTTTCCATTTGTGGCTCCAATGCTTATGCATATACAAAATTAAATTCATTGGTCACAAAAGAACTTGGATATGTTGGTGAAGTTTGATGTGCCTGTCACAAACTATCTTGTCACAAGCCACCATCCGCTGGAGATGTTGAGTTGTTGAAAGTTCACCTAACTGATCCAGTGTATGCATTTGCAGGGTTCCAAACAGATCTTTATTTTGCAATCCAAATGTGTTGGAGTGTTGTGAGGTCACAAGACTAACCTAGACATACACAGTGACAAACCTGACAAAGAGGCAGGAACAATCATCCTTAACGAACATGACTACTGATAAAATGTGCACCATCCTTGATGATGGGTCCAAATTCGTGTCCATTGGATCTGCTGCTCAAAGTGACCTTGATTGAAAGTAAGCCTAAAAAATCTTATTGGATTGTGTAAGATGAGCTGCTGCGTGATCAACATGGCAGTCCTTGCGGCTTGCATCATGGGCTTTCCGAGGCACAAGTGATATCCCTTTATGCTCTTGCCTATGGTTCTGCACAACATGAATTTGCCAAATGGCTGGATGAATTGTTACAAACTGCCTTGATAAGGTTTCCCATGCACACAGTGAAGGATTCCTTCACATTTGCAAAGACCATATAAGATTTGCATAGCAATAGTAATGCTTGTCCATATGCTCACTTGATGTTGCTAACTTATTCACCAATGTTCCACTGAAGGAAGCCCATAGGTATTTGCATTTCCGTACTTTATCTTGACAATCTAGATCCACCACCATTGCACAAATATATATTCATCAAACTACACCAAATAGATGGTTTTGCTGTGGCATTCCCTCTAGGCCCAGTTCTCTCAACTTTGTGCTTCATAAGAAAAGCGTCTGCAATATTTCCGAGTTGTCTTTAAATCTGCAGCTGCATGTAATAATTTGCTTGTATGTCTTTATAGACTCTATCCTGTGCTCATCACTGAGCCCCTTTCAAATAAACTCCCTTTCTTTAACTTATTAGTTGAAAAATCTGTCAATGGATTCTCTATCACCATTTACCAAAGCCAACTTCTCTGGTCAGTGCACATGTCGAAATTCTTGAATTGGCCTTATTGGCAACCTTGTACACAGGGCTCAAGCCATTTGCTCACCGTGTCAGCTTAATGCTGAAATAAGGCAAATGAAAGACGTTCTGTGAGATAACGATTACACTGAGCAGAGAATTTTGTGCTGTACGACAGGCAAACTCATAAACAGGCCTAAACCTGCTTCATCATTGGAGATTAAACAGAAACTTTTCAATCACCCTCAAGGGGCAAGGTATTTCAAATTTGAGTAACTGGTGAAACTTGCTATTTCATACGGATGCTTTGCAGTAGCAACACGAATGGTATTCATTACGAACAGGATGCTGTCATCAAGCCAACAATACATTCTATCTGTCACGCAAATGAGCAATGTAACACAAATTCAGTGTTTTGATGCTAGGTATGTAGGCTGTATGTTCCAAAAGCTAGAGGATTGTATCAAACAGCAGTTCCCTACCACTGTTTGCTGCAGGCAAAGTACAGACTGCAACCCAAACAACCTGTGCTTGCAGAAATCTTTAATATTAGTTATGATTCTACAGTTGGAAAACATGCATGCGAGGTCTTGTACTGGCAACCGTTGGGCTTGCAGTGGCACATTTGCATGTGCTGGAAGCTACATGTCTTAATGCACAGGGCCCTGTTCTTTGCAGACGGAACATGAATATGTTTCCAGTCTCTGCATTGTTTTTTTACACGGCTAGTGCCTGTTTCAGCTAAGCAACATGAGTGACAATTGTTCAGTGGTTCATTCCTCTCCTCTGGTAGTGCCTTGATGAATTGGAGTTGAGCTGCCTGGTTTAAATTAATGCCTGCCAGTTAAATGCACTTGCCAACCAATCAGTACTCACTCTTATACAGCATGAATTTGTTGATTTTCCTTGCTTTGTATTCTTGTGAATATCTTGAGTACAAGATGAAAACCTTCAACAAAATAATGTTCAGCTATACTAAAATTAGATGCATTCAATTAAATATAGTTTTTAAAACAGGACTGAGATGAGGAAATTGTTTGGTCAAGGGAAGATGATTTTGGTCAATAATTCATGTTTCTTGATGTCAGTGGATGAATGGAATCTCTCTTTTGACTTCATATCATTTTGGTTACTCGCAGGCCAACAACAGCAATTTGTTCTGCTAGCATCTAAGCACAACTCTTTCCAATTAGCATCGAGCTGTTTTGAAAACTCTTGGAAGTTTATATATCTTCAACCTTGTCTGGCAATTATTCAAAATCCAGTCTTCTGTGTGGAAAAACTTACTTGTGGTACACGTGTGAATATTGGTCTATAAGTTCTTGGCTCCTCCATGTCGGATTTGGGGGGCCCAAAGATGCTCTGGAGAATTCCTCTCTGAAGTGTCTAGATAAAGGTTTATACCCAATTGTCCAGAAGTGCTAAGTTTGTACTATGCTGAGAGCCACCAAACTGCAAGCCCAACCTTAAGTCTCCTCCAACCCATCCACTTTACCATCTCCCTGGCCTGAACCTATCTACTTTCCAGCAGTCAGTGCAATACAAGAGGCTTTGCCTCAGAGTTCACCTGTGTTGGACTCTTGCTAGGGTCTGTGTAGGCTCCACGCAGCTTCAGCCAGCAGACGTTTCAACCATGTTTTGCAGAGCATGAGTGTACTTTAAACATGGATAATTTCAGCAGGCCATCACTTGCCAATGCTGTCCCGCTATGTATTTTTCAAACAAATGAAAAAATGTGCAAATGCTGCAGTGCTAAAGAATGTTTATCAAGATCTCTTTGAAGAGAACTAACCTCTTTACTGGTGCCTTCTGGTTAAAAGCAACGGCAGTCTTTTTCCAGTAAGTTGCAAATCAACACGTGTTCTCTTTCTCCAACCCTGCCCTTGCCCCTTGTTGGAAGCATGTCAAAATTGGCAATTGTCACCCTAGTGTTTGGTTGTAGGACTGTCTCAACTATAATCTCTCTGACTTCAGGAAATTATTAGTAAATGTGGAGAATGTGAGAACTGCAGAAATGTTTCAAAACAAATCACAACTAACTTGCATTATCAGCACAGCAACATGAAACTCATCTGTCACATCAGCCCAAAGCACTTCCGGTTTATCAAAAAAAAACTGAAGTTGAGCTAATACATCTCTTGGATCAAAAATGCTTCTCTGGTGAAGGTAGTGTCAGTGGGCAGTGATAAGTGTTTTAGCTCTGAATAGTGGTTATTTAATTTGACATTGTATATTAAATATTGTAACATAATTGTCCTAGTGAACTGGTGAAGAAAAAAATCATTTGTTTTTGTCCCCAATCATGAATCATTAGGCTAGAGATCCTGGAAAATTGCAGAAACAATAAACAAATGTTTTCTGTTGGTCTTGGCCTATAACAGTGCAAAATAAATGAATTCAAGACTTTTTTATGTGTATGAACATTTTTTTCTTTTTGGCTTTACGTTTTCTAAATAGATTTAGTCCCTTCCTTTATTAGATGCATGATTGGTTATACTTGGTTATGAGCAATATTAATCCCTCATTCTAGCAGAACTCAATTTGGGCTCTTATTTTAACCTTTTAAAGCAGTTCGGGGGAAAAACAGTCTGTATAAGTTACTTCAAATGCAAGTCAAAATGATGTGTCATCTCAGGACTTTGTGTATATGTTCACTTTTTGACAATTTGCCATTATTGTGAATAGCTTGTATTAAAATTAGTATTGTAGAGTCGAAAACAGCATTTAGCTTGTCACTGTCAGCAGACTACTGGGAAAAAAATACTGAATGAGTGCCCCTTGAAGTGTGCCTGGAAGTCATGTAAGCAAATAAGTGTTAAGGTTCTAGATATTTCTAATGGTGACTAGCGTGTGCTTCAGTTACAGTTTGCTAACCAACTGCATGTAGTTGTCTTGTTCTGTTTCTTTCTCAACATGACATCTCCCTATTTAAGTTTTTTTGAAGTTTATTTATTAGCATTGCTTGTAGGCTTATATTAACACAGCAGCAAACAATAACATAGGCTAGTCTATGTAGTTGGCAGTCTTGCCAGGTTGGACAATTGTTTTGTAGGGTGGTTTCCAAAGCCACATCAACATTAATCAACTCAGACTTTGTAACAATGAATTCACTTGCACTCTGTTATGAATGTGTAACTTGCCTATCAATTTGTGATTAGGGCCCTGTTTGCCCTCAACTTTGTTTCATGAAATTCCTGCATTTATCCTTAAATTAGTCCTTGAATTTCTAATCAAATTGATGAGGACTTGATTTTAACTTTGATTCCTTTTTATAATGCATTCCAGCATTGCTATGTGACTATGTTTTCACTCAGCTATTCCAGCCTGTAATTATTCACTTGGTGAACAATTTTGGAGCCTTGTTCCTAAAGGAGTAAATTTGTTAGATTTTAAGTTTTAACATTTTATATTTAATCTTTTTTCCTTTGTCTCAGTCCAGTCTTTCTTCTTTAGTTTCACTACCTGAATTGACTAACTTTTTTTCATGTGTTCCATTATCAATTTGAATTTTTAGTAACTTGCAGATCTCAGAATTGTTGTCAGCTAAGGACATTCAACCCATCATGTCAGCACTGGCTCTCCAAGTGAGCAATTTATTAAGTGCCATTGCTCTGCCTTCCATAATCCTTTTCAGAAAACCAGTTTTTGAATGCCTTGATTGAACCTCTATGCCATGTTCTCAAGCACTGTATTACCAGATCCTCGCCACTATGCATGAAACCCTTTTTTAAGTCTTGTCGCTTTTGCTGCTTTTTCCATTTACTTTAGATCTGTATCCTCTCATTCTTGAACCTTTCATGAGCAAACAGAAACCCAGGCTCCATTCCTCCTTGGGTCGCTATCTGTATGGAGTTTGCATATTCTCCCCATGTCTGCGTGGGTTTCCTCCATCTTTCCAAAAGATGTGCTGGGTAGACGCATTGACCATGCTAAATTCTCCCTCAGTGTATGTGAACAGGTGCCGGACTTGGAGATTTTCATAGCAACTTCATTGCAGAGTTAATATAAGCCTACTTGTGACAATAATAAACTTTAAATGTTTTTCCTTACCTTTGTCCAGATCCTTTAAGATTTTTAAATCCTCAATCAAATCTCTTCTCATTCATCTCGAAGAACTTGTTGGGTAAAAGAACCTTCACAAAAAGGTGAAGGACAATTTGTCTTACTGGCCAGGACACACATCCCTGCACTAGCAAAATTTGGTGGGTTGTCTTTGAAATGCTTTTCAGTACATTTCTGAAGTCAGCATTATTATTTAACTTAGTGCTAGCACTGTTTCAGCTGCTAGCAGTGACATCAAAGCAAATGGAACTCCAGGTCACTTTAGCTGGGAATTTTGTGCTAATGTGTTTATAATTACAAAAAAATTGTTCAACTTTCAACTTCTTGTCAAGTTTCCTGATTTGGAGTTATATTTCCTTTGCTGTCACTAAAACTCCCCACACCATATGGACTGCAACACTTCAAGAAGGTAGTTCATCACTACTATGTTGAGAGTAATTAAAGAGTGGGCAATATTGGATGCTCATGTCCCGTGAATAAAATAAAATAGTATAGGGTATGAAATCACATTCTATAGGGAAGCCTGTATAAGAAGGGCAGATCATGAAATCCTTACTGCAAGTTGCTTATTTTACACTCAATTTGGATCATCAGGCAGTATGCCTGCTTTGAGGAATTCCTTAACTAACTAAAATTGCACTGATGTGTTATTCTGTCGTATGCTGTTTGTCTAGGCTAAGTCATAATACCACACAGCACCTGAAACAGTGAGGATGACTCCCCAATTTACTGAAGTATTTCTGTAAACAATTCTTGTGGGTGTATACATTGACACCTTGAAAATGTCAATGTGCCAAGTATCTAGCAATAGTTTGTGATCATTTTTAGACTTTGAAAGTCCATCCTCGTTCCTTTAGAATTGAACATTCTGCCTAGAGTTATTGTATTTGTATTTGATCTTTATGTAACAAGTACTGAATCAGTATCAAAAGTCTGAGGACTCGTTTTCAGCTTTGGTTTTAGAATGAGAAGCTACATGGAAAGCAGTGTTTTTCTCTCTCGCGTTTGCTCTGGTATTATAAATTCTGCTGGCCGACTGAAAGCAAAGCTGTTTGCCTTCCTGGAGTGAACTGTGGTGCTTTATTTAATAGTACCTAGAGCTCACTCATGCTCTCTCTACCTGTTATTTTGGGAAGTTGTTCTGACTTCAAGCTTAAACAGGGTACTTCCTCTCAAGTGAGGTGCAGCATTTAACCAAAAGACTGAGTTCCTGCACTACATGAACATCTGTATTTGCTGTGATAAATCTGTGGCATAGGGGAGGTAATGCCCTAGTGATATTATCACTCGATTATTAATCCAGAAACTCAGCTAATGTTCTGCAGACTTGGGTTCAAATCCTGCCACAAATAAAATCTGGAATTAAGAATCTACTGAAGACCATGAAACTAGTGTAGATTGTTGAAAAAAATCTGGTTCACAAATGTCCTTTTAGGGAAGGAAATCTGCTGTCTTTACTCATTCTGGCCTACATGTAACTCCAGAGCCACGGCAATTTAGTTGACTCTGAACTGCCCTTGGGCAACAAGAGAGGGCAATAAAACACTGGCCAGTCAGCAATGCCCTATGTCTCACAAATGAATAGGGGAAAGAAGAGGTATTGTTTATGGAATTTGTTTGGAATGATGTGTAGTTGTGAAGTTTGCACAATCATAGTTGTTTTTATTCTTTGTAATTGGTAAAAGTTGTCATTGCTAATTTTCTTTTAATACATGTTAACTGTATTCTGAAATAAACTTTGATTCAAATGACTCACCAGAGTGTTTTTAGTCATACCTGAAGTGAAGCATCTCATTGTCAGAAATGTGCTTAGTGCTATAAAGATTTAAGATGTTGTAACAAAACAGGTTTTTGGATTTCTTTCATGAATATTTGAGTGATATCAAATGGCTTTGTCCGTTTTTGAAACTTTCACTTGTTTTCTCTCTCTCTCTTTCTCGCTCGCGCGCTGTCTCTCGTTTTCTCGCTCGCGCGCTACATCAGTTGTTCATAGTGATCTCGGATTGACTTAATCATTTTATGCCACTGTATAGATTTGATTTTATTGTTGTCGCAAATTAACATACAGTGAAAAGTATTGTTTCTTGTGTGCTATACGAAGCATACCTTTCATAAAGAAGGAAATGAGAATGCAGTGTTATAGTGATGGTTAGGGTGTAGAGAAAGAGCAGCTAAATGCAAGGTAAGTCTATTCAAAAGTCTGACAGCAGCAGGTAAGAAGCTGTTCTTGAGTTGGTTGGTACGTGACCTCAGACTTGTATCCTTTTTCCAAAGGAAGCAGGTGAAAGAGCAAATGTGTGGGGTGAGTGAGGTTTTTAATTATGCTGGCTGCTTTGTTGAGGGAGCAGGAAGTGTAGACAGAGTCAATGGATGGAAGTCTGGTTTGCATGATGGATTGGGCTACATTCATGACCTTTTGTAGTTCCTTGCGGTCTTGGGCAGAGCAAAAGCCATACCAAGCTGTGATACAGCCAGAAAGAATGCTTTCTATGGTGCATCTGTAAAAGTTGGTGAGAGCTGTAGCTGACATGCCAAACTTCCTTGGGTTACTAACTCAGGATTGTGTTCATTTGATTATAAAAATATTTTGCTAACCTATCTCTGTCAGCATTTCTGTGTTTGCAAGACGTGCAGCTGAAACTTTATTTTGGTGGTTGGATAATGCTAAGTTTTTAATTTTAGTGCTAAGTTCTCATTTTAGAAACATATGCCTCATTCATAACTAAATATCACTGCTTTCCCTGCAGTGCATTTTCAGTGGTAGTACAAGTAATGTACTATTGTTTAAAAATGCTTAACTTTGACTTCTGCATATATTCTATTGTATAAAATAACTTTTTATTTTTTAGGATTTATCTGAGTACAATGTATTCAAACTAGTGGACTTCTCCTGTGGAGAAGTAAATACCTACTAATAAAGTAGTTTGTAATATGTACCGACAGTTCACATTGTAGGACCTAACGTGTATTGTCACACCTTGACTATAGAATAAAAAGAGCTCTTGGTGGGTTGGAATAAAGTGTGATATATTGAGCTGCAGGTTACTGTTGCTTTCTCAGCATTCTCTTATCCTAGTACCATGTAAGCCATAGAATTATTTTCTGGCAGCTTAAATAACAAATAATGTTAATCCTCCACATTAATCCCTACTGAACTGGATGAAGGAACATTTTTCTGTAACTTTTAAGAAGCAGTAGTTTACAAAAAGTAGAACACAGAATTGACAACACGGCATGTATTCTCGATGCACACGAAATACTTAAATGTAATAAGAGTCTCTGCCTCCATTACTCTCAGGTAGTGAGTTCCAGACCTTTATCATCCTATAGTGGAAAGGTTTTTCCTCACTTCCCATCTAAATCTCCTGTTCCTTTTTGGACCTCCTGCCTCATGGATCATTGATTCCCCCACCAAAGGGAAAAGTGTCTTCTTGTCTATCCATGCTCCTCATTTTTATATATTTCAATCATGCCCCCCCCCCTCAGTCTCATATCACAAGTCTTGTATCCTTTAGCCTTAAAGGCTTTATCTAACTTCTTGAAAATATACGACATTTTGGCATAAACTACCATCTGTTTGTAGTGAATTCCGTAGGTTCACCATTTCCTGGGTGAAGAAACTTCTCCTCCCCCTAATCCTAAAAGGTTTACCCTTCATCTTAGACTATTATCCTTGGACACCCCCACCATCAGGAACATCCTTCCTACATCTATCCTGCCTACCTGTTAGAATTTTATAAGTTTCTGAGATTTCTGAACTCCAGCAACTACAATCCAACTTGACCTCTCCTTGTACATCAGTCAGATCTAGCAAAAGCTTGTCTTCGTTTTTAGACTTTGAAAGTCCATCCTCATTCCTGAAGTATTGAACGTTCTGTACAGTTATTGTATTTGATCTTTATGTACTGTCATAAGAAATTTCTCTTCATCTGTCTTAAATGGGTAACCCCTTATACTCTGAGATTATGCTTCCTGATTCTATGTTCCCCACAAGGGAAATAAACTGCATCTACCCTATAAATTCCCTTGAGAACCCTATTGTTGTTCTTAGCTCCAGTCAGTATAGACCCAACGTACTGAACCTCTCTTCAGGAAGAAAATCCCTAGTGAACAATTGGACTACTCCCAATGCCAATATATCTTTACATCAGAAGCCAAAACTGTCCTCTGCCTAAGTAGGAGAATCATTGGCATTTTTTAACAAATGTGTCTTTGTATTGAAAGGATCATTTCAGGAAAGATTAATTTTAAACACCATATTCTGATCCACTAAACTTAAATGTTGGTGATGTGAAGGCTAGTATTGTATGGTGTGAAGAGCTGAGCAAGAATAAATGGCAGTGTCTGAATATGTAAAGTTACAGAAATTTTATTTCTTTAACATTTATCTTGAAAGATGTTCATGGCTGTAAAACTACAGGCATGTGCCCACTCATATTAATAGTCTAATTTTTAAAGTATTAAAAATTGTTAATACTTTATTTCCAAAGTAACTTTTTTGTGAGAGCTCTATGAATTGGGAGCATTTGATGAGAGCATTATTCAACATGTTTGAATAACTTTTTTGCTTATGGCATGTTTGATTCTGTTGGATGTGGTTTGTTTCGTTCATTAGTAGAAATTTAGGCCATAAGTTATGGGGAAGGGGAGAGATTTCTGCCATGACCCGAAAAGAAAAATTGGTTTGGTGGTTCTTACTGTGGCCCACAATCTTCTCGAGACGTTAAGAATTTTGTACTCCAGAAATCTTACTGATCTGCAATCCATCCCTCAGGATTCAACTTATAGGAAGTACACTGAATAGACCATCAATGAATGATTTAATTTGGTAAAATATTCAAAAACTAGAAGACAAAATCATCTGCGGGCGGAAAGAGGAAGTCATTCACAGGCTGTCAATGAACTTTCTCTGGCATATAAAATGGCCAAGTGGAAAGCTTGGGAGCCATTAATGGAAATGGCCACTTTAAACTGTATATAAATTATATGCTTTATTTGGCAAACCGTATTGTCCATTCTGTCAATTTATAATCTGTATTGTTAAAAAAATCATGTGGTTTAATTTTGCAGCAATGGACCATCCCAATTTTAGCAAACATACATGAACCAGAACTTCATGTGCGAGCAGCTGTTCACGATTGCTTGGAGACATGACCTTGACTGAAATTGACACAGCTTTTCAATCTGGTAATGTCATACAAGGGATTGAGCAGGTATAAATCAGCCAAGCTCATTAAATGAAAGAAAATACTGTGGATAATAGAAGTTAGAAAATGATGGAAACACACCAGATTAGCTTAGGGACTTGGGGGGAAAAAAAAAGCATCATGAACAAGATGGACTGAAGGGCCTGTTTCCATGCTGTAAACCTCTGATATTAGGTCAGTCAGTACCTGAAATGGTGTAGCCAGTTACTCAGTTGTATCAAACTGCTGTAATATCTCAAAGGAATGATACTGGACACATCTCCAACATCCAGCTAGGCACAGGAAACAATAGTGGCATACCCAGTCCTGTTGACCCTGAAAAGTCACCCATGCTAACATTTGGGGACTTGTATTAAAATTGGGAGATACGCCCAGCGATTGAGCAACAGCCTAATAATCATACAATGGAGATGAGGGGACATTTTTCTCACCCAAAGAATGGTGACCCTGTGGAATTCATTACCATAGTAAGAGGTTGATGCTAAAACATTGAACGTATTAAACAGGCAGCTAAATATAGCACTTGGGATGAATGGGATCAAAGTTTATGGGTAGAAAGCAGGATTAGGTGTTGAGTTGGGAATCAGCCATGATCATAATGAATGGCGGAGCTGGCTCAAAGGGCCATGTGGCTGCCTCCTGTTCCTATCTTCTATGTTTCTATACTTAACGAATCATAACCTACAGATAACATGGTGTGTTCTGTCCCATCAGCAGACAGACTCACTGGCTAGAATCATACCTAGAACAAAGGAAAGGTGGTTGTTGGAGGTCAGTCATCTCCATCTTAGGATATTGCTGGTATAGTGTTGTAGGCCCAATTGTCTTCAGTTGTTTCGTGAATTTACCTACCTTCTATTATAAAGTTGGAAGTGGGGTTTTTGTTGACTCTACAATGTTCAGCACCAGTCAGGACTACCCAGGTACTGAAGCAGCATATATCTATATCCAGCTAGACTTGGGCAACATCCAGGCTTGGGCTGACAATGGCAAGGATGTTTCACATCACAAGTGCCAGGCAATGACCATTTCCAACAGAGAGAAGACAACCTTTTTCCCATGACACATCTATGGCATTTCCATCGCTGAATACCCCACTATCAATCTGGGAGTTACAATGACCACAAACTAAACTGGACCAGTTTATTGGTGAGTAACTCCCCTCTCTCCTGGCCACCATATGAAAGGCACTAGTCAGGAATGTGATGGAATACTGTCATCTTGCCTGGGTGAGTTCAGCCCCCACAACACACAATTGACATCATTCAGGTCAAAACAGCCTGCTTGATTGGCAGCCCATCAATTGGCAGCACTTGTTTCTATCACCACTGATGCACAGTGGCAGCAGTGTACACCATGTACAAATTCTATGCAGTACAGCAACTCACCAAGACTCCTTCAACAGCACCTTCCAAATATTCAGTCTAGAAAGATGCCCGGAGACACCACTACATAGAAGTTTCCCTCCAAGCCATGTGCTATTCTGACTTGGAACTATATCGCCATTTGTTTATAGGCTAGGTCAAAATCCTGGAACTCCCTTCCTGTCAGCACTGTGGGTATTCCTACTACATGGTTTACAGTGATTCAAGCAGGCAGCTCACCATCACCTTCTCGAGGGCTGTTGGAAATAGGTAATAAATGTTGGCTAAGCCAGCAATGGCACAAATGAATTTTTAAAAATGTGCAATGATATGACATAATGGATGAATCACAAAAATGTTAGTTCAGAGCTGAAGCAATGGGAACATTACAATTTTGGGCCTAGTATGGTAGGAAATGGAGAGGAGATATCAGGCAGGTTGATGGAATGTCCTTTTATCTTAGTGACAAAAAAAATCTAGCTTCTGACATTCCAAGATGAGGGTGGAGGTGAGAAGGGTTTAGGAAGACAGTTAGCAACAGAGAAAAGAAGCCGGGGTTATTTTCATTTCGGGACGATTCTGGAACTTTGTTTCTCACCCTTGAGTGACTAAATTGTGAAATGCCGTGTTTAAATATAATTGATAGAGGATTCATGCATAATGAGCCTAAAATTAAAATATTTTAAAAACACTTATCTTTTGGTATTAAATACCAGGCTCTAAACAGATGTGAAATACGTGAAGATTTATTTGTTTATTTTTTCATTTATTTGCAGTGGGTAAAGAAAACAAGTTGATTCCAAGAAACAATCCAAAAAACGTATTTACTTCAGACAAATTATTTTACTGTAGATAAGCTTCCTCTCTTCTTGACCACCCACTCTCCACCTCCCAGCCTCCAGCTTTGCAACAGCGTGACCTCTGCTTTATTGTAAACGTATCGTGGGAGATTTTCTGAAGTTTTCCTAGTTGGAAAACTTTATGGATGCAGTTGGTTTTGATGAACTTTAATAACCAAAGAGCTATTGAATGAGGCAATTAAGTAATTGTTGCTGTGTTGTATTGGAAACCATGCACACACTTCTTTATGAACACAAAATGTTATTTTGATAATAGTTAAAAATGTGTGAATACACAGAGCTTTTGTCACGCTAGAGGATTATAGCTAGGTTCTGAGAAGTTTTTTTTAAATACATTTTCATTCCAGTTAGCTAGTGAGGCCTAGAAGTTCTAAAGGTTGATCATTGCCAGGAGAAAATTCTTTGACCTGGTGGGGTAAATATCAAAAGTGGCAAAGGAAAATATGGATGTAAAACTTCTAAAAAATGGAATAAGAGAATGATTATTTGAAAGCTGAACATTTGCCCTGAAGCTCCTTTAATCTAATCAGTACTGTGTAACCACCCCATGGCTTATCACTGGTCATGTGCCAGTATAGGCTGGGCGTGCTTTTTATCCAAATTCCTCAGCTACACAAAAGGTCCAGCTTTTTAAGTAACCAGCTGTGCAATTAACTAATGTGCCCTTGTTTACTTACTGTAATTCTAACATTTTAGCTTTCCTGACTTGATGGATAAGATTCTGACTAATTGAATTACATTGAGGTGCATTGCTCTTTTCCAAATTATCAGATGCAAAATTTAGCTAGGGCTGATTTTAAATTGACTCCAGGACAGTTTTCCAGTGATCTGAGATCTTTGGCTTTCAATGTGTTCGAACAAGTACTTGGAAATCCCAGCACAGTAGAAATGTGTTTCTGTTTATAAGCTGCAGTGAAAATTATTCAAAGGTTTTTTTCCATATGGAGTGTTACATTTTGGGCATCCCACTGTTGAAAAGATTGAGGCCATAAAAATAACTGTGTGGATTCACTAAGGTGATAACGGCATGGAGTATACAACACAGGCACAAACGCGGTCAGTCCAGCTGGTGTTAAGCCATTACTTATACATCATCTGATCCAATTCATCATGTTCCATCTGTTACAAAGTGGGAGCATCATTTTAGTTCAAGTTTTTCAGTATTTTTAACCATGTTAGCCATTTCCTCTCATTTCTGATAACAAGAGTGATATCAGAGAAAGAAGCCTCAACACCAGGTTAAAGCCCAACAGGTTTATTTGGTAGCATGAGTTTTCACTTCATTGGGTGAGTGGAAAGTTGGGTTCACAAACAGGGCATGTATAGACACAGCCTGAACTACAATAATGGTAGAAATGCGATCTTAACAGGTAATGAAGTCTTTACGGGTATAGACAATGCGAGTCGAGAGAAGGTTAAGCACAGGTTAAAGAGGTGTGAATTGTCTCAAGCTAGGACAGTTGGTAAGATTTTGCAAGTCCAGGCAAGTTGTGGGGGTTACAGATGGTTTGGCATGAACCCAAGATTCTGGTTGAGGCCATCCTCATGCATGCGGAACTTGGCTGTCAGTTTCTGCTTGGTGATTCTGCATTGTCATGTCTTGAAGACTGCTTAGCTGAAGATCAGAGGCTGAATACTCTTGATAGTTGAAGTATTCCCCGACAGGAAGGGAGCATTTCTGCATGGTGATTGTCGAGTGGTATCCATTCATCCATTGTCATGGTGTTTTGCTGGTGTATCATGCCTCAGGACATCCTTTCCTGCAGCATATCAGGTAAACAATGTTGGTAGGGTCACAAGAGCGTATACCTGCTGGATGGTATTCTCACATGAGATGATGGCATCCGTGTTGATGATCTGGTGTGTTTTGCAGAGGTTGCTGTTGCAGGGCTATGTCGTGTTGTGGTCACCATTCTCCTGAAGGCTGGGTCGTTTGCTGTGAGCAATGGTCTGAGGTTTTGCCGTTGTTTGAAAGCGAATAGTGGGGATGGCCTTGGTGAGAAGGTTGTTTTCATCAATGACATGTTGATGGCTTCAAAGATGATGTCGTAGCTTTTCTGTTCCGCGAAAGTATTGGGTGGCAAAGAGTGCTCTGACTCCCATGTCCTGTGTTTGTCTGAGGAAGTCAATGCAGTTTCTTATTGTAGCACGTCGGAGTGTCGACTGATGAGTCAAGCGCCATATCTTGTTCTTACGAGGATGTCTTTCAGCACCTATAGGTGTCTATTACAATCCCCCTCATCTGAACACATCCTGTGTATGCGGAAAGCTTGTCTGTACGGAATGGGTCCTTTAACATGTTTAGGGTGGAAACGGGGGGAGTGAAGCATGGAGGTTATCCATGGGTTTGCGGTACAGTTAAGTGTTGAGACGCCCATCCTCGATGGAGATAAATGTGTCCAAAAATGCAACAGATTCAGGATAGTAGTCCATAGTGAGTCTGGTGGGATGGAACTTGTTTGAGATTGTTCACCATGAGTCCAAAAGAAGAAAATGTCATTGATGTATCTAGTGTATAGCATTGGTTGAAGGTCCTGTGTAGTGAAAAGGTCTTGTTTGAACCTGTGCATGAAGATGTTGGCACATGGAGATACATGAGAACATCACCTTCTAGAAGTCCCCACCAAGTCACTCGCCATCCTGGCTGTTCTTTCACTGTCACTGGGTCAAAATCCTGGAGCTCCCTTCGTCAGCACTGTGCACACCTACACTGCCTCGACTGCACTGGATCAAGAAGGCAGCTTGCTACCAACATCTCAGTGGTAATTATGAATGGGCAATAAACGTTGGCCTAGCCAGAAATGAACCGCATTCTAGAAATTAATAAATAGTTCATGGCTGTTGAAGAAAACAGGAAGAGTCGCATGATCTTTTGAGGTCGTGGCTGAATCATATTTTGGTAAATACTTTGCAAATGTATTTGATCTGTAAATATTTGAGCATAAATGTTTGTCCAATACATTTGAGCATAGGTTTCACAAGCAGCAGACTGAGGTCCAGCTGCCACCTGATTGTTCCCTTGTGTGGTGTTAGCTCTCAATCTGTAGTGGACAGAAAGGAAGGGAAAGAAATGATCTTTGAATTGCCTCTTAAGTTTGCTGAAGAAGATGTGTCCTGTTAGCACATCAGATGAAAGATGGTTGATTTCTTCCAATCTACTTGTCGGATTCTGTTTCTTGTCATAATGCTATACTTTGCAATGCTTTTGAAATTTTGATTTTGTGACTGTACATGCAATTGATCTACTACTAGTTTTTTCAAATTGTTTAAATCAATCATAACTTTCTATACATCTTTCAAAATAAGGTATATTCAACAAGCTCAAATTCAATAGGCTGGGAGATATCTTGACCAGGATGCCCTCTATAATACCAAAATTTAAATACATTTGATTGTAGGTGTGAAGAAATGCAATTAAGAGATCATGACCAGTAAATGATGCTTTGCTGTTTTCCCTTTAGCTGTGTTGGATCTCCAGAATTCATTCCTGGCTGAATCAAAAGGAAGCATGCATTTTGTGCTGTCTCTAAAACCAGCACTTTACAACCTCATGAAGTTAGATCTTGAATGCATCTTAAGTTTTGGTATTAAGAAGGGATACTGATATCTGTGATATGCAATTAATACAGAAACCTGTGCCCAGATTATTAATTTTCTCCTGAACCATTTGAGATGTTAAAATATGGTCCCTCTTTACTAAATCTAGACTACCCCCTTTATTCAATCTAGATAGTAAGTCTCAAAATATTTGACACTGCAGGGATATCATAGTTAAGCTTGATGTCAAATTTTCATCCTGTTCATTGGGGGGGGTTCACTGAATAATCATCAGAAGCAGGAACCCCAAGTGCCATTCCCTTGATGAGCCAAGAATGCTAACCAGTTATAGTGATTTGACTTCTGTCCTGGCTTAGATTGACTTTCTCATTTTCCATGTAGCATCCTCTTTCTCACTGAAGCAAGGTGAAGAGATGGGTCTGACAGGGATTAAACCTGTGTTGGCATTATTCTAAACTACCCATCAGCTAACCATCCAACCAATTTACTGACCCATTGCAATCAATGACTTCAACCTAAAAATGCTTCAAACCTGGAATTATCTGAACCTATTGCAAGCTATCTTCAGTAACAGTCATGAGGCTGAACTGCATGTAAAATATTAAGGGAAACCAGACCCACATTAGAATGTTTTAATATTAAAATTTTCTTGTATTAGGAATCAGTTCTCTTACTTTTTACTTATTTCTAAACGTTATCAAAAATTAGATGAGGGTATGTTTTATTAGATAGGCAGCGTCAATTAAGATTTTTCTAGTGATAGGAATTTTTTCCTATGTCTTGGAAATTGTCCTTCAGTAAATGGATGGTGACAGCAGTGCACTTAGTTTCTTAATCAGTCAAAATTGTTTCTTTTGTCTTGGGATGATGGTGGTGGGGGCAACTACTTGCCATTGAGTATGATTTGGTTCTAAGCTGCAAACCTTTGTTTTCATGCTGATGCAAATTATGCAGTGGTGAACACTTTCTGCAAATGACTTCGGTGTTGAGAGTACAGTGAACCTTACCTTGCATCCCAACAATGTAAGATGATTTGGGGTGTGCTGAATGTAGAATGATTAAAAAATGCAACTGGATTGTCATCTTCCCTGTTAATGGGTACAAAAATTATATTCCTCCCGTCTTAAGCATACTGTACAGACTTAGTTTTCTGCTCCTCCACCAGGGCACCCATTTCCAATCTATACTAATTCCATTTAAACTCTTGTGAGTAAGATATAATAAGACTAAACTTTAACTATTCATAGCATTGTGTTAACATTAGAATTGAGTATTAATTTGAATAGCTGTTTCAAGACCAAAACTAATATGCAAGGAGCATGATTGAAAGGCAAATGCTGGAAAATTCTTGACTACAGGAAGCTCAATAACCCCTGAGTGACCTGAAGTGGAGGCAATAAACTGAATCAGCAAAGTCCTAATAGCTGCTCGACATAACCCCTACCAGGCTGCATATCCACGTCCATCAGCATGCTGCAGGTGAACATATTCTGTCCCCACCTCAACCACTTACCACTCCACGTGGGGGGGCGGGGACACGGTGGCACGATGCCAAGGACCTGTGTTCAGTTCCCAGCTTAGGTCATTGACTGAATTTTGCACGTTCTCCCTGTGTTTGCATGGATTTCCTCTGGGTGCTCCGAATTCCTCCCACAACCTGAAAGGTGTGCTGGTTGGGTGCATTGACCCGAACGGGCCCGTGTGTGGGGTGACTAGGGGAATTTCACAGTAACTTCATTGCAGTATTAATGTAAGCTTTGTTACTAATAAATTAACTTTAACTTTCTTCCCTTGCTGGATGCCTGCTGCCCTTTCCCAAAGCAAGTATTCAAATTGTTGGAAGTTGATGAGATGCAATAGCTGATGATAGGCATAGTTGTAGAAACATATGTGGCAAAGAGAACAAAACATTTCTTGTCCTAAGCAAGTACCCAACACCAATGGGCAGAATTCGATGGTTGCACACCCTTGCCATTTTTAATTGAATCCACTGTGATCTGCGCCATCTGGCAGTTGGTGTTCCAAGTCCTCGTGGATTGCAAAAACTGAGGCGCAATTACTGTGCTCCTTATGTATGTCTCATCTGCTTTGTTTTCCTCCACTAATCTATCAGTTCCTCCATCCAATTATTCCTCCTTCCTCTTTTTTGATCATGTTCTTCATCATCTTTCTTTTCCCTATTGTGCCTCCTGCTCCAGACTATCCCACACATGAGGGTACAGATGTTTCTTGCTTTACACCAACTGTATTTGAGTGGCTTTTTTATTGTCATAGCATTACCACCCCTTTTTCCAAATTTGAATTAAACTGCCCAACTCCATTAGAATTTAAAATGAGCTTCTCCAGAAGAGAATATACATGGTCGATCACTTCCAACCGAAAGCTCAGTTTACTGGCATTGTGGCTACACGTGCACCAGGACAATGCGGAAGTCCCAATGCACAGACACGCAGTGAAAGCATGCCAACTTAAACATCTGATTCTGCTTTTCAAAGCTGCTGATATTGAGTACTGTCTGCCTAACTTTGCTTGTCTCAATGATGCGTGAATCTTTACACTTACTTATTTTAACACTTGTTTTCCACTTTAGCTGCAGCAAGTAGATCTATTCTTTGGCTGGGTTAATTTTTTTTGTAAAGGTATTCAAAAGATGTTTAAGGTAAATGTAATGCACAGAAAGTGAAAGGTTTAAAATTTTTTTTCACAACTGTTAATTCCAGTAAACAAAGTGGATTTGCAATGTCAAAGTCCATTTGGATTTTGCTGTATGTTTTAAGCAGTGTTTATCCTAATGCAATGTTGATCCTTAAAAGCCTCTTAAGGTATAGGATGAAATGAGTTCTACGTTTACGGTGGGAAATGCTTTAAGAAAGTGTATTCCTTAAGATGAGACAAGTTTCCTGTAAGCTGATGTGAATTATAAGTATTGCAGAATCCAGTGCAGATTGAAAATATGGGGTCACGTACCACCCCTATTGGTAGGTACATCGCTTTTAGCTTGGCTTCCTGAAATCACTGCAGCTATTTTGAGGCTTCGGCATAGGCAGAGTTCATGAGAGAAGTGTCAGGCTACATGTAAAATGAACAGTTAAAATGTCCAAACCCTCCTTACATCTGTCCCTAATGCCCCTTCTCTATTTTGTTTTCAGACGCAACAGAACTGTTGTGTTAAAGTTTAAAAAAAGGTTTTATTGATTGTTGTTAGAGGAATAAAATATATTTTTGCAAGAAATTTAAGATGAGGCAATTAAACAAAATATGATAATGCAACTGCTAAAGTAAAATGTTGAATGTTGGTATGGTATCAAAATTTTGTATTTATAACATTAACAAAAAATGTTGTCCATTAAACTTTACAAAATCTGACTTGTGTTTCATTGAAACAATTAAACAAAACATATGAGTATGAAATTATACAAATGCTTATTGAAATAATTAGAAAACAATAGTTAAATATGAGATAATTATAAATTAACATAAATAAGGCAGGAGAATACTCATAAACACACGGTGATTTAAATTTTCCAAGGTCCAACTCCATTGCTCAACCTCGGGCAATAAGGTATCCAAATCATAGTCCGAGAAATTATGACCTCTCCTCCCTAATTATATTCAGTTTCTGTATTCTAAATTAAAACATACAGATAATTATAAGCATGTTACATTTAAAGTTATATAATAATACAGATTTAAATAGGTTTTATTATTTGTTTTAAATCTGTAAAGCTATGTCCATACGTTACATAACACTCATCTTCAGTCATAAAAATAAAATTACAAAATATGCTTTAAATGAACCAATAACAATTGTTTTAAAGAAATGGCAAAAGGACCCTAAAAATTCAAAAAATCTTTAAAATAGCAAGGAATCCTTTTTATCTCTGTCTTCATTTTAAAATTGCTGTTTCAAAGCGAGACCTCAATGGGCGTCCCCAGTCTGGCCATGTCAAAAGGAGTGTGACCAGAGTCGTCCTGCTTTAGCTGAGCCTGCTGCAATTGTATTGCTGATAGGCTGCTACTCCCATCAGAAGCTGGATTGCAATTTTTGAACTGCGCAACAATAGCTTTTTTTGGCAGCCCAATGTTTTCTATTGCTGGAGAGTAGGAAGTATGTGCATACAAATTAGGAACAGGAGTAGGCTGCTTTGCTCCTCAATCCTGCTCTGCCACTCTAATTGCGATCTCGCTCTACATCCCTGCCTACTCCCAATAACCTTTCGCCCCCTTGCTTATCGAAATTTATCTATCTCTGCTTTCAAATTTTCAAAGTTTCTGCTGCAATCATTTGAGGAAGAATTTCAATAATTCACAATCCTTGGAAGAAAAATACATTCCTCATCTGCTTAAATGAGTGACCCAATGACCATGAAATTTATCATATACAAGTGTCTGTCAAAGAACTACTGCAAAATAATGATTTTTTTTTTTAACTAAAGGTAAATGAGGAGGTGGGCTCTGAGTTTACCTTGGCCAGAAAAGGGATCCAAGTCTGTGCTGTCACTGTAAGCAAGATTATTGATATGTGATATACTTAAAATCTGGTTGAAGAATTTTGTAAATAGCACTCCAGTATTTGGCAAGAAATGAAACTGTGTGTGAATCTTGGCATGGATAAAATTTGTAAACTCACTGTTTTTATTTTAGCAGTGTTGCAATGCTAAAAATTTAGGTGGTTTACTTTTCATTTTTCTGACAAAGTCATAAAAAAAAAAAGCTGCTATAGTATAACTGGAGGATAATGTGCCCTTCTTGCTTTTACCCTCAGCATAAGATGCTGCAGTAGGTGTGTACGTTCCCAATAAAGATTGGCTTCCATATCTCTGAGCTCTTGAGATAAATGAACAATTCTGCTGTCCTGTCTGATGAATATATATTTTTGTAACTGAAGGGTTCCGTGCTCCGTTCAGCATGTTGTATAAATTGTTCAAATACATCACCAAAGCTAGCTTTTACTGTAAGAAATTAAGTGCAGAAGTAAGCCTTTCTAGCATCTGAAGTTTGTTCTACCATTTGATTCAGTTGTCGCTGATCTGATTGTGACTGGAAGTCTGCTTTCCTATCTGCCCCATAACTCTTGATTCCCATGCTGATCAGAAATCAAACTTGTTGATCAACTGCCAATCAACGTTGGCTTACTTATATGTGCATTTATTTTTTATTACATTTTCAGAAACTTGTAATTCTTTCATGAGAATGGGCAGTGTTTGCAATGCTAGCATTTGTTGCCCATCCTTCAGTTGACTTGATCCAAATAGCTTGCTAGACCATTTCAGAATTAACCACATTGCTGTTGTCCTGACATAGAGGTAATCCACTTGCTTTCAGAGCACTTGCTGCCCCTTCTTCAGATGAGTCAGGACTCGCCTGACAAAGGGGCAGCAAGCACTCCGAAAGCTAGTGGCTTTTGCTACCAAATAAACCTGTTGGGCTTTAACCTGGTGTTGTGAGACTTCTTACTGTGTCTACCCCAGTCCAACGCTGGCGTCTCCACATCATGGTACAGGTAATGACAGCAGATTTCTTTCTCTAAAGGAAATTCATAGATTTTTACAATAATCAGAATTTAAGTTTACTTAATAAACTATCAGCTGCCATGGTGGGATTAGAACTCTCGCATCATCAGTACATTAGTCTAGACCTCTGAATAATTTGTCCAGTGGCTTTACCACCACACTACATCTCCACTGTCCCAAACAACTGGTCAAACATGTTTACAGCATGAAAACATTGGATTGTTGTCTGAACATTCTGTAACTGGTATTTGGTCTGTGTTCCCTCAGTTGGGTGTTGATCTCTCTTCGCGAGGCAACAAAAATATTAAGAGGTACATGTAAGCAAGTATAATTTTGTAGTTTGAAGAAGTTGCTCAGTTTTTTTTATGTGGCGGTATTTTTTCTTGGTACTACTTTCCTGTACATTTATTTGCATTTAAAATGGTTATGGAATTAATTTGTACAGCTGCACTTGAAATTTTGCATTTAGGCACTTCTATTCAAATATTCCAACGATTGTAGCTGCTGGCAACCACAGACTTTAGTTTGTTTGCATTTGAAATGTTTTTCGATTGTAGAACCGTGCAGGCTAGTTTACAGTCCTAATCCTTAGATTTGCTATGATTTGTTATTGCGAAAGCTGGATCATGATACGATAGAAACTGCAGCTATGTGAAGGAAAATAGAACTAATAAAGCAGCATGACTGTAATTTTTAAAAACCGAGAATAGATTTTGTTTATTTTTCCATATCTCTTTATATTTTTCTTCAGTCGTGACATTGAAAATAAGGAGACCCTCAGGGCATTACCAAAAATGGATGACCGCCCAGAAGAGCGCATGATCAGGGAAAAGCTCAAGGTGACATGCATGCCAGCCTGGAAACATGAGTGGCTAGAAAGAAGAAACCGGCGAGGACCTGTAGTAAGTACAAGTAGGAATTATCTAAAAGTCACACATTTTGGAACACAGGTTCAGGCAGGATTCGTTTGTGAAGTCTGTATCTTTTCTTTTCTATTCAATGACAGATATATGCTTATGTCTTATCTTTTATTTAGTGTAATGATGTACTTCCACAGATTTTGTTAATGATTACAAAAAGGATTTATTAAGAATTGTTCAGCAGCCAAATGGCTGCAGCTTATTCCCTAGGTACTTCCTTGCCTAAGAGGTTTCGTCAGGTAGAGTTGAACGTAAAGCCTGGGTCACAATGTTTGAGAAAAAAATAATGGGGGGTGGGGGGAGTTCAGTTGTATGGAGAATTACAAAATCAAAAGTAAAGGAGAGAGTAGGAGTGGGGGTTAATGATGAGGACTTTCAACTAGTTAAAGGAGCTGAGTGCTCAGAGAGGTAAGTAAAGTTTCCAGACCACACAATAGAATAGAGAATGTAGAAGGTGACAGGAATCTAACCTCAAGCAGAATGAAAAAGATGTCAAGCATGAGAAGGGAGACTGTCAGTGCAGTGCAGGGAGATGGTCTGGGGAAAAGTAACCAGTCTGTGTCAGAAAGGGACACAGCATGCAAATAAAGGAATGCACGAACAAATTGGGTCCAGGTAAGAAAGACTAACATAAAGATACTTTATCCGAATGCATATAGCATTCGAAACAGTGAATGAGTTGATGGCACAAATCCGTACAAATGGGTATGATCTAGTGGCCATTACAGAAATGTGGTTGCAGGGTGACCAGGACTGGAACTAAATATCCAGGGGGTATCAGAGAATTCAGAAGGATAGATAGGAAAGAAAAGGAAATGGGGTAGCTCTGTTAATTAAGGATAATATCAGGGTGATAGTGAGAGATGATATAGGCTCTGAGGAGCAAAATGTGGAATCAATGTCGGTGGAGATGGAGATAGACAAAAGGCAGGTAACTACAGGCTGGATAGCTTAACATCTATAGTTGGGAAAATGCTGGAATCTATCATTTAAGAAAGAAATAGGAGAACACCTGGAAAAGAATGGTTCAATCAAGCAGATGCAGCATGAATTCATGAAGGAAAAGTTATGTTTGACTAATTCACTGGAATTTTGAGGGTATAACGAGTACAGTTGACAGAGGGGAAACGATGGATGTCGTATATTTAGATTTCCAGAAAGCATTTGATAAGGTGCCTCTCAAAAGTTGCTGCATAAGCTAAAGGTACATGGAGTTGAGGGTAAAATGTTAGTGTGGATTGAGGATCGGGTATCAATGAAGTAGAGGTTCAGAATAAATGGGTACTTTTCAGGTTGGCAGTTAGTGAGTAATACATACCGCAGAGATCGGAGCTGGGGCCTCAATTATTTATCATTTGTGTAGATGATCTGGAGGATGGGACCAGATCACCTACACATAAAGTAATGTGAAACAAAGTTTGCAGATGACACAGATGAGTGGGAAAGCAAATTGTGTAGAGGACACAGTCTGCAGAAAGATTTGGATAGGCCAAATGAGAGGGCAAAGATCTGGCAGATGGAGTATAATGTTGGTAAGTGTGAAATTATCTGCTTTGGAAGGAATAATAGTAAAAAAAATTTACAACACGCTACTGTGCAGAGGGAGCTGAGGGTCCTTGTGCATGAATCACAAAAACTCAGTTTGCAGGTAATCAAGAAGGCAAATGGAATGTTGGCGTTTATCACAAGAGGGATGGAGTATAAAAGCAAGGTCATGCTGCAACTGTACAAGGTATTGGTGAGGGCACATCTAGAGTACTGTGTACAATTTTGTTCCCCTTATTTGCGAAAGGATATATTAACTTTGGAGGGGGTATAAAGAAGGTTTGCCAGGTTGATACTGGAGATGAGGGGGTTAGCTTATGAGGAGAGATTGAGTAGACTGGGCCTGTACTCATTGGAGTTTAGAAGGTTGAAGGGAGATCTTAGAGACATATAATAAAGGGGCTAGACAGGGTAGAAGCAGCAAGATTATTTCCACTTAGAATGGAAACAAGAACTAGGGGGCATTGCCTCAAAATACAGGGGAGCCAATTTAGAACAGAGTTGAGGAGGAACTTCTCCCATTGGATAGTGGACGTTGGAATTCTCTGTCCAATGAAGCATAGAGGTTACCTCATTAAATGTGTTTAAGTCACAGATTTTTAACCAATAAGGGAATTGAGAGTTATGGGGAGCAGGCGGGTAAGTGGAACTGAACCCACTATCAGATCAGCCATGATCTTACTGAATGGCGGAGCAGGCTCGAGGGGCTAGATGGCCTACTCCTGCTCCTATTTCTTATGTTCTTATGTTAAAACCCCCATGAGTAACGGTAAAATAGCAACTCATTACTGTGATAAGATTGTAAAATGTTGATGATAAATACATCTGGGAACATTATGGAAATGCTAAAATTTCTTTTCTGAAATGAATGATCAAAATGTCACCACTTTGAATATTTGAATGTTGTGTTTATGGAATGTGAATGGCTCTGGCTAAGCCAGATTTTATTCCCCATCTCTAATTGCCCTTAAGGAGGTGGTAGTGAGCTGTGTTCTTGAACAACAGCAGTCCTTGTGGTGTATACACCTAAATTTGTACACACCTACACCGCCTCTGAAGAAATTGTGTGAATTGAAAAGATTTGCAGGTAATGTTACCATGTGTCTATTAATCTTGTTTTTCTAGGTGGTAGAGGTTGTGAGATTGCCTATATAAGTTTGATAGAAACAGCAAGATTTAATTTTTAAAATTCTTTTGAAATACCAATAATTTGAAATGGATTAACAATGATTCCTTCTCCATCTGCCTTGCAGGTTGTGAAACCAATGCCAGTGAAAGCAGAGGGGGCCGAGTTAGGCAAGCAAGCATCTGACTGTCAAACTGATGTAAATGCCTCACCACAAATGCAACGAGGAAGACGTAGTCCTTCCCCTGGCAGTTCATCTTCATCAGCCACATCATCTTCATCTTCCTCAAAAACTACTACGAAGTCTGAATCTCCTGGTGTAAGAAGGAAAAGAGTATCACCAGTTCCTGTAAGTGCAAGAAGTAAGAATTTCTATTCTTTCCAATTACTTTGGAAGAATCTAAATTTGTATATTAAATGCTAAAACCAATTGCCACAAACTGAATGAGTTTCCAAAAATAATGATACATCGGAATTGGTCTTCTCATTTGTCATTTACAGATTGATATCTTGCCAGGGATAGCATGTTGATCTGATTCCAAACACCTAATACCAAGGACTCAAAACTTCCCAATACAAAGTTTGAGCTCAACATTTGCTTTCTGAATAAGCCACCTTTTGACCATTGTTTAATTAATTCATCAGTGATGTTTGAAATTAACTTGAGGACTTAATAAAATTATCATACTTTCTGGACTATGGCATACTAACTCTTTTATCCCAAAGTTTAGTTAAAATGAAAGTTAAATTCCTAGTTGGAGAATGGACTATTAGGTTGCAGCTCCCCAGCTGTGGTGGAAAATAATAGCCCCTGGCTTATTAATGAAATTTTCTAGAGCTGTTCAATATATTTGATTTGATTTATTATTGCCTCATGTATTAGTGTACAATGAAGAGTATTGTTTCTTGCACACTATGTAAACAAAGCATACCATTCATAGATAAGCAAAGGAAAGTGCAGAATATAGTGTTACAGTCATAGCTGTGGTGTGGAGAAAGATCAGTTTAACATGAGGTAGATCCATTCAAAAGACGGCAGCAATCAAGAAGCTGTTTTCGAGCATCTCAAGACTTGTGTTTTTTTTCCCAATGGAAGAGAGCATGTCCAGAGTGTGTGGAGTCCTTGATTATTCTGGCTGCTTGTGCAAAGCAGTGAGAAGTATAGACAGTGTCAATGGATGGGAAGCTGGTTTGAGTGATGGACTGGGCTTTGTTCACTTTCTAGTTTATTGTGGTCTTGGACAGAGCAAGAGCCAAACCAAGCTGTGATGCAACCAGAAAGAATGCTCTTTATGGTGCATCTGTAAGAGTTGGTGAGAGTTATAGCAGACGTCAAATTTTCTTAGTCTCCTGAGAAAGTAGAGGCATTGGTGGGCTTTAACTATAGCATCTCCTTGGAGGAACCAATAAGAGGTCTGACAACACCAGTTTTAATTCCAACCGATTTATTTGATAGTAAACCCGCAGGCTTCCTTCCACTCACATTGTTAGCCATTCCAAGACCCGAATAGCCTGAAGACCTGGAGGAACCAGGACAGATTGATGGTGATTTGGATATTTCAAACTTGAAGCTCTTGACCGTTTCTACTTTGTCTCCATTGATGTAGAAAAGGGCATGTTTTCTTTCGACTTTCTGAAGTCAATGACTATCTCCTTCATGTTGACATTGTGGGAAAGATTATTGTTGTCACATCAGTTCACCAGATTCTTCATCTCTTTCCTTATATGTGCTGGTATTGTGATTATAATGCTAACATTGCCACCATGTAAAACTGAACTTAAAGTTATAACTATAATTTATGTAGAATATGCAGCCACTTGCCCAACTGATCTTTGCAGCTGTTTAGGCTCTCCGAGCTGCCTTCTGTCCTATTTCCTTCACTCTCCCTGTTAGCATTCCGCAGAGATTGTTCCCTCTGGATAACCTAGTCCACCCCTCCACTATACCCAACAGCTCTCCCATCATTCATGGCCACCTTCCCAAGCAATCACAAAGTGTAACACCTGCCCCTTTACCCCACCTATGCTTACCATGCAAGGTCCAAAACACACATTCCAGGTTAAGCAACGTTTCATTGCATCTCTTTCAATTTGGTGTGTTGCATTTACTACTACTCATGTGCTCTCCTGTATATTGGAGACACCAGGTGTAGACTGGTAATCACTTTGAGCACGTTTGGTCTATATGCATTCAGGACCTGACTTTTCCAGTTGCTTGCCATTTTAACACAATCCTGCTCTCATACCCACATATCTGTCCTTGGCCTGCTGCAGTGTTCCATTGAAGCTTGACGCAAACTGGAGGAATGGCATCTCGTTTTTTGGCTGGCACTTTACAGCCTTCTGGTCTCAACATCCAATTCAACAGCTTCAGGTGATTAGCTGTATCCCACCTCAACATCTTTATTTCACTTTTTATTTAATATTTTACTATTCCCTACCTTTTTTAATTTCTTTATTGTCTTTCAGTTTTCTTCCCTCCCCCACTCTTCCCCCTCTTGCTTCCCCTTCTCCCCCCCCCTTCTAAATTTTAGCACTGTCCCACCCATCCTCTCCTCCCCTCCGACATCATCTGTCATAGCTTATTTTTAATTTTAGCTTCTCTGCCGTTTGGCCATTCACACCCTTTTATTCTCTCTGTGCTGCCATTAGCAGCTTTTTCTCCTTGTTTCTGTGGCTGTGACTCATCTGTAGTATAAATACCTTCCACTTTCTATGCCTTTTAGCTTTGACAAAGGGTCATCTGGACTCAACGTCAGCTCTTTTCTATCCTTACAGATGCTGCCAGACCTGCTGAGATTTTCCAGCATTTTCTCTTTTTTGTTTCAGATTCCAACATCTGCATAGTTTGCTTTTATCTACTGCCTGAGTTCATTTAACTCGTATCAAAATAACTGTCTCTTCCTTTCTCCCTCGTACTTAGCTTCTTCTTAAATGCATCAATGCTACTTGCCTCAATTATTCCATGTGGTAGCAGCAGTAAGCACCATTCTAATAACCAATAGGTTTCACCTGAATTCCTCCTTGGATTTATTCATGATTATTAGATTTATGACCCCTAATTTTGGAATCCATTAGCTTGCTCTTTAGCTTTCTCTTTTCTTGAGAACAGTGCTAAGCTGTTAAGTCTTTTCTAATTAGAACTTCTCAATTCTATCACAATATACAAACACGACATGTTTCCGCACTAGCCCTCCTAATTTGGCCCTTCAAGTCCAAATATTTTGAATCTAATCTGTACCCACTACATGGCACTATAATCTCCCTAAAACTGGATGTAGTGCTGTATACAACTGAAGTAGCACTTCCTCCAGTTTGTAATCCTGTTTTCTTCCATAAAGCTTGGTGTTTTTTAGACCATTTTTGTTACTGGATTTCCCCATCCATTGTTGTCACACAGTGCTATGCTAAAATGACCTATCACCAGTTGAAGACAATTGAGCATGGACAATAAATGTACCTTTATCCAACACCTGAGAACAAATGGGGAAAAAAAGCAGACAGATATTGATTAAACAGACAAATGAAAATTGGCATTTAAGGCAGTGCAATACTCTAGTTGTCATCAGTGTACTTTAACTTTGGGAATTGCCAAGTCACTTCAGTAACATTGCCTTTAAACTGACAACTGGAAATCTAAGAATGCAGTTTTTTCATGTAAACATACTTCAACTAAAGAATGTATAAGTTGGAACAACTGGGATGATATTCTATATCTCTTCCTGGAGTGAAGAGGGATAATTCAAATAGAGTAAGTTATTTTGAATAGTTTCTGTGATAAAACCTAATGCATTAAGAATTACCCAGTATGAAGCAATTGTGTGAAGTGGCAGCTGTTAGTGGAATACATGCAAAATAATTGAAAATAGCTTAACTAGATGATTTGTGTTGAATGCATTTTAACCAGCGCTGGTTTGTCCATTTACATAAGCAACGTTTTAGTTTAAATTTCCATGATTTCTGATCCACCTGGGATTAAAGGATTTCAGACCTCTGCTAATGTTGCTCTTAGGGCAGCACTATGATGAATAGCCCAGTGACCACTCTGACCCCATGTGGTTAAAATCAGGATTTAAAGGATGGGAAACTGAGACTGGATCTATATTTTTGCCCTGTTGCATGCATGGATTTTGTACTTAGTTTTCCATTAAGGTCCTGTGGGCAAAATTTGAAAATGTGGGCAAGTCTGGAATTGTGACCAACATTTTAAATATCATTCAATACCACCTTTTTAAAAAAGACTCCACGGATATGATTTTGGGTCTTATTTTTGCAAATAGGCAGCTATGCTTCTGAAGGAGTTGGCTATGAAGTGCTGTGAGATGTCCTCTGGATATAAAAAGCACTGTGTAAAGATGAGTTGCTTTCCTCTGTTAGAGAACTATATTTGTAGAAAATTGGTAGAATTCATGCTTGTGCTGTAGAAGATTGTAGTCATTTTGAGTTTGGAACAAGTAATAGAACTCTTTCCAGCATCTGGCTATATTTGCCTGATGTTGAATTACTGAAAGCCAGCTGTCCAAAAATGGTTCACTTCTGGCTCACATCAGTGCCAAATATTTTCAGTGTCTATTTTTAACAATATTCTATTTATAAATAGTGCTGCTGGAAAGTTATCCTCTAACATTAATTTTCATAGATGTAACTGTCATCTTTCATTCCCCATGCCAAAAAAGTTAAATTTACTATCTAAATTGTGTACTATCTAGTTGTGGGTAAAGATCTTGTTCTGTCCTCAAGTTGTAATTCAAGCTGTGTTATATTGGAATACTAAACGTGCTGTGTATAACTGATTTGTTGGGTCTGTGCAGTGCAGAGAGAGCATTTGCTGTTTAATTTACGAACGGAAGGGTGTTTACTTTTTAGTTTAGAAATAAAGTGGAAATCCAATTTAGCTCGGTTGATGCGTTTGTGCAAGAAGATTGATAATGTCATTATTTTGTAGTTTCAGAGTGGACGTGTGACTCCTCCAAGGAGAGCTCCTTCACCAGATGGCTTCTCACCTTACAGCCCTGAGGAAACTAACCGCAGAGTCAACAAAGTAATGCGAGCCCGACTGTACTTGCTACAACAAATAGGTCCAAACTCCTTCCTTATTGGAGGAGATGTTCCTGATAACAAGTACAGGGTGTTTATTGGTCCTCAGGTCAGTTGCATGGGAATATCTAATTTCCAATGTTAATACCATCTTGGTTTTCTTTTAAGCGAAGTAATGTGTTTTGTCTTGCACAAGATGTTAACTTTGTTAATTTTATAGAAATTTTGTAGTTTTGATGTCTCGTGCAAAGTTTTTATATCCAACAAAGATTCTGGCAGATAACTGGATGGCAAAAGTAACACATCCTGAATGATAACTAAAAAATGTATCGGCGTAGAGAAAATTGTAGTGCCAGTATTTTAGCTGTAACTCAGTTCTTGTGCATATATATGGCCCGTTCTTACACTGCAAATATCATAGAACAATACAGCACAAATAGGCCCTTCAGCCCATGAGTTGCGCTGATCACATCTACCAATGCACAGACCTATCTATAAACCCCTATCCTATTCTTTTCCATATACTCATCCAGAAGTCTTTTAAAAGACCCCAGTGAGTTTGCCTCAACAACCTCTGACGGCAGTCGGCTCCATTCACTCACCACCCTCTGAGTGAAAAACCTACCCCTGACATCTCCTTTGTATTTGCTTCCCTGCACCTTAAATCTGTGTCCTCTCGTAGTGACCATTTCAGCTCGGGGAAATAGTCTCTGAGAGTCCACCCTATCTATTCCTCTCAACATTTTATAAACCTCTATCAGGTCGCCTCTCAACCTACGTCTCTCCAGTGAGAAGAGTCCCAGCTCCCTCAACCTATCTTCATAAGGCCTGCCTCCCAATCCAGGCAGCATCCTTGTAAATCTCCTCTGAACTCTCTCAATAACCTCTACATCCTTCCTATAATGCGACCAGAACTGCGCACAATACTCCAACTGGGGTCTGACAAGAGTCTTATAGAGCTGCATCATTACCTCCTGACTCCTAAACTCTATTCCTCGATTAATGGAGGCCAGTACACCGTACACCGTACTCCTTCTTGACCACATCCTCCACTTGCGGGGCAGATTTAAGAGTCCTATGGACCCGGACCCCAAGATCCTTCTGCTCCACAACACAGCTAAGACTCCTACCCCTTATATTGTACTCCTTCATCCCATTATTCCTGCCAAAATGGACCACTACACATTTATCTGCATTGAAGTCCATCTGCCACTTCTCCGCCCAGTCTTGCATCCTGTCTATGTCCCACTGCAACTTTTGGCATCCCTCCAGACCATCCACAACACCACCAATCTTTGTATCGTCGGCGAACTTGCTAACCCATCCCTCCACTTCCTCATCCAGGTCATTTATGAAAATGACAAACAGCAGGGATCCCAGAACAGATCCCTGGGGCACTCCACTGGTTACCGACCTCCATGCAGAACAAGACCCATCCACAACCACTCTCTGCCTTCTGCCGGCAAGCCAGTTCTGGATCCACGAGGCCAAAGCCCCTTGGATCCCATGCCCTCTCACCTTTTCCAGAAGCCTTGCATGTGGGACCTTATCAAACGCCTTACTAAAGTCCATGTACACTACATCCACCACCCTTCCTTCGTCAATGTGTTCAGTCACATTTTCGAAGAACTCAACTAGGCTCGTAAGGCATGACCTGCCCTTGACAAAACCATGCTGACTATTTCTGATCAGTCCAAACTTCTCCAAGTATCATGTTCATTTTATTTACCTTTGAAACATTTTACAGAATTATTTTATCCTATAATTGGACTTCCCTTTCTCCACCTCCGAAGTTTTCCTCTTGACAGTCTTTAACCTAATGATAGCAAAATGTATGTTTTGTTTGGTCAGATAAGGAAATTTCTATTTGGCCAAGTTTATTTAGCCTAATAAATATGGTTCTTTAAAAATGCTGCTATTTTCTTCTACTTGCTAATTAAGTATGTAATGATGTAAAATTCAAAATGCTGGACTTGGGGTTAGTGCCTAATATGGTGCTATAGGAAGGATACCACTGCTCTAAAATTGGTTGTTGGGCAACAAACACGCATTATAGACTCAGGAATCCATATTAGTGCAAAGGAAGGTTGTACACAAAAATGCTGGGCTTCAGTAACAAACCTACCATTCTAAATTCATGGATATTGTCATATTTTTCTTTCTAAATGCTTGCTAACAAAACTCAGTAGTGGGAGAACAAGAAGTTTATGCAGACTAATGAGTGTGAGGATTCATTTGCCTGAATACCCTGCTGTTTCCTGGCATGTTTCAAGTTAAAATGGAGCACAGAATTTCAATTACATCTCTGCTTCAAGACCCCGTATGCATTTAATACAGACAAAATACAATCTATCCAGAAACAACTGTATTTACATTTATCATATACAGTTAAGAGTTACTGCTAAAAAGGGAAACAATGTTTTCACAGTGCTGTGTCCTATTCCATTTCTTTCTCTCAAACTCCTGAAATCCATAAAATATTTGGTAACCATCTGCATCATTTATGCCAAAGGCTTTCAACCTTCTCGCTTCTGAAGGTCCCTCTGATGTTATCAAAATTCCACAAACTACCCAGTAAGAATAATATTTGTACAGAAAAAATACTTGTATTTGTTAAACTTGTATTTATTTTTGTTTTACTTGTTCCTGGTGTTGGTACCAGATTGAGAGTTGTGTGTGGTATGCAGTGACCTCTTACACTCGAGTCACCTTGTGCCTCCTTAACAGTGAAGCTTAGTTATTGGTTGTTTGTTAAACCAAATAGTTAAAAGCTAAATTTACAAATTAATTAGGGGGACAGATAGACCAAACTCTGCATGGTCTCCGGTTCTTTTGGCATAATATTTCACCTTTCAGACTCCCAGTTGAAAACGGAGAAATATTAGACAACAAGGTGGACCAAAGCACCTGTAGGATTAAAAACAAGTACATCAATATCATCATTTATTTACACACTTCCCAGGGACTCCCAAGGCTCATGATCCCTATTTTAAATGTTTTCTATACCCCTCCATTCCCATTCTATTCAAGTGCCCATCTAAGTATTTCTTAAATAACTCCAGAGAGTCTGCCTCCACCACTTGGCAGCACATTCCATACCCCCACCACCCTCTGTGAAAAAACTCCCTCTGGCATCTAAATTATACCTTACCCCCCTCACCCTAAGCTGTGACCCCTCATGCTATTTGAGTCCATCCTAGGAAAAAGCTTAACCCTGTTTACTCTATCTATACCCCTCATAATCTTGTACACCTCTATTCTATCCTCTAAGTCTACGTCTTTCTAAAGAAAACAGTCCCAATTTGTCTAACCTCTCCTACAACGGCTTAATGACAATCATGCCCATAGCCACTGCTACATTAAGTAATAGATGACAGTGTTCAGTGTCACATGTAATGAACCAAATTGATCTGAAGACTGCCAGCCATGATTGTGACACCCACATGGAACAGCCAAGTAGAATCAGCCACTCAGTCCTCTGGCTAATACATTTACAAATACTAAACAGTTCATTTGAGGATTCAAATCTGGTCAGGATTACTGACCTCAATAACAACAACCCAATTTATTTATTTAAGTGACCCCCTGGTTTACCTATTTAATTATTATTTTGTTTAGGAGTGAGATTATTTAGAAAGGACAACAAGTTAGAGCCAGGAATAAATAAAACTATTATCATAATTTCAGCTATTGAAAAGTGTCAGAAGAGATTAAGGATTAACTGAATGGATTAAATGAACATATAAATTACTACATATTTTGCCAAACTGGTTGAATTATTTGAGGATGTAATTAGATTGATGAATGACATTATCTGTTGGACCTTCAAAAAGCTATTTACAGAATTGTGCACCGTGGTTATTTTATGAAATAGAATCCTTTGGGGTAGGAGCACAGATCCTAGCCAAAAAATAAAGAATTCTGAGACTAGAATGCATGTCATTTTGAGATCATTGTCCTGTTAATTAAATGTGGAGTTTATATTAGTTGTCATAGTTTAGTTGGTTTTAATTGAACAAGATGCCTCAGTTTTAGGAGAACTAACTGTTTAAAGAATTGAAATATGTGACTCCAATTTCAACCTGACAAAGAATGAAACTTGTAAAACTGAATCATCATGTAGTCTCGTTTATTAGATGCTCTCTTTCCTGTGATGCGCACCAGTCGTGGAATGCCTTTGGTGTATTGGTATCCTTCTTTTCCAGGACCAACCTGCCATAGAGAGGCATTCAGCCAGAATGACCGCCACCTCTTTCCATGTCCATTGCTGGACCTTATGAATATCCAGAACAATCGGGCTCAGGAATCAAACCGTAAAATTCTTGCTTACCTCTCCCAGAGTGTAGGCTGAAGTGCATTTGAAAATCCTACCTGCTACCTTTGTCCCCAAAGCATACAACAATATGATCTTTGTAAGATTGTAACAATATAGATAGGTTGTTACTATCACTGGTAACCTTTACTACTGTTTTGAAATATATTCAAAATCTATCTATTAGAAAATAGCAGAACATAATTTAGGCAACTTTGATTTATATAAGGTTATAATGATTTTTTATAGACCTGCAGTTGTGGACGTGGAACGTTCTGCATTCATGTTCTGTTTGTTATGCTACGAGTCTTCCAGTTGGAGCCTTCTGATTCATTGCTGTGGCGAAAAACATTGAAAAATTTTGAGGTAAGACAAACAAGAAAGCTGATTACTAACTGTTTTGGAGAGGTTGTTGCGAATTTGTAATGTTTAAAATGTGCTTAAAAGAAAGAAAAGAACTTGCGTTTTTGTGGCACTTTCCATGTCCCAAAGTAATATACATTCAGTGAAGTACCTTCCATTCAGTTTGGTACTTAGGAAGGGTAATAACTTGTAGGGAGTATAGCAACAAACTTGCTATTTCAAAATTTTATTGTGAGTGATGAAGTAAATGATTGGATAATCTGTTTTTAGAAATGATGGTTGAGGGATAAATTTTGATCAGGACACAGGGAAAACTAATGTTTTGGGATCTTTTGCATTCAGTTGAGATAATAGACTAAACTAACTGCATCACTGTTCTCGAGATGGTCGCACAATAAGCGGAAATAAATGCACGTGTCAAATGAAAGTAGTTTTTGGATCTAAAGAGAGATAGGAATGATACTAAAGTGCAGACAGTATCCTGGAGGAGAATATGCGTTTTCTCTTGGGTTCATGTTGATTTGCTGGAATGTGCTATGGTAAATAGAGACTTATAGGATGGGAAATGTAGGCAAATATCGAGTGGAGGTAGAAGTAAATGGGCTGGATCTGGTGAAGGTTCATATTAACTGACCGTGGGTGTAACCTCTGCTTATGATGCAGGGAACTCTTTTCAGGTGCTCTTGCAGAATTATTAGAGCAAATGTGACAGTTGATGGGTTGCATGCTTTTGGAAATTAGGAATTAATTTTGATTTTTTTTTTTCCTCCAAAGGTGGAGAGTCTCTTTCAGAAATATCATAGCAGACGCAGTTCACGTATCAAAGCTCCATCACGCAACACCATCCAGAAATTTGTTTCCCGCATGTCTAACTCACACACATCTGCTTCATCCAGTACCTCTACATCCAGTGCAGAACATAGGTAAGTATTTTATAATTTAAAAAAAGACTGAATTGAAGTGGCGGACAGATCCAGGAAACTGGAAACAAATTAGTCTTTCAGAAAGAAAGAAGTTGCTTTTATAGCATCATTCACAACCTCAAGAAATTCCAAAGCAGTTTAGTTAATTAAGTACTTCTGAACAATTTTTATGGTAACGCAGAAATCATGACAGAGTCTAGTGGCATATGGAGTTGCACACATTACTTGTATTGACACCTGTATCCTTCTGTGATGTGGTAGAAGGTTAATTACTGGGAGGAGTGGGGTGTATTTGACACCAGGCAATTTCATCTGTTTAATGCAAGATACTGAATAAATTTGGGAGGAACAAAAGATTCTGTCAGAATTGAAGCCTATACTGGTTGCTGTTTGGATGTTGGTTTGCGTAAAAAGTAGAACAAGATTCCAGAGCACTTCATCTTGCCATTAATTGATTTTTCAAGTAAAAATAGAAACTCTCAATCCCTGAGAAACACTCCAAACATGCCCCATCATCTGAGGAGAAAGAGAATGAAGTTTAGCTCATGAAATCTAATCCTTGTGCACATGCTATGCCTCTTTGGTCTCTTTATCTTTGCTCAAGCATAGGGTTGATGGGGGGCTTTTAAAATTCTAAAGAGCTTTGATTGGTTTGGTAAGAATTTGGGAGAAATTTCTTAATTCGAGAATTGTGGGCATAAGAAATATTTTGTTGTATGAGGAGTTGAGGCAAAAAGCATGGATGCAATTAAGGGGAAGCTAGGTAAGTACATGTGAGAGTAAGGATAGAAATATACCAGGGTAAAAGGCAACACATCTTGGAGGGTACATATTAGCATATTGGTTGGACTGATTTGCTTATGTCTCTGCTGCAAATTTTACTTGATCACAAGGGAACGTTTGGGTGAGGAGGAGGGGGGGGAGAGAAGAGGAAAGATAACAACTTGTTTTAACTAAATTCTCATTTAATCTGCTTCTTGATTTTTGTTCCTGGAAGACCACATCTTGAAAATTGTGGTTTTTGGCATTGATAAAATCTACATTTATTAATGAGGCACTTGTTTCAGTTGGTTTGAAGTTTTCTTTGACTGATACCTGGAATGAGGGCAGCTATTTTGACGGAAGGTTGGCCAGGCTGGGCTTATATCCATTGGAGTTTAGAAGGTTGGAAGATAATGTTATTGAGGGGAGACAGGATGGCTGCTGAAAGGATGTTCCCTCTTGTGAGAGAGACTGGAAATATAAAACACAGTTTTAAAAAAAAGTCTCCAGTTTAAGACCAAAATGAGAAGTGTTTTCTGAATGTTAAAAATCTTTGAAACTTGTGAACGAAAGAGACATGAAAACAGGGCATTTCAAACACTTTTACAGCAGAAGTAAGTAGATTCTTGACAAACAAGGGAATTGAAGGTTATAGGGTAAGTAGGAAAGTGGAGTTGAGGCCACAGAGATCACTGATTTGAATGGTGGAGCAGGCTCAAGAGGCTGAACAGTCTACTCCTAATTTGTATGTTCCTATATAACGTAGATTGGATGAATATAAAGGGAGGAAAGACAAATTGGGAAGGTGCATGGGCTTTTGTAGGGAGAAGAATTTGACCATAATAGGAATGGAACAATAACCTGAGTGAAAGTTTTATGAACAGGGATGAGGCACGGGGGAAAGAAAATTAACTAATCATGTCTGCTGCTGATCCTAGATCAAGGTGATGTGATGAATATCTGGATCAAAGTGATATCTCAAGAGGAAATTGGTTTGTATTTATTGTATTATTTGTATTTCCTTGTCTCAAGGAAAACTGACTTTGTTTGGAAATTCTGTAGAAGTGAATTTCCAAACTTCTACAGAATTTTGGAATTCTGTAGAAGCAAAAGCAAAACTTTTGACTGTCATAAAAGCGATTAGTTCAAAGTTCAGTGATAAAATAGACATTGGTGAAACTGTAGGAAACGACTAGTTGTGGATATATCTGTATTTGTTCACCAGTAATATCTCACAGATCAGTGCCACTGATGGTGTAATGTAGATAAATAATTTGTAGCTGAGTTTAACAAACTTGGGACAGTTTTTTTTGTTCCATGCTGTCAAATTTTTATCATAGAATCCTTACAGTATAGAAGAAGCCCATTTGGCCATCAAGCCTGCATCAACAATAATCCCACCCAGACCCCTATCCCCCTAACCCATTTACCCTGCTAATCACCCTGACACTAAAGGGAACTTTAACATGGCCAATCAACCTGAGCTGCACATACTTGGAATATGAGAGAAAACCTAATCAGGCATGGGGAGAGCGTGGAAGCTCCACACAGTCAATTGAACACGGGTCTCTGGCATGGTGAGGCAGCAATGCTAGCCACTGTGCTTCCCCTTTTAAGGAGATATAATTGCACATTTAGTGTTCCCCAATGTAAAGGAATCTAGATGGGTTGGGAGAGTGAACTGACAATTGGTGAATAGCATTAAATGTGGGGAAAAGCGATGCAATAATTTATTTGAGTGATGAGGGGTTTTAGTATTTGTGATTGGTTGACTGCACTCTTTTGGTTCTTGTTCCTAATGTGACAATTTTGTTACGGTAAAGCATTTTGGGAGAAACGTGGATTAGTCAGCAGAAAAACTGAGCCACAATAACACTGCCAAAAGTCTTGAAAATCAAAACAAAATACAGAAGTCAAACATTTCGTGGTAATGAAGATATTTTTATTTCTCACTCTCCTCCCTACTCGTCAGCTCAATACTGATCATATTTTATTTTAGAAAAAAGAGTAAAGAACTGTAATGTTCATTGGCACCTGTGGAAAGTGATAGGGACCTCGCACTGTTATGCAATATTGTATCTCAACTCCACTCCATTCCTCTCTCCTTATACATTGGTGTCCAAAAATCTTAATTATCTAGATTTAAGATTAATCAGATTGAGCATTAGTTATCCCTCAGATTGAGAATCCCAAGACTTTGAAAAAATCTTGCCACATCCCAGTCCTAAATGGCTAATTCTCTTTTCCTAAGTTTGACCTCAATTTGACTTAGTAGCCAAAGGGGACAATCCTCTGCGGCTATCCTATTGTTTCAACAATGTTCCCTCTCATTCTTCAAAACTTCAGAGAATATTTGTCTATTCTACGCTCCTCTTTTAGGTCAATCCTTTCATTCCAGAAATCAACACTTCAAGTCCAAAAAAAACCCTTGGGTAAGGAGACTAATTTGGACACCTTGCAATAATAACTCAAGACAAAGATATTTCATGCAAATTAATAGTATTTGATTAGATTGCTGGTATAATTTTTTTTTTGCATAACCAGCATTTAACTCATGAACTACGTATAGCCATCAGTTCCTGACAACATAGATCCTGAAGCCAAACAACTCCTTTCTGTACTTATTAACATGTTTGCATTCAGTGGTATCCTTGATTGCTTTATTATTGAATAACTCCTAAAATGGAATTCCAAGATCTTAAATGTGCAGATTGAGATCTATGCCTATTAATGGAACATTGTTTTAACCATTTTATATTTGTCCCATGAGATTCTGTGCTATGCATCTAAATAACCCACATGGAAACTCTTGCAACATTTCTGAAATGCACAAAGTTATAAACGAAAAATTGATTTTGTTTTTCTAGCTTGAAAGATGAAGAAGAACAAATGTGTCCTATTTGTCTACTGGATATGCTTGACGAGGAAAGTTTGACTGTGTGTGAAGAAGGCTGCCGGAATAAACTTCACCATCACTGCATGTCAATCTGTAAGTTTGTTCACTTTTACGTTGATCGTAATCACAAGATGTGATTTTTTTTTTGTCCAATGCTGAACTATTTTGGTTTTCTAGTAAATAAATAGTTTTTTTTCACTAGTACTATTTTGTCTGTGGAGCAATGGTTGGTAAGGTTATTTGGAACTTTTTTTATTTCACTTATTGGATATCCTCAGTTTTTCATTGTATAAAATAAGTTCAAATGTGACAGTCACTTGGATCTCTAATTTCATGTGGGTCTAGAAAGTTCATGTGCTTGTTATATACCCCATGATGTTGTTTGCATCAGAAGTCAGTGGTCCAGAAATTAAAAACAAAATAAAATGAGTTTGTTGCAACTTAAAATGAAGCTTGATGTTTCAATTATTTTCAATAATGTATTTAATTATGTTGGATTTTATTTCAGGGGCTGAGGAATGCAGAAGAAACCGTGAGACACTTATCTGTCCTCTTTGTAGAGCCAAATGGAAGTCCCGTGAACTGCACAGGTAAGAAAACTAACCAACGCCCTTCTCCGGGCCATGATCCCACTACTGAAAATCATGCTATTGTTTCTAGGACTGTCACTGACTCATCCCTTCTGGAGATCTTCCCTCCGCAGCTTCCAACCTCGTAGTTTCTTAATCCCGATCATCCGCTTCTACCTCCTCCTCAAAATCCACAAACAGTTAGTCCTGGTAGGTCTGTCGTGTCAGCCTGTTCCTGTCGCACTGGACTCATTTCTTCATATTGACTCCATCTTCCTCTTGTCCCTTTCCATCCACATCCATGATACTTCTGAAGCCCCATGTCATATTAACAACTTTAATTCTCTGGCCTAAACTACTGCTGTTTTACTATAGATGTTCTAGCCCTTTCCCACCACAATGGCTTGAGGGCTCTCCTCCTCTTGAATAGAGGCCTGAATGATCCCCATCCAGCACCGTTCTCCTCAGTCTGGCTGAACTTATTTTCTCACTGAACAATTTCACTCTTATCTTTGTCTCACTTCTGCCTAATGAAAATTATGACTCTGGATACTTGCGTGGGCCCTAGTTATGCCTGTTTCTTTTTTGATATGTGAAAAATGTTTTGTTCCATTCTTACTCCAGCCCCCTCCCACAACTTTTATCTGTACGCCACTTGGATCTCTAATTTGGTGCCATTTCACGCACTTGCCTGAACTTGGAAAAAATTATCAATATCACTTCCATTTACACCCTTCTTATGGTCCATCTCCAACTCTTCCCTCCCTTGAACTCTCTGCTTCCATTTCTGGCAATATTCTATCCACTAATATCCATTAAAAGCGCACTGACTCCCATAGCTACCTTGAATGCAGTTGTTCATAGACTATACGCTATAAGGGTTCCATCGCCTCCATAGCATTTGTTCAATAATTCCACTTTTCAGAATGGGGCTGCTGATATGATTTCCTTTAATTGTAATTTTCCACCCATTGTAGTTGACAGGGCTCCATCTCCTGTGTTACTGCTCTCTCAGCAACCCACCCAAAATTACACCCTATCTATGGCACCTTTCCGAGCATTTACAGAAGATGCAACACCTGCCCCATATCTTCTCTCTGCCCACCATTTAAAGTCCTAAACATTAGTTTCAGGTAAAGCAACGCTTCATATGCACCTCCTTTTAATCTGATCTGTTGCGTTTGCTGCTGCCCAATGTGGTCTATGCTATATCAGAGCAACCAGATGCAGATTAGGTGATTGATTTGCAGAGCACCTTTGGGCTGTCTGCAGGCAGGATCCAGACCCTCAGTCACTTGCTATTTCAGTGCCATTCTGCTGTCATGGCACATGTCTGCCCTTGGCCTGTTGCAATGATCCAGTGAAGCTCAATGCAAACTGGGGAAAATAACACCTCATCTTACTACAGCCTTCCTGGCGTTCAACTTGAGAGTATGAACTCTGCCCTCCACTTTCACCCCATTTCCATTAATTTCACTTTTATTTATGTTTTTTATTTTCATCCACCGATTCATTTTCCACCTTTTCATAAACCTTGCTTCCCATCTTTTTCTCAAACTGCGGTCTCCCCTTTCTCCCGCTGTTCGATATTTCAGGTTGTCTTTTGACACTGTGCTGACCTTTGCTCTTAATGACCTGCTATCAGCACCCTTCATAGCCATGATCAACACCATTTACGTTCTCTTTGACTTTTTGTCTATGGCATCCTTGTCAATCTATTTTCTTCAGTCTGATGAAGGGTCATATTCTGAACATTGGCTCTATTCTCTTTCCACAGATGCTGTTCAGACCCGTTGAGATTTTCCAATATTTTCTCTTTCTTGTTATGTAAGGAAACTACTGTTGACTACAAAATATTGCACTTCAGACTTTAAGTCTTCAATTTCCTATGTTGCATTTTAGATTTTGTAAATTTGAAAAGATTACTTCATCGGAAAACTCCATATGTGATGTCCCTGGGGGCCAAAAATGCTCCATATTCCCATATGACATTGATTGAAGATACCCACTGCAATTTATCAACACTGTGGTAGCCAGTAAAATTTAAAACATAAGCTCTGTGCCTGAATGAGTACTGATGTAGAGATGCCGGCGTTGGACTGGGGTAGTAAGAATTTAGCAACACCAATTTTAAATCCAACCGATTTATTTGATAGTAAAATTGCGAGCTTTCGACACTGTGTCTTTGACATCATCAAACGTGAGGATACCATTCACCAGGTACATGGTACATACTCTTGCAACTTGGCCAACGTTGTCTACCTAATACGTTGCAAAAAAGGATGTCCTGAAGCATGGTACATTGGGGAGACCATGCAGACACTACGACAGCAGATGAATGAGCATCGCTCAACAATCACCAGGCAAAACTGTTCCCTTCCTGTGGGCGAACACTTCAGTGGTCACGGGCATTCGGCCTCTGACCTGCGGGTAAATGTTCTTCAAGGGGGCCTTCATGATACACGACAACGCAGAGTCGCTGAGCAGAGACTGATAGCCAAGTTCCGCACACATGAGGACGGTCTTAATAGGAATCTTGGCTTCATGACACACTATCTGTAACCCCTGTAACTTGCCTGGGTTAGCAAAAAACCTTACTGTGCTGTCTGGAGAAAATACACAATTCTCTACCCAATGCTCAGGATTCCCTTCACAAACATTGTTAGCCACTTGAATAGCAGGTTAGATGTAAGGATTCGTATTCTAATCAACAATCTGTGACTGTCTATGCTGATGTGTGCTATTGCAGACCAGAACACTGCATTTGCCTGACAAAGACACAGTGTCGAAAGCTTGCAATTTTACTATCAAATAAATCGGTTGGATTAAAAATTGGTGTTACTAAATTCTTACTGAGTTCTTGCCGGCAAAAGGCAGAGAGTGGTTGTGGATGGGTCTTGTTCTGCATGGAGGTCGGTAACCAGTGGAGTGTCCCAGGGATCTGTTCTGGGACCCCTGCTGTTTGTAGCTAAATTCTTACTGAGTCCTGAATGAGTACGTCATCAGACTGTCTAAAAGGTATCCCTATCAGCACAGCATACCATCCCAGTATTCAATGTTATTGATACAGCTCAACTGTGTGATATCTATTCATCACAGGATTTTACATGAATATAGATGCATGCCATTCACTGTACAAAATCTAGAACCATGATTTTTAATTAGTCCATTATATGTGACCAAGTGTGAACAAAAACCACTTTTATGGTTCTGAATTGATTGTCTAGTTCAACAATTGACGTGTCTCAGTATGCATGTGTACCTCCTCACAATGTGTTCACTCTGGCAAATTTGAATTAAGATTTTTTAACAAACATATGGTTTTGGCCAAATTTAGGTAGACTAGTTTCCTTGATTTGAACTAGATTTGCTGTAAACTCGAAACTTATGTGCTTCAAAAACCATGCCTTCAAAATAATAATAATCTCATGGGAATCTGATTAACATTTGTTCATTCGGTGCTTTCTTCATTGAATTTCATAATGCCATTTTGTACTTTTGCCTTGTAAAAGCCATGAATCTCAAAGCTCAGTACAAATCCAGAGCCAGCCACTAGAGGTCGATCCACAGAGACGACAGCAGGAGAGTGACTTCAACCTACGTCATTATGGAGTTCAACAAATCCCCCAAGCTTACAAAGAGTTGGCAGAACCCTGGATTCAGGTGAAAAGATTTTATAATGTTTTATATGAGAACAGATGGTGCATATTAGGAATTATTACAGTAAAAGGAAAATACATAGTAATTCCTATTGTGAATGTTGCAAAACTTTACACCAATATCATTTAATAAAATTCTTCAAAGTGATGGCATGTTTACATTGTAAAGTCAACAATGGTGCCCTTTTTCAAACTGACAATTTTCAGCAAGTAAATTCTACATTTTTGATTGAACTTAGGAAGTGGTTTATAACTACATGCTCCATCCATGGCTGTAACACTGTCCACTTTTATTCTTTAGGTATTTGGAATGGAACTGGTTAGTTGTCTCTTTTCTCGGAACTGGAATGTACGAGAGATGGCATTAAGGCGACTTTCACATGACGTTAGTGGTGCCTTGCTGTTGGCAAATGGTGAAATCCGTACTGGAAGTTCCTCTGGTAGTAATGGAAGTGACACTGGATCCAGTAGTCTGACAGGAGCCAATGGGTCATCTCAGACTGATATCTCAGGAGATGTGGTGGTGGAGTCATGTTGCAGTGTACTCTCTATGGTCTGTGCTGACCCAGTCTATAAAGTGTACGTCGCTGCTTTGGTAAGTCACCAATTTAATATTTTGAATGCAAAACAACTGTTGATGTTACGAGTTTATGAACTGCATGGGATTTATTATTCCAAATGTGATTGATTAATGGTAGTGATTTTATTAATTATGTCTGACTGCTAGAAAAGGTATTTAGTGACTTAAATATTTACTTCACATCAACTTCACAACAACAGATCACGTGCCTATGTTTTTGTCTGGTCTCCTAATGTCTTACTGTTCAATTTTGCCTACACTATCTTTAAATTTATTCTTCCACAGTTATCCACTTCTTCAATTATGTTTCTTGTATTTCGTGGTGTCATGTGGGTATGACTTGGATCAGTTAGCTTAAAATGACATGCTTTCTTTGTTAAATGACTGCTATATTTGATTTATGGTATCAGTGATTATACATAACAGCACATTTATTTATTTACCATCTAGGCAGCACTATATGGTGTTTTCCTTGAAATTTGCGTATGCCAGCCATCTTTGGGCTAATGTAGTTGTCAAGTTTCGGTTGGGCTACTGTGTTGAAATAGTTCTATGTCACTGAATTTCTGATTTGAGACTTAGACCATAAGAAATAGAAACAGGAGTAGGCCATTTAGTCCCTCAATCTTGCTCATGGTTGATCTAATATTCCTACATCCATTTTCCTGCCCCAACTCTTGATTCCCCTATTAATCAAAAATTATTCTGAAACCACGCTCTCTGATCTTACTGTCCCATGAGGGGAAATATCCTCTAAGCATTTACCCTTTTCAACCTTTTTTCATAAGACAATCCTTCCATACCATCATAGAACACTACAGCACAAACAGGCCCTTCGGCCCACAAGTTGTGCTGAACACATCAAAAACCTACCCAGCCATAGACCTATCTATAACCCCCAATCCCATTGGATCCCATATACTCATCCAGAAGTCTTTTAAAAGACCCCAGCGAGTTCGCCTCGACCACCACCGATGGCCGCCGATTCCATTCACTCACCACCCTCTGAGTGAAAAACTTTCCCCTAGCATCCCCCCTGTACTTGCTTCCCTGCACCTTAAATCTGTGCCCTCTCGTCGCGACCATTTCAGCCCTGGGAAATAGTCTCTGAGAGTCCACCCTATCTATTCCTCTCAACACCTTGTAAACCTCTATCAGGTCGCCTCTCAACCTTCGTCTCTCCAGGGAGAACAGTCCCAGCTCCCTCAACCTGTCTTCATAAGGCATGCCTCCCAATCCAGGCAACATCCTTGTAAATATCCTCTGCACCCTTTCAATAGCTTCCACGTCCTTCCTATAGTGAGGCGACCAGAACTGCGCACAGTACTCCAAGTGTGGTCTGACAAGGGTCCTATAACGCTGCAGCATTACCTTCTGACTCCTGAACTCAATCCCTCGATGAATGAAGGCCAGTACACCGTAAGCTTTCTTAACCACATCCTCCACCTGGGAGGCCGATTTGAGAGTCTTATGGACTCGGACCCCAAGATCCCTCTGCTCTTAGTGCATGTTCTCTAAACTGCTTTCAATGAAATAATATCTTGCCTTAAATAAGGGGACCAGAACTGCTCATGATACTCACCAATATCTTGTACAGTTGCAGCAAGACTTGTCTACTCTTGAACTCCAGCCCCCTTGAATTAAGTGCCTGCATTCCATTGGCTTTCACCTGTCTGATTTTCTTGTGCTTTGTGCACAGTATCCCCAAGTTCCTTTTTGTGTTACAGCTCTCTGCAGTTTTCCTCCATTTAGACGATATTCTTTTTTTGCTTTGCCTTCGAAAATGAACAACTTAATAATTTCCTATATTGTACTCCATTTGCCAATATTTTGCCCACTTAACTTATCAGTATCTCCTTTGTTTAAATCCCCCCTTGCAACTTGCCTTTTCATCTATTATTGTCATCTACAAATTTGGTTACTGTATGTTTGCTTCCTTCCTCCAAATCACTAATATATATTGTAAACAGTTGCAGTGCCGCAGTTGTGGAGCCCTACTGATTACAGATTGCAAACCTGAAAGAAAGCCACTTACCTCATCCTCTGTTTCCTGCCCGTTAACCAATTCTCTATCCACAACAACACCATGGGCTGTTATGACTTAACCTTTTTTGTGATTGATCTTACCGAAGGCTTTGAGCAAGGTAAAATACAACACATCTTTTGGTTGGCCCCATCCATTTGTATTGAGACTTCATGAAATTAATCAGACTATTTTTTTCCATAAGGCTATGCTGATTCTGCTTGATTATATTAAAGGAAAATTCCAACATAAGCACAACAGACCTCTCATGGGACAGGCTGGAGTGTTTTGTATGTTAAGTTTTATTTACTGAAGGCATGTTTGAGCTGGGAATGAAACACTTTGGTCTTGAGGATCTTAAGTCTTAAATTGTCCCCTTAATGTGGTTGAAGCTGATGTGATACAAAAACGATACTCCTTAATTTGATACTGAGATACACTACAGGAGTAGAGTGAAGAAGGGCATCTTCTTTGGAATATAGATTTTCAAAAGGAATTTGCTAGTGTATAGGAGATTCGTTAGTAAAATAAGATTCCTGGCATAACAGCTGTTGTCAGATATCCTGTAAGGATTTGAAATGAGTAGTGGTTAATGAGTGCTTTCCAAAGTATATAAACAGTTGTGCCCTTTGGTCAATATTTGGTGCCATTATGTGGGTTCTTGCAGACACTGAAAAGCATTGTAATCGAGTTCAGGAGGATAGAGACATTGTAAATCAGACATTGTAAATAGCAAAATGAGGGGTGAAAGATTTTGGAAAGAAGAACGGGAATATGCACAAGATGGGCAGACACAGAGGATTGGTTTCAAGACCTTTTTTGAGAGGTTGAGTTGATAAAGCTACCTTTTGGAAAAGTGACCAGTCCTAGTTTTGTAAGTGGATGGAGTACAAAAACAGATAGAATTGCCTATGTCTATAGGGATCATTGATTAAGCCACAGTTGGAATAATTGTGTCCAGTTTTGGATCACTTATTGTTAGGGTCATGTTCAGATTCACTAAAATGGAACAGAAGCTTCAGTTATGAAACCAGGCTAGGGATGCTAGAATCTTATTCAATTGGGTAAAAGATTGAGATCTGTTTCAAGTATTGGAAATTGAGGTTCTGAAGAAAATCGAGAAAGTCTACTTCCCATAATTAGTTAGTGAGTAACGAGAGAATACACTTAAAGTCATTGCAAAAAGAAAGGAAGGTGAAGATTGGAAAATGAGGCACATCATCCAAAACAGCGCCGGAGGCAGAATATTTGACTTCTAAAAAGGAAGTATATATTTGAAAAATAGCATTCAAAGATTTTGAGTACTCCATGTGATCTATGAGCAGCAGGAGAGCCAGCTTAGATGATATGGACTAATTAGCCTTCTGTAATGTGAAGTTATTTGTTTGACAATGGGAAAGGAGAGTACATGATGGGGAAAGATGCCTTTAAGAGTGAGTCCAAGAATCTTGGTGAAAATGTGAAATTAAAAAAACAAATTCCTTCTTAGCCATCTCATTAAAACAGTGGTGTTTCATTATTATTGAGAAAAATTGGCACTTTTTAAAAAAAAAATCTGCTTCTTGGGAACTCTTCTTCTGTATGTTTGGTCCATTCTGGTTTGATTCAAAGCATAGGGCAGGGGTGGGGAACCCTTTTCATATTAAGGGCCACTCACACCAATAAAATAAGTTGTGGATCACTACCGAAAATCAACTTAATTCATTTTTTTAAAAGCAGGAATATAGAAATATTAAACTTGTCCACTGCTTTAATGCAATCTCTGCGTTTTGTCTTTCCTTAATGAGTAGCACAGCTTCTGTACCTCAATCACAATACTCCTGAAATTCAGCACAACTTCTTACTTGTCTTCCTTTCCTATTCTCTGTTTCTCCTTCCCTCTCCTTCCCAATCTCTCTCGCCCCCAAACTAGCTCAGAGTGATGATTCAAACAAGGCATTGGCCAGCTTTCGGTCTGAGGCTGCACCTGGGCCTGAAGTTTGGGCCTCTTCCTCAGTTTACGGGGTTTGACCTGCGGTCCTGGGACACCATTGGAGCTGGGATGGGGAAGAGAGATTGTCCACCCACGGACCAGCTGTCCTGTTTCTTTTGACCTGAGTTGCTTTCATGTCACCACTCCGGTCCCTGTCTTGTGTTTCTGCTCTGAATTTTGGGCCTCGTTCTCTGTCTACAGCCTGAGATGATGTGGAAATGCTGGCATTGGACTGGGGTAAACACAGTAAGAAGTCTGACAACATCAGGTTTACATCATTCTAATCAGTAATCTGTTAACTGTCTGTGCTGTTATATGCTCTGTCTGAGGCCAGAACACTCCATTCAGCTGACGAAGGAGCAAACCCTGAAAGCTTGTGAGTTTACTATCAAATAAACCAGTTGGACGTAAACCTGGTGTTGTCAGACTTCTTCCTGTGCATAGCTTGAGACTCAGGCATCAGTACATGACAGCAGCTGGCTGAGATTGCAGCACGTAATTGGGCTGGGTCAGACTTTGAGATCAAACTTGAATAAATGCAGTGGCTAGATCTGGGCCCTGGCCCAGGAATCCTATCCTGGTGTAGGTTTGTAGTAAGGTCCTTCCTTCTTTGTATCAGTTCAACATAGTTGCATTGTTCTGAGTGAGCAGGTTATAGTTTAAAAACTACATTCAAAATCTTATGACTGAACTGATATTCAGCAGTTATTGAGTGAACCTTGCATATTATCAGAAGCAGTGCCTTTCAGATGAGTTAAATCCAGACTCTATATGCCTATTCCATGATCATGTAAATGTTAAGGATTCCAATGCAAAGAAGAGCATGGAATTCCCCTGGTATCCTAACAAATGGTTGTTACCACAGCCAATGGAGTACTTGATAGTGAAGTCATGCTTTAGTAACATTTTAGAAATTAATTGAAATTGGTTTTGACAGGAGGGTTTTGTTTTATCCACAGTAAAATGAGATATGTGATATTTGGAGATGTTCATTGTGCATGATTTATTAGATTCAATGCAGGCTTATTGATGGTTATCGGTAAATAGTCTTTTGTTTTATGATTTTTATAATAGGTTTGTGAATGATGGTGCTCATTTTAAACATAAGCATTTATGACTTCCGGTAATGCAAGTGGGTGAAATTTGAAACCCCTATCATTCCTCTTCAGTATTATCTGTCATTTAGAATTCATAACTTCTTTACTGAGGCTGACATTTACTTGTGGCATTTTGTTTAGAAAAGTTGGCATGCATGGACATAGAAAAGCATTGTGCATTTAGATTTGGTAGCATGTGACTTGTAAAAAGGGTCTTCTGTTGCACATTTATATTATGTTGCCGTAATTTTTTTTGAAGCAAAACATCCAGGCCTATAAATAACTGGTAAAAATAATGGCCCAAACTTTACAGTGGTAATGACAATGAAACTGTTTGCTGTTATCACTTGTGAAACTGACAGCAATTTCAGGACTCCATACGTGCACAATTAAGCATGAAAATTTTGAAAGATTTTTGTCTTTCAGATTAAATATTAAACAAGGTCTTGCCTTTACTAGAGTGCATGGAATAGATCCTATGCTGCTGTTGAAATGCTGGCAGCTGGAAAGCAGTTTAGAAACCACTGGTTTGTTTTGCACTTCCACTTTTTATGCTTCGTTCTTCTCTCTGAAAAGCTAATTTTATGGAATGTCTTAATTTCTCCATTCCGTGATTCCATAGATTTTTAAAATACTATTTTAATGTTTGCTATTTCAACTTCTACTTAATCCCATGTGTATATCCAGTATTTATTGCACTGTTTCTGTAGAATTATAAAAACAAGTGATAAAACTGTCTTAATTTTTTTCTTAATTGCTGTTTAGGCAATTTCTTCAATTGGACTATTCAGCCTGCTTAATGGCATCACTGCTGAATTCCAAAAACAAATTAGTATTGTGATTTCATTAGATCTGTGTACGGTTTTTTTTTGTCGTTTTGCTGCTGACTTCAAAATCTGATCCGTGGTAAAGAGATGAGAAATGATTGGGTTTCAGATTTTATCTATTTGCTAATTTATGATTATATGCTGATCACATCTTGAGAACTTCTTGTTAAACAAAGAAAACACCTAGCTATTCTCTGCGCACTGGCAAATTCATGAGCATCAGACCATACCCATACGATGCAAACTGCACCACTATGAACTGACCAAACAGATGTAGTTCCTGTTTTAATGCTGTGCTGCAGTAATGAAGAATGGCCCAAAGATCAATATTTATGACTACTGTTTCTGTAGGCATACTGTTGAAGAACTAAATGTGAGGTTGAACATTTTGGCAGGACAAATAAAAATGAAACATATTAGCTAAATGACTAAGTGGTGAGAGATCGCAAAACTCTGAGATGCGGAGGAATCTGGATGTCCTACGGCATGAATCACAAAAAGTTAGTATGCAGGTACAGCAAGTAATTTGAATGTTATTGTTTATTGCAAAAGGAATTGTATATAAATGTTAGGAAGGCAAGTTTTATAGGGCAATGGTGAGGCAGTATCTGCTGTACTGTATTACAGTATAGGCTTCATTTAAAAAAATACAAATACATTGGCATCAGTTCAGAAAAGGTTTCCTAGATTAACACCCAGACTGGGTGAGTTGCTTTGAGGAAAGGCTGGACATCTAAGCTTATATCTGCTGGAGTTTAAAAGAGCATGAGGGGACTTGATTGAAACATAAAAGATTCTGAGGGGAATTGAGTGGATGAATATGCAAAGGGTATTTCCTATTGGTGAGCATGGATTTAGGGGTCGCTGTTTAAAAATGTGAACCGTTTAAGACTAGTTTTGAGGGTTGAGACACTTTGGAATTTTCTTTCCTAAAAAGTGGATGAAGCAGAGTCTTTGCATTTCTTTAAGGCAATAGATAGATTCTTGATAAGCAAGGAATGAAAGGTTATTGGGGTAAACAGGAAGGTGAAATTGAAGTTAAAATTAGATCAGTCATGATCTTATTAAATAGTGGAACAGGTTTGAGGAGCCGAGTGGCCTACTTCTGTTCTGAGACTGCATTCCATAAAATTCACAAAGCTGTACTCCCCCTCTAGTAGCACACTTCCGATTCTTCTGCAGACCGTTGACTTTGTTAAGATGGTACTGCTTTTGAATTTTTTTTGATCCTAGTCTCCCAGCTGGACTTCCAGGGCTTCTGAACTCTTTAAACCACCACCCTCTCCCAAGCATAAAAACTATGATCTTTCGCCAGCTTCTCCACTCCCAAGAACTTCTCCTGAATCCTAATTACGCTAAATGTCTCCCAGTCTTCTGAGAGCTGCAAACCATATAAGGTCCAAACTATAGCTAACATCTCCCAGCAAAAGCATACATAAGTTGAAATCAGTAAACCTTGTTAAGCTCTACCCATTTCCATGACAATTGAAATCTATTTTTGGCATAACAAGCAAGCTGGGTAAGAGGAAACCATTGGTAATGTTTGTATTCTAAGAAAGTATTTGCAAAAATCGTGTAATTTATTATACAAGGTTGGAGCTCATGAGATATTAGGAGTAATCTATTACCATGGATTGAAGATTAGTTATGTGACCTCATGAGAAGGGTTGAAATGACTTTGCTCTTCTATCAGCTGATCATACTGGTTATTTTTGTGAATTTACTAGCATGTAGGTATTAAATTGATGTTTGTGCTCAACATTTACACGCTGATTGCAAAGAAACCAATTTGACAGCTTTAAATTTAAATACATTGTATATTTTAGAAAGTAAACCCATGTCCTACTTTTTGCCCCAAGCGCGCACACAGTAACTTATTAGCTAAATTAAAAGGCAAAAAATGGGGAGTTTGCTGTTAGGAGTTCTTCATTGCTATCTGTTACTGCAGCAGAATTTTTCCATGTTGGTTTTTTTTAAACTACAATTTCTGGTGATAGTCTCTATCTCTCTGCTGGATTTCAAACTGTTAAAGTAGATGGGGCCTTTAATTTGGAAGAGAGAAATTAGCCACTGAAATTAAAGGTTGCTATCACACTTGCCCTCATCATATTACTGACATTCAGCAGGCAAACAGAATAAAAGCAAAATGCTGGAAATCTTGGAAAAATGAAATAAAAGCTAAGTGCTGGAAGAAGTCACCAGGCCTGGCAACATCTGCGGAGAGAAGCCATTAACATTTTGAGTCCAATATGACTGTTCAGAACTGGCTGCAAAGCTCATCTTAGACCACCTAAGTGATGCTGAGGCTGTTTCTAATGGCAAGGGATCTAGAACTAAGGATCGTAGGAAGCGGCAGTTTAGAACTGAAACTGATAAATTTCTTCAGACTTTTGCATTTTTGGCATCCTCTATCTCAGGATCTTGGGTTTCCGATCTTTGAGTGTGTTTATTGATAATAGGAAAAAAATATGTTAACTAACAGTCCTCAGTAGAGTAATGTATTATGCTGGTTATGTTATTGTAATTCAGAAGCTTCAACTAATAATCTGGGGACCAATTCAAAACCCACAATAGACGCTGAGGGATTTAATTTCTGATTTTTTTTTTTAAATTAATCTTTAATGATGACTCTGGAACTATTGGATATCAGTTTGAGAAGAAATCTAACATGGCTTGAGACCCATAACTATATGATTAACTGCATCTGAGATGGCAACATACTTCAAACTGCTGTAATGAAGTTGAAGAATGAAACCAGATGGATTACTCTCCATAGACCCAAGCCTGGTCAACGTTATAATGTCCTCCTTGCTAATAGAATTTGTGCCAAAGTTGGGAGAGGTATCCCTTGGACTAATTGAGCAAGATCACACTTAAAATCAAATGTTTCAACCAATCTTCCAACTCATCGTTCAGTATATCTTGCTCTTCCGGCAGAACTTGCCCATCAGAGATGATGCACAGTGGTATACAGTCAAAAAGGCTTTCAGGATGCTCAATCTCATAGCCTCATGGTGCAAGTCAAACAAAGACAAGAGACTTTGGTGATTACCAGCCACTGCTCTCCCTTGGGTGATGAATTAGTATTGCTTTGTATTGAACAGCATTAGAAGAAGTGATGCGGGAAAGAAAGAAGGCAGAATGTTCTCTGTGGAATATTTCATTGCTCATCATCAAAAGTAGCATCTTTACTGTCTGAGCTGACTTAGTCCTGAAAGACTTATTTCCCAGATTGCCTGACCTCGTCCTCAATCTGCCTAATGTAGATGTATTTGACTGTAACTACTAGGAGTGACCACTGCAGTGAGAGCATGGACATAGTCTGTGAATTCCATAAATTAGAGTTGATCTCCAAGCAGCATTTGCTACGGTGAGGCATCAAGGTCCCAGAGTAAAACTGCAGTTAGTGAATTGGGCAAAATTCTCCAATAGCTGGAATCTGTGCAAAGTGTGAAGGAAGTTGACAAATATTGTTGGAGGCCATTAATTTCAGTCTCGGAACATGGGTCTAAAATTTGCAACAATCTTCAGATGGTTCCTTGATGACTTTCTTGTTTTTTGATATGTTTACTCATAATTAGAGTGGTGAGCTGTACGCTTCACCTCAGATAAGGAAGCAATCCATGATTGCATGCAACAAGTCAAGCCAGCAATCAGGTTTTGAGTAACTGACATTGTTTATCTCTGGTGAGAATCCTCTTGAGAGAGAGAGCAAACCTAACACTTGGTATTCAACAGGGTCATTATCAGATATGGAAAAGTCATATTGAACTCAACATCATCTCTCTTTCTCTCCGTACATGCTGCCAGACTTGAGTTTTTCCAATACTTTGTTTTTATTCCAAATTTCCAGCAGTATTTTTGATTTTTTTTATTCCATCATCATACCCATACATCATCAACCTGGTGGTCACCATTGACAAGAAACTTAATTATACCGGTTATCATAATGCAACAGTTACAAAAGCAGATCAGAGACTGGTTATTAAGTGATTATCTTTTGACTCCCAAATCTTTTCACCCTATATGTGACACAAATCGAATACTCTTTGCTGACCTGGATAGGAGAGAGATTTTATGGTTTCAGAGCTAATTTACTGATGGACGCAAGGTAGTGCTTAAATGTTGAGGCTTATAGTTTGGCTGCCTTGAGGTAAGGAAGTGTGGAATGTTGACATGAATTGAAAGTCTGGTGTTTGATATCAGTGAGGTAAAGATGTGTTTACACCAAAAAAGTTCAATTTGAGTCTTATGATTGCTTTTTCTTTGCGTTAAAATATTGATTTGTATTTAGTTTGAAAATATTCATTGACTGTGTTGTACTGTTTCTACATTTTTTAAATGAGTTTTAAATCACTGGGTTTATTGGACAACAAAATATAAATAACTAAAAAGAACAGTTATTATCACACTTTTATTTTGATTTGCACAGTGGCACAATAACAAATTCTAAATTATTTAGAAAAACATCTCCACAAAACAGGTTCTTGGTATTTGCTGATTTTTGTATTATATTGTAAAATGAATTTATTTATTTATTGTCTTGGTAGAAAACCTTAAGAGCCATGTTGGTCTACATACCTTGCCATGCAGTAGCAGAGAGGTCACGACTTCAACGACTTCTCAGGCCTGTGGTAGAAACTATATTGGTCAAATGTGCTGATGCTAACAGGTAACTGAATAAATAATAAAGGCATTTTTAAAGTTTAGAAATGTGTGACAGTATCTAATTCACTAAATATAGAGATGTGTATTTTATATTTATATTTAATTTTGAATTGCAGATTAAAAGTTTTAAAGTAGCGATGGAGTAGTTACAGAAATAATATTGTGGTGATAAGCTCCATGAAGTAATAGATGATTACAACCTTTTGATCATGTGGCTACCTACTTATTGGGTCAATGCAATACTTTGGTCAGTTTGGAGAACTTACTCATGAACATAAGTAATCCCTGAACGGGGATCTTCATCTAACTTAATAACTGCAATGAACCAGTTTACTTAATAGCATGTGGCATTCCAATGATGCAAATTGAGATTTGCTGTTATTGAATTTGGAAAATTCTTGAAAAGCTTTCTGGTTATTGTCTGCAAGGTATAAAATGGGGTAGGGTAATGTCTCAAAAAGTAGTTTTAAATATCTTATGAACATTTGCAGGCACATTATTAAATGTGTCAATTCTTCCCATGTGTTTATTTGTAAATGTAAAAGTTCTTGGTTATCAATATTTTACCTGAAGAGAATTTACTTCAAGTAGTTTTTGTCCATTCAGTTGATCAAATTGTTTGGCCATTTGTTATAGTGCAATATATTACAACTAAGGGTAAATTAATGCCCTTGATCCATGCATGCTGTGTACAGAGGTTCCACAGCTTTTTAGAATCATGCAGTGCAAAACACCATTCAGCTTATACTTGTACCCTCTGTTTGAGAGAGCAGTCTAATTAGACCCACTTGCTTTCCTGCTCTTTTCCCTATAGCCCTGCGGCTTTTTCCTTATTTAAATCATTTTGGAAGTTATGATCTGCTGCTAATGTTGCAGTCATTGAATCCCAGGTTGCTTTAAATATTTGCATTTACAAAGAGAGAACTTCTGATCTCCTCCTCTGATGGTTTTTCCAATTATATTAATTATATTATGATTGTTTTCTGATTGCTAACATGCTAATTTTTTTTTTTACTTACCTCAATCCAAATTGCAGTTAGCTACTTCACACTTCATTTTCTTTTTCTTCCTTATAGATATCATTTTGAAGCTTTGTAGTTTTGTGAGCAGTCAGCCAGTAAATAATGGTAGCTTTACAGCCCTAACTGGAATAACACAAGTGAAATGTAGTGATTTTTTTAAAAGCTTATCTGGATTTTCTGCAATTTTATCCCCATTTACTGGAATCTAGTTATTTTATCACAAGCTTCTTTGCTTGAATCTTAATGTAATCTTCTAGTATTTGTCATAGTTATCATTTTTTAAAAAGTCTAATCCTGCAATAAATTGTTTTCTGAACTAAAATATTCTGATGCTGTATTTTAAAATTGTCGCTGTTGAGAGCAATAATCAATTTTGGCTTGTAGCAGTAACAATAAAAAAATTTGCACGTCCAGAAAATGCAAAGTTAATTTTTGGGTCTGTTCAGTTGACCTCTGTTTAAAAAATGTTGATTACATCTTACCTTGTAGTACATTTTATTCTAATATGGACTGTACAAATGTTAGGAAATAAGTGTGTTCACTTTTAAGTTAGTAAAAGAATAATGCACATAGCCACATTTATCACTTTTTGTTTGCACTTCACTTTCAGTCGTACCAGTCAACTTTCTGTTTCTACACTGTTGGAATTGTGTAAAGGCCAATCAGGAGAGCTTGCTGTGAGCAGAGAAATTCTTAAATCAGGCAAGAAACAGTTGGTATTACAATTTATTTGTGTATTTAGTGCTGTATCTTTTGTGCAAGTTGCTTTTTAGAAAAAATTGTTATATTTGAACTGTCTTTCATGGCTGATAGAAACAAAGCTATTAATCTCTTTAGTTTCATAGGTACAGCATGAATTGAACAGTAAGTAATATTGGGAATAACTGCACATCTTTCTGAAATTGTGAATGGATTTTCAAAGATGCAGCTATGCAACTGTTGAAATCACTCAAGCAGTTTACTTGAAAGTTAACAATAGTTATCGGGCTGTATATAATGGATATGGCTCTTTTAAAGTTTGTTTAATAGTGTCAGAAGTAGGCTTATATCAACACCTGCAATGATGTTACTATGAAAATCCCCTAGTTGCCACACTCTGGCACCCATTTGGGTACATTGAGGAAGAATTTAGCACGGTTAATGCAGCTAACCAGCATGTATGACCTTGATTGAAACAGTCTGTCTAGCCTGTAGGAATTGGTAGAAATGCTGCAAATTAGCCTCATCATCCCAGAAGAGGTGGTGATATTAGCAGTACTTTGTTTTAATTTTAGCAGAAATCTGCAATTTTTTTCCCCTAAAGGTGGTGGATGCTGTGGGTCAATTGAAAATTTTGACTGATTTGTTCTGATTAGGTGGAATATGGATTTAAAGCAGTAACTAGAGCTGAAGTGTAGATCGGCTGTATATTGAATGATGAAACAAGCTCAAATGGTTCAGTAGTCTACTGCTGTCCCTAAGCAGGAAATGCAATGGAAACAAGAGACTGAAAGCTGGCATATTTTGATATGTAAGCTCCTATGATCTGAGTATTGCTGTATCGTGTTTTCTCCGTGGCTATTAACTCTGGTAATTGTAACTTATACTTGCTAAATGTAGAAAAACAGATGCTCATTAGGACTGCATTTCAAAGACAGGATGGCTAACACTATTGTTTTCTCCTTTAGTGTCCATCGGGATTGGAGGTGTTGACTATGTTTTAAATTGTATTCTGGGCACCTCAACAGAATCCACTAATTGGCAGGCTTTGCTTGGTCGTCTGTGTCTCATTGACAGACTTTTACTGGAATTTCCAGCTGAGTTCTATCCTCACATTGTTTCTGGCAATGAGGGTCCAGTTGCTCAAACAGAACTTGTGCTAGAAAGGTAACCAGTTTCATTTGTATTATCTTCATAAATTGACAGGACTGTATTTTTATATATTTTACACCTGAATTGATGGGTTTTAAATATTTTGAATTCACCACTACGTATAAATTCTACTGAAGTAAACAACATGGGCTAAATGAAATACAGTATTTTTCAGTATTATTTTATTTTTAAAATGCATGTCATTTTGAGTTTATCATTAGGGATTAATTTCTTCCATTATTATGCATGACCATTGTGGATTTATATGCAGCTGCCCATATTGATATTAAGTTTTTAAGTAGTGAACCAGTTGTAAAACCTCAGGTGTTTCTGTGCCCCAAAAATTAGTTCACACTCAAAAAATTCAACAGCTCATGTGTTGCAGAGGAGGAGACATGCCCGCTTTTGGTCTGTTGGTACTTGTATTTAATGAGGGACTTGAGCAAGGAGCTGTGATCTACTGCCTTTATGAGACCAGCTTCTGGCAGATGAGCTGCTCTGCAAAGCAATAAATTTATTTTACAAATGCCCATTGGCTGTCTATTAATAAATTCTTCAATGTTAGCTTTGTAGGATCCTGTTTTTGGCCCAATGGGTATAGCTTAAATTTATTTTCTCTGCATCTGTTCGTTTATTAATGCAACCGTAACCAGTCTGTCAAGTTACAAAAAAGTTGTGGTTCACACAAAATGCATATGGTTGCCATAGAAAGGCATTACATTTGTAATAAAACAAAGAATTAATAGAAGTTCTTTTATGATGTATGTTAAAAGAAGTTTGAATCTTGAGACATAACAATAATAATGTGCAGTAGTGCAATAAAATGTTTTTGAGACAGTCAGACAGCATTTAGTATGGGTAATATTGATTGAAATAATCATAATCCATAATTTGCCTTTGAAGTGCATAATTCAGAAGCAAGGGTCCTGTACAAAGGATAGAAGTTGCAAGCATTATACGTGACGATCCTGTCTACGGTCATTATAGAGCTGCAGTTGGGGACACCTGGCTTCTTTTTAAGAATCCAGCTTTACGACAAGTTAGATTTGTAGTAGCAAATTTTAATCTAGAAAAATGAGTGAGCTTTATAAAGATTAAGGATAAAATTGCGGAGCTGAATAAGAGACTAAGCAGAGAAGATGTCAAAAGGTGTGAATTTTAAAGAAGAGGGAAGCCTACAGAAGCATAAGGAATTTGAGAAAATTCCAAAGTCAAGGTGGATGTCTGGTAGAGTTTCAGGGTGAGTGACTGGCAATGCTTAAAACCCAAATGGAAAAAATCTAAGACTTCAGGGAGATGTGCAATACTGGAAAAGACTGAAGAGATAAGGCTATAGATGGATCCAAACTTGAAGTTTAAATTTTGAGGCAATAGAGGACTGGAAGCCAATATAGATTAGTGAGGAGCAAGATTGATGTGCGATAAGATTTTTGTAGCAGTGCTTTTGATGAGTTGGCATTATGGAGAATTGGAGACTAATCAGATAACATAATTTGGGGTTTCAGTAGCATATGGGCTGAGATAGGATCCATGCAGGTGATACCGAGGGATAAAGTTTGTGATATTTAGTCAGAAACTCAGCTTGTGATTAGATAGACACCAAGTTTGCTAGCAGTGAACAGGATGGTGTGGTGACTTTGGTATTCTCATTATTTAGCTACATAAAATTGTGACACAACCAGGATTCAATGTTGGATGATTAACTTGGATGCAGAGAGGAGAGGCCTGTCATTGGTAGACATGTGGAAGCTGAATCCATATTTAGATGATATCACTAGGGACAAGATGTAATGAGGAAAAGGATAGAATTATGGATGGATTGTTGGGCTGATGTAACTAAACTGAACCAACAATATAAATATTGTGGCTCCTGCAGCAAGTAACTTAGCTCCTGGCTCCGCTAAACCTGTCAATCATCACAAGGTTCAAGTCAAGAATGTGATGGGATATTTTTCACTTGCTTGGCTAAGTGCGGTTGCAACAACACTCAAGAAGTTTGACACCAGTGCACCCTGCTTGATTGACACCCTATCCATCTTCAAGTTCATTCTCTCCACCAATGTGCACTATTGCACAGTGGCAGCAGTGTATGGCATCTATATGATGCACTTCAATTCACCGAGGTTTCTCTACTCCTGGATCGATTTACGGCAGCAGATGCATGGGAGCGCCAGTAAATTTTCCTCCACACTTGCATCCTATGAAAGATTTAAAAATAAAAGCCACAAAGCCATCCTGCATGGAACTATATTGCTGTTCCTGTAACTCCCTCCCTTTCAATATCACATAGACTGTAACAGTTCAAGAAAGTAGTTCACCACCATCTTCTCATGGGCAGTTAGGGATCTGACAATGGATGGCTAAACTAATTCTGTGCCAGATAAATATTTGCTCCTTTCTGGGCACAGATCTGCTTACGAGTCTGGTCACGACTTAATAGGAGGAGGCAGAGAGTGATGGTCAAACGTTGTTTTTGTGATTTCGATACCTGTGTTCAGTTGTGTACTACAGAATTTGGTGTTGGGTCCCTTGCTATTTGTAGCATAAATTTTAATGATTAGGTGTGAATGTAAGAGTTATAACCAGTAAGGTCACAGATTACACAATTTGTAGCATGGGTACATAGTGAGGAGAAAAGCCTTGGATTACAGGATGACATAGTTGGGCAGAACAGAGGCAAATGGAATTTAACCCTGAAAAGTGAGGTGATTTTAGGAGAACTAACAAGGCAAGAGAATACATAATGAATGGTAGGACAGAAGATCCTCCTCCTATTTCCTAGAGGTTCGTGTCCATACATCCCTGAAGGTAGCAGGGCAGGTGGCTAAGAAGGCATATGGGATTATCTTTATTAGCTGAGGCAGAGAGGTTATAGTGGAGCTATACGAAACACTTGTTAGGCCAGAGTATTGTGTGCAGTTCTGGTTGCTACACTATAGGAAAGGTGTGATAGCACTTGAGAGGGTGCAGAGAGATTGATCAGGATGCTGCTTGAGCTGAAATGTTTCAACCATGACAAGAGGCTGGTAAAGCTGGGAATGTTTTCCTTGGAGCAGAGGAGGCTAGCGGACCTGACTGAAACGTATGGTATAGGTGAGAAACCTCCCCAGCTTTTAAGAAGCAATTTTAGATGAGTACTTAAAATGGCACAGCATACATGGGTATGGATTAAGTGCTTGAGCATGGGATTAGAATAGGTAGGTGCTTGATGGCTGGCTTAGACACAATAGTGCAAAGGGCCTCTTTGTTCTGTAAATTCAATGACTCCAAATTGTGTTTGTAAGACCCAAAAATGCTTTAAATAATTTGTGATTTCTTTGTACTAACCATTATAAGCCAAAAGCACATAAAATTGTAGTTCTTTAAGGGACTTTGTTCTCAGGTCTTAGACTATCAAATTTAAATAGATTTGAGTTAAATGTTGAGCCTTCATGGCCTTTATTGTTGTTTACAATTTCTGACATACAGGAAAAAGGTTTCTTTAACAATTTATAACCTGTGCCATTTGAACATTAAGGTTTATAACAAAGTTTTTGTTTTTTTAAGATTTTCTGGTTTGCTTTTTAGGTACAAGAAACTACTGTCACTTTTGAACTTTGCACTGCAGTCTATTGACAATTCCCATTCAATGGTTGGGAAAATGTCTCGGAGAGTCTTTCTCAGTGCTGCCCGGATGGTTGCAAGAGTGCCTCATGTTTTTCTGAAACTTATACACATGCTGAGTACAACCAGCTCAACCCATTATACTCGTATGCGGCGGCGCTTGATGGCTATAGCAGAGGAAATGGACATTCTTGAAGCCATTCAGTCAGGTATAGAGGATGAAGAAACCATGGAGGGAAGACATGATGGTTTTGTAGAGCCCTCAGCACCACAGAACTCACCATATGCCACAGAAAGCAACTCTCCAGTGAACACAGTGCAGTTATCTGGAAGAGCAATGAAAAGTACATTAAGTCCTGATCGTGATTCTAAATCTGGTGTTAACCCAGATGAAATGGGAGAGATCCTAGGAAATGTATTGTCTGCAAGACTACCATTGACAACAGTGCCCTGTGAACAACCAAAGACAGTCATTCAAGCACGTCCTAGGCCACTGAGTCAATGTGTCAGTTCATCTTCATCAATGACGTCTTTAAATCATTCCCAGTCCTCCTTCCCATCTTTACCTTCCCCATCATCATCATCATCATCAAATTCTTTAGCTGGACAAACAGCTATTGATGGTTCCAAACTAAGACCTCAGGGTTTTGTTCCTAGCAAATTTGCATTGTCTTCCCCAAAAGCACAGCGAAAGTTTTCTCTTCAGATTCAAAATAGCTGTGTTAAGGATGTCACTGGAGGTAGAGAGACTGAAAAGCTATCTCCAATTTTTACCCAGGCACGGCCTCCTGCGTCCAGTCAAATCCACAGACCAAAAGCATCACGGCCATGCCAGAATGAAGCAGGGAAATCTCCGGGTGATTTAAGCAGAAGCTGTATGATGCTTGATCTGAAAGATCTTGATCTTAGTGACCATTGCAGTAGCCATCCAGTTATTCCTAGTGATGAAACTGTGTTCACTCCAGTGGACGATACCTTTCGCCTGGATACTTCAGCAGAGCTGAATTCTAGTATGGAAGATCTGCTTGAAACATCAATGCCTATATGCGATAGTACTGTTACGTTTAAATCTGAAGTTGCTGTGCTTTCTCCTGAGAGGACAGAGTCTGATTGTACCTACAATGATGATGTTGATCAGAATCAGAAATGTAAAGAAAAGATGGAAGCAGAGGAAGAGGAGGCATTGGCCGTTGTCTTAGCTATGTCGGCATCCCAGGATGCACTGCCTACTATTCCTCAACTGCAGGTTCAGAATGGAGAAGATGTGATTCTCATTCAGTTAGATGTAAGTGTTATTACCCCCTTCCTCCAAAAATATCCTTAATTCCTGCCCCCTTTTGTCCCACTGGTAATTTCATACGTTTTTGATGTGCACTACAGTTTTTGCAAAGTGAAATGATGGTTGCCATCTGCCATTGAAATCTCATTGGAACATGGTTTTTCTTTAATAGACCAATTATGCAAACTCAATTCTTCTACCCAAAATATTTGGAAAAATGTACAAAATAATTAAAAGAATGTTTGGTCCATGCTGACCCTCAGCACAAGGAACTCGCTGAAATCCATTTCCCTTTTCTTCCCTGTAGTCCTTGAATTTTTTTTAATTCAGGTATTTGGTTAGTTCCCTTTTTAAAGGCCTTGAATCTGTCTCCCTTATATTCATTGAGTCAAATTTCCCTAATTTCATCTTGCCCAAATAGATACTAGAGGGTTGTTATGTCAACTGAGATGTTTTGCCCACTTGTGGGATCCCTAGTTTTGGAACATAGAACGTTATAGCACAGAACAGGCCCTTCGGCCTTCGATGTTGCGCCGACCAATTAGGAAAAAGCAATGACCCTCTAACCTAAACCATTCCCTTTTTGTCCATAAACTTATCTACTAACCTCTTAAACGCCACCAAACTTGGCGCATCTACAACTGATGCAGGCAGGGCATTCCATACCCTTACCACCCTCTGGGTAAAGAACCTACCTCTGATATCCGTCCTATAACTATCACCCCTTAATTTAAAGCTGTGTCCCCTCGTGCTAGCTTTCTCCATCCTAGGAAAAAGGCTATCACTGTCCACCCTATCTAAACCTCTAATCATCTTATATGTTTCAATAAGGTCCCCTCTTAGCCGCCTCCTTTCTAACGAAAACAACCTCAAATCCCTCAGCCTCTCCTCATAAGACCTGCCCTCCATACCAGGCAACATCCTGGTAAACCTCCTCTGTACCCTCTCCAATGCCTCCACATCTTTCTTATAATGTGGGGACCAGAACTGCACACAATACTCCAAGTGCGGCCGCACTAGAGTTTTGTACAGTTGCAACATGACGTTGCGGCTCCGAAATTCAATCCCCCTACCAATAAAAGCTAAGGCTCCATATGCCTTCTTAACAACCTTATCGACTTGATTGCCAACTTTCAGGGATCTATGCACATATACACCAAGATCCCTCTGTTCATCAACACTATTAAGAGTCCTACCATTAGCCCTATACTCTACACATTTGTTATTCCTGCCAAAGTGAATTACCTCACACTTTTCCACATTAAACTCCATTTGCCACCTCTCGGCCCAGCTCTGCAACTTGTCCAAGTCTCTCTGCAAACTATAACACCCCTCTTCACTATCTACCACTCCACCGACTTTGGTGTCATCCGCAAATTTACTAATCCATCCATCAATACCCTCATCCAGATCATTTATAAAAATTACAAACAGCAGGGGCCCCAAAACAGACCCCTGAGGTACACCACTTGTCACCGAACTCCACGATGAATATCTCCCATCAACCACCACCCTCTGTCTTCTATCTGCTAGCCAATTCCTAATCCAATTAGCTAAATCACCCTCAATTCCATACATCTGCATTTTCTGCAGAAGCCTTCCATGGGCCACCTTATCAAACGCCTTACTAAAGTCCATATATACCACATCAACCGCCTTACCCCCATCCACCTCTTTGGTCACTTTCTCAAAAAACTCAATGAGGTTAGTAAGGCACGACCTACCCTTCACAAAACCATGCTGACTATCCCCAATCAATTCATTTCTCTCTAAATAACTATAAATCCTATCCCTAATAATTCTCTCCAATACTTTGCCCACAACAGAAGTAAGACTCACTGGCCTATAATTCCCTGGAAGGTCTCTCTTCCCCTTCTTGAACAATGGGACCACATTCGCTATCCTCCAGTCCTCCGGAACCACACCTGTAACCAACGATGACCTGAAGATCAGAGCCAGAGGCTCTGCAATCTCCTCTCTTGCCTCCCAGAGAATCCTAGGGTAAATCCCGTCCGGCCCAGGGGACTTATCTAACTTCAAACCCTCAAGAATATCTAGCACATCCTCCTTATCTACTTCAATACTTTCTAGTTTGCAACCCTGTATCCCAGTGTTCTCCACAACTACATTTACATCTCCCTGCGTGAATACCGAAGAGAAATATTTGTTCAGTGCCTCTCCAATCTCTTCAGGCTCCACGCACAACTTCCCACTGCTGTCTCTGACTGGCCCTAATCTTGCCCTAACCAATCTTCTATTCTTAACATATCTAAAGAAAGCTTTAGGATTCTCCTTGATCCTATCAGCCAAAGTCTTCTCGTGTCCCCTTTTAGCTCTCCTCAACTCACTCTTTAGCTCCCTCCTGGCTAATCTATAGCTATCCATTGCACTAACTGAGCCTTCAAGCCTCATCCTGACATAAGCCTCCTTTTCCCTTTTAACCAGCAAATTAACTTTTTTAGTACACCATGGTTCCCTTACTCGACCATTTCCTCCTTGCCTGACAGGGACATACTTCACAAATTCCCCGGGGAATTGGCTAGTTTTGATGTACAAAATATGGGAGGTGCCTTTACAGGCAAAAGCAGAAGTTACCCAAAATTGAATCTCAAGAAGTAAATGCTTTAGGAAATAATTAATATAATAATCACAGGCAATAAATTAATGGGTTCAAGGTGTTTGTAAATGATAGTCTCAGCTTGGTATTGCCACAGCGGATAAATGAAGTGCAGCGTATGAACCATTCTAAAAAATGAACATCGTCAGAATAATAACGCCCAAGATTAGTGTACTGCTGTTATTAATACAACAGTACTGTTGCTTAATAATACTATGGCCTTTTGGAGCATCAACTGATGCTGTATAAATTTAACTTTGATTTTTTTTGTCTCCTTGAACCATTTCATGTTATGAAAATGAAATTGTGTAAATATTTACTATGATCTGTATGTGTCATTCTATACAGCATTTGAGATAATTATAGCATCAATTGGTTGCCAAATTTTCAGGTGCTGAATTAAAAGAAATGAAATCTAACTTTGTCAAATACACGCTAAATCTTAGTTAATTAGGGAAATACATTTATTATTGTCTAAACACATGGCGTGACTTGCTGACCACATCTTTTGAAAGTGACCATTTTATGAATAAATGCAGATGAAGTATTGCAAAGTGTTCAGCTTAAGATTGGTACCTCTCACTTTCTAAATTTAAGATTCCTCAAAGGCTAGTCCTAGTATTTCTTGAAAGGTATTTGTTCCCTTAATTTCTCCTTCACATCTCTATTCACTGCTGTGTTGAATTGGACACACCTTTCCAATGGCATGGTGATCTTGCTTACATAACAATTCTTCCTCACTTCTGGATTGCCATTAACATTGTGCATTCGCAAAATATTGTTAGCTTTTTCAAACTTGCATCATCTCCAAACATGTTTTCTTGCTGGCGAATCCTCAAATTTCTACAAACAATAGTCCTTTAATGATCAATCATGCTAACATTGACATTTTTAAGTATTTCTGAAAAAATTATGTGAACCAGGTAGTCCTCTCAGTTACGTTAGGACAGAATTCCACTCATGAGTGGTTTTATTTTCATATTTAAAAAGATGCAGTGCGCGTGGCCCCATCCTTTCTGTTCCACCATTACTTCATTTAAAAAAATCTTTATGGTAAGAGATCACAATTACTTTTTCATAGCTGGGAGAAAAATAGAGAGTGGGGATAAAGGGGTCTTTTTTCAGGATGGCAGCTGGTGACTGGTGGTGTGCCTTGGATCAGTGCTGGGACCACAACTTTTCACAATATTTGTAATGATTTGGAGGAAGGAAATGAAGGCACTGTTGCTAAGTTTGCAGATGATACAAAGATATGTAGATGGACAGGTAATATTGAGGAAGTGGAGGGGGGCTGCAGAAGGATTTGACAGGCTAGGAGAGTGGGCAAAGAAGTGGCAGATGGAATACAATGTGGAAAAGGTTGGGGTTATGCACTTTGGAAGGAGGAATGGAAGCATAGATTATATTTTCTAAATGGGAAAATGCTTACGAAATCAATTGTAAAGTTGAATGGAATTCCTTGTTCTAGATTTCAAGATTAACAAGAGGTTCAGTCAGCTAGGAAGACAAATGTAATATTAGCATTCATGTCAAGAGGCCTAGATTACAAGAGCAGGGATGTACTTCTGAGGCTGTATAAAGCTCTGTTTGGACCCTGTTTGGACTATAGTGAGCAGTTTTGGGCCCCGTATCTAAGGAGGGGTGTGTTGGTTTTGGGAAAGATCCAAAGGAGATTCACACGAATGATCTCTGGAATGAAGAGCTTGTCATATGAGGAATGGTTGAGCACTCTGGATCTGTACTCTTGGGAAGTTTAGAAGGATGAGGGGGGGAACCTTATTGAAATTTACAGGATATTGTGAGGCATGGATAGAATGGATGTGTAGAGGATGTTTCCGCTATTAGGGAAAAACTAGAATCAGAGGGCATAACCTCAGACTAAAGGGACAATCCTTTAAAACAGATGAATGAATTTCTTCAGTCAGAGAGTGGTGAATTTGGTGGAACTCTGATGCAGAAGACTGGAGGCCACGTCTTTAAGATAGAGACAGGTTTTTGATTTTAAGGGCTTTGGGAAAAAGGTAGGAGAATGGGGATGGGAAAAATATTAGCTGTGGTTGAATGGCAGAACAGACTTGATGGGCTGAGTGGCCTAATTCTGTTCCTATGTCCTCCTCTCCCCCGCCCAGCCCAGCCCATGCCCAATTTTGGACATATTCTGATAAGATTTGCAAAGCGAATTACCAAAATGGATGAAACTTCAAGATGGCGTCCATGGAGGAAATTTCTAGTTGACGTTTCAAGAGAATTTCCTCTGCTTTTTGAATAGTTGATTTTGCTTGGTATTGTATCTGCTAAACAGAGAATATGTCTCGTTCTCTTGCTATTAATTCCTTTTGCCTGTCTTTTTCTCAGCTCTCCCCCTCTACCTCGGTTTTTCTTCTCCTTATCTCACCAACACTTCCCAAATGTTGTTGCAAGTTATATTTGAGCCTAGGACTACAGAACTATGTGAATCTCCCATTATTTTCTACCCCTTCATCTTTCCATTTTCCTTATTGATTCGCTTAACTCTTGTATCTTTCCCATTTCTTATCCACCTTCACCCATTACTGACGGTTAATACCAAGAGTTAGAAGCACATCCATTTCTTTTTAAAGCACAACTTTTGTGTGTCTCCTTGCCTTCCTCTTCCTCCATTATTTCCCTGAGACTTCATTTACTTTTCAGATTTAATTTTCATTTACATAAATCAAGTTAGATAGTGAGCCCCCTTTCTCTCTTTGTATCTCTTTCTATCCCTCGTTTTTCCTTAACTTGGACTTTCAGAAATTGGTCTCTCTCGCCTTCATGTCATCAGTATGAACCTCAGTAGCAGTTGTGCAGTTTTGAACATACCTGTTCGAAAGATCCAGTACCCGATTGGGCTGGAACACCACTTTTTAAACCAGTTCTCCTCTGCCATGGTCACTCACCACAGCAGGATCATTCTGAAGAGCAAAGATAATCCCTTCCTCATCCCAGCTGCTTTACTTCTGTCTTCTTGAAACCCTCTCTTCTGGTCCCTTCACATTTGTTTCTAACAAGAAATGTGAGGTGCTTATTAACTTCTTTGTCATTAAGCTTGGAATCATCTATTCCTTCCATAGTTGCTTCAAAACCTGCATCTCTAGCTTCTTCATGCTTCTTTTCATGCCTTTTCCATGAGACTTTACAGTCTGCTCTATTGACATCCTAACACCCCATTCCTCTTAAATTGCTGCCCTTCCAATTTACCTTTCTTGCCCCATGTGGTTAATGTGTGACCTTCCATTTTGAAATCAGTCTTCAACGCAACCTCTACCCTCTTCCCTCCAGTAGGCTACTGCTCTAGCTCAAACCTCCTTTTAATTTCTAAGTGAGTTGATTGAGTTGTTGCCTACCAAATCTGTGCACTATTTTTCTTACAACTCTGTTTGAACCTCTCCAATCAGGTTTCTGTCCTACCACACTGCCTCTGTAGGATCAAAAGTACGATAAGTTGTGTTAAGGTTACTGATCAGCCATGATCTAATTGAATGGCAGAGCAGGCTTGATGGGCTGAATGACCAACTGTTCTTCCTTTGTTCATTGCCTTTGCCCACTTCCTCATCTGATGCTACTCCTTAGTGACACAAATTGCTGACAAAATCCAGCTCATTTCCATACCAGTCTCTCAACTTTTCTTTGTTATTTGACTACCTATCTTGATTGATCGTAAGTTTCCTCCACCTAAACATTTGGAAGAACAAGGTTCCCTTGACTTCTCATAACTTTGCAGTCCTATGCATCTGAACTGAGTTTATGACTTTATATGTTACAATTACAATGGCTACCTACTACTTCCACTTGGATCAGCACTTGATTTGTCTTTTGCCATCACTCTTTCAACTCTTGTCTGTACCTTTACCACCTCCAGATTTAACATTTGCATTACTCTCCTGGCCAGTTCTTGGCCTCCACCCTCGAGTTCAGTTCATTCAAAACTTGAAACCGATGTGCTGTCCACCTCACGCGTCACTCCCTTCACTGATCAGCATTGGCTCTAGATTCCTGTGCTTCAAAATTAAAATTATTTTTCCAGGGTTTAAAATCTTTTGCAGGTGCAATCTTCCTGTTTCTAATCTCTCCAATGCAGTAGCCTTCCTCTTGCAACATTACATTCCCCTGACTTTTAGCTCTAGTGTATTTTAACTATCCTATTGCCCCATTGTTTGCAGCTGCATGATGTGCTTCCTGAGGTTTAAGATCTGTAATTTGATGCCTGTCTCCTATACTTAGAATTTACTGCATTCGATAAACATTAAAGTTATGTTAGATTTATGATCACAATACTTTTTTTTATTTTGCCCAAATAATCATATGACCTCTTTTGATATTGTGGGTATTTTGCCTCAGTAAAACACTTGAGATTTTTTAAAAATTATTTGAATAAAAGCTACTGGGCAGAAATTGGTGGGAAGTAAAGAAGAAAATCTAGCAGTACAACTAACTAGTGCTGATGTACAAGATGTTTGCATAATCATAGCTCAGCTGAAAGTAATCGTTCTGAGGAGAAACAACACAGGTGATTGTCCCGAAAGTGCTGAATTGATGGGAAAACTGTTCTAGATCACGATTGTTTTTTTTCAGTCCAGCTTCTCATCCAAATCTCCCCAGTCTCTGCAATGCAGAGGTCACAAACATGAATCGCATTTAAAAACCCAGAGGGGCAGGGCCTATTCATGCTGGAGTTTAATGGTTCTGGAACTCTGTGCATGCGCAGTGCTCCCGATCTCTCTCTGTCTCCCTGTTTGCTGGCCAGCCCAGGACCTTCGCAGTGCTGCCTCTCCAGTCTTCTCCAATGGCCAGATCACATCCCCACCACCATTCCCAAGTCAGCCCACATCCCCAGCAATGACAAATTCCTGCCACTCCCCCACCCATCAATCCTGAATGCGAGACTGATCCCCATGCAGAAGAGCAGCAGGATGCTCCCCACCTGGGCACTGTCTGATGCCTTGTGGGCAGTGCCAAGGTGCCTCTGGACAAGAGCACTTTGCCTCTTGGGCAGTGCCTGGGGATACAAAGTGTCATTGCCAGGGTGCCCATGCCTAAGGGCTCTACCCCCACTGCCTGCCCGACCTCCCTGGGGGTTCCCTATTGCTCCCACCTTCAATCTGGGGGATCTTCTGCTAGTTCCCCGAATGTGGGGAGCTAATTCAAACTGTGCTGGAATAAAGTACTCCTGGTGCGGTGGGAGATTCTGTCGGACCCGACAAGTCTTGTTCTGGCCTGATGGTGGCATGCAAAGCATATTAAACTACGTTAAAAAAGATTCAATGACTTACCTCTCTTCCTGCCGGTTTCCACCACAGTCTCAACTGCGACTGTTATCCAGCTCTGGGAAATGCACGTACGTTCCCAGAGCATGCGCATATCCTGGAAAATGGGCAAATTGGGCCCATCGTTCCCAAGCCCAAATGTTTGGTGGGGGTGAGGTCTATATGTGAAAACTTAATGACACCACTAAAAGACACAGAAATTAACTAAAGCATAAGTTAAATCATGTTGTTGTGAATTTATTTGTTTAAACTGTTAGTTTGAGTAGCACAATGGTTAACACTGCTGCATTGCAGAACCAGGGACCTGGGTTCGATCCTAGCCTTGTGCGACTGGAGTTTGCACATACTTACGTTCTTCCCATTTCTGCATGGGTGTCCTCCAACAGTCCAAAGATGTACAGGTTAGATAGGTTCATCACGGTAAATACACAGGGTTAAAGGAAGAGAGTGGGGGGGGGGGGGGGGGGGGGGGGGGGGGGGGGGGGGGGGGGGGGGGGAGGAGGCCTGGGTAAGATGCTCTTTTGGAGAGTTGGTGCAGATTTGATGGACTAAATGGATTCCTTCTGCACTGTAGGGATTTTATGGATTAGGTACTCAAAATATCATTTACTGCAATAAGGGAAGATGGCTTATTCTGATGCGTTTAATCTGAAAATTCCTATCAGAAGTTTATCTGTAGAAGTAACAAGCACTTAACATATCAGTAGGGCACTGTTTCCACAAAACAATAGCACTCTAAATATTACTTTGCCGTACTTCTGAACTGTTTTCAGTCATCAGAATTGTGACTTGGAAATGTTCAAACCTCCTATATAGAACACGTCAAACAATGCAGCTGCCTAACGTGATTGTCAAGGCAAGTGCATATGTTATGATATTTCTGAAGTTGATTAAACTTAAATTGTAAAGTGAATAAACTGTTTAATATTTATTCACAATGATTTAACTTTCAGACACCAGAAACCCTACCTGGACATACCAAAGCAAAGCTGGCTTACAGAGAAGGTGTAGAATGGTTCAAAGGTCAACAGATAGGCCTTGGGGCCTTTTCTTCATGTTACCAAGCACAAGATGTGGGAACAGGAACGTTAATGGCTGTGAAACAGGTAATTTTCAAATATTCTGTGGATTTATTCCAATATTTTTTCTGGTGGGAAGATATATTTCAGTTTCATCCTATAAAAAGTTCTAAATAAGCTCATATTCTATTTTTATGAGTTGCATTTAGAAACTTATAGGATTTATTTTTGCTCAATGGCATTTTTATCTCTAAGGTTAATTTGCAGAACATTTACTATTTACAAGATGCATATCCCCTTCAGGCATCCTGGTGCTAATCTTTTTTTAAATTGTAGATCCCCTGTATCTTTGCTGGTGGTATTAGGAAATATAGTACTTTATAAGAATAGGATTGTTTCTGCCATGTCGTTGATAACATCAGGACTCTTCTTAACCTGCCCCTCGCCACTATTCTCCTGACCCCTCTTTTGCCTGAGGTTTTTAAAAGCAGGGTTAAAATGATCCCATCGCTGAACATCAAGGCATCATTTTACAGATTGTCACTAACCTTTGGCAATTGTCTTCTCCATGACACCAATCTTGTAATTCTTTAGTCACACACTCCCCTCTTCTCGAGAATCACAAACACAACTACCTCTAACAGACCGTTATTTTGTCTGCTGGAATTGACTGTGTCTGACCTTGACAATTATTTTTCCTCTTGTCAGGTCTCTTTCAGTGTGCATCACCAACTCTTCCACGTGCTCTGCTGCTTCTAACCATTTCCTGTCCTGTCTAATTCTTGTCTTTTCGACATGGACTCCCAGTTCCTCCATAACACAGTCCCACACCAGACAGGCTTGAGGACCTTCTAGCTTTTCATAAAGTGGAAGCCCAACTGGTCACCATGTATCACCTTCCTTTGCCACCAGGTTCAACTTGTTTCCATATTAGATAACTTCTTCATGGATTCCATCCCCTTTTCCCTAGCTAAAAGGTATTGCCATGGCAACACTGTAGTCTTTTGGGATAGATGAAACATTTTTTGTTCCAGTCCTCTTCGAGTTCCCTTTCCCACTTGTTCTAGTGCACTGCTGACTGTAGCAGTGTCATTACCACCTCTCAGTCCAAATTAGAAAATTGAATTAACTTTATTTTCAGTTTCTGTTCTTACATTGCCTCATCACCATTTCTGCAGATGGATATTAGTCAATAGCCTACTATAAGTCTACAGATTCCCACATCTAGTTTGATTATGCATTCTCCCATCCTGCTTACTATAAGGATTTATCCATTTTCCCATATCTGATAATGCCATCTTCCACATTGTCCTTCTGAAGTTTTCTTTTTTTCCCTAACCTAATATTCCAGTCCACTGGTTGATCAGGCCTTTTGTAAATCTCCCTCTTCCATTTCAACCCGCTCCATCATGATGCCAACACCAAATACATCTTCCCTTCCCCTTTCCTTTTCAGCATTTGGAAAGGATTGTGTCCCATCTGTTCCCCTTACTCCCTGCAGCCCCCACAACACTAAGTAACCCTGATGTTCCAGTGGCACTTTTCTGTGCAAATGTGGGAAATGCAGCACTCGCTTGGAGTCCAAGGTCCCAAACATTTATTTCTTCCAATTTAATACAGCATGCGATGCAGTGTTCTTTATATATGGAGATGAAGTACAAGTTGAAAGATTACTTTCTGAAAAATCTCCACGTGCATGACCTAAATTTTTAGCAGCCTATCTCGTCATTTTCTGATATGTTCCCGTTCTGGTCTCATTACCCTTGGCCTCTTGCACTTCAACAAAACTCAACATAAGTTTGAGGAACAGCATCTCACCTTTCTCATCAGTACTTTACACCTTTCTGGATTCAACAGAGAAGCCAACAATTTAATATCATAGTCATTGTCCCTATTTTCCTGGAAAACAGCTGTTGGTGGTCATTGTTTATTTATTTTTCCATTACTGTCCTTTCTGCTTTGCACCATCATTCTATCATTTAAACACCTCAGTCTTCTACTGTGCTACAGAGATTTGGTTTTGTTCCTTTCTGTCCCTTTCCCTGTCTCTTAAAAACATTTCTAATCTTTTTCAGTTCTGATATAAAGTTATCAGACTAAAACTATCCATTGATACTGTCTGACCTATTCTGTCTCCAGCAGTTAAACTTCCTGCATCTACGATGCCTTGCTTTTTTTTTTGTTGTTTTTCCTATTTGCGAAGTGGCCACTTCCCGAGCTAAAATGACAATTGATTGCAAAAGACGTCAAACATTGATGTGAAGCAATGTTCATGTTTTTATTAAATATGGTTTTACTGTGTCTGATGAGTGAGCCATTCGAAAGATCTTGGTCGTCCCATATCAATTTGTGTGCTTTTTGTATCTTTATATAGAGGAATGGTAGATAACTTACCACAATATATTTTCCTGTGCTCTTGAATGAACTTCAGTTTTTATTTAGCTCCCATTTCTCTTCCTGACGTATTGCTTGGAGCAGTTTGCCTTAGTGCTTTTAGTTTAGTGCTTATTCAATATTATTTGCAATCATCATGTTGGATTTTACAAACAAAAGATGCAATCACAATCAGTCTTCTGTAATGCATAGTGGAGAAAATAATCTGGTATGAATTTTCAAGTTTTCCTCTTTTTTTTTCCCTCTTTGGATGATAGCAGTTCAAACGTGCATAGTTGAACTTGCATTCATATAGTGCTTTTCATGTCCTCTGAGTTGTAGCCAATTATAATGTAGAATAAACAATTTAATTTAAAAAAAACCAGGATTCTTAATTTATATTTCTAACTGGGCAAACAGGTGACTTACGTCAGGAACACATCTACTGAACAAGAAGAAGTGGTACAAACCCTGAGAGAGGAAATCCGGATGATGAGCCGCCTTAACCATCCTAATATAATTCGGATGTTAGGTGCCACCTGTGAGAAGAGTAACTACAATCTGTTTGTTGAATGGATGGCAGGTGAGAACACTTCATAGAATCCCTGTAGTGCAGAAGGAGGCCATTCGGCCCATCGCGTCTGTACCAACTACAATCTCACCAAACCTGATCCCCATAATCTCATGCGTTTACCCTGCTAATTCCCTCTGACACTAATGTGCAATTTATCATGACCAATCAACCTAACCTGCACACCTTTTTGACTGGGGAAAGAAACACAGGGAGAATGTGCAGACTCTGCAGAGACAGTGACCCAAGGCCAAAATTGAACCCAAGCCCCTGGCACTATGAGACAGCAATGCTAACCACTGTGCCACCTTGCAGCTTTCTTAAAAATAATCAGTATTCTGTGTAATATGAAGTTGGTGAGATTCTGACTGATGGTTTTGAAAAATTGTTATGTCCCTCCAATTAGAAAAAAAAAGCACAGACAGCAAAATGTATATTTGAGTATGCTATTCCTGATCTTCCTGATGTTTGCTGTTTAGCTACAGATTTCCCAAGTGCTCGGCAAGTCCACAGTGCATTGCAGAACTGAGCTATATGTACCAATCCATGTTAAGTTTGCTGATCCCTACTGTAGTGTTGGAAGGGAGCAAAACATCCATCCAGTTACTGATGTTTGGGGAGTAAAACTTTATACAAAGAATAATCAGATGACGTAGAATTGTTTTTATGCACTGCTTGAAAAAGTGGTGGATTATAGATTCAATAACTTTCAAAACTAAATTGGGTAAATATTTGAAAAAGCAATGCTGTGCTACATAGAACGAGTAGGGGAGTGGGGACTAAATGGCTGCTACAGAAATATTGTGCTGAATGTCCTCTTTTCCTGAGTCCATCTATGCTTCTCTAACTTGGAATTTATTATTTATAGTGGTTTATTACAAATATTTTTACATAATGTCTGGAACTTCATTAATGGTAAGAGGTTCCTGATTCTGTAGCTTCTGGTACAACATTAAACAGTCGTCCGTGTTCCAAGTGTAAAAGCATTCACAATGTTGTATAACATTTTGATTTTATAATTAAATGAAATGTATGTTTCAGAATCTTAATAGCATTTTATTTTTAGGTGGATCTGTTTCCCATTTGTTGAACAAGTATGGTGCTTTCAAGGAACAAGTTATTATTAATTACAATGAGCAGCTGCTGCGTGGCCTGGCTTATCTCCATGAAAACCAAATTATCCACCGGGATATCAAAGGTAAGAATGCCTTGATCAGTAGCCAAGTGCGAAGGATTCAAAAGACAAATGGATGAAATGAGAGCAGGCCCTGCTGTGAGCAACCATGCTTTGTGGTGCTGTCACAGTAGAGCAGGAGCATGATCTTTCTTTGACCTTTTGACTTGGAAGCCTTTAACTGAGTATAAACCATATCCAATAACATGCTTACTGCTTAGAGTACATGCCTCCCTGCAGTTGCCAAGGAACTGAGTCACTCTGGAATGTCTATGTGGCATTTAAGAATATTTAGGATTGTAACTAGGGAAAGGTATTTGCTTCCTTTACTGATTACTGTACTAACATGCAGTATTTGGTTTCTTAGGTGCCAATCTGCTAATTGATAGTACAGGACAGCGTTTAAGAATAGCAGACTTTGGCGCTGCAGCCAGGTTGGCATCCAAAGGCACTGGTGCAGGCGAATTTCAAGGGCAGCTGTTGGGAACTATTGCATTCATGGCACCTGAGGTAAAATAGGCTGTAAATTTTATTATACTTTGTATTCTCATGACATTTGGCATTACTCTAACCTAGCATACTAGATATTATGGATTTATCTTGATGTCCTTGCATAAAGGAAACTTTAAGTGAAATGGTAGCCTTGCATTGATGTGAGAATAAATGCAAGAAAAATTGCAAGTTGAAAAAGTGTTCAATATTTTTCTCTCTGACCTATTTTTGCAGATCGATTCAATATTGCAGAAACTTTTGTTTTTTTTTGAACATTGGAAATTTGTGGGATATGTGCTTATTTGGAGGGTAAACTGTAATTTCTTTAACTCCCCCCTTTCTCCCCCTTTTATGTGTTCTGAATATCTTCCTAGCACATACCACTTATCGCCTGGACAGATTATGACTGATGGCCAAATCACCTGGTGTGGCTTTTGAGAAAACCAGATTATGTAATAAATGCAAAGCAACAGTGATTTCTTCCTCATATTTTTATTCATTCCCTCTCTGGCCCCCTTCCTGCATTCTGAGAGTATTGAGCATCTATTGCTTCCCCATCTTGATCACAGTGAGAGAAACAAAACAAAGCTTTAAATAATCCAAACATTGTTCAAATAGGAAAGCTTAAACCATTTCTAATTTTGTCGCTTATAAAATGGCTAACTTTCATACCCTAGTGCTTTGCCTCTGTTCTGATTACATTTGAGTATGATGTATTGGTTCTTAAGTGGCAGCTTGAGATTCCACTAACGAATGGAAAAATAACATTTTTAGAGTAAGTTTTTGACAATTTCTGGAAGACAGTAATGCTTCAAGTGATTGGAGTAAGCCTATGGGAGTTTAATGTTAAACACATTCTACTATGTTATTGATCCTGTCCTAGGCCCCATGTTCACATGTCCAACACCCAATCCTCCCTCAGACAATACACTGACAGTGGTAAAATTTGTTTCAATTGCCTTATTGTACAGAAAATGATTGAGTTTGGGTATAAAGAATTCTTTCTTTGTCTCAGCTGCAAATGTATATCTTCAGTTGTAATTAATGTTTTGCTAGTGGTGTAAGGTTTTCTTATTCTGCTTTCCTCCGAAGTTAATCATGTTCCATATTGATCCCAGTCCTTTTTTGGTTTCTCTTTTAGGTGTTAAGAGGCCAGCAATATGGCAGAAGCTGTGATGTGTGGAGTGTTGGCTGTGTTGTTATAGAGATGGCCTGTGCTAAACCTCCTTGGAATGCAGAGAAGCACTCTAACCATCTTGCGCTAATATTTAAGGTAGGTAAATTTATAGGCAGTTACCCAGGTTAACTACTGAAAAATTGTATGCTTTACAAAATGTACATTTATAGCAATAGTGTGTTAACTTTTTAAACTATTACAAATTTGCATCTATTGTAAGATTCTATCAATTTTGACAATGTGTTAAGCAGAAAATGTTAAATTTGCAAGTATAATGTATTACCATATTTGCACAAGGTGTTAAGGAAACTGGAGATGGTTGTTGCAGTTCAAATTGATTACTGTAATGCATACAAGTCATAATTTATAGGTACATTGTATCTTATTTCAAAATTCAATAGATTGCCAGTGCAACAAGTGCCCCAACAATTCCAAACCATTTATCCCCTGCTTTACGTGACGTGGCTCTCCGATGCTTGGAACTTCAGCCCCAGGATAGACCCCCATCACGGGAGCTTCTGAAACATCCAGTCTTCCGAACAACATGGTAATGGATACAATTGCAAATAAAAGCTGTGCAAGACGAAACTACTGAAACAAAGAAAATGCCAGAGTGTTGTTCTGCAATGCACTGTAGATGTGTAAGAATGGGTGAACCAGCTTCGTGTTTGAAATAAAAGCAGCAAAGGCCAAAAGGAGCTTGTGTCTCAATAAACAACTGTCTCGCACAGGCGCATGGATCTGTACCTTTTAAAAAGTAGTACACAAATGTTTTGTTCTTGCTTATAGAAGTTGTGCCTTCTTGTTGATCAGAAATATACTTGGATCTGCCAGTTAAAAGCTGTGGGGCAGTTGGGAAGAAAATTCTTCTGTCAGAGCACTTTTTCAGCAAATAATAGCAGCTATGAGACTCCTTTTTCAGTTTTTGCGTATTTTTAAATGACCACTGATTATGGTCTGTATGTTTCAGAAGTAAAACTATGGATATATTAAAATAGCCAGATTTTCCCTCTTATTTACAAAACAGTTCTAAAGAAGGGTTTATTCTGGATTTAATACTGAGATGTTTTGGGGTTGAGTTTCCGCTTTGGACACAGTTGACCGTCTCGGTAAGATTTGCGCTAGTTTTCCAAAGTTTTCACTCAAAACTAACTTGCATATTGCCAAATCTTCCCTGCGAATTCGGGCAACATTCATGGAAAATTATTTTCTTGCGTGGAAAAGTATTCCTTGATTTGAGTAGTAACCTGATGCAGTTTTGTTAATACAGCTGAAAATGGGTTTAGAATTTTTGACCATCTTTGAGTAACTTGATATTCAATTGGTTAAATTCTGAATAAACTAGACAAACATTTTGCTAGTTTCATTTGGTGTACAGTAGTGAGTTTCTGAAATTCTTTTCATATTTAAGACTATTAAAAGATGCCTTAGTATCCTTGCACCAAAAGAGAGTTTAATTTGAAGGGTCTCAAGTGGGCACACCCAGCAGAAATCTGCCATGGTGATTAGTTCAGTCTACAGGTATGGCCAGTTATGTGAGCCAGACCTCCAGCATGATTCATAAACTAGCACAATGGTTTTGGAAGCTCTATTTTCAATTAAAATTCCATGGATCTTTTGTACTGGTTTGGCTGATTTTATTTTTGGGCAAATTGCTCTGAGAAAACCCAACACAACCAGGCGGAAGCTCCACCCTTTAATACGTTCAACAGTCCACTTGTGTACTTGATTACGAGGGTTTCATTATGGAAAACAGTGAAATTAGAATATCATCTAAACTGGACAATTTACTACAAAGGTGCCTGCTGTATTTTTGTCCAGTTTTAATGAACGGGTTATTTTACTAACTGTTGTAATTGAAAGGAATTCTGTGGTATTCACTTATGGCTTAAATTGTTTTAATATTCAGGGAAGGGTTAATTGTGAAACCTATTTTCAAAATATGTATTTGTAAAACTGTTTTGCCATAATTCAGCTGATTTTAAGTTACAAAGTTACTGAATTTTTTTACAGTTTTTTTGAGTATGTGTACTATTTCTTGTAAGATGCTGAACAGATTACCTTTACAATTCCAGTGTCATACTATCACTGTGCCCATTACAGAATCTTTAGTGTAGTGCCTGCTGTTTAAACCTGTTACTCAGTTCCAGTTGATTAATGTTAAGCAAGAGCCATGTCAGACAGAACCTGCTGTGGTTTCATTTGGGCTACTGCTTTTGAAACCTTCTATTCAACTTTAAAACATTTTTTAATCAGTTGAATTCCACTTTTTGTTTGCTAATGTAAAATCCTGGAATCTTTGCAAGGAAGTCTTACTATTTCTAGTCTAATTTTAACAAAGACAAATAGAACAGCAAGCATGTTGTATTCAAAGCTTAGTTTGCAGTTTTCCTTCAGCAAAAAGAAATAGCTCACTGATACCATTATTTCTTGAGATACAATTTAAATTGTTAAATTACAATTCTTTTGACTATTCTAGTCCAATTGGGTCTTTTCTGAATAATTATTTTGAAATCAGCCTTCAGTCGCCAATTCGGATAGATATAACTTACTGCAGTATCCAGAGAAACCATTGTTGAATTACAAGCATGTTTTAAAACTGCATGTAGTATTTTGGTGTTTCCAACACTTTTCCCTTACAGGATAAGGGGGATGTAAGTTTGAATTAGACATCACTTTGAAGACACATCCTGAAATGTGGACTTTAGGTAAACCTCCTGCTGCTTTATGGTATTTGATTGTTATGTTTCACGTGAAGAGATAAGCAAGGAAAGGACAAATAAATATTGCTGTATGTGAAATATAATGTATTGAAAAGAAATGAAAAAATAAATAATTTGTATTGACTGATGTATGTTTTTTAAGCAGCAAGACAAATTCTGATTGACCTCTTCATATGCCCAGTCTAGATTTCAGTTCCCTATGCTTGTGTAATACTGAAGGAAAACAGCATTTTGCTTTGACTCTTTATTTAGTTGAATTCAAGTATTTGTAAGTGTTTTGTGACTTGGTTAGCTGTAAAAGTCTGCATCCTTTAGACATTTTAAGTTTGGGAATTTTAACTCTTCCAGCAATAAGTCTGTCTTTACAGATTTTTAATATTTGTTATTTCCATTTTGACTGTGGAAAGTCTAGTAAATTAAAATATTCATGTCAAATTGATGTACATGAAAAAAGGGGTTTCTGTCCCCATGTTCATTCAGTTTTTTTAAAAAACTGTTATAATGTGAAACCCTCAAAGTATAGATGTTAATTTTTTTTAAAGAATGTTTTAATATTGTATCACATTCCTCATTGGTTTAAAAAGGTGCTGTTATTGCTTGAAGAGTTAAAGGTGTACAGAAATGTTTGTAGCGTACTTCATAGCAGTGACTCCTTAATTTATTGACAACCTGGAATCACATTTTGTGGTCCTTTCAAGTCAATAAGATTTTGTTTGAAGAAGTGTTTTATTTTCTTTGAGCTTTAAATGATGCACTCTTGCCATTTATACTGGAAATGCTTTTGTCAAATTTTCATCCTTTCTGACAAAAGCATTAAACTGATGAACCTCGGCTAATCAGTATTACTTTGTAGATCTCAGCATTTGGCTTGTTTAATAAGTTGATGTTTTTTTTATTATTGAGATGCATTTTATTTGGGATTGTTTGCATTTCCCTTGGCTTGCTGGTAAATGTGATGTATTTTGTGTAATTTTCTTTTTTTTTATTTTATGCATATGTGATGTAATATTCTTTTTCTTTTGGATCAGAGCTGGACTGAAATGTAATATGTAATTATTTGTGCTGTTCTTATTATGTTGGTACTTCTTAAATTGTAAATAACGTCTACTGCTGTTTTATTCCAATTTCTACTACCTCAGGTGTCCTATAGTTTTCCTCTACCAAAGTACACTTTCACAATGAAACTATATTTGCTATGTGACTGTAATTTCTAAAACTTCCAGGGCTTAAGGGCTAACTTCTATTAGCACCTTACTGTGCAAGCAAATTTTTAAAAAAATCTCTGGGGTTGGAAAATTGGTTAAATGTATCCTTTGTAATTTTAAATATATCAAATATTTTAATTATTGAAATTTTTACCCCATTTTGAAACATTTTATAGCATAATTTGGACCTATTCGGTGTTTTTGTCTTTCTAGTAAATAAAAGGTTTTTTTTTTTTTTTGAACAACATGTGTTTGTATTTTATTTTGTTGCCCATATTGCTGCATATTCAACAAATGCAAAATAACATCCGGAATCAATGAATTAAATAATGACGTTGCACACAGTCAAGTGTTTCTGCATATCTTCACATGTTTCCTGATTTCTGGCTGCTTATGACCCCATTGAACCTGGACCATGAATTCCTTTCATGGCCAACAAATCCTGGTATGAGACTTGAACCCAAAACTACTGGCCAAAGGTAAGGTTACGACCGCTGTGTCGCAAGATCACCTATGATAAATGTATAAATCAACTAGCAATGCTTGGAAGTTTAATTTAATTAACTTCTAATGTGGGCATGTTCTTAAGGGACTATGCTTCTTTCTGTTTTGATACAGTTTTGTAATATGCCAGGAACAAATGATTTCTCAAAAGTTATCACTTCCATAAAAACAAAATATATGTATGTACAAAGCAATCGCCCCTCACTACAGATTAAAATTTGCAGCCACTCCTTAATCTTCAACTTGTAACATTCATTTATGGAATGTGGGTGTTGCTGACTAGGTCAGCATTACTTGCCCATGCCTAGTTACCCTTGATAAGTTCTTGAACTGCTGCAGTGCCTGTGATATACATACATCCACAATGCTATTAGAGACTTCCAGGATTTTGATGCAGCAACAATGAAGGGACAGCAATATATTTCCAAATCAAGATGGTGAGTGACTTAGAGGAAACAAGTAGTGATGCACCCAGCTGTCATAATCTTTCCAGACGGGTTTGGAAGATGCTGCCAAAGAATCCTTGGTGAGTTCCTGTAGTGTATTTTGCAGACAGTACATAATGCTGCCTATATTGTCAGAAGTGGAGGGATTGAATGTTTGTGAAAGAGGTAGCAATCAAGCACACTGCTTTGTCCTGGATGGTGTTGAGCTTCTTGAATGTTGTTAAAGTTGAACTCATCCAGGCAAGTGGAGAGTATTCCATCATATACCTGATTTGTGCCTTGTAGACTGTCTTGGATTCCTAGCCTCTGACCGACTTTAGGCATGTATATACATATATGACTAATCTATATTTTAGTCAGCGGTACCCCCAGAATGTTGTTAATGGAGAATTCAACAATTGTAATACCATTGTCAAGTGATAGATTCTCTCTTATAGGAGATGATCATTGCCTGTGGTGTGAGTTACTTACCACTTGTCAGCCCAAGCTTGGGTATTGTCCAGGTCTTGCTGTATTTGGACATGAACCACTTTGGTATCTGAGGACTTGTGAATGTTGCTTCAACATCGTACTGTCACAGCAAACATCCCCACTTCTGACCTTATGATGCAAGACAGATCATTGAAGCAGCTGAAGATGGTTGGGACTCGGACAGTACCCTGAGGAACTCTGAAGTCCTGGAGCTGAAATAATTGACCTCTAACTGTTATGACCATCTTCCTTTGGCTAGGTATGATTCCAACCAGTGGAAGGTTCTTACCTACTCCCTTCCATTTGACTCCAGTTTTGCTCAGGTTTCTTGATGCCACACTCAGTTCAAACATGGGGAAAACAGCTGAATGACTAAGACTGATGAGGTTAAGAGTGGAGTGATCCTGACCTTGACTTGGTGTTCTTGAGCTGGTTATTGCTGAATAAATGTTGCTTGATGATGCTGTTGATCACTTAAGGAGTGTCACTCCTCCTTCAGGTGAATGAGGAGTTGTGCTCACAACAGAGGGCATACATAGACATAGACTCAATTTACAAGATAATAGTTGGAATGCAAGTCTCTACAGGTAATCAAGTCTTTATAGGTACAGATAATGTGAGTGGATAGGTTAGAGGTGTGTATTGTCTCTGGCCAAGACAGTTAAAGATGTTGTAAGGCCAGGCAAGTCATGGGGTTACAGATAGTGTGATATGAACCCAAAATCCAGGTTGAAGCCGTCTTCGTGTGCAGAACTTGCTTTAGTTTTTGCTTGGCGATTCTGTGTTGTGTTGTGAAGGCCGCCTTGGAAAACGTTTACCCGAAGATCAGAGGCTGAATGTCTGTGACCGCTGAAGTGTTCCCCAACTGGAAGAGAACATTCCTGTGTGTTCATACATTCGTTGTCATAGCATCTCTCCAATATACTATGCCTCGGAACATCCTTTCCTGCAGCATATCAGATAGACAACGTTGGCTGAATCGCAAGAGCATGTACTGTGTGCACCTAGTGGATGGTGTTCTCATGCGAGATGATGGCATCCATGTTGATGATCCAGCATATCTTGCAGAGATTGCTGTGGTAGGGTTGTATGGTATCGTGGTTACTGTTCTCCTGAAGGCTGGGTAGTTTGCTGCGGATAATGGTCTGTTTGAGTTGTGCGGTTGTTTGAAGGCAACAAGTGGGGATGTAAGGATGGCCTTGGCGAGATGTTCTTCGATGACATGTTGAAAGCTCCGGAGAAGATGTTGTAGCTTCTCCACTCTGGAGAAGTACTGGGCAATGAAAGGTACACTGCCATTTCCCATCTTTATCTTCTGAGGACATCGGTGCAGTTTTTTGCTGTGGCACATCAGAACTGTTGATCGACACGTCAAGCACCATATCCTATTCTTTCAGGGTCTGTTGGTGTAGGCATCTGTTGCGATTTTTCTCTGAGCAGATCCTATGTATACAGAGAGCTTGACTACAGGAGATGGCTTCTTTAACGTATTTAGGGTAAGCTTGCAAAATCTCATGAACTGTTCTGGCTGGAGACAATTCATACTTCTTTAGCCCGTGCTTAACCCTCTTTCCACTCACATTGTCTGTACCTGTAAAGACTTGATTGCCTGTGAAGACTCGCATTCCAACCATTATCTTGTAAATTGAGTGTGTGTCTATATATGCCCTGTTCGTGAACATTATTTTTCACTTACCTGAAGAATGAACGGCACTGCGAAAGCTTATGCTACCAAATTAATCTGTTGGACTTTAACCTTTGTGTTGTGAAACTTCTTACAAATATTAATCAATGCAGCAGACTGGCCAGTGATCAGTGCTTGAATATAAGTGATTAGGTTTTTAACACAATCCGGAAACTTCTAATTACAATTCTGATGTTTGTCCATCTAGAGGAAGTCAGGGACATAATGATGTCATTGGAGAGGCCAGTGAACTTGAGTCTAAATCCCACCCAATTAATTACCCTGAAATTGAAAGCTAGTTTCATAATGGTGACTGGGAAGTATTGTAAAAGGCCAAAATAAAAGCAAAATACTAATGATTTTAAGAGCAACACAGCACGGGAAACAGGCCCTTCGGCCCAACGAGCCCGCGCCGCTGTCATAACTATATAGTAGCAATTCCATTATCCTATTATAGATTTAGGTTATTCCTAATATGGAAGACTCTCATTATAGGGACAATTTGTTTCCCAATCAGCCAAAGAGCGAATTTTTGGGTTGTGGGAGGAAACCGGAGTGCCCGGAGAAAACCCACGCAACCACGGGGAGAACGCGCAAACTCCCGCAGACACCGGCCCAATTCCAAGTGTCTGCACAGCCACATCGATAGTCTCTGAGCTGTCATGGTGCCCTTCAGATGGTCTGTGGAAGAAGGGATATGCAGGGACATTTTAGATAAGTGTAGGAAAAATAGGGTAGTAGTAGTGGGAGATTTCAATTTTCCTGGAGTAGATTGGAGAGTGCCCAGAGCTGTAGGAGTGGACGGGGAGGAATTTGTACAGTGTGTTTTGGAAGGGTCCTTGGAGCAGTATGTGGATGGCCCGACTAGAGATGGGGCTATACTGGATTTGGTTCTGGGGAATGAGCCAGGCCAGGTGGTTGACGTCGAGGTAGGAGAGCAGGTGTCAAATAGTGATCACAACTCTGTCTGCTTTAGGATATTAATGGAAAAGGACGAGACCGGCCCAAAAGGGAAGGTATTTAACTGGGGGAGGGCTAGATACAGCCAGATTAGGCAAGATCTTAAAGATACCGACTGGGATAAGCTTTTCGAGGGCAGGTCGACGAGGTACATGTGGGAGTCTTTCAAGGGAAAACTAAACTCTCTGCAGGAAAGATACGTGCCGGCAAGGAGGAAGGATGGGAAAGGTAGGATTAGAGAACCGTGGCTTACCAGGGAGATTGAGGACTTGATCAGGAAGAAGCGAGAGACTTACATTAGATCTAGGCAACTGGGGACTGAGACAGCGCTGGAAGCTTATAGAGAGTGTAGACGGGATCTTAAAAGGGGTATTAGAAAGGCAAAAAGGGGCCACGAGGTGGCTCTGGCAGGTAGGATTAAGGAAAATCCAAAGGCATTTTACACCTATGTAAGGAGCAAAAGGATGGTTAGAGGCAAGATTGGACCTCTTAGGGACAGAGGAGGGGATCTATGCTTAGAGCCTGAGGGAATGGGGGAGATCCTGAATGAATACTTTGCGTCGGTATTCACGCAGGAGACTGGCCAGATGTCTGTGCCTGATGTTGACAAAGTTGAGGATCGGTTGAGGGAAATAAGGATTACGAGGAAAGAGGTGTTGGGGCTGTTAGGCAGCTTAAAGACATATAAAGCTCCGGGGCCTGATGGCATTTACCCCAGGCTGCTAAGGGAGTTGAGGGAAGACTTGGCTGGGCCTCTGACGCAAATCTTTGTCTCTTCCTTGGACACAGGTGAGGTCCCAGAGGACTGGAGGATAGCAAACGTAGTACCGTTGTTTAAAAAAGGTCAGAGGGATCACCCAGGGAACTATAGGCCGGTGAGCTTGACTTCAGTTATAGGTAAGCTAATGGAGAGGATCCTTAGGGACAGGATGTATGAGCATCTGGAGCGCTGCGATCTGATCAGGGATACGCAGCATGGCTTCGTCAAGGGGAAGTCTTGTCTTACAAATCTAGTGGAATTTTTTGAAGAAGTGACAAAAACAGTTGATGAAGGACAGGCTGTTGATGTCGTCTACATGGATTTCAGTAAGGCGTTTGACAAGGTTCCTCATGGATACAGGGCCGGGTATGTAGATGGGTCGAGAACTGGCTCGGGAGGAGGAGACAGAGGGTAGTAGTGGAAGGCTCTTTTTCCGACTGGAAGCCTGTCACTAGTGGAGTGCCACAAGGCTCAGTACTAGGTCCTCTTCTATTTGTGGTCTACATAAACGACTTGGAAGTTGGGGTAGGTGGTGAGATCAGCAAATTTGCTGATGACACAAGATGCTTGGATTGGCGGGTACAGAGGAGCAGTGTCAGGCAATACAACAGGACATAGTTGGTAGACTGGGCAGATAGATGGCAAATGGAATTTAATCCGGAAAATGCGAGGTGATGCATTTGGGCCGGAAAAATGCGAGGTGATGCATTTTGGCCGGAAAAATGTAGAAGAGAGTTATAGGATAAAAGGTAAAACTATACGGAGCATAGAGATGCAGAGAGACTTGGGGGTGCAGGTTCACAAGTCTCTGAAGGTGTCCTCACAGGTGGAGAAGGTGATAAAGAAGGCGTATAGTATGTTAGCTTTCATAGAAAAGGGTATAGAATGCAAGAGTAGGAGTTTGATGTTGCAGTTGTATAGAACGTTGGTTAGGCCTCACTTGGAATACTGCGTCCAGTTCTGGTCGCCGTACTATCGGAAGGATGTGGAGTCCTTGGAGAGAGTGCAGAGGAGGTTTACCAGGATGCTGCCTGGTATGGAAGGACTGTCTTATGAGGAACGATTAAATAGACTGGGGTTGTTTTCCCTTGAAAGACGTCGGCTTAGAGGGGATCTCATAGAGGTGTATAAGATTATAAGGGGTATAGATAGAGTAAATGGAGGTAAACTTTTTCCACCTTCAGAAATGGATAGGACGAGGGGTCATGGCCTTAGGGTGAGGGGGGCTATGTATAAGACGAATATTAGAGGGCAGTTTTTCACACAAAGGGTAGTGGGGGTGTGGAATGCACTGCCGAGTAAGGTGGTGGGAGCAGGCACGCTAGGGCTGTTTAAGGGTCTCTTGGACAGCCACATGAGCGGTATGCAGATAGAGGGATATAGTAGGACTGTTTAACTATGGCTTTTTTTCCACAGGTAATTCGGTCCATACTTGACCAACAATGAGCATGCATTCGGCAGGTGGTGCGAGTACAGCTCTTGGATGTTGATTCATGGGTTGCCTGGTACCTCATGTCGTAAATGAGTGCTTTATGTGGACCGGGGATCTGAAATAAAAACAGGAAGTTCTGCAAAAACTCAACAGGTCTGGCAGCATCTGTGGAGAAAGGGACAGAGTTAACACTTAAGGTCTATTATGAGAGCTGTCAATCGGTTGGACTATTCTGAAGAGGTTATATTGGATTTGAAGCGTGGGGTGGAATTATCGTGTCCTTTTGAGGTTCTGTGACAGGACCAGAAAGTCACTGTTTATTCTGTCACTGTTGTGCACAATTGTGTCTTCCCCGTCTCATTAGCTACGCTTGTTGTGCCCAGGGGTGGGTTGCGCAGTAAGTTGGCTGCCCTGCCATCACATCTGGGACATGTTTTCGTTAATGATGCCAATGACCTGGGAAGAAGAATAAGCAAGGGAAGGCAACAGGCTCCTCGTTTGTGAAATATCCTTTTGAACATCTCGTTGAGAATGTCAGGGATGGTGACAGGAGGCCTATCTGACTGACCATAGTGGCCTAGCAAGTTGTTGCTAGGATGGGATGATTCATCCATTACCTGCACTGCAACGCAGTCCTCCACTGGATTGTACAGCCCAATGGGAGACTGTAGTGCAGGTAATGGATGAATGATCCCATTCACATCGCAATGGTAAGTGAACCTTCTGTCCCAACTCATCAATACTCTTATGTTTCTGTCATGGGCATCACTGGTAAGGCCAACATTTCTGTTGCCCATCCTTACAGGCCCTTGAAGGTAGTGAGCTGCTGCTTTATAGAACCTCTGCAGTCCATGTTAGCGAGGCAACTGAAGGGTTTTCGCACAGTCATTGGGTGGAAATGAGAGCAACCTGCAGGTCCTGCTGCTCCCATGCATCTGCTGCTCTTGTCCTAGTAGAGCTCGGGGGTGGAAGGTACTGTGGACTTGTTGCAATGCATTTTACAAATGGTGCACACTGCTGCCACTTTAGCACCCCAACCACCACTGATGCAATCAAACAGATTGTTCTCTCCAAGATGTTGTTCAGCTCCCTGAGTGTTCAAGCTATCCTCATCCAGGCAAGTAGAGAGTATTGCATCACACTCCTGGTTTGTGCCTTGCTCATGGTTGCCAAGTTTTGGGGAGTCACAAGGTCAGTTAACAGCCAGGGTTATAAACAGAGGTTTACTGCATGGAAACAGGCTTTTCGGCCCATCTTGTCCATGCTGCCCCTTTTTAAACCCCTAAACTAGTCCCAATTGCCTGCATTTGGCCCATATCCCTCTATACCATCTTACACATGTAATTATGTAAATACTTCTCAAAAGACAAAATTGTACCTGTCTCTACTGCTACCTCAAGCAGCTTGTTCCAGACACAACCCTCTGTGTCAAAAAATTATCCTTCCAGACTCGTTTGATCTCTCCCCTCGCTAGTTTAGACTCCCATACCTTTAGGAAAAGCTGTTGACTATCTAGCTGATACATGTCCTCATTATTTTGTAGACCTGTACATGATCACACCTAAGCCTCCAATGTTCCAGAGGAAAAAAATTCCAGTCTAGGCACTATGAAGCTGTACCCTTAGATCTCTTTTTTTAACTCTTCCCAATACCCTACCATTGAATTAGGGCAAGACTTACTCAATTAATCTATCCGAATGCATTACCTCGCACTTATCTAAATTAAACTTCATCTGCCACTCATCAACCCACTGGCTCAATTGATTAAGATCTCATTGAAATCCTAGATAACCATCTTCACTGTCCACTATGCCACTAATCTTGGTATCATCTGCAAACTTACTATCTATGCCTATTACATTCTTATCCAAATCATTAATATAAATGACAAACGACAGTGGACCCAGTACCAATCCCTGAGGCACATGCTGGGAACAGCCTCCAGTTTGAAAAACAGCCTTCTACAACCACTCTCTGTCTTCTGCAATCAAGCCAATTTTGTATCCATTTAGCTAGTTCACTCTGGATCCTGTGAGATTTAACCTTATGCCACAACCTACTCGTCAAAGGTCTGCTAAAGTCCATGAAGACAACATCAACTGCACTGCCCTCATTTATCTTCTTGGTTACTCCTTCAAAAAAAAACAAATCTGTGAAACTCTCAAAACCATGCTAACTGTCCCTAATCAATTCTTGCATCTCTAAATCCGTCTTTCAAAATACCTTGCAACAACTTACCCACTATAGATGTGAGGCTCACTAGCCTGTAGTTCCCAACTTTCCTCTGCAGCCCTTCTTAAACAAAAGCACAATATTTGTCACTCTCTTAATCTTCAGGTACCTCACCTGTGACTATTAAAGATTTAAATCTATCTGCCAACAGATCTGCAATTTCCTCCCTAGCCTCCCACGATGTCCTGGGATACATTTCTTCATATCTTGGGGATCTATCCATCTTGATGTGCTTTAAGACTTCCAGCACCACCACCTCTCATATATGTTTACACCTCAAGACATCACTATTTATTTTCCCAAGTTCCCTAACATCCATGCTTTTCTCAACAGCGAATACTGATGAGAAATATTCATTTAGCCACAGAATTTGGCAACCTGCTTTTACATACTACCAATCCATCAAGAAGTCCTTATGCAGGAAAAGGAGGCCAACAATAGGAGGAAGAGAGAGAAACTGCGAGGGAGGCATTAGAGGAACAGGCACCTGAGCTGGCAGGGGTGGATCATCACTGTGCTGATGGCAAGGATGGCATTTGAACAACAGGCTGCTGAGCTGGCAGATAGCTGTGCCAATAGCAAGGTCAGCTTCCCCCAAGCATCTAGTAAGGAAGCATATGTAATCCAGACAACAATGGGAAATCAAGGTGATTACTGTGTTTGAGCAAGCCTAGGCAGTTAATCATTCTTTCTCCTCTCCCTTCTAGGTGCCAGAAGGAAGAGGGTAAGGCCAGCCATTGAACCTGCAGTAAGCCTCAGCACCCCCCTCCCCACCCCACCACCATGGAGGAGCTGTGTAATAGCTGTATCTGTAGAGTTGTCACCACATCACCTGCACCTTTCACCAGCCAAGACACATATGGGTCAGATGTGTCAGTTAGCCTCAGGCTGACACTCAGGTGGTTACTCTACACACACCTAGACACAGCCAGTGGAGGTAGTGACAGCCAAGGTCACTGGCAGTCAGAGGATTACTGGAGAAAAGACCCCTGCTAATTCAGAGTCAGACAATGAGCGTTTGCAAGTGGCCGTGGAAAAGATGCTGAAGAATCAGAAAGATAGAGGGGAACATTAGACAAAGGTGTCCAAGGCCATTAACCTTGGATGGTATGAGAGATGGCAGTGCCCCCACATGCTTTCTGATGTTGTGGCTCTAATGTGTGAGCACATAGAGTGAATACCAGGGAAACCCAGTTGCTGCCGGGTATGCACTTGGATCTGCATTCTGTCATTTGTCGTTGGTAATGGGCATGTGAGAGGGGTATGAGACACTTTGACCTTCCTCCAGCAGTCCCTTTTCCTCAAGGAGTCAGAGACCCAAAAGGAGGAGGAATGTCTACCATCTTCAAAGATGCATTACAACAATTTACCAAGGCTCCTTTGACAGCACATTCCAAATCTACCACTTCTACCACCTCCATGAACAAGGGCAGCAGACACGTGGGAACACCAACACCTGCAAGTTACCCTCCACGTCACTCACCACCCTGATTTGGAAATATATCACCCTCCTCCATCGCTGGATCAAAATCCTATAACTCCCTTCCTGACAGTGCTGTGGATATACCTACACCTTATGGACTGCAGCGGTTAAAGAAGGCATCCTCTCAGCGACCTTCTCAAGAGCACTCAGGGAGATGCAATAACGTTAGCCTCGTCTATAATGTTGATGGCATGAATGAATAAATTTTGAAAGCATTTTTTTTAATACACTAAGTCCAAAAGCTAATTACACTTTGGCCGGAATTTTTCCAATCCGCCCACCACAGGAAATGTAGTGGGCAAGACACAGATAACACCAAAGTCCATTGACCTTGGGCGGGGATTTTCCGGCCTTGGAGCATTTGAACTTTATCAGGTAAGACAGTAAGGCATAAAGACTAAAACTTACTCCTCGGAAGTCTATTTGACTTGATACAACATTTATCTACTGAGAGTCAATGTTAAAGTATAAATTACTAATCGTGTTTCATTTATAGTAATCCAGAATATATTAGCAAGAAAGTGATTTGTTTCTGAACTTTATTAAGGCTTGGTTTGAGAATAGCAACTGCATCACTTTCTCATCTAGAAAAATACTTGATTATGCATTCATTTAATCTTAAATGGTAATTTTAGTTTGTTTCCCCTTTGTGTTTCAGACATTTTGATTTGACGTGGTGTATTGTGTTGAACTGTAGAGTTTTGTATTTAATGCTATGCATTAGCATCTCCTAGTGGTCAGGTTTGTTGCCACATTGTTCATTTTAGCTCTGCAAGGCTGGTTATATATGTGTTAATGTTGACATAAATATCCAAATCAAAAGATAGTAACTGTAGAGAACTGTAATTATAATCTTACCTTGAAAGTGGTTTTAATTTGCACAGCAGATATTTATCAGAATGATACCTGGACTGAAAGGATGAAATTACAAGGAGAAATTATACAAACTAGAGCTGTATTCCCTGGAATTTAGATAACAGGTGATTTGATCGAAGATTTGGAGATATTAAGGGATAGATAAAGAGAACCTATTTCCACCAACTGGAGAATCTAGGACTAGGGGCATTGTTTGAAATTATAGGCAGACCTTTTAGAAGTGAAATCAGATAAAGTTTCCTCACACAAAAGGTGATAGAGATTTGGCAGCAAGAAAGTGCAGTTGAAGATAAGTGAAGTGCAAAAAAAGTGAAATGCTCTCGAACAAGTTGGCAACCACCTCTCAAGCAAACAAAGAAAGAACAAAGAAAATTACAGCATAGGAACAGGCTCTTTAGCCCTCCAAGCCTGCACTGACCATGCTGCCCAACTGAATTAAAACCCCCCTACCATTCTGGGGATCATATCCCTCTATTCCTATTCATGTTTTTCTCAAGATACCCCTTAAAAGTCACTACCGTATCTGCTTCCACTACTCCCCTGGCAATGAGTTCCAGGCACCAACTACCTCCTGTGTAAAAAAAAAAAACCTGCTTCGTAGATTTCCTTTAAACCTTGCTCTTCGCACCTGCCCCCGAGTAATTGACTCTTCCACCCTGGTAAAAAAAAACTTCTGACTATCACTTTATCTACACTCCTCATAATCTTGTAGACTCTATCAGGCTGCCTCTCAACCTCCATCAAGAGAGGTTGAGAAAAAGCAATGCTGTGAGCAGTGGCCCATCACTTGGCCATTCGTTTAGTCAAAGCCTTCTCAGCCTGTCATTTTCACTGAAAACATTCTTCCTGCTGTGCTCTCACTTCGGTGTCCCTGGCAAGTTGCTGAATGTTCAGGAAAGAAATGCCCAAACTGGAAAATTGTCAATTTCACGTTCAAATTAATTTTTGGAAAGAATTATTGCACGTGGTAAGGCAGTTTGAGATAGCAGTTAAAAAAGCATTCATAATGCGGGGCTTTATAAACAGGGGTGCAGAGTACTGTTAGGAAACCCAGAAATATTTACCTAAATTGGGAACTACAGCTCATAGCAGGTATTAGGACTTCTGCGTGTACATTTGTTGGAGAATTGCCACTCGTGTAGAGTTTGTTTCTTTTACATCTTTGGACTGGCAATCTTGCACACATGCACAGAAGATAAAGAAGTAAAGTGAAACAATGTGAAATTGCAAGTCAAGTGCCTAAAGCAGAGTACCATTTTACAGTGTGTGTTCCAGGGAGGAGGAGAGCAAGGAGAAGATTCCAAAACAAGAAAGTCTCAAACAAAGGAGTGGGACTGAAAGAGTTCCCAGAAAATAGTTCTAGATAAGGGAAAAAGACAGAGATCAAAAATAGATCCTGTTAGGTAAAAGTTAAGAGAAAAGAGCAAAGAAAAGAGTACACTCGAAGCAAAAGGGCCAGAGAGAATCCTTGAAGATCCAAAAGGACTGCCAAAGATTAGTGTTTGTGTGCTGCAAGCCACAAGGGCAAAGGTATCTTTTTAGAACATTGGTGCTATGTCTGACTAAAGATTGGAAAACGGCTAATGTTAAGCCGCTGTTTAAAAAAGGTAGCAGACAGAAGGCAGGGAATTATAGGCCGGTTAGTTTCATGTCTGTAGTTGGAAAATGCTCGAATCTGTCGTCAAAGCAGAAATAACAAGGCACCTGGATATGAACTGTTTGATCAAAGCAGACACAGCACGGATTCATTAAGGGGAAGTTGTGCTTGACAAATTTATTGGAGTTCTATGAGGAAGTGACTAGTGTGGTAGATAGAAGGGAATCGGTGGATGTGGTGTTCTTGGATTTCCAAAAGGTATTTAATAAGGTGCCTCACAAAAGATTGCTGCAGAAGGTTAGGGTGCAGGGAGTTGGGGTAGGGTGTTAGACTGAATAGAGGATTGGTTGTCTAATAGGAAGCAGAGGGTAGGTATTAATGGGTGCTATTCTGGCAGCTGTTGACTAATGGAGTGCCGCAGGGATCAGTGTGGAATCTCAACTATTTAACATTTACATAGATCGTCTGGAGGAAGGGGCTGAGTGCAGGGAGACAAAATTTGCTGATGAAACAAAGATGAGTGGAAAAACAAATTGCGTGGAGGGTGTGGAAAGCCTGCAGAGGGATCTGGATAGGTTGAGTGAGAGGGCGAGGACCTGGCAGATGGAGTATAATGTTAGCAAGTATGAGGTTATCCACTTTGGTAGGAATAAAGGTAGGAAGGATTACTATTTAAATGGTGAAAAGCTGCAGCATGCAACAGTGAAGAGGCACCTGGGGGGCCTTGTACACGAATCGCAAAAACATAGTCTGCAGGTGCAGCAAGTGATTAAGAAGGTGAATGCAATGTTGGCCTTTATAGCGAGGGGGATAGAACATAAAAGTAGGGAGGTACTTTTGCAGCTATATAGGGTACTGGTGAGGCCGCAGTTGGAGTACTGTGTGCAGTTTTGGTTGCCGCATTCGAGGAAGGACATATTAACCTTGGAGAGGGTGCAGAGAAGGTTCACTAGGCTGATATTGAGAAGAGAGCGTTGGATTATAAGAGACTAAATAGGCTAGGTTTGTACTTGTTGGAGTTTAGAAGGCTGAGAGGAGATCTTATAGAGATGTATAAGATAATAAAGGGGATGGATAGGGTAGAGGTTGAGAGACTCTTCCCGCTTAACAAAGATAGCAGGACTAGAGGGCACAGCCTCAAGATTAGGGGGGGGTGCAGTTCAGATCAGAGTCGAGGAGGAATTTCTTCATGCAAAAGGTGGTGAATCTTTGGAATTCTCTGCCTGTTGAAGTGGTGGAGGCTTCCTTGCTGAATATATTTAAGTCAAGAATGGATAGGTTTTTGATTGACAAGGGAATTAAGGATTACAGAGAGAAAGCGGGAAAGTAGTACTGAACCATTGCAGATCAGCCATGATCTTATTGAATGGCAGGGCAGGCTCGAGGGGCTGGATGGCCTACTCTTGCTCCTATTTCTAACGCTCTTATGTTCTTAGATCTGAAGGTGTGTTTGGAAAGTGAAGCTTGAGTGTACGTGAAATCCAGAAGAAAGAAATCTCATAAGGCAAGATTGAAACTCTGAGTGGGAGTGACATTTGGAGAGAATTCTAAGGCAAGATCTTCAAATGTGGAGATTACAAATCCTTGTGAGAAAGAGAGAGTTTTGATGAGAGCTGTTGGCTCATGGTGTGACAAGATCGGGGTGAATTATTGAGAAATCCATAGAATCTGCTTTGGTCATGTCTGTCAGTTATTGAGGAGTGTGGTGTGTCTGACCACAGTTTGCTAGTTGGCTCACCCTAAATATTACAGCATGTAATACAGCATAGTAAATTACCTTACCTTTCTGAATTTTTATGCATATGTAAAATATAAGTGGAGTGAAGGAATACTTAATATTTGAAACATTTACTTGAATTTGCATTAAGATCTTTCCAACTTTTTTCTCTGGTATAATATAGTTCATTTTTTCTGATATAAAAAATATTATATTTTTTGTTAAAAGTTCATCAGCAAACTTCTGTGAATTTGTTTGGTAACTTTTCTCCATAGTTTCTAAAAAAGAATAGGATTTATCAAGCCATGTTTCATTCTGGAATCTGATTTATCTAGTATTATCAGCTGGGATTGTAACAGTACAAAAGCAGGACCTGTATTAAATCCTGTTTGAACCTCAACTGGAATACTGTGTTCGGGAACCACATTTTAGGAAGAATGTGAAAACATTAAAGAGAGTGCAGAAAAAATGAGAATACTTCCAGGGCTGATTAACTTCATTATGTGTTTAATTGTTCTCCTTGAAAAAGAAAAGATTGAGATTTGCTGGAGGTGTTCAAAATCATGAAGCTGCTGTTTTTAGTCGTTGGAATTGCAGATTGAATAATTGAACATATTCAAGATTGATTTGGATTTTTGATTGAGAAAGGAGTCAAGAGTTTTGAGTGCAACAACCAGCTCAACCCTAAACCTTGGTGGGGGGGTGGGGGGGCAGGGCTGAGAACCGGGGGCGGGGTTGAGAGCGGGAGGAGGGCGGGGCGCGTGCAGGGGCGAGGGGGCGGGTCGGGGTGGGGGGGGGGGTTGGGGGGGGGGAGGGGGAGGGCCGGTCGCGGGATGGGGGGGGAGGGGGAGGGGGGGGGAGGGGGAGGGCCGGTCGCGGTGGGGGGGCGGGGGAGGGGGGGAGGGGAGGGGGGCCGAGGGGCAGGGGGCGGGGCCGGGCTGAACCGGGCCTATTTCTTCCCCAGCCGGGGGAGAGCCTCGGGTAGGGCTGTAGGCCGGTGGCTGGGGCGATGCTGAAGAAGCTGGTGTGGGGCTGGAATCGCTACAGGTACCGGCTGGTGCCCTGGATCGCTCTGAACTTATGGAAAAACCAAAGGTAAAAACATCGAATCAGTCAATAAATAACCAATACTGTACGTCCACCTCCCCCTGCACACTCAATAAACTGTGAGATTAACACAATAACTTAAATAGAATAACAATACTGAACAATGTAATAGAGCAACACAAACTATTTGAAATAAATTTATTCAGTAATAAATACAACATTCTAAAGAGATATTAAGTGAAATAAAATATCAAACCATTAGGTGGCACAGTGGTTAGCACTGCCTCACAGTGCCAGGGAACCAGATTCAATTTTAATCTCAGGTCATTGTCAGTGTGGAGTTTGCACATTCTCCCTATATCTGCATGGGTTTCCTTTAGAAGCACTTGAGCTATTTCTAGTTCGAAATAGCTCAAGTAGCACTATTTTCAACCTGCAGGTAGTTAGTCCTGAATCTCTCAATTGTTATGGCACTGAAGAAGGCCATTTGGCCCATCAGTCTGCATTGGCTCTCCAAATGCATGGTTTAATACCATTTTCCTGCCTTTTCCCCATATCCCTGCACACTGTTTCTATTCAAGTAATCACCTATGCCTTCTTGAATACCTTGATTGACTCTGTCTCCACCACACCTCTAGGCAGTGCACTCCAGACCCAAACCACTGTGTGAAAAAGGATTTTCCTCACATCACATTGCAATTTGTGCCTGTAACTCCCTGTCTTATTTATTCTACACTGTATATTCAATATTTGCACAGTAATCTTGATTTAGATGTGAATAGTTTCTCCCTTACTCAACTTCACCTATTAACTTAATATTCTCTATATTTGTGCTTCCTGTCTCTCCCAGTGTTCTCAGCCTTTTGGCTAAGATCAAAGGTCAAATCAACCCAAGATGAGGTTCAGTGCCATATCTCGTCAGCTTGGACTTTGTATGTGTCTCTTCAGGGGACACCTGAATTGGAGTTAATTTTTGGAGCAACCAAGGAGATAGATTTGGGTTCGCTGGTCTACTCTGCGCATTGGCTTTGTAGCTTTAAGAATGGAAAAACATTTTTTTAAAATATTTCGTACTTGCTGATATTCCTCTCTAATATTTCTTCTTGATTCCCACACCTTTGTCAAGTTGGTTTAAAGTCCTTCTGACGATACGAGCAAAACACCTCAAGGAACTCAGTCCTGGCTCTGTTCAGATGTGACCCATCTCGCTTGTACAAGTGCCATGTTCCCCAAGGCCAAATTTTGATTATTCCCTCTGAGAAGCACAGTGATTTTTTTTTAAAAGATACTTTTTTCATGAGGTGTGGGCATCACTGGCTAGACTAACACTTATTGCCTATCCCTAATTGCCCTAGAGAAGATGATGGTGATCTAGTTTCCTGAACTATTGCAGTTCATGTGGTGTAGGACATCTACAGTGCTGTTAGGGAGGGAATTCCAGGGCATCCTCGTAACTAATCCTTTTTATTGATTATTACAGGACAGTCCGATTTGTTGCAGAAGATTCTTTGGACAAAGTTATTTCTGATCAAGTGGTTGAGACATCACTACTGAAGCTATTTCGTACTTTGTTCTTGAGTGATTTGAGTAATCAAGCTGAGTTTCTTAAACTGCTGCCAAAAAATAGCCAATCAAAATACCATGATATGTTAACTCATTTTCAGTCAAAGAAAGAAACAAAAGGAAGTGGACTGGAACTGAACCCTGCTGAGGCAATGTTTGAAACACTTGGATTCATTATCCATCGGGCAATTAGTTCGCTTTCCTTTGCAGGAAGAGGAGTATTTGTTACAACAGGAAAAGTGCCTAAAGGAGCAGTTGTTTGCATGTACCCCGGTACTGAAGTCATTTTTTTTTAAACAACTTTTAGATCCTGTAATTTTTTGATAGCATTTTATATGCAGCATGTTAAGTTACTGTTTGTGGTGATGTGACTGCTGCTTTATTCTGTAAATTGCAGATTCACTGATTGGCTGAGGTTATTTATGAAGGCTTGCCTTCCCAAACTTGTCCCTCCCCTGAGATACAGTGATCCTGAGATCAAATCACCACCAGCCAGCTCTCCCCAACAGCCTATGGTATTCTGGGACTATGATGTCTTTATCTTTTACCTATTTTGTAGATTAGTATTGGGCTACCTAAGGTACTGTCTGCTGAAACCATTTGCACTAGTTGCTGTGAGTATAATATTTCATTGCTTAAACCCCCCATATCTGCTCTTCTCTCCTGCATCTGCTTCTTTGCATCTCCGTTGAATCTTTCAAATCTCACCCATTCTGAATCTCTTTTTCCCATACTGCCCTCTTGGCAGTTCTCCTTCTGCAACACTACCCCCCTGCCCCCAACCCCCCGCCATCCTTCGTCCTTTAATCTTACTGCTGTAATTTCCTCTCATTCACCATTGTCACTTCCCACTTCCTGATTTCCCCCTCTCAGCTTCCCCTCACTCCCTTGTTTACTGCCTCCTCACTTCTCTTCTCCCTGAACGGGAAGGGTAGGATTAGGAACTCAAAGTGGGGGAGGGGAGAAATGACCTCCAGCAATATGACTTTCAATTGGGAGGGAGATGAGGTTAACAGAATTTTCAAGATGGTCATTTGGTGGGGGAGAATTACTAAATCTTGCAACTGATGGTAGTGGGAAGGAGGGCATTCAATCATCTGAAAGTCTAACAGCTTTGGCAGGTGGGGCTGGGGAGAAGGAGAAGGAGAAGGAGAGGGAGAGGGGGGATTGCATTTCTTTGTTAAGGGAGGATTGCAACCCAAGAACATCCTGATAGATGCAGAGCTGAAAAAAACTTTTGGAGCGTGGTACAGTGTCAAGAGGAGAAGAGTGAGGGTGTTGGCAGAGGGATGTCAGATACTACACTGCTTTGAGTGGGTGGCATTGGTGAATGCTGACAGTGGGGTCATGGCTGGTGGAACAGGTTTGAGGGAGGGGAATTGAGCTGAAATCTGAGTCCTAATTGGTGTGGAACCATATGCAGACTGATCTGTGCATGTCAGAACTTCAGAAGTATGGAGTGGAATGAATGATTGGGTATTGGGAGTGATATTTCTGATTAAGAGTGAAGTTATGGGTATCTGACCAGGAGCCCAAGGCAGGCAGTGACTAACTCTTCACTTCACAAGTTATTCTGCAGTGCCACCAAGTGGAATTCCAGTGGAACTGTGTACAAATGGACTGAGATTGCAACTATTGCTACTTAACAGATTTTACATCTACTACATAAACATTGACACTTTAAACATGGGGTTCCTATTGACAAAACCAAACAGGAGTTCTCATTATATTTTGAAACCGTCTGTTGCAACTCACCTAGTATTTACTGTGGGTATTCATATGTATTCCCACCCTATCCTCCTTTTAAGACGCTCCATAAAACATATTTCTTTGACCAAACCTTTAATTATCCATTCATATATTTTGACATATGACTCGGTGCCATTTTAATAACATTTGCGTACACTGCTGTATAGAAACATAGGAGCAGGAGGAGGCCTTCTGGCCCTTTGAGCCAACTGCGTCATTCATTCCGACCATGGCTGATCATCCAACTCAATAGCAATGGTATGCGAGTTTTATATCCAAACCCAATTTGCATTTCTAACTTAAGCATGTGTGTGTGTACGTTTGTGCGTGTGTGTGTAAATAATGTAGAAAACACTGTATTGAAAAAAGCAGGTTTTAATTCTCTCTGCTGAGGCAAGAATTTTTTTCAGATTGGGACTACATTATTCCCCCTAAATTAGCAATTTGTGGCTTCAAAATGAATTCAGTCAATCAAATAAATAACTCCTCCCTATTTCCCTTTGATTACAAGTACTTGTAAATTATGTGTAAATGTACAGATCATAAGAAATAGGAGCAGGAGTAGGCCATCTAGTACTTTGAACCTGCTCTGCCATTCAAGAAGATCATGGTTGACCTGAAGTGAATGAGTTCTACTTTCCCGCTTTCTCCCCATAACTCCTTAATTCCCTTATCTATCAGAAATCAATCCAACCAGGACTTAAATATATTCAACGAGGTAGCTTCCACCACTTCAATGGGCAGAGAATTCCACAGATCATTGAAGCCAAACTAAGTTCTTGGCTAAATTTGAAAAGCTAGAATTTCACTTTATAATAAACCATCCCTTGTTTTAAGATGGTTTAAGTATGCATGTATCGATAAAATCTAGGAAGCAAATCATTAACCATATTTAACAGATGCCCTATTTTCATGAATAACAGGTACTATCTATCAGCAATATGAGCCAATCCTTTTCCAGTCAATTTGCAATCCTTTCATTTTTCGATGTATAGATGGTGTGTTGATTGATGGAAATGATAAAGGAATTTCTAAAGTTATTTATAGGTAAGTTTTATTTGCTTTATAATTCCAGATGTGAGCACAGTCCCCACACTTTTAATTTTGTAAAAGTAGTTTGTAGAAGGATTCAATGACTCACTCCTCCCTATTTCTGCATCCTCTTTACAACCCTCCAAGATCTCTGATCGCTTCCAATTCTGAGCTCTCGCGAAACCATTATCCCCATCACTCCAGCTGGTCTTCAGCTGCTTGGGCCCTAAGCTCCAGAATTCTCTCCCTAAACTTCTCTTTCTCTCTCTCTCTCCTAAAACCTCTTTCACCATGTTTATGATTACCTGACCCAGTATTTTCTGGTTTGGATAACATTTTAGTGGAATTCTTTTTATTATGTTAAAGATGTGTAGGAATGCAGATTTTTATTTCTGCTATAATGGCAACCAAGTGAATGGCAGTAAGTGTGCTCTTTGTACAACTTACTTCCAATAAAAAGATTCCAGGATTTCACGGAACTCCTGGTCAGTATATAAATCTTTTAGTAAATGCTTCAAATCAAAAATTCAGTCTAAATGAGAAACAAGAACAGAAAATGCTGGAAAAAAATCAGTAGGTCTGGCAGCCCCTGTGGAGAGAGAAATAGAGTTAACGTTTCAGATCCATATGACTGACTGAAGGTGGAATACAGTATCTGATCAAAAGTGCATAAAACTTGTTTACAGTGACTTGTCCTCCAATTTTGCCTTCTGTTCCCTGGTTTCTCATGTGTCCTGCCCTTGGTGTACCTGGGACTGAGGATCTTGGATGGGGTGAAATGCAGGTTCACATTCAAATCACAGTGTGGCAAAATTCTTGATACTTTGCAATATTGGACCACTTTTTTTAAACCCTTATTTAATGGGACATGACAGATCTTTAATTATGGGGAACTTTCAGAAAAATGTAGTTTCCTGATCAGATGTTACCTATTTACAGTTTTATCATAATAAATAAGTTTGCATGGATGTTTCTCTAACTACTTTCAGATCATGCAATGGGCGGGACAGGCTCGGTCCTTATAAAACAAGCGATGCCACTTGGCTTTCAGAAACCCCAGTCAATCCATTAGCTGTGGGCCAATATGTCAACAACTGTTCCAATGGTAAGATACATTCTTTTTGCATATTTATAAAACCCGTTATTACAAATAAGAACCATGTAATTAATAAATGTGTAAGTCATCAGAAAAAAACAGATTCTAGGAGGCAGAATTAACAATTGAAAAAGGTGTGAGAGTTTTGTATTCAGAGGAATTGGTGAAAGCAAGAAAATCAATTGATAAAGTCAACTGGGAATACACGCTAATGCATATCTAGACTTTAATCTCGCATACTTTCCTTGTGCTCAGCAGCAGAATACTTTAATATAAGCGAACTCATGCTTCCTATGACCAGGGTCTGACTTTACTCATTCAATTCATGTATAACAAGCCCAAACAGGAAGACTTCTTCACTCTTTTCAGCTTTGCCTATATGTCCCATGATCTCCTTGACTTCAGAGGGCAGTAGAACAAGTATATGGTTTAGGCTATGGAGTACAATACCAATCAGATTTATTGACAATATATAAGCACATGAGCAACCCACTTCATACAGCGCTAAGTGCTGCCTATAATTTAAAATTATAAAAGTTCCATTGAGATAGGAAAGCAATGGATAAATCCCCCCAGTCCGTTGTACCTGTTAGGCAGAGGGAGATTGATTTCTCACCTGTGTTCCTACACAAATCTATATCAGCTTGGCGTGGTTAGTTCTTTATTTGAATTTGGTCTTAATGCATTTATATCTTAACAAGAAAGGAGCAGATTTGATGGGTGTAATACCTCTGGGCTTTTGTTACAGTTCATGAATGATGACCATTTGAGAAATGGGACACCTAAATGACTAATTAAAAATGGAATCATGGTTACCATAATAGCACAATAACAACACGCAACATGAAAGAAATTGAGTGTAGAAAAAGAAAGCCTTGCATTTCTATAGCACTGCGTATAGCATCAAGCTGTTTGAAAGTATTTTATAGCTAATGACATACCTTTTTGACATGTAGTCAGTGTTATAATTTTGGAAACGCAGCAAGTTCCTATAATGACAGTGACAAGATAATCTATTTTAGTGATGTAGAGGAATATTGACCAGGATATTATGAACATACAAATTATGTTTGTTCATAATATCCTGAACAAAGATCCTACAAGCCTGCTCCACCATTAAATTAAATCAGGGCTGATCGGATTGCGTCTTCAACCCCACATTCCTGCCTAATAATTTTTCACCGTTACCTATCCCAAAAAACTTCTCACCTTTTACCTATTCTCAATAATCTTTCACTTTTTACCTACTCTCAATAACCTTTCACTAAGAGTTAATCAAGAATCTATCTATCTATTTCTGCCTTAGCAATAATGCCATGCCAGAACCTAGAGTGGGAGGGGAGGAATCTAGTTGTTGTGGTTCATGTGGGGGCCAGTGATATAGGCAAAATAGGAACTAAGGATCTGCAGAGGGAGTACGAAAATCTGGGTGCCAAATTATAGAACCGACAAGATGGTTATCTCAGGTTTGCTACCTGAACCACACACAGATTGGCATAGGGTATGTAGGATTAAGGAAGTGAATCTGTGGCTCAAGATTGGTGTGGGAGGAATGGGTTTGGGTTTATGGGGCATTGGCACCAGTATTGAGGCAGATGGGACCTGTTCAGATGGGATGGTCTATGTCTGAATCGTTCAGGGACCAGAGTCCTGGCGAATCGCATAACTAGGACTGTAGAAAGGGCTTTAAACTAATTTGGGGAGGTTAGTTTAAACCTAAACTGCGTATAGCATCAAGCTGTTTGAAAGTATTTTACAGCTAATGACATACCTTTTTGACATATAGTCAGTGTTATAATTTTGGAAACGCAGCAAAAATTGAGGGAGGGTGCAGGGGTAGGGGAAATTACAAATTCTGGATTAAAGGAAAAGGTACACGTGCAGGTGAATGTTGAAGATATTCTGCCTATTAGAGGAGTAGGGGGCATGAGAGAGACTAGTTGCATTTCAGCAAATAAGGTCCAGGCAAAGGCAGGTATAAAGGTACCTTAGCTGAATGCACAAAGCATTCACAACAAAGTGAATGAGCTGATGGTGCAAATTGGCACAAATAGATTTGATCTAGTGGCCATTACGGAAACGTGGTTGCAGAGGGACAGGGACTGGGAACTGAATGTCCAGGGGTATCAAGTGTTTAGGAAGGAAAAAGGGGGTGGGGTGGCTCTGTTGATTAAGGATAGTATCAGGGAGTAGTAAGAGAGGATATAGGCCCCAAAGAGCAAAATTTGGAATTGATGTGGGTGGAGATAAAGAATAGTAAGGGGAGGAAGATGCTGGTGGGTGTGGTCTATAGGCCCCCAAATAACAACTTTGAGGTGGGGCGGGCTATAAACAAACATAGAACATTACAGCACAGAACAGGCCCTTCGGCCTTCGATGTTGCGCCGACCAATTAAGAAAAAGCAATGACCCTCTAACCTAAACCATTCCCTTTTCATCCATAAACTTATCTACTAACCTTTTAAATGCCCCCAAACTTGGCACATCTACAACTGCAGCAGGCAGGGCATTCCATATCCTTACCACCCTCTGGGTAAAGAACCTACCTCTGACATCTATCCTATAACTACTACCCCTTAATTTAAAGCTATGTCCCCTCGTGCTAGCTTTCTCCATCCTAGGAAAAAGGCTATCACTGTCCACCCTATCTAAACCTCTAATCATCTTATATGTTTCAATAAGGTCCCCTCTTAGCCGCCTCCTTTCTAACGAAAACAACCTCAAATCCCTCAGCCTCTCTTCATAAGACCTGCCCTCCATACCAGGCAACATCCTGGTAAACCTCCTCTGTACCCTCTCCAATGCCTCCACATCTTTCTTATAATGTGGGGACCAGAACTGCACACAATACTCCAAGTGCGGCCGCACTAGAGTTTTGTACAGTTGCAACATGACGTTGCGGCTCCGAAATTCAATCCCCCTACCAATAAAAGCTAAGACTCCGTATGCCTTCTTAACAACCTTATCGACTTGACTGCCTACTTTCAGGGATCTATGCACACATACACCAAGATCCCTCTGTTCATCAACACTATTAAGAGTCCTACCATTAGCCCTATACTCTACACATTTATTATTCCTGCCAAAGTGCATTACCTCACACTTTTCCACATTAAACTCCATTTGCCACCTCTCGGCCCAGCTCTGCAACTTGTCCAAGTCTCTCTGCAAACTATAACATCCCTCTTCACTATCTACCACTCCTCCGACTTTGGTGTCATCCGCAAATTTACTAATCCATCCTTCAATACCCTCATCCAGATCATTTATAAAAATTACAAACAGCAGGGGCCCCAAAACAGATCCCTGAGGTACACCACTTGTAACCGAACTCCACGATGAATAATTTCCATCAACCACCACCCTCTGTCTTCTATCAGCTAGCCAATTCCTAATCCAATTAGCTAAATCACCCTCAATCCCATACATCTGCATTTTCTGCAGAAGCCTTCCATGGGGCACCTTATCGAACGCCTTACTAAAGTCCATATATACCACATCAACTGCCTTACCCCCATCCACCTCTTTGGTCACTTTTTCAAAAACTCAATAAGGTTAGTAAGGCACGACCTACCCTTCACAAAACCATGCTGACTATCCCCAATCAATTCATTTCTCTCTAAATAACTATAAATCCTATCCCTAATAATTCTCTCCAATACTTTGCCCACAACAGAAGTAAGACTCACCGGCCTATAATTCCCCGGAAAGTCTCTCTTCCCCTTCTTGAACAGTGGGACCACATTCGCTATCCTCCAGTCTTCCGGCACTATACCCGTAACCAACGACGACCTGAAGATCAGAGCCAGAGGCTCTGCAATCGCCTCTCTCGCCTCCCAGAGAATCCTAGGGTAAATCCCGTCCGGCCCAGGGGACTTATCTAACTTCAAACCCTCAAGAATATCTAGCACATCCTCCTTATCTACTTCAATACTTTCCAATTTACAACCCTGTATCCCAGTGTTCTCCACAACTACATTTACATCTCCCTGCGTGAATACCGAAGAGAAATATTTGTTCAGTGCCTCTCCAATCTCTTCAGGCTCCATGCACAACTTCCCACTGCTGTCTCTGACTGGTCCTAATCTTGACCTAATAACAAATAAGGGATGCGTGCAAAAACGGAAAGGTGTTAGTAATGGGAGATTTCAATCTGCATATTGGCTGGGCGACACAAGTCGGATAGAGTGGGCTGGAGGAAGAGTTCTTGGAATGCTGTTGGGATAGGTTCCTTGAACAGTATATTACAGAACCGACAAAAGAGCAAGTTATTTTGGATCTAGTACTATGTAATGAGGCAGGTAAAATTAGGATATTCATGTGAGGGTCCCTCTAGAGATGGGTGATCATAGTATGGTAGAATTTATGATGCAGATGGAGGATGAGAAAGTAGTGTCCCAGACCTGTATACGATGTTTGAACAGAGGGGAATATGATAGGATGAGAGAGGAATTGGCGACTGTGGATTGGAGGAGTACATTTGTTGATAGGACGGCTGAGGAACAGTGAAGGATTTTTAAAGAGATCTTTTTCAGTACTCAGCAGAAATGTATTCCGATGGTAAAGAAGGACTGTAGGAGAAGGGAAAATCAGCCATGGTTCTCCAAGGGGAATTAAGGAGAGTATTAAATCAAAAGCTGAGGCGTTCAGAGCAGCTAAAAATAGTGGGCGATCAGAGGATTGGGAAAGTTTTAAACAACAGCAAAGAATGACTAAGAAGGTGATTAAAAAAGGAAAGATAGAATATGAGGCTAATCTAGCTCGAAATATCAAAAACGACAGTAAAAGTTTTTATAAATATATAAAAAATAGGAGGATGGCCAGAGTTAATGTTGGACTCTTGGAGGATGAGAGTGGGGATTTAGTGGTGGACGATAAGGATATTGCAGAGACTTTGAGTAAGTTTTTTGTGTCGGTCTTTACAGAGGAGGATCTAAATAGCTTGCCCAAAATTAAGGATAGAGGGTTGGTCGGAGATGAGGTCCTTGATGAGATTACAGTCACTATCAAGTCACTTGATAGGCTAGCGAAGCTGAAGGTAGACAAGTCCCTGGGACCGGATGGAATGCATCCCAGGGTTCTCAACGAAATGGCAGAGGTGATAGTGGATGCCCTAGTAATTATCTTTCAGAATTCACAGTACTCCAGGAAAGTGCTAGAAGATTGGAAAACAGTTAATGTTACGTTACTGTTTAAAAAAGATAGCAGACAGAAGGCAGGGAATTATAGGCCGGTTAGTTTAACGTCTGTAGTTGGAAAAATACTTGAATCTGTCATCAAAGCAGAAATAATGAAGCACGTGGATACGAACTGTTTGATCAAAGCAGACGCAGCACGGATTCGTTAAGGGGAAGTCGTGCTTGATGAATTTATTGGAGTTCTATGAGGAAATGACTAGTGCAGTAGATAAAGGGGAACTGATGGATGTGGTGTTTTTGGATATATGAGGTGCCTCACGAAAGATTGCTGCAGAAGGTTAGGGTGCAGGGAGTTGGGGGTAAGGTATTAGACTAGATAGAGGATTGGCTGTCCAATAGGAAGCAGAGAGTAGGTATTAATGGGTGCTATTCTGATTGGCAGCTGGTGACTAGTGGAGTGCCCCAAGGTTCAGTGCAAGGGCCTCAACTATTTACCATTTACACAGGTGATCTGGAGGAAGGGGCTGAGTGCAGGGTGACGAAATTTGCTAATGACCCGAAGTTGAATGGAAAAGCAAATTGCGTGGAGGGTGTGTGGAAAGCCTGCAGAGGGATCTGGATAGGTTGAGTGAGTGGGCGAGGACCTAGCAGATGGAGGATAATGTTAGCAAGTTTAGGGTTATCCACTTTGGTAGGAATAACAATAGGAAGGATTACTATTTAAATGGTGAAAAGCTTCAGCACGCGACTGTGCAGAGGGACCTGGGGGTCCTTGTGCATGAATCGCAAAAACACAGTCTGCAGGCGCAGCAGGTGATTAAAAAGGCGAATGCAATGTTGGCCTTTATAGCGAGGGGGAATAGAATATAAAAGTAGGGAGGTTCTGTTGCAGCTGTATAGGGTACTGGTGAGGTCGCAGCTGGAGTACTGTGTGCAGTTTTGGTCGCTGCATTTGAGGAAGGATATATTGGCCTTGGAGGGGGTGCAGAGAAGGTTCGCTAGGCTGATACCAGAGATGAGGGCATTGGATTATAAGGAAAGATTAAATAGGCTAGGTTTGTACACGTTGGAGTTTAGAAGGCTGAGAGGGGATCTTATAGATACATATAAGATATTGAAGGGGATGGATAGGGTAGAGGTTGAGAGACTCTTCCCGCTTAACAAAGATAGCAGGACTACAGGAAACAGCCTCAAGATTAGCTGGGGGGAGGAGGGGGTGCAGTTCACATCAGAGTTGAGGAGGAATTTCTTCACGCAAACGGTGGTGAATCTTTGGAATTCTCTGTCTGTTGAAGTGATGGAGACTTCCTTGCTGAATATATTTAAGTCAAGAGTGGATAGGTTTTTGATTGACAAGGGAATTAAGGATTACAGGGAGAAAGTGGGAAAGTGGTACTGAACCACTGCAGATCAGCCATGATCTTATTGAATGGCAGGGCAGGCTCGAGGGGCTGGATGGCCTCCTCCTACTCCTATTTCTTATGTTCTTATACAATCAATGAAGTGCCATGAAAAGCCTTGCTAACAATTGAGGATTAAGCCAGAATTTGAAAACTAGCAGCAATTAGGAACTTCAAGTACTGCAATAAGCATTGAGAAAATTAAAGAGAAAAGTCTGTAGATTTCAATAGTGCCTTTAAATAAAAACCAGTTCTGCATTTTGAGTTTCTGTAATATTTTCTGATTTTGTTTCAGATTCTAGCATCTGCAGTATTTTGCCTTTATAATCTTGTATATTGTTTTGTTTCAGAAAAAGCAGCTAATGTATGTTATCAGGAGTTTGACGTTCCTGCAACATTTCCTGTAGAACTCCGTCAGTATATTCCGAATGTTAACTATGGTCACGATATAGAAAGGTTGGTTCCATTGCCATCAAAAAGTAGCATCAAAACATATTGCATGGAAAGCTTTACAGATATATATCGATCCAAAACCACCTTCAGTTGAGAGATTTAGACAATGACTGCATATTTGATTTGATTTATTACTTTCACATGTATTAACATAGTGAAATGCATTGTTCCTTGTGTGCTATACAAATAAAGCATACCATTCATAGAGAAGGAAAGGAGAGAGTGCAGAATGTAGTGTTACAGTCTATGGTGTAGAGAAAGATCAACTTAATGCAAGATAGGTCCATTCAAAAGTCTGATGGCAGCAAGGAAAAAGCTTTTCTTGAGTCAGTTGGTACATGACCTCAAACTTTTGTATCTTTTTATGACAAAAGAAAATGGGAGAGAGAATGTGTCTGGAGCGCATGGGGATCCTTAATTATAAAGCTGGCTGCTTTTCTGAGGATTGTGTTAGCTCCTTTAACAATTGAATCCTCAAGTTTCAAATCGGTTTGATAGCCTAAGTTGCTGGATATTCCTGTTCTAATTTTTCTTTCCTACTTTCCCCCATCCTCAGATGGTCACACATTTTCCACCTCCTACCTCTGCATTTCTCACTGACATGACTAACCTCTCAACCCTCACTCCATTAATTTCACTGATATGCTGAAAGATGAAATTGTCTCCATCTCCAAATCTGCGTTTTTGAGCTTGCAGCAGTGTATGTGGTGACACTTCCACAGATCAAGTTAATACCTGGTACTTGCAAATCCCATATTTTTGTAGGATTGAAACATCTCTGTCCTTTCTTATTCCTTAAGATATATCAGCGTGTTTACTTCTCCCTCTCCACCAATTACTATCTTCACTTTAGTTCTTGTCCTGCAAGGCCATACCCTTGTCTTATTCGTCTGCTCAAGCTGTAGCTTGAATATAATATTGGCACAGTCTGGTTTTAATTGGCCAGTAGCACAATATCTAATTACAGAGGGACAATTGCAGTTGCAGATCTGAAACCTAACTTTCAATTTCAGTCCAACAAAAAACACAAGTACTGTAATAATTATATTCAGCTCATCTCCGATTCACCATAGAATTTCCAATTGTAAAAAGCCTCGTTGTTGTCTCATTTTACTCAACTAGTAGCTCACTCTAAACTGTGGTCTCAAAAAGTTGATAGTTCACAGAAAGCCAGAGGAAATTTTAGAATTAAATAAACAAATCACAAATTCCCTTTCTTTCAGTTCCTTCACAAATTGTGGACAAATTTTTTATACCGTTTCAATACACCTGTTACAGTCCCTATAATATGGGGAATGCACCAGTAGCAATTATTTTATAGGTATATCTAAGCCAAACCTGTCTGCAAACTGGACAAGAATTGAAAATAAACACATCAGAATATTATATATTGCAACATTGATAAAAGGAAGAAAACACAGCAAAAAGGATGTTTTAACCAGAAAAGAATACAGCCAGAATCAGTGTGTTTGGAATTCTGATATAAGCTATTAAACTAATTACCCTCTCAGCAGTAGTAGGAGTACTGCTAGAACAGCAAATGATATTGGTGAGAACTTAGAAATGTTATGGATGCAGGTTTGTAAAAGGCAGGTCATGCTTGACTCAATCAAATTCTTCGAGGAAATTCCTGACTGGATGAACTAAGGGAATGAATTGGGTGTGGCATTTTTAGACTTTCATATAAGCTTTGAAGATATTTTTCGCAAACATTAGTGGTGTTCTATTAAAGCTAAAGAAGTGGCATGATAGAAGAAACTGGGGCAAATGAATATCAAGTTGGAGCTACTAATATAGCCCAGGGTTATATATTGAGACTTCTGTTATTTCCTATATACATAAATGATTAAGACCTGGGAACATAGAGAATCATATCAAAATTTGTTCATGGTACCAAATAAAAGGACTTTGTGAGGAAAACTACAGGAGAATCTAGATAGGCCAGCAAAATGAACAAGTATGTGGCAAGATAAATTCAATCAAAGCTAAAGGTCAAGTAGTACATTTGTGGAAAAAAACACAATTGAAATATATCCTAAATAGTACAATTCTTGGTAGAATAGGAAAACAAAGAAATCTGAAGGTACAGAAATTACAGAACTTTTTAATTCTGATGTGTAGGGAAAAGAAACCACAGACAGACTAACGGGACATTGAGCTTCAATAATATGAAAACGTGAAGTTGATAATGAATCTGTTCAAGACACCGAAAATTTAGTTAGAGTACTAAATTTTTTTGTTAATACAAAGAATATTGGAACCAAGGGATTAACATGGATTTAGTAGAAATATGCTAGATTGAAAGGGTATAATCTTGAGGGAAGACTTGAAAACATAGGACTCTATTCACTGTAGTAGTAAGACCTAACTGAGGTGATTAGAATTGTGAAGAATTTCAGAAAGTAAATAGTTAAGGATTACTTCCACTGATTGGTGAATCAGTAACATGGATATAAATTTTGAATTAGTGCTGGAACATAAAGAAGGTTGTAATAAGTCTGTTTTCTTGTAAAATATTTACGATAGGGAATATGTCATTATTTAAGTCAACTCCATCATTATTGAAGGATGAGATCAACAAGTGGTTGAAGACAAATATTAAGAGGGAAAAAAAACAGAAAAACCAGATAAAAATAGATTGTGGTAGAGCTAGCACAGCCAGAATGGATTGAATTAATTTCCTGCTATACATACTTTTCTATAATGATTTGTAGTGCTCACAATTTAAATGTTTCATTGGTTTCTGGTCCTTAAGGTCTCCATTTGTTTTGTGTTGCAGACCTTTGCGATGTGTAGTGCTTGTGGCACTTAGAGACATAGAGCAGGGAGAAGAGCTCTTCTCTAATTACTACACTATAGTACACTGAAAAACCAGGACGTGAGGGACATCAGGAGCTTTATCCCAGTGTGGAGTTTCATATTTTGCCTGTTGATGTGAAATTCTCCAATTATTTCTTTAAAAGTTTTTTAATAAGTCAGCTGAATTTTCATTTGAGTGAGAAAAAGAGGAATTAGCCTCTTTTTAAACACATGTAAGTTTTGTATTTAAAAAAAACTATTACCACAACTGTTATATATTTAAGTGGTTGCATGATTTTATAATGTCGTAAGGGTGTTTCACAGGCTCTTGTTTAGTTTTCTTTTCTACTCCTCAGGAGGAGGATGTGGGAGCCTAGCCTGGTGTTAAATTTGCCATTTAAGCTAATTAACAAGCTCCTTAGTAACTCGCTCTGGAGGATCTCACTACTCACATTAGTAACACATTGCAGGACTTGCTGAGAACATGTTTGGGAATGTCATTTCAGAAGATTTCTGCAACTGCGAGATGTTGAGGAGTGCTAAGCATATTACTAGTCGTGAGAATGGTAGCTAATAATGCTGCAATAGATGCCTTGAATATTATGCTTTCATGGGATTTCCCAGCTTTAGTTAGGATAATTTTTTGTTAATGTGAGCCATGAACATTTCAGCTCATTGGGTTGAACAGCAACAGTTTCAAGGAGTGGTCATAGATATATTTGTCTGTCTGAAATGGCAAGGAATCTGCTTCCTTAAACATCCTGCAAATCCTGCATGATCTTCAGACTTGTGTCTGTTGCTAAAAACTGGACCTCTGGGATAGCAACTTCATCACTAGTCTTAAAGCTACAGATGAACAGTCCCTTGTAGGAAATAAAAGCACTTTGTAATAGCTGATGTTAATGTTACTACTAATACATTGTGTGTCAGGGACTAAGTTCATGGCACACCTGGGCCTCCTACTTCCAGTTTACTACTTTTTATAATTATTCTTCAATACACAATATATAGCATTCATCTACATTTGAATTTAGATCATATTATGCACATTCTCTGCAGAGTAGATTTCTTGAACCCTGTACATGGGAGCTTGTACATGCAAGCTCTGAAAATGGAGAGAAGTTCTGTCCATTCCTATTTCTGAAGGTAGTCCCAGGTATTGTGGAAGTAAGTCCTGACGTATGCATGCTTTTCCAGGGGTGTTCTTTCATTTCTTTCATGTTTCTAGCATCTACAGCTTGTTGATTTTGTTTCAATGAAGAAACTTTTCAGCCTACTCTTACTGAAGCTATGGAGAATTCATACTTCCAGCTGAGTGCAAGCACCCTCTTCAACTTGTAAGAAGGAGCCAACCTGTGCATTCTGCTTTCAATAAGAACCAAATAGAATTTGGTATTTTTATCCTTTCTCTTCAAGTGTTTGCAGACAGCGACAGCAGTCTTAATCAGATAATGGAAATCTCCTGGTAAGTCTGGAGCAAATCTCTTAAGTTACAGGATCCCGAGAATCTTGTTCCCAGTAACAAAGTGCACCTGGACACCACTAAGAATTCCTAAGGATTACACCAATCTGTGATGAAGGTTAGGCTCTTCTTTGCCAGTTTGTAAATCTGTTTGTTCCATATTATTAGATGGTAATTGAGCCATGTGGGGTCATTGTAGGGTAAAGCTGATGGGGACAAGACCTTGTCAAGAATATGCAACAAGCTTGATCTTTTGAGAAGACCCTTAAATAAGAAAAATTGCAAGGTAGAGGACTAAGCTTTGCAGAGAGTAAGGCTGAGATAAATTAGGCATTAGTCGACAGAAAAATAGGAAAATGCTAGGTCTCAGTAGATCTGACAGCATCTGTGGAGAGAATAGAACTGATGCTTCGAGTCTAGATGATTCTTCCTCAAAGCTGGATTTTTCTTGCCAGCATCCCCACCAATTTGCTTTTATCTCAGTGTAGGCACTAGTCAACTTTTATTCTTGGTGTATAAATTCTGTCCTTATATAGGGTACACTTGTGAATTGATGGACAGGTTAGATGTGGAGGTGCAAACCAGATAGATATCAAATGTTCAGGTCTGGAAAATATGCAGGGAAGTGTTTTCCAAAGGTTAATTGTATTAAACATGCCAGAAATCTCACTTTCAATGGACCATGATGGAAATTAGAAAATGACATCTTTCTCATAGAGTGGATGATACTTCCTCCAGCAACAACCAGTAAATAAATCTCTTTTGCACGCTTTCCAGTTTAACAACATCTTTCCTATAGCAAGGCAACCAAAACTGAACACAATATTCCAGGCGTGATCTCACCAACGTGCCGTACAACTGCAACATAACTTCCCAACTTCTATTCGCAATGCCCTGATTGATGAAAGCTAGCATGCCAAAAGCCTTCAAGTTACTAATAATGACTGAAAAAGAATAAGGAAAGATATCTCACTGAACTTTGGCCAATCTCTACCTCTCCCTTTTCTGGCACAATACAGCTAAAAGGACCTATATTGGATGACAAATTAATGCAACTCACTTTTGAAGTTTAAAACAACGTTGAGTGAAATAAATGGCCACAATGATAAATGCCTTCCTTAGCAATAGAACATAGAACATCGAACATTACAGTGCAGTACAGGCCCTCGATGTTGCGCCGGCCAGTGGACCCTCTAACCTAAACTATTCCAATATCATCTATATGCCTATCCACTGAACATTTGAATGCCCCCAAAGTAGGGGAGTCCACAACTGCTGCAGGCAGGGCATTCCACGTTCTCACCACCCTCTGTGTAAAGAACCTGCCTCTGACATCCGTCCTATAACTACCACCTCTTAATTTAAAGTTATGTCCCCTCGTGTTGGTCATCACCATCCGAGGAAAAAGGCTCTCACTATCCACCCTATCCAGTCCTTTGATCATCTTATACGCCTCAATTAGGTCACCACGTAACCTTCTTCTCTCTAATGAAAATAACCTCAGATCCCTCAGCCTTTCCTCATAAGGCCTTCCAACCATACCAGGCAACATCCTGGTAAACCTCCTCTGCACCCTTTCCAATGCTTCCACATCTTTCTTATAATGCGGCGACCAGAACTGTACGCAATACTCCAAGTGCGGCCGCACCAGAGTTTTGTACAGTTGTAACATAACCTCATGGCTCCTAAATTCAATCCCTCTACCAATAAAAGCTAATACACCGTACGCCTTCTTAACAACTTTATCAACCTGGGTGCCAACTTTCAAAGAGCTATGTACTTGTACCCCAAGATCCCTCTGCTCGACAACGCTATTAAGGGTCCTTCCATTAACCCTATATTTCATATGCCTGTTATTCCTACCAAAGTGAATCACCTCACACTTATCCATATTGAATTCCATTTGCCACCTCACAGCCCAGCTCTGCAACCTATGTCCCTCTGCAAACTGTAACATCCATCCTTGCTGTCTACAACTCCCCCCACTTTGGTATCGTTAGCAAATTTATTAATCCACCCCTCTACACCCTCATCTAGGTCATTTATAAAAATGACAAACAGCAGTGGCCCCAAAACAGATGCTTGGATATGTAACTTCGATTTTAAGTGTACCTTATGATAATTCCACATGTCAGAAGGCCTTGCGATATCTCTCCACCATTTCTTACACTACCAATGTTCAACAGTGAGCAGTAGAGGTGCTATGTTACTATTGCTTGCGAAAAGGAAGTCCATAGAACATATATATTTCACTATTTGGGCAATATCTCTAACACAATTTTCAGACTTGGAACTGTGCAGTTTTTGCTTCAGATACATATTTTAAACATACGCACACCTACTTTAGGTACTTCCCAAATAATGACTACTAAATCCAAAACTTAGACAAGAAAACAAATCTCATAGTCTATTGTCACGATACGGTTAGAGATCATTAACACTTAAAAGGAAATCCAAACATTGTTTTAACCAATAGAACTACACCACCAGATTTCACTTTTTTTAAAGAAAAACTTTATCATAAACGAAATAACCGAACAAGCCGTATTATCCTAGCAATGTGGTTTGTAACTACGCCCGTTTTCAGCATTAATTCTTACCTTCCCCTAGAATCTAATAAGATGCAGTTTTTAAGTATTTACTTCTTTGGGGAAATAACCATGGTGCTTTAGAGAATTCTCAGCCCCAATTATTCTCAAAGGTAAAATTTTAATTTACCATCCCTTGTCCGTGACTGCTTTAGACAAGTAACCTAAACAAGGAATTAACACTTCCAAGCTTATCTGTTGCTTTCCTTACCACAAGACTCTCTGAAGGATTTATGTAGATCTGTCCACTTATTCCCTGTTGCACCGATGCTATTTCCTAGTTAAAGTTTAATTCCTAAAGTCAAATGTTATATTCTAGAACATATAAACCATGAATTAGACACTTGCAACACGGATAGCACAGCACTGAATGACTGGACGTGCACCAATGTCATTCTAGATTGAAGTGCTACCTTTAGCAAGTTAAGTGCTTCGATTATTTCCTTGTGACCCTAATACAAAAATATTAAAACGAATACCAACAACAGTGTATAATATTTTAATTATTTGTGCGTGAATATCCAAGAACAAAGGCTTGACTTCTGTTTGTTAATTACTTTGCAATATTTACAACATGTTTCAATTGGACATTTTCTCTTTTTTAGAACATAGAACATTACAGCGCAGTACAGGCCCTTCGGCCCTCGATGTTGCGCCGGCCAGTGGACCCTCTAACCTAAACTATTCCAATATCATCCATATGCCTATCCACCAAACATTTGAATGCCCCCAAAGTAGGCGAGTCCACAACTGCTGCAGGCAGGGCATTCCACGCCCTCACCACCCTCTGTGTGAAGAACCTGCCTCTGACATCCGTCCTATAACTACCACCTCTTAATTTAAAGTTATGTCCCCTCGTGTTGGTCATCACCATCCGAGGAAAAAGGCTCTCACTATCCACCCTATCCAATCCCTTGATCATCTTATACGCCTCAATTAGGTCACCGCGTAACCTTCTTCTCTCTAATGAAAATAACCTCAGATCCCTCAGCCTTTCCTCATAAGGCCTTCCCACCATACCAGGCATCATCCTGGTAAACCTCCTCTGCACCCTTTCCAATGCTTCCACATCTTTCTTATAATGCGGCGACCAGAACTGTACGCAATACTCCAAGTGCGGCCGCACCAGAGTTTTATACAGTTGTAACATAACCTCACGGCTCCTAAATTCAATCCCTCTACCAATAAAAGCTAACACACCGTACGCCTTCTTAACAACTTTATCAACCTGGGTGCCAACTTTCAAAGAGCTATGTACTTGTACCCCAAGATCCCTCTGCTCGACAACGCTATTAAGGGTCCTTCCATTAACCCTATATTTCATATGCCTGTTATTCCTACCAAAGTGAATCACCTCACACTTATCCGTATTGAATTCCATTTGCCAGCTCACGGCCCAGCTCTGCAATCTATGTCCCTCTGTAACATCCATCCTCGCTATCTACAACTCCCCCCACTTTGGTATCGTCAGCAAATTTACTAATCCAACCCTCTACACCCTCATCTAGGTCATTTATAAAAATGACAAACAGCAGTGGCCCTAAAACAGATCCTTGAGGTACACCACTTGTAACTGCACTCCAGGTTGAATATTTCCCATCAACCACCACCTTCTGTCTTCTATCAGCTAGCCAATTCCTAATCCAAACTGCTAAATCATCTTCAATCCCATGCATCTGCACTTTCTGCAGTAGCCTACCATGGGGAACCTTATCAAACACTTTGCTAAAATCTATATACACTACATCAACTGCCTTACCCTTATCTACTTCTTTGGTAAACTCAATAAGGTTTGTGAGGCACGACCTCCCCTTCACAAAACCGTGCTGACTATCCCTAATCAATTTATTCCTCTCTAGATGCTTATAAATCCTATCCCTTATAATTCTTTCCAAGACCTTGCCCACAACAGAAGTCAGGCTCACCGGTCTATAATTTCCAGGATGGTCCCTACTCCCCTTTTTGAACAAAGGGACAACATTTGCCATCCTCCAGTCTTCCGGCACTATACCTGTAGCTAATGACGACATGAAGATCAAAGCCAAAGGCTCTGCAATCTCCTCTCTAGCCTCCCAGAGAATCCTAGGGTAAATCCCATCTGGCCCAGGGGACTTATCAATTTTCATACCCTCAAGATTCGCTAACACCTCCTCCTTATGAACCTCAATCCTACCCAGTCTACAACCTGGTATCGCAGTATTCTCCCCGACAACACTATCTTTCTCCTGCGTGAATACTGACAAAAAATACTCAAGTGTCTCTCCTATCTCCTCAGGCTCCACGCACAATTTCCCACTGCTATCTCTGACTGGCCCTAATCTTGCCCTAACCAATCTTTTATTATTTATATACCTGTAAAAAGCTTTAGGATTCTCCTTAATCCTATCCGCCAAAGTCTTCTCGTGTCCTCTTCTAGCTCTTCTCAACTCCCTCTTTAGCTCCTTCCTGGCTGATTTATAGCTCTCTATTGCCCTAACTGAGCCTTCACGTCTCATCATTATATAAGCCTCCTTCTTCCTCTTCACCAGAGATTCAACTTCCCTAGTACACCATGGTTCCCTCACTCGACCACTTCCTCCCTGCCTGGCAGGTACATATTCATTAAGGACATGCAGAAGCTGTTCCTTAAATATGCTCCACATTTCAGATGTCCCCAGCCCCTGCAATTTCCTGCTCCACCCTATGCATCCTAAATCTCTCCTAATAGCCTCATAATTACCTTTCCCCCAGCTATAACTACTGTTATTCGGTACGTGCCCATCCCTTTCCATCACTAAGGTAAACGTAACCGAATTGTGGTCACTATCACCAAAGTGCACACCCACCTCCAAGTCTAACACCTGGTCTGGTTCATTACCCAGTACCAAATCCAATATAGCCTCGCCTCTTGTTGGCCTATCTACATACTGAGTCATGAAACCTTCCTGCACACATTGAACAAAAACTGACCCCTCTAACGTACTTGAACTATAGCTTTTCCAATCGATATTAGAAAAGTTAAAGTCCCCCATTACAACTACCCTGTTACTTTCACACCTATCCAGGATCAACTTTGCAATCCCTTCCTCTACTTCTCTGGAACTTTTTGGAGGCCTATAAAAAACTCCCAACAGTGTGACCTCTCCTTTCTTGTTTCTAATCTCAGCCCACACTACCTCAGCAGACAAGTCCACATCAAATGTCTTTTCTGCCACCGTAATGCTGTCCTTAACTAACAATGCCACTCCTCCCCCTCTTCTACCACCACCTCTGCTCTGACTGAAACATCTGAACCCCGGAACCTGCAACAACCATTCCTGCCCCTGCTCTATCCACGTCTCTGAAATGGCCACAACATCGAAGTCCCAAGCACCAATCCAGGCTGCAAGTTCATCCACCTTATTGCGTATGCTCCTCGCATTAAAGTATACACATTTCAAACCACCCTCCCGTTTGCCACTATACTGCTGCGACCTAGAAACCTTATCCGTGACCTCCCTATTCACATCCTCCTGTATACTGGCACAACAATTCAGGTTCCGGGATCAGCTATTATTATTCATTATAGTTTTCTTTCCTCCATAGCATTTCTAACTTTTTTAAAAAAAATTGATAGAAAATGAATCCGGGAGTTCATCATTTCCCAAACTATTTTTGCATTTGTTGGTACACTTACCTGTCGGTAACCAATAATAACGGCATCAATTTGCTCCATTAAGAAAATAAAGTTTTGTCATCTGCAATTAGAGCACCTACTACCAAAGAGACTGCAATGCCAAGTGTGAAATATACAGTCCCTGTTAGCACTGCAATTTCAGCTTACATCTAAAGACAAAGGGGAGAACGTTCATCTCCTTTCTCCACGAAAGGTACAGTGACTAGCACTGCTGCCTCACAATACCAGATACCCGAGTTTGATTCCCAGCTTGGGTCACTGTCTGTGTGGAGTTAGCACATTCTCCTGTGTCTGCGTGGGTTTCCTTCCACAGTCTGGAAGACATACTGGTTAGGTGCATTGATCTGAACAGGCACTGAAGCATGGCGACTAGGGGAATTTCACAGTAACTTCATTGCATTGTTAACGTATGCTTTACTTGTGACTGATAAGTTTACTTAGGTATTTGACAGTTGCCCAATGCTGCTGCTTATTTCAACAAAATGAAGGTCACCGATAATTGCTGGGATGTCCAAACCTGAAATTCATTGTGGTATCAAGTGACAATGCTTTTGTTTCAGGACTTTGATATTTTGAGTGCTTTATGTTAATAGTTAGGGGAATAGTTGAAATGCAATACTACAGGGTATGGTATCTTGAGCCATCTACATGGTAGGTAATTCTAGATCACCAGAAGTGTACTGCCCGTCTTAGCTGTTCCCTTCTGCTGTTGGAACTGTAGACACTCCTGCCAGATATGATGCCCTAGAAGTCTCTTGAGAAAGTACAGTTCACCCCAATAACTTTCCACACACTAATTTCAAGTAGCAGCATATCCACTTTTCCAGCCATCAAATAAGGGTTTTGAGTAATGCCATTATATCAGTTGCCCACAACTCCTTTAGCATTACTAGTAGCCTTACACGTGACACTTTGAAGCGCTTCCCAGGTACAACACATATTTAAGATCTTTTTTGGTGGCTCAGGTGGTCAGTTGGATAACATATACATATTTTCAGCAAATATTTCATTTGGAATAAATCTTAAAACTTTTATTCGAGATATGGAATTAAATTGTCCTAAGTCACTGTTGCGGTGAACTCGAATACACTGAAGAGGAGGAGCAGGTGGGCATAGCATGTGGAAGTCCTTGCTGTGGCAAAACAGCAGGCCCATAGGATAAATTAGATAGCACAGACAGGATGAGCTGAACGCTGTCTTGGATCACTGAGTAAAATATTGTTATGCTATATGGTCAACACTTTCAAAATGCTTTGCCCAATGTGAAGACCAGCTCATGAAACTTAAACACATTTGCCTACTTTAAGATTTATAGAGCAAATGGTTTTGAAAAATAACTTAAAGAAGAAATCTGTAAAAGGCTATCATACTATTTAAAGGATGCAACAGTAACTAGTTGTATTTACACTCCAAGATGCTTTAAACTAGTTAAACTAGAAACAGCCAATGAAGGATGTCGTCTACATGGATTTCAGTAAAGCATTTGACAAAGTCCCTCATGGTAGGTTGGTGGAAAAGGTTAAGGCTCATGGGATACAAGGATAGGTGTCTAGATGGATTAAGAACTGGCTTGGTAATAGGCGACAGAGTAGCTGGAGGTCTGTAACTAGTGGTGCACCGCAGGGCTCAGTATTGGGACCATTGTTATTTGTAATATACATAAATGATTTGGAAGAGGGAGTAAGTGGGGTGATCAGGAAGTTTGTAGATGATATGAAGATGGCTGGACTTGCTGATAGTGAGGAGCAGTGTCAGGCAATGCAGAGGGATATAGAAAGGCTGGCATATTGGGCAGAGAAATGGTAGATGGAATTTAATCTAGATAAATGCGAGGGGATGCATTTTGGAATACCAAGGATAAATGGTAGGCCTATTATACGTATAGAAATGCAGAGGGACCTGGGGGTGCAAGTACACAAGTCCTTGGAAGGTGGCAGTATAGCTGGAGAGGGTGACGAAGGCGGCCTATGGTATGCTTGTCTTTAATAGGGAGGGGTATAGACTATAAAAGCTGGTGCCTAATGTTGCAGTTGTATAGAACGTTGGTTCGCTTGCATTTGGAGTACTATCGGAAGGACATGGAGACCCTGGAGAGTGCAGATCAGGTTTACCGGGATGTTGCCTGGTATGGAGGGGCTGAGCTATGAGAAAAGATTGGGCAAATTAGGGCTGTTCTCCTTAGAAAGGCGGAGAATGAGGGGAGATCTGATAGAGATATATAAAATTATGAAAGGTATAGATAAAGAGAACAGCGGTATGCTTTTTCCTAGGTTGGATACAATAATTACAAGGGGCCACAGGCTTAGGGTGAGGGGGGAAAGGTATAACTCGGATGTTAGGTATTTCACACAGAGGGTGGGAAGGACCTGGAATGCACTGCCAAGGTGATGGAGGCAGGTACGCTAGGGTTGTTGAAGGCTTACTTAGACAGGCACATGAGCGGACTAGAGATGGAGGAATACGGGAGACTTTTCTAAATAAAGATTACAAGCATTGGGATGTCTTTGGGAATCAATTGATTCTGTGGACCTTCCAACATATTTCATGGCTAACTTGCTTTATTTCTGCACTTGTGGGGATTCCATAAATGTCTATTGATGTCTTTTCTTTTACTTTGCAGGTGATTCAGTCCGCCTTGTTGACCAACAAGGGCATACACACGGTGGGTCATGTGAGGGCTGCTCTTCGAAGTTTCTTTGAGAGTTGCCTAGTGCTTCACGTCGTTAGTGTATGCTTAAACTGGACTATCTGATGGGCAAAATGACAGCTCAGTGACTGTCACTGTTTGCTGTGCAGATACATGGATTTGGGCCGGTGTCTGCGGGAGTTTGCACATTCTCCCCGTGATTGTGTGGGTTTTTCCTGGGTGTTCCGGTTTCCTCCCATATCCCAAAAACGTGCTCTTAGGCCGATTGGTGTAACAAATTTTCCGCAATCCTCCCCGAGCTCGTTGGATCGAAGGGCCTGTTTCCCATGCTGTGTTGTTCTTTAAGAGTAAGAATTAACAACATCAAAACAATGAAAGACATATTTGGACTTCTTAAAATCAAGATCTTGCATTGGAATCCATTCTTTGTGTTGACCAAAAAGATTGTCAGAAGTAAAAACCTTGAAATTATTTGAGAGTCAATTAGACTTTAATAAAATGATGAGGGGGCACAGATCAGCTAGTCAATATCTTTTCCCAAAGGTAGGGGAGTCTAAAACTAGAGGGCATAAGTTTTCAGTGAGTGAGACAGCAGAGATACAAAAATGTCCAAAGGGGCAATTTTTTCACACAAAGGAAGGTGAGTATCTGGATCAAGCTGCCAGAAGTAGCGGGAGAGAAAAGTACAATTTTCTCTTAAAAAGCATTTAGACAGTTACACAGGTAAGATGGGTATAGTGGGATATGGGCCAAATGTGGACAACTGGGACTAGCTTAGGGGTTTAAAAAAAAAGGCAGTATGGACAAGTTGAGCCAAAGGGCCTTTCACTATTCTGAACCTCTATGACTCTAGACATCATCACAGTGGGGAACCTTAGGACAATTCTGAATTTTAGAATTCAGAATGTGTAAATTATGAGTCAAGTAATTTTCATTCTCTATGACTGTCTTGATACTCAAAGCTGTCCAAACTAGCTAAAGATTGACATCATTGGACAATCTAAGTGTCTTGGAAGAGGTCATAATAAAACGTTTTCTTGTTGTTTAATAAAGCTGCTTTTAGATCATGATCCCCAGATGAATCAATCTCAAAATTCCCCATATTCACATGCTTTGAATAGGAATTCTCTAGTCAGCCAGGAATGAACTATGTTACTAAACACATGTGAAAATTGTTTAAACATCCATCTTTGGTCCTCGTCTATAAAAACATCAATATCTCACCTATCATGTAACACATTTTACATCTCCCATTTCTGGTTATATGCCACTATTTGCCATTTTAAGTTTGGTGTCAAGGTTTTGAACAGCTTGGTCTCAGCCTAAGTTGGTACAAGTTGAAGCTTAAGAAAACACTGAGACCAACATCAAATCATCAAAACTGCCTTCAGTTCAAATCAAGATTAAAATTGATCAGAAAACAAAATATTTAAAACAAAAATGGTCATATTAAAAGCAAGCCTCCTTGACGAATAACATTACAGTGAATCTATAGCACAGCTTGCCTGAATAATTTCAGGCTAAATAAACTATATGGAAGTTGGTTCAAGTAATTCTAAACCCAGCACAGAATATTTATGAAAGGCATACAAGAATGAGAGTCGTTTTTGAACTGTTAATGGTTATAGAGTAAAGTTAAGCAGGACATTCATTCTAACTACAATGAGTTACAGCACAAAGCTTCTTGGATGGTCAAATAAATTATGCACATATTAGGAGTCAAATTTAGAAAAAAATATCTTGAACCAGTCCCTGTAATTGGACTATGAGATGCACCTTCCAAAGAAAATATCCAAGGTCCTCAATAGATTCACTATGGCTTTATCACTGCTGTGTATTATTTTTTATTTTGTCGGGGCCCTCCAGAGCTCAAAAATATGACTTTACAGTATTTGCTGTAAACTGAATGGCTTGTCATGAGGACATACCTTCAAACTAACCACCCTAAAGCATCTGGTGGTTCTATGAGCCTTCAAAAGGATCTTAACTTGATAAGCAAAGTGTGTTTTAGCATTAATGTCCATTGCCAGCAGTTCGGTTTAACATGACCAAGGAAGGATGTGATCTAAGCACAATAATGGATCATAACGAAGAGACTCACAATCCAGGAGATTAATTTAAGTATCATGTAAACATAGAAAATGGGAGCTGGAATTAGGCTATTGGGCTCTGCTATTTAATATTATGGCTGATCCTCTATCTCAACATCATTTTCCTGTGTACTCCTAATACCCTTCGGCAATCAGTCTGGTAAACCTTTGTTACATTTCCTCTATGGCAAGCATATCCTTTCTTAAATGAAGAAGCCTAAACTGCACACAGGTATGATCTCACCTGCATACTGCTGCAGTAAGACATCCTTGCTCCTGTACTCAAATCCTCTTGCAATGAAAGCCAACATTGCATTTGCCCTTCTAACTGCATGCTTGCTTTTCAACTGGAGCACTAGGGCACTTAAGTCCCTTTGTACATTTCCCAATCTAGCAACATTTAAATAACACTGCCATTTTGGTTTTCTTTCTGAAGTGAATAACTTCACATTTATCCACATTATACTGCAGCTAGCACATATTCACCCACTCACCCAACATGACACTTCTTAACATCCTCCTCACCAATAACATTCCACCAAGCTTTGTGTCATCAGCAAACGTGGAAATATTACTTTTGGTTTCTTCATCTAAATCATTGACATTTTCTGTGAACAGTTGGGGTCCAGAAACTGATCCCTGCGGGACCCCACTAGTCACTGCCTGCTACTTAAAAAAGACCCAATTATTATTCCTACTTTGTTTTCCCATCTGCTAACCAATTCTTAGGTGATGCAATATATTATCCTCAATCCACATGCTTTGATTTTGTACACTAATCTCTTATGTGGGACTTTATCAAAAGCTTTCATAAAATTCAAATACTCTACATCTGCTGGTTCATCCCTATGCATTCTACTATTAGAACCTCAAAATACATCAGTTAGAGGTATCAAACATGATTTTCCTTTCACAATCCATGGTGATTTTGTCAAATCCCATTGATATTTTCTAAGTGTCCTGTAATGATATCTTTTATAATAGATTCTAATATTTTCTCTGCTACTGATGTTAGGTTAACTAGTCTGCAATTCCCTATTTTCTCTCTCTTTTTAAATAATGGGGTTTTGTTTGGCACCCTACTGTTTCAGAATTTTGAAAGATGAAACCAATGCATCAGCTATTTCCATAACCACTCCTTTTGCACTCTGAGATGTAGATTATCAGCCCTTGGATATTTATTGCTTTCAATCCCATTAATTTTTCCAGCACTTTTTTTAGTAATACTAATTTTTCAATTTCTCCTCACTAGACCCTCGATTCCTTAGCATTTCTGAGAAATTATGTCTTACTCTGTAGATGTTTCCACAAAAACTGGAACAGTTCTACAACAGACAGCTGTCAAATCATTAATGTCCAAGCCTTTTATCAACAGAACACAATGTTTAAATTCTATTAGCCTTAAATGCAGTTATTTATGTTTCTACGAATTCTTATTATGGACACGTGCTTGACTGCATTTTTGTACTCATGGATAATTGTAAGCCAGCTACCAGGAAAATACACAGGAAAAGTAATCCAATTCCCCAGCTTCTAAATTGGAGAACTAGGATAGAATCAGTTTAGTAGTGTCTGGATGCCCAAGATTATAGCTAACTAATGAGCACAACCACCCACACCACGCATTGTTCCTTACCCAAACAACAGATCAGTGGTCAGTACTACAAATACATTAAAAAAAACCATTGTTCATACAAGTTCCAACCACAGCAATATAGAAAAATAAACATTATGCCACAAATTAGACAATGAATATTGCACGTAATGTCTTGATTACTGATGGCCTTATAACAAACGTGTCCATTATGGAATCAAAGTGGGTTTGCAAAAGATGAATCGTTTTTGGATATCGTAACAATATTACAACCTTTACACTCAAGCTTTAAAATATGTAAAAACAGCTCTGGCTGTAGAAGAAATAATAGCATTTACCATAAAACTAAGAAATGTTATCCAGAATTTTAATGAAGCTCTTTACTAGTAAGGGTCTACTATTGTGTAATTGTAACAATGAACTTTAACACAATAATTCCTATTCACCCTCTGGAGATCAGGCCAATTTTCCTTCTGTACATCCGATAAACTATCATCAACAACAAATATTGGTGCAGTGATTAATGTCTAATATGATGTTTCAGTGTCTCACATTTTGCCTGGACTTGAATATACTTTAGGATATGACATATCATATGATACATGATATCTTGTGACTTCGGGTAAATTCTGAAATATTAAATTAACCTTCATATGAACTTTGAAGTTACATTTAATCAAAATAAAGATGAGATTTCCAGATTTTTTATTTCTGGAATGGTGTACACCACATATCAAGATACAACATAAGTACAAAATAATGCTGAACAAAACCTTCAGTGTTTATATACAAATATTAAAACCAAATGCAACATTAGAGCATTCCCCTTGAATATCTTCAAAACTAAATGCTGTCTTGATTGTCACTAATTAGCCCATATTTTTTCACTGGCAGTTCTATTACTAACTCTGAAACAATACAGCAGAAGAGGAGCTGTAGCACCATTTCTTCAGAACAGTATCGCCGGTGTTTTTATTTTATCAAAAGCATTTTAATCAGCATATCTATATTGTCACCAATACCAAGCTGTTTACATTTTTCACATTGAACAAACTCCCTCTTCTATTCAGATGTCAACTTTTCAGATTTCTGTTACAATTGCAATTGTAGCTCAAGTGTTAACTAGTCACTAATTTACTTTTAATAAGCAATTTCAATTCACACTGTAGACTTTGGTTAAAAATAAATATCACTAAGCTTGACAACTGAATTTTCTTTTGCAGTACAGATGTTTATCCTCAGCCAATAAGGACAATTGCACAATTTTAAATGACCTAATTGTATGCATTTTGATATTCTTAAACCAACAACCACGTACAACCTTCAAGTAAATGGAGCAATTGATAATAGGAAACTAATAATTTAGTTTAGTGAGAAAAACATAATTTCTGTTTGGGCAAAATATTGCTATATTCTTTACAGCACCTGTTACACTCCCAAATGAATTAGTATATGAACTGACTTCTCAACATGGAAATGGAAAACAATCATCTTTGGCCAGCATTTTAGACAAAGCTCAACAATAAACAGCAAAACCATCTAAATCCCAGCAGTTTAAATGTTGAGATTCTCATTTAGAAAGAACAAACAAAGCAACATTTCATGGCACTTTCAAATGAAAATTTGGGAAATAAGTCTTCTATATGCAGAAATTGTACATAATTACATTCTCACAAATTATTGCCCTCTTTAATTTGAACATGAAAAGGAAACTTACAAAATTCTAAAAGAGCAGTTCCCAGCAAGTATTTGGTTTTAGTTTTGGTAAATTATCAGTATCATACATATCGCATTTATCTTAGTTTATCATATATGCCAATGAGCATTTTGCTTCACACACCAAACACAATTCAGAAAACAAATTTTAAAAATTAAGTTAATAGCAAGTAACTGATACTAAATCTAATTAAACAATTAAAAAACCTAGTTTAAATTTCAGTCTATTTGGCAAAAACACCAAATAAAATGAGTTTAAACAAACTGCATTATTCAGTCAGAAGAGTTAATCAATGCAATTGGCAAGAGAATACATACCCAATAAGGATTTGTGGCTCTTTATTTTTTTTAAAAATCACAAGCAAATCAGTTCTACGAAATTTTAAATTAAACCCTGTAATAAAATCACACACTCTGTTTACCAAGGGAACTTACAAAGTCTGAATGCATAGTTAAATTCTGTATTTATAATGCACTAGGAATGGTTTTCAAAATTTCAGAAAGTGCAACTGATGTGAGTGATCAGTCATAAATCCGTGTGAACATTACTACAGACTAGCCTTTGCAAATCCACAGTCACACTCAAATATATAAATGAAGGGATATGTATAGCATTTCCACAAATACATGACTAGTTCAATTAACATTAAGAAAAAAACCACAAAAGACAAATGCATAGATCAGCACATAAACACAGCTACAAGAAGCTGATGACTTGGATTACAACTTCACGCAATACTGGCAAGAGCCAAGGCTACCCGTTACTTCTGTGTCTTGTACCTTTATGCCACTCTGTACTGTCTCAGAACCTAAAGCTTTGTCTATCATACAAGATTCCTGTATAAAAACTGAAAAAACCATTAGATTATGGCTGTACAGTTATACTCATCTACATAGAAAATCAACCAGTCTCTCAAACCACAGTACCCACTCTTGCACATTTAAAATACCAACTAGGCCAACCTTTGTTGATAATTCTGTACAAAATTTTTTTTTTTTAGGAGATTGCAAAGAATATGGAGTGGAGGAAGGAATATTCTTTTCAGACAGGATATAAATATTTACAATAAATGAAAGCAGTTCATCATATTGTGTATCCCAATTACTTGACCTCCTTAACACTTTCACACCATATACACAATCAGTAAAATTCTTCTCAAATACAATACAGTAAAACCCTGGATTTTTAAACGTAACAAATAAATCTAAAAGTAGTGATCCAACAGAAATTAACACCTTGATATAATAGCTGCATTTTTACAGTTCATATTACAAGATCTGTAGATCAAATTTGCAACATTAATGGACGACAATTAAATTAGAAACTCTCAGAAGCAAAGCTATATGGATAATCAAAAAGTTACACTATGAAACATGACAATCAATATATTGTAAATATGTAAAATATAATGATATGTTTTAGGAGGCTAAGCTTTTCCTACTTCTAATAAGGTAGAGACTTGCCAAGGTACCTCGATCAGTAGCTGACAATTTTCAGCAACAATTTACACATAAAAATACCTATTTTATCTCTGTTGATTTGTAAAAATGGATACCATGTTTTCCTGATCAGAAATAATTATTCAAATTCAATATTGGAATACTTGCGCTTTGCTTCAGTCTAATAAGTGTGTTATTTCAAAACCTTTATCTTCAGAGTCACATTTACAACAGACTATAAAACTGGAATGCATTACGAAGGAGTTAGCTTCAACCTGGTTCATCAAGGTTTCACTGTATTATATACTGTAATATACAGGCACATTATTTTATACAAAACACAATGAACTGCTGCAGAAAATTTGGCTAGGCTATCAAATTAGAATTGTGTTTAAAAGTGGCAAGTCCCAAGCTGTGTCAGAACAGTTTCAGCTGCCCCAGGAAATCTCATAAGATATACAATGCAGTTTGAGATACACTATAATACAATCTTTAAAGTCTTTAAAAAAAATAAACATCAATATACAATTATCACAAAATTCAATATTTAATCTAATCAATAAAAGCTTGAAGAGTTTTTAAGCACACAGAAATCTGGCAGTAGTTGCAACCCGTTTACAGATGGCAGCCATGCCCAACTCTTGCTAGACGAATGCATGTCTGTAGGCTTCCTCCCGCTGTACTTCATCCAGCAATTTTCTTCTAAAGGATGCACCTACGGCACTGTAAACTGAAGTGCTCTGCTTTAAGTCAATGGATGAGAGAAGGCTCTGTTCATGCAGGTCTTTGCACTGATATGCACAGTTCACTTCTAAAAATGCTACATTAGCCAGGGACAAGGCTAGATACCTGTAAACATTATATTCCTCTGTACCCACTTCTGTGACAGTGGTGTGGACTCATGGAAGCCATTTCTGTTGGTTCAGGTTCTCAATGTCGATGTCAGGAGGTGAAATGGTTCCTTTGTCTACTGGCTACAAAGGAGATGCAATGACTTGAGAGTTCAAGACTGCATCATAAAGTTCAAATTTAAGTCCCCCAACTTTGCTGCGTGAACATAATCTCTGAAATTTCTATGTTATTAGGGACTGAAAATAAATGGCTATTTAACTCTTGAGAAATCAAGATTAGGTTCTATAAGTAAAAAGACATCACTGATGTCATAGTAAAAAAAATTCAAACTTCCAGTGAATGACTGAACAAACTTGATGGCTCACCCACCAAGTCCACTGTTACTGCATACCACCATTCCATAAGAATTTTCAATGCAGGAGTCACTCTGATTGGAGAGCTGTGTGCTGGTGTAGTGCATGGGGATTGATGAAGCCATTTGCTTCACTACCAGACAAGCTGCTAAAATCTGCAACTGAAACAGACATTTTGGCACTGGTGATGTGATGTGTGCGATTTTCGAATTCCACACCCAGGTTATTTACAGAAACGTCATTGATAAAAGATTCTTGAACAGCAATCCCCATTTTCAATCTCTTTGTCGGCCTTTCAGATTCATCGTTGCACATACTTATCTGGTTTAAATCAGAATGGTAGAATCCAGTCTCAAATAAATTTAGACAGTCTGTGTCACCATTTGTAGGCAAACCAAGTGACTCTTCTATTAAAACAGGCACGTGGGTAGTTGGTCCCTTTGAGTGTAAGCTCTCTAATGGAGGAAAATTATAGGAATCCAAACAGTTTACATCTGCTACGTTGCATGTTGTACCAACGCTGGTTAGTGCTAAAAAAAAAGAAAGGAAAATATTACTATCTTTGAACTTCACAGGTGTAATCTAGAGTACCAAATGCAGCTGAAAAACTTGTAACCAACAGTTGTATTGTCAAAAGAAGAACTAGACTTTAAAAAAAATTTAAAGAGTAGCCAAGTTAAATATAAAACAACTTGGCAATTGAAGTACTGAAGCATATTACTGCTAAACAATTAGGAGTACCAACACACAATTGATTCTGAACTGCCCGCCATAACAAAAGGCCACTTTTATTCTTTTCAACACAAAAGTTAAGTTCATTAAGGATGCAGTTTCAGCATACCCCACTGGCATGGTTTTGTACACCATTTCTTTTTAACTAAAATATCCTTCTATAAAAGCATACATTTTAGACATAAACATCACAGGAACGCCATTAATTTTTATTTGCCAGTTATCTTACCAACTGGACAGTATCACATATGGCTGACTAAACTCAATCATCAAAACATGGATAAGTATGACATAGGAAAAAACAAAGCAGCAGAAACAAGCTCAGGTTACAGCTGTGAGAAAGTAAGCTGTAGATTGTAGATTCTGGTCAGTTTTACAAATAATTGCACTGGTAAATTTATTTTCTTTACATGATTTTAATTTTAAACTTAATCGCCGTGCCCCTTTCCAGAATCAGTAGGATGACAAACTCTCTGCTTCTTTCTTAAGCAGAGGACCAAACAATCCCCATCCACCCACTCTCCTCCACCAGGCTGAACTTGTACTATTAAGTAATTGCCCTTTAACTTGTCTCACTTCCTGCAAGAGGGCTGGCTATGGATACCCACAAAGGCCCCAGTTATGCCAGTGGAATACTTGTGATTCCAGTCCAATTCCCAACTCTTTCTCCTTTACATCGATGATTGTATCAATGCTGTTTCATGCTCATTTCCGGACCTGAAAAAAATGTATCACTTCTCACCTTCATGTGATCTATCTCAGATACTTTCCTCTGTCTCCATTTCTGGCAATATTTATAAAATATTGATTAAGCCTCAACTGGGTATGAAACAATGGTTCTGCCTTAACTTGAGTAAGGAGTTCAGTTTTGGGTACCCCAATTTAAATAGGCAGAGTGCAGATAAGATTAAAAAAAATGGATCCAGGAATGAAGAACTTCAGCACAATGGATAAATTGGAGAGGCTAGAGCTATTTTCCTTGTAGAAGAGAAAGTTGAGAGTAGATTTGATAGAGATATTCAAAATCAAGAGGAGCCTGAACCAAGAAGATAGAGAAAAACCGTTCCAACTGGCAGAAGCATTGAGAACAAGAGGACAAGAAATTTAAGGTAATTGGTAACAAAACCAACAGAGAAACATTTACATAGCGTGTGATTAGGATCTAAGAAGCCACTGCCAGTGTGTTGGAGGCAGATTCAATCAAGGCACTCAAGAGGTGGTTTGTCTGAAAGTAAATTATGTGCACGATTGTAGAATGGAGGCAGGAAAATTGCATTAGGCGAATTGCTCATTCAAAAAGAATTGTCACAAATACGATGGGCTACATGATCTCATTCTATGCTGTAATAATTCTGTGATTAATGTACTAATTCCAGGAAATACAAGTCTGATGTACGCAATCTTTCCTCATAAACTAATCTTTGGAATCCTGGTAACATTCTGATGGATCTATGCCGCACTCTTTCCATGGTTAATATTGCCCAGGTACAATATCAGAACCATACACATAGCCCATGTGTGGTCTAACCAGGGCTTTCAACAGCTACAACAAAATTTACTACAAAATATATGTCACCTTTCTTGTTTTTGGCCAACAGTTCATTACCCTTTTGGATACTTTTGTACCCAACTGCTAGATTTTACAGTACTTTACAAAAATTTAATGTGTTCATAAATCAGTCAAATCATTGTGGGACACCAATTACAGTCATGAACACGTACATTTTCAATGAGCTGAGGAAATGAATTACCAATAAAAGGATTAGATAATGTGCTCTTCTTCCACCACTGGTTTACAGTGATTCATAAAAGGAAATTCACAGATTTGTGGATTTTTAACCAGGCTTGCGCTTTCAATCATTTTCTGTGAAAGCTGCAAACTAGTACAAGATTTCATTCTTAAGATTGCACTACCTCAATGTTGCTATCTAAAGTTGTTCTCTTGTTCCATCCATCAAAAAAAAAAACAAAATTACAATTTTTACAAATGTTTTGGAACTGTAAAAAAAATTTCTGGATTATTTGTTCAGAATATAATACTGGATAAATTACTGGACCTCAAATAACTAAAGTTATTAAAGTATACAAACAATTCTACAAATAAATGAAGCTCTGAAAGGTCCCTTAGATATATTTTGTGCTACTAATTTATCTAGAGTGAATATAAAAATTGCCCATTTATTCGGGTTTCAAGTCTAAAAAGATCTCTTCAGCATCACATTTTCATTCCAATGGATTCACTCCTCCATCATATGCACATAGAATTATATAGGAATACATAATAAATAGCATCAGAAGTCAAAATTTCTATTTTCTATAAGTATATTTTGATTTCTGTAAACCTAATTCATGTTGGTAACCAATCAAGTACATTAAGAAAAAGGTTGCCATTCACAAAGTTAAGACACTGGTCAGCTTATTCAACAGAAATGAGTGATAAAATCATGAAACTTTTAATCTGGTAGCCATGTATAAGGATGACCTAGTTATGCCAAGCAAGGCCACATGTAACTTCAGAGTTCTGTAAATCCATCCAAGAAAGCCCCCAAAGGCAATCTTAGTCCTATTGGGTACATTGGTTTCTTATTTTATGAACCTGTGGGACTGGACTGGATTACCATTTTACAAATGGATAAATTCTTCAAAACACCTATGTAGGTGCTTTCAACACCATCAAACTGGGATGCATGCAAAATTAGTAGAATGTCAGTGTCCACAAAAACAAAACTTGAATATCAGGGAGGGCAGGTGTTTTCCCCTTACATGATCATAAAAACTCAAATTCACAGTTTGAAGTGTTTGAATCTTCAGATTATATTTTTTGCTTGAAAACATTAAATGTGTACAGTTCTTACCAGAAAACTCATGTCCAGAGCTCATTAGGCTGTGATCAGAAATTGTTTCTGGTCTGCTGACAGACGAACACATAGACGGAGAATGTACCGATCGACTTAACATTCCCATCTCTGCCTCATCTACCAGACGGTCCATGTAATCCCTGAAAAAGATACGTTAAAAATAAACATTTGCACAACGGATTAAAATTTAAAGAATATTGAAATAAACTTGATAATTCTAGATAAGAAGGACTCTACCTAACTGCAGTACCGTGTTTAAAACTGCAGTGATGAAAAATACCATCAAAAGAAAAAGCTTTCTCCTTGTGTTACATCAAGTCCATCCATTTAAGAATCAATGAAAAATTATTTAAACATGTTGTCAATTACTTTTTTCACAAATTATGGGGAGTGTGTGAATACGCTAGACATCAAGGCAACATTTGACTAAGTTTGGTTTCAAGAAGTCTAAGCAAAATTGAGGTTCTTGCAATTGGAGTGGGAAGAACACTCCCATTGTTGGAAACATAACCAGCATAAAGGAAGACAGTTTCAGCTGTTGGGAGGTCAATTATCTCAGTCTCAGGATATCACTACAGGGGTTCCTCACAATAGTGTCTTATGTGCAACCATCTTCTACTTCATCAATGACCTTTCCTCCATCATAATGTCAGAATTGGAGATGTTTGTGATAGTCGAATGTTTAGAACCAATTGTGATTCCTTGGTTATGAAAATAGCCCATGCCCTCATGCAGAAAGATCTGGACAATGTTCAGGGTTGGACTTATAAATTGCAAGCAAGAGTCACCAGACTATGACATCTCCATAAGACAGAATATAAAATCTGTTCAATGGCTGCACCATTGCAGAAACTCCCACCATCGTCCTGGGGCTCATCATGAACCAGAAACTTAACAGGATCATCCATATAAATATGGTAGCTTAAAGAACCACTCAGATGCTGGAAAATACGGGGCAAATAACACACTACTGACCAAAGTATGTCCACTATCCACACGGCACAAGTCGGGAGTGTGACAGAAAACTCAACACTTGAGGGCAGTAGATGCATAAGAACACCAGCATCTTCAAATTGCACACTATCTTGTCTTGGAATTATATTGTATTTTATCGCTGTCACTGGTTCAAAAACCTGTAATTCCCTAATGGCATTGAGAACGCTTATACCACATGGACTTCAGGAGTTCAAGATGGCAGCTCACCACCATCTTCTTGAGGGCAATTAGAGATGGCCAACAAATGTTGACCATGTCAGTCACACTCCTATTCCATGTATAGGACACCACCAAGCCTGAGGACAAAGTAAGTCAAGCAGCAACTTCCAAAAGTGTGAATCAATAACTGAAATACCGTTTTCAGGAATACAATCATTTGATCCGCAAGCCCACTCTGCCACTCAACTAGATCACGGGCAATCTGCTTCAAAGTAATTTTCCCACACCATCCAAAATCTCGATATCTTTAAGATCTAGGAGTCTACTGGTCTCTGTTTTGAACATATGATTGAGCCTTCACAGCCCTCTGGGGCTGAGAATTTCAAAGATTCACCACCATCTCGTGAAGAAATTCCTCTTCATTTCAGTCCTAAATGGCCTGGCCCTTATTTTGAGATTGTGACCCCTAGTTCTAGGAACATTATTCCTGTTCGAGATCATCTCTCTTTCTCCTTAAAAGCTAGAGAGTTATAGGCCGAGTCTTCTTGAGCTCCCCTCAAAGAGAGGAATCAGTTTGGTGGAGCTTTGTTACACTCTCCCTATGGCAAGCATATTCAGTCATGAATAAGGAGACCAAAACTGTACACAATGCTCCAGATGCAGTCTCACCTGATTCTATACTAATACAGCATGACTTCTTACTCCTGTACTCAAATCTTCTTGCAATCAAGGCTAACAAACCTTTTCTCTCCTAATTGCTTATTCTATCTGCACATTAGCTTTCCGTGATTTATGAACAAGGATACCCAAGTCCCTTTGAACATCAATACTTCCCAAGTTCCCAGCATTTAAAACATGCTCCGTATTTCTGTTCTTCCTACCAAAGTGGACAACCTCATATTTTTCCATATTATATTCCATTTGCCCTGTTTTTGCCCACCTACTTAGCTTAAGTCTAAATCCCCTGAAGCCTGTTTGTATCCCTCTCACTACCCACATACCTACCTAGTTTTGTGTCATCAGCAAACTATGAAATATTACATTTGGCTCCCCCATCTAAATCATTGTTGTAGATTGTGAATAGCTGAGACTCAAGCACTGATCCCTGTGGTACCCAACTACTCACAGTCTTCCAGCTTGAGAAGACTCATTTTCCTTCTGTTAGCCAACCTCCAATCCATGCCAGCATACAAGCCCCAATTCCATGTGCTCTTATTTTGCTTATTGGCCTCATGTGGGACCTCATCAAAAGTCTCCTGAAAATCCAAATCACCATATCCGTAGTGTTCCCTTAACTATCCTGCTGTTATATCATAAAACTCTTAACAGGTTTATCTAACATGATCTTCCTTTCTTATGGAAGAGAAGGGAATGGTTTAGTTTGGAGGGGCATTGCTTTTTATTTTGGTCGGCACAACATCGAAGGCCGAAGGGCCTGTTCTGTGCTGTATTGTTCTATGTTCTCTACTGAATCCTACATTATTTTTAAATGCCCAGTACAGTTTTGGTCTTCCTGAGAGAAGAAAGACATTGATAAACTGAAAGAATGCAAAAAAAAGTAAGATGTTGTTGTCAGGACTAGTGGGTCTGAATTATAGGGAGAGATTGACCAGGAGAATGAGGGGTAACCTTATAAAATCATGAGGGGGATAGATAGGATCGATGCACAGAGTCTTTTCCCCTATTTCTGTGCTATATTTATTGCTGTATTACATTCTTTTTAATAGTTTAACATTTTCTCTATTACTGATATCATGTTAACAAGTGGTTCCCCATTTTCCTTTTCTCATTTCTTAAATATATTCTTCAGTGCAGAACCGAGTGCTGCATTGTCCTCAAATTAAACATATGGCATAAATAAAAACAGAAAATCATAGAAAATTTCAACAGGTCTGGTAGTGGTTCTGGAGAAGAATCATATTGGACTCGAAACGTCAACTCTATTTCTTTGTACAAGTGTTTCAATGCTAAGTTTATTCAGCATTTTCTGTTTTTATATCTACTTACAAGAGTCTTGCTACCATTATCTACTTACGTAACTCCAGGATGAAGATTGTATCTCTTCTTCCCAAACCTGGTTTGCTGTGCAAAATAGTCATATCTTTCAGACTTCTTCCACATGTAGTAGAAAGCCACACATTCCCCCACAGATCGACTCCTGACCTATAGAAACAATGAAAAAAAGCCTTTCAGAACAAGGTACTCCAAATTAATCTACATACTGAAACAAAAAAAATCTATTAGTTGATAAAATATGCTGAATTTAGAAGTTTTTTTAATTATAAATACCTTACCAAAGCTTCTTCGATGTGGGCAAGAACAACCTATATCAGATTCCTTCACTTGCATGTAATTTTGTCTGTGTCAGACATGGCTCAGATGGCAACATTCTTATTGCCTTTCAGGCATAAGATTGTGGGTTGAAATTCCACTTCACTTCTTGAGCACAGTACTAAACTTCAGTATAGTGCAGTGCAAGGGAGTGCGACTCTACTGGAAATGCTGTCTTGTGGATGACATATTAAAGCTATGTTTGGGACATACTTTGGTGTGGGCTATGGTCAGCTGGCTGTAGAATACCACTTTGGGAATCCTTTATGTAAAAAAAAATGACCGATCCAACGAAACAGAGCATTGACAAGCATGCTCTTGAAATCAGGTAAGTTGCAAGAACTTTAAAGATAGGGATTTAGTCCTAATGTTGCAGATAGATCTTAAGCAGCAAAGGTAGAATGTATCTGGTTGTTTTACCTGAGACTGGTAAGGTAGTTCATGCCTCACAACCACAAAGAATTGAAAGGAACGATGTGAGAACCACTGCCTGATACACTTGGATTGTTGTTTTGAGCCAACTTCACACTCTCGCCAAAACCCACAAATGGGCTTACTAATTTTTGAGCTTGCTCTTACCAGGTGATCAACAATTTCATTAGTCCACATGGTATTATTGCAATGGGTGCTGCCAGCATAGCACAACTAAAGAACTGAATTGCTGGATGTATTGTTGATTATAAATATGGAGTCATGAAGTGTGTGGCCAGGAGTAAGTTGGTACAAGATCTCGTCTTTTGCTGACTTGTTGCAAGGGCAAAGCAGTCAACAAGCAACTGGGCATCTTCTGGAGTCTGTTCTTTTTAATGGGTTTTGCCTGCAAGGCCGGCCCATTTATTCTTGATTTGGAGTCACATGTAGACTAGACCAAATTAGGATAGCAAATTTCTTCCCTAAAGGATATTAGTAAACCAGATGTGTTTTTACATCAAGTGATGATAGTTTCATGGACATTACTGGGAGTAGCTTCCAATTCCAGATTTTATTAATTGAATTCCATCAATGACTGTGGGGGGTTTGAACCCACATTCAATCCAAATCTGCACTTCTGAATTACAAATACAGTGGTATAGATGGGAGATGTGATGTCCTGGTAATAAGAGCAGAGTCATTAGCAAACAAAAGTTCACCTATTTGTTGTTTTCCTGTGCACACTGAGGCTTTGCGGACAGAGGTTGCTGTTTGGGGTGGCACGGCTGCAGAGTGGTTAGCACTGCTGCTTCACAGTGCTAGGGACCTATGTTCAATTCCAGCCTTGGGGGCTGTGAAATTTCTCCCACTGTCTGTCTAGGTTTCCTCTGGGCACTCCAGTTTCCTCCCGCAATCCAAAGATGTGCAGGTTAGGTGAATAGTATGGGGGAAGAGGATCTGGACACAATACTCTGTCAGAGAATTGGTACAGACTCAAAGGCCAAATGGCCTCCTTTTGTAGGAATTCTGTGATTCTGTCCCAAAATGAATTTGTACCACGTTGAGATATTTAAGTGCGTTCAAGAGCATGGCCGAACATAGATCGGAAACAGAATGGAGGTTATTACACAGCCTTACTTGGTGTCATTGGTGACGGTAAAAGCATTTGATAGAGCACCATACCACATTACATTGGTCATCATGCAGTCATGAAATGAGCAAGATGACCCTGACCATTTCTTCAGAGCAGCCATATTTATTCACCTTTCAGTAAGACAATAAATATGTACATATTTTCATAATTATCCTTTGGTTACACTGCTTCAAGAAAAATGGAAACTGCACTAGATAAATTAGATAAATATCTATGGTAATTTGAGAAACAACCCCATTCTGCAAGCAGAAAACCTGCATTAATAACAACGAGAACAGAGCCCAACAATGAAATTTTAGTGCAGAATGCAATCCAATCACAGAAACCTTACAGTACAGAAGGAGGCCATTCAGTCCAATGAGTCCATACCAACCACAATCCCACCCAGGCCCTATTCCTGTAACCCCACACATTTACCTTGCTTGGATTAGTGAGTAAATATTGGTAGGGATATGGAGGTAGGCCTGGATGGGTCTGTGGTTGGTGCAGACTCGATGAGCTGAATGGCCTCTTTCTGTACTATAGGGATTCTATGATAATTCCCCTGATACAAGTGTCAACTTTGCATGGCCTATTAATCTAACCTGCATATCTTTGAACTGTGGGAGAAAACTGGAGCACCCTGAGGAAACCCATGCATATACAGGGAGAAAGTGCAAACTCCACACAGGCAGTAAACCGAGGCTGGAATTGAACTTGGGTCCCTGGCGCTTTGAGACAGCAGTGATAACCACTGTGCCACCTTATAGAATTCTTACAGGAAGCCATCTACCCATTGAGGCTGCACCACCAACAATCCTACACAGGTCCTATCCCCATAATCCTCCATATTCATTACGGCCTATGCACTTAACTAACACGTCTTTCAGACTGCGGGAAGAAACCAGAGCATCGGAGGATATCCATGCAGACATGAGAGAACGTGCAAACTGTGCAAAGACAGTGACCAAAGGCTGGAATCAAACCCGTGTCCCTTGCGCTGTATGAAGTCTTGTGAACAGGTCCTATCCAATGTGATTTACTATGCTTTAACAGCTTCAAGCAATCAAATACGATTGAGATGAGAGATTTGCAGACATCTTCATTAAATTTAGCAGGATGAGGAAAGACACCTTCTAATTCATTATTCATGCCTCAGACCACAAAGACTCAGATCACACCATCACAAACAATACTGATGGGGGTCACCATCCATAATTGCTCATCAGGTACATGAACACTAAAATATGTTTTAGCCACCTTCTCAAGTAGAAATGGACAGTAAATGTTAGCCTTGCCAGCAACGTTGACATCGCAAGAATTGAACAGCTTGAATTGCCCACTCCTGCTCCTAATTCCAATGTTCCTATACTTCCCAATTCAAAAGTTCGTAAGATATACTCAAAAGTTAAATAACCTTAAAACTGTAATTTAAGCTTGACATAACAAATGTATTACAAATCCCCGTCTTACCTTATTTGCCTGTATTAGATGAAAATCTTTACCGTACAGTCGAAGTGCAAGTTCAAAGTTTCTGCACTCCTCTTCTGTCCAAGCAGACCGCTCATCTGTGGATTAAGTAAACTGAAATTAGGATCACAGAACCTAAAATCCTACAGATGCTCCACTCATAATATCAAAATGTATTATCAAGCTGGGTTTTAAGTCATCAGAAGGAATAACATTTAGAATCACAGAATCCCTACAGTGCAGAAAAAGGCCCTTCAGCTCATCAAGTTTGCGCTGACAACAATCCCACTGAGGCCCAATCCCCACAACCCCATGCATCCACCCCATTAATCCTCCTGATGCTAAGAAGCAATAACATGGCTAATCAACCTAACCTGCACATCCAGTGGAACCAGAGCACACTGAGGAAACCCACATGGACAGAGGGAGATCTTGCAAACCCTACATGGTCACCCGATGCTGGAATTGAACCCATGTCCTTGGCGCTGTAAGGCAATATTGTCCTACATACTTGCCACTGACTATGGAGAAAGCTGGCCATAAAGATACAGCAATCTCTGATGTATATCTGTCCTTTCCCAACAGGAGTTTCAATCTGATATTAAGGTAAGAAAATCTCCAGGCATCCAGCACTCATATCAACAGGCAGAATAAGCAACCCAATCACACTGAATTATCCTCAAAATAACAACCATGAAGTTAAAAGCATCAGTTTTAATTGACATTTTTACATAGTGACATAAATCATGTTTCAATTAAGATAGAAGCAATATGACAGGTAAACTTTAAAATATTTTCAAATGTGAATTTTTTTAAAAAATCATAACGGAAAAATACAACATTCCACAAATAATTTAACTTCTCAAGACCTATTTAGCAGATCTGGTGGTATAGCAGGTAGTGTCTCTGCTTCTGAGCCAGAAGCTCCAGGTTCAAGCCCTACTCAAAGATAAAAATGGCTAAGGAAGCCACAGTTAAATGCGCTGAGTATTAATTTGTAAAGCTTTTCAACACATACCAATGGCAGGCAGTAAGAGTAGGAAATATTCCTCGTCAGTCTAGATGGAAACAAATTGAAGCCTTTGCCATGCTCTCCATAGTTCCAGGCTACAACGTGAGTGCAAAACTGTATGCTGCCACAACAATTAGACTCCTTGAATGAGGGGGGGAAGGGTGGTTTGGTTTAGACCAGTCCAAAGGCATGAGATTTGATTCCCACTCTGGCTGGGGTGGACTCGGGATCTGCCTCCTTCCATTGCTCATGGTGAAGATCATAGTGCTATGGCCTGGGCCTGCCTTTGCGTTTGGAACTTAAGATAAAGAATAGAGTATTTAGCAGCAGTCATGACATTACCATGTTATTAAAACCCAGTTATACCTCATTCAACAAGGTATCCTTTTTCAAGTAGCAAGATGAACAACATAAAATATGGAAGCATTTATTAATTCACTGTTTACAGATTGAACTCTAGAGGGAAACTTCAACAGAGGAGCATGGAATTAGTGACGGCAACTTATGAACTTATGCAGGTTTCACTGTCATTATTACTACGAAATCTGGACCCTTACCGCGTGTAGCCTTTACATTTGAGTGGTAACGTCCAAGTGCCTCCTTAACAACATAGTTGCATTTTACAAGTTCATATAGTGCCTGGAGAAAGTTTGTAAAAAAAAAGTATTAAATATACATACAAAACAATTTATTTTACTTTGCAAACTGAAGGTGGCTAACTCATGGAAATGTAACAGTAACAAATGATTACCATTTTAGAAACAGCTGCTTTTCTCACACTACTGAATATTTTAAAGAGGTCAACTCAGATATTCCTTAAAAAGTTATATTAATTCTGTCAATATTAATACCAAACCTGTCATAGTTTCCACTGAAATATATCATGCATACATAAAGAGGAAAGAACACCATTCACAAGTTTTTGACATTTCAATCTAGTAATGTTTTCTACAGACCATCTCATTTGCAATAGTATTCATAACATCTCAATTCTTATTTTAATTTACAAATAAATATTTTAGAGTGAAACTGTTATGATTTCATTCATTTAGATAAAACTTCTGTAACTCTACAACTGCAGTGTCAGCTGCCCATCCCAAACGAGAGCACATTTACAATCCTCGGATATTTAATATCCTCAATTTTTCCTGTTAAGTAAATTTAAGGGCCAATTTCTTGCTTTACACTTTCCACTTTTTACAGTCTCCAATAATTGCAGACAGTGCTACTTATTACCTATTAGTCAGTTCCTTAAAACAATTTGGTCAACTCACACCTTCACAATAAGTGTAAACATAAACAGAAAATATTTCAAGGGTAACTGGAAAAGCTACTCATTAAATAAAACATTAAATTGTTATGTGAAGTTTAATATCATTTACCAAATTTCTCAGAACGACATCTAGCTCTACTTTTCTCCTCACTAAGTTGATCCCTTATATACATTTCAAGAACTTTTTCCAGTCTTTGTTCTCCACACTTATTTTCCCAGTCTATATTAAGACAAATTATGTTACTCATTATAACATCACAACTTTCTGAAAATTATTCCTCCATATCCTTCCCACTATTTGAAAATTTATAATATACACTCTGTAGTGTAAAAGTTCCTCTTTTATTCCTTAGTTCTTTTTAGATCCTTTCTTTTAACTCTCAAGGCTATTTTTTTACTGTTACACAGAACCTTCAATCGTTATTGTGACCACTGACCAACAATCCCTTATTCCCCTTTCTCTTCCATCTTTTCCTGTGGCTAAGAATATAAAATTTCCACGCTGCCTTATTTGAATCAAACTCCATTATAGGAAATAGAAATCATAGAATCCCTACAGTACAGAAGGGGAAGCCATTCGGTCCATCGAGTCTACATTCAACTACAATTCCACCCAGGGCCTATACCCATAACCGCACACAACCACCTATCCTATTTATTTTCCTGACATTATGGTCAATTTAACATGGCCAATCCACCTAACTCACGCATCTTTCAGATTGTGGAAGGAAACAGGAGCACCTGGAGGAAACCCACATAGGCACAGAGAGAACGTGCAAACTCCACATAGATAATGACCTGAGGCTGGAATTGAAGCTGGGTCCCTGGTATAGTGAGACAGCAGCGTTAATCATTGTGCTGCCTCCCAAATACAATAATGATGCGATCCATGATGGAATTCTAACCAATTATTCAGCAGACTTGTAAGTAAATAAATATTTACCTGTTCATTATCTCTTACGTGTGTCCCTTCTGGTATGCCACCAACACCTTTCTCATCTGCAGATCTCTTAGTCGCTTCATGCAAGAATTCCTTTACTATACTTTCAGGAAGCAAATATGGAGTCCAAAGTAATTGGTCCTCATTTTCATAGACTAGAAATAAATCACAAGTTACAGTAACTTACTAACAAGCTTTATTGAATCAAGTATTTTCAATTATATGCAATTAAAAATGCAAAATAGAAAATACTGAGTATTAGGATTAAGCTGTTGATAAAAGCTCTAAATAGCTTTTACTTACTGCACAGAAATATTCATTCAGTTTCTATAATTTTACTTTTCAGCATTTAATCAGTTTTGCTTTGGAATTTTGATTTTATACATATTTTCCTCTTTACTGAGCACACTCTAAGTTCTCTGGATTGATGTTACCCTATTATCTACAGTGACTACAGTGCATGAGGAATATATTGCAAAGGTTTTTTGATCATATTTCATAAATAAGATTTAACAAGCAATTAAAACAGAATGCTATGGAAATTATACACAGCAAAATAATCTTCCACACATTTCAGTCAGAAATATACATATGCCATCAAATGTTAATAGTACAGTTGTCATTTTGAAAATTAGTGCTAGAAACTGGAAGAATATCTTAAACATACAAAAACTTGCATCATTATAGCATCTTTTATGTTGTAAAGCACTTCGTTGGCATGTAAAATTACAAAAAAAAGACTAAAGCCAAAAGAGACATTTGGAAGGGTAAAGACTTTGTCAAAAACATCAATTATGAGAAGCATCATAAAGGATAGCAGGGGAAAGGCAGAGGTTTAAAGGGGGGATTCCTAGATGTATAGACATATGACAGTTAAAGGCATGGCCGTCAATGAGACCATAAAATCCCCACATTGCAGAAACAGGACAATTGTTCCATTCAGTTTGCACTGACTCTCTAAAAGAGCATCTTACTAAGGCTCATCTCCTGCCATATTCCCAAAATTCTGAGCATTTACCATGGATAATCCATCTAACCTATGCATCTTTGGACACAAAAGGACAATTGACGTGGCCAATCCATTTAAACCTGCACATCTTTGATGGTGTGTAAATAGTGGGGAAGAGATCAGAGTTGAAAAACTGCAAAGTTCTTAAAGAATTCCAGATCAGGAGAAGGTTAGGATATAGAAAGAGTTTAAATATAAGGATGAGATTATTCAAATAAAGGCAATTCAGGACCAAAGACTGACGTACATCTGTGAGCACAATGGTGATGGGTGAACAGGATCTGGTCCAAGTTAGAATGCAATAGCAAAGTATTGGCTGAGGTTCAAGGGCAGAAGATAGGAGGCCAGTCAGCAGAGCACCTTCACCGTGAATTACTTCTCATAATGTAACAAGTTTATTAACATTATTTCCAAACTGTATTCATTCATATGGTGCTCAGTTTAGGTTATGCGAACTATTTCAGGGAGCCAATGTCTTGAAGAGTTGGCAAAGGGAAAAAGCAATTAGTGCTCCGCTTATGTAGGTTCCATTCAGTGGAGAAACATTATTAAAGGGATTCCCAAAGTTTATGCTAACCAAATGTATGCATTCCATTTGCTAAACTAAATATCCAAGAATGAAGAGATCAACAAATAATGGTGATTAAAAGGAAAAAAACAACACATGTCCACAGAGTATTTATTTGGGTCTTTATCTATACAATTGAATTAAGGGCAGATTTTGTTTCAATTCATAAAAATGCGGCTTACCTTTTTCACCATCTTGATATTTGCACAGACTGGATGGAATCTCAGCTTGATACTCTGAACCCACCATTATTTCCTAAATAAAGGCAAATTAACAGCAACCATTATAGCCATGCAGCTAACAAAGAATTCTTTTCACAAAGCAATGTGGTGTTTATACAGGGTTGAGTTTAATATAATGTCAAAAGTACAATAAACCGGACCCTGCCTTCAAAGGTGTTAAACAATTTTAATTCAACAGATAGATACTCTGCTGCTAGTGATTTACTTTCTGAAAGTTACTTAAGATCTATTTTTATTTGTAATTAAGATTCAATTTCAAATTTTTCCCAAATTATGCTGCAACAGGCTTCGGATCTGAGATGGGTAGGTTCTTGATTGGTAAGGTGATCAAAGGTTATGGGGAAAGGTGGTGAGAAACTTATCAGCCATGATTGAATGGCAAAGTGGATTTGAAGTGCCAAATGGACTAATTCTGCTCCTATATCTTATGGTTTTATTATCTGCAGCATTTTGTTTTTAAATGTAAAAGCCAATATTTGCGGTACAGTACGTAAGTTCAGAATTGTATTCTACAAGAACTCATTTTCATTTCCATCCATAAGAAATAAAGTCATTTTACATGTGACATAGCAGTTGAAATCAAGGAAACAACTTACAAAATAAATAGAAATTAATATATCAACTGTAGGAACCATAAATAAAATATAAAATTAAGATGTTCATAAAAGTTGTTATTTGTCTCCATTAAAAATCTGCACAGAATTCATTACTAAAATGTAACGTCTGAATTCACTGTACTCATGCATAGTTTCATAATTCATCTAACTTATGCATTCCACAAGCTAATTAATAACTGCTCAAGTATTAAACAAAGCTCCGTAACAATGCACAACTATAATTTTATTTTACATTACCCCACAAAAACAAGACAGAATCAGCTCAATGAATGTATTGTTAATCAGCAGTAAATTCAAATTAGACTTAACCAATTTCACTGGTGGTGGAGCACCCTGGAATTATGCAAGGTGCTATCTATATGAAGTTCCTTTTGCTAGCAAATTAGCCTTTTCCATGATTTAAACTTAGCAAATTGTTATCTGGTCTGGGTCATATCTCAGCCAAACCAGAATAAAATTGAAATTCAACAGTCTGATAAACTGATACAGGCTAGTGAGAAGAAAACAACATCAACCATCATCCCAGTTTCTATTTGCATCTAGTGACTCATGCTAGGTACATGCATATCAAGTGAGGCCAGATCATTTAGGTATTTTGATTGTGACAGGATCAGACACACCAAAAAAATTCATAAATGAAGCATAACGACTTAAAGTTCCACATTAGCTATGTGCCTTAGCTCTTATTCAGAAAATGAAAGGAACCACCTTTAGAAGTAGCAGTAAGTGAACTAGAAATGTGGGTCACTTCCTCAATGTAATTGAGTTACACAGAACTGAAAATTTCCATTCAATAACGTTTTTGGGAGCTATTACTAAATTTGTTAGATTCACAGGTAATGCAAACTTCAGAAAGAACGTATAGAATTATTTGAGTGCTATTAAGTAAATCTTATAGCAAAGCTTGTCACTTTTTTCAATCAAAATAGAAAACTTTTCATATTCCTTTGTTGAATTCAAATGTTTCAGACTTTTACAGTGAATCGTTGGATTATGAGGAGAGACTGAATAGGCTAGGTTTGTACTTTTTGGAGTTTAGAAGGCTGAAAGGAGATCTTATAGAGACAAATAAGATAATGAAAGGGATGGATAGGGTAGAGGTTGAGAGACTCTTCCCGCTTAGCAAAGATAGCAGGACTAGAGGGAACAGCCTCAAAATTGGGACGGGGGCGTGGTTCAGATTGGAGTGGCAGAGGTGTTTCTTTACGCAAAGGGTGGTGAATCTTAGGAATTCTCAGCCTGATGAGGTGGTGGAGGTTCCTCATTGAATAAGTTCAAGTCAAGAGTGGATAGATTGACAAGGGAATTAAGGGTTACGGGGAGAAAGCGGGAAAGTGGTACTGAACCACTGCAGATCAGCCACGATCTTACTGAATGGCAGGGCAGGCTCGAGGGGCTGTATGGCCTACTCCTGCTCCTATTTCTTATGTTCTTATCATGAAGGAAACCCAAATGTTGTGTATAAGGATTACAGAATTTAAGCAAATTTTTTTGGAAAATATTCAGAAGAAAGAATAAATGAAAATCTTCTACCGCTTCTTTATGCAGTGATCATCAGTTCTCTTGTGCGATTTAAATAAAATGCAAGACACATCTTTACAAATCACAATATCATTTAGGAATTAAACTTCAGAAACATTTACATAAGAAATTGTAATGTTGTTGCATGAATTAAACTTACATTTCACCTAACCTCTATGACTAAGAGACAAAATATAACTTCCAAAATCTTTTTACTAACATGACAAGATTATTAAGAAACAGCCATTCTGCAGTGTAGCAAATTCAAAGTGGAACTGATGCAGTAGCATACAAATGAAATTAAACAATTTACATGCTGAGTTTAAAGTACCTTTTTCAAGTCTTCAGGTGGAACACAATCATCTTGCCCTTCTTCATCTTCAGATTCTTTTTCACCATCAAAGGTAGTGCTTGCTATATGCAAGAAAGTTAGACAGTTGTCAGAAAACAGCCATTAAACGTACATCAATTCAAGATATTCGAGACGGAGGCAAATTTTATTCAAGAATATTAATTCATCAGTTAAGAAAAAATATTACAGGCAAGTACAGAATTAATTCAAATAATGAATACTTTTGATTTTTTCATTTGTTTATTTCATGCAAGTATCACTGACAAGACCAAAATATACTGTGACCCTAATTGCCCTAGGGGTAGCTTTGGCTTGTCTTTTTGAACTGTTGCACCCACGTGATGTAAGTGCACCCATACTGCTGTTAGGCAGGATTCCAGGATTTTGACCCAATAAAAGGGAAGGAAAAGTGATAATTATTCCAATTCAGGATGGTGAGAGTCTTGGAGGAGAAATTGAAGTTGGTGGCAATCCCACACATCTGCTGCCCTTGTTCTTCTAGGTGAGAGAAACGGAGGTTTCAAAACTGCTGTCAAGGGAGATTTCGCAAGTTGTGCCAATGCATCTTGTAGATTGCAACTAATGCTGGCAGTGTATACTAGTGGAGGCTGTGAATTAAGGTGGTGGATGGGGTTCCAAAAAAGTGGGCTGCTTTGTCCTGGATTACAATGTGCTTCCGGTGTTCTCGGACTTTACTTCATTCAGACAAATGGATATATTCCATCAAACTCTGGATTTGTGCTTTGTAAACGTTGGACAGGCTTTGGGGAGTCTGGAGGTGAGTTATTCGCTACAGAATTCCCAGGTCCAAATTGCTGCTATAACATAATAGCTGATCTGGTTAGGTTTCTGGTCAATACCTCCTAGGATGTTGATAGTTGGGGATTCAGCGATGGTAATGCCAGTGAATGAAAGGAAAGATTGTTAGACTCTCTCTTTTTGGAGGCTCATTGCCTAGTACTTGTGGCACAAATATTACTTGCCACTTACCAGCCCAAATCTGAGTATTGTTCAGATCTTGCTGGATGTAGACACAGACAACTTCAATATCAGCGGATTTGGAATCATACCAAACTCTGTCATCATCAGTGAACATCCCCACTTCTGACCTTATATTGGAGAAGATTGTTGAGCCTGGTTACTACCATGAAAACTCCTGCAATGTTATCCCGGAGTAAAATGATTGGTCTCAACAAACAATCAATTTTTTTTGTGTTAGGTATGATTCTAAACAATAGACTGTTTTCCACTATTCTCATTGACTTCAATTTTGCTAAGGCTCCTTCATGCCACACTTGGGTCAAACGCTGCCTGATGTCAAAGACGTGCTCTCATCTTACTTCTGGAATACAACTCTTTTATCCCCATTTGGACCCAGGTTGCAATGAAGTTAAGAGCTGAACGGACCTATCAGAACACAAACTGAGCACTGATGAGCAGGTTATTGTTGAATAGTTGCTACTTGATAGCACTGTCAATGATATTTTCCCGATGACAGAGTTGACTGATGTGTGGCAGAAAGTGGCTTGATTGAATTTGTCCTGCTTTCTATAGACAGGATACATCTTTGCAAATTTACTTTGTTAGCTAGATGCCAATGTTGTAAGTGTACTGGATTAGCTTGGTTAGGGGTGTGGTTTGTTCTAAAGCACAAGTCTTAATAAATGATATAGTCAGGGTCTTTGCTATATCCAGTGCCATTTCTTGGTATCCAATTAACTGAATACGGACACCTCATGAGAAGATCAAGATGGATCATCCACCTGGCATTTCTGGTTCCAAATTTGCAGCACTAATGCAGTGTCTTGTATTACTCCACAAATCTTAAAATAAAATATTAATATCCAAAGACTTAATTCATTTTATTTCATTCCTCGTCAATTTGTTGTGGTACTGCACACAACAGTCATGATCAGGTGTAGCTTTTAGGTAAAGAGAGGGATATTTGGACAAGCATACACCTATGCAATTCAGTCCCCAAATCCAAGTCACAAATTGATCAGTTTATATGCTACTTTGTGTAAAACCTGTCACACTGCAATTATACCTTCCAACAGTAGCAGTACACCAACTGTTGGGACGATGCAAGTACAGCTTGACTAGTTTAAATCGGCATTATAAACATCAGGAAGCATTTAAGATTTTCAATATGTTATAGATGTTAAATAAATAATGTGACAAAAAAGAAATAGTCTGTGTAATTTTGGAGTACACAAAACAATGAAACAAACATCTTGGACTTCTAGCATTTGAAGAACACCTGAAATGCCTTATTTTTCCAAAGGTCTTGAAACCATATTTAGCGTTCACAACTCAACGTTTCTTCTACCTTAGTGACAGCATTAAAATACAAGTTTGAGATTCTTCTTAATGATTGATCTTGTCTGTAGGAGTTAAATATAAACTTTTTCTATTCTACCTCAAAATTAATTGAGTACATATAGCAACTACCCTCTCAATGACTATCACTGTTATTACACATTTGGGTACCTATACCCCTTACTGCTACCACCTAAAACGGACAAACTGCCATGAGAAGAAAATTGCAGTTTGCAGACATTACTATTTTTGAGCCAGATAGAGCTATGCCAATAATTGTGTGAGGAGCAACAACTGTCCATCCCTTTAAGAAAGCATCTACACCCCGTATGCTACATGCCAAACTGCATGGCTAAAATTAATTTGTCATTGTAGAAGCCTGTACCCTACTACTATCTGATTAATACTAATATCCTACTACTTTGTGGCAAAGTACATGGAGTTCAATAAAAGTGTCTAAAAGGGTAATTTGCTATCTTCTTTCAGGTGGCAGAGAATGTGTAAAGATAAATTAGAACTCAGCAAGCCCTAGCTTTTCTCTTTGCAGACTCGAGTTGGCTTCCTTGGGAAGCAATTGATAGAGGTACTGATATCACTCAATTTCTGATTAGTTCTAGATTTACCCCAATAAAATTTCTAAATTACCAAAAAAGTCTCCCTTCCTGGCATTAACGACACAATCCAAGAGATACCTGTTGATCTTTAATAAACCAACTTTTCCTCACAGATATCAGATAACGAACTGATATATTCATACAGGACAGAAACATAAATATAGTCCGTAAAGCAATTACATCCCACTTAATAAATACTAACCTTTCAACAGGTTCTCACCTATGTGGATTCTGTTTAATCATTAAATTATCTTCAGGTTCAATAAGGAATAAAGGAATACAAACTTGGTCCCAAAACTATTTTTTTTAATTCCTGCGTATGTGTGAATGCAATTATTAACACAGAAGGGACAATAGTTCAATGATAAATAATTGTTTTAATTATTACTGGAATCAAATAGTATCTTAGTTTTCTGGTCAATTGAAGATTCTCCTTGCACCACTGGAGTATGCTGCATCAGACTTATAAATTGTAAGATTTGTTTGCCTACAACCAAAATATTACCATATCAAACTAATGCATGCTAATAAGCATGATGACTACTTCAAGCAATTGCACTCTAGATAAGCAGGACAGAAAAGATAGCTGCACTCTACCAGGCTATGCTTGAAAGTAACAGACATCACTGTCTGGGTTTATGAACAATCTTATTTAAAGTTTAACAAAGCTCCTGCAATCCCTGAAGTGGAAAAATAAGTATTAGCTATTATTGTTCATATTCCAAACTCATCTCAACTTTAAGAAAAAATACGTAAGTTATAGAGGTATATTCTTCCTAACAAATTATTTGGTACTCATTAACTTGTCAAAATCAAAATTCAGGATATTAGGAGAACAATTTTTCATTCAAAAAGCTTCACCTCAAACGCAATTAATTAATGCATTTAATGTAACTTTGCATACCATTTAACATCCAACTAAGCTTCAGAAAAGTTGAATCAAATAGACTTCCAAAAAATATAAGGGAATGGATCCCAGTCAAACTTCCTTTAAAGATGTATTTATAAAACCTGCAATAGTTTAAGTTGAGCAAGAATTCAAGATGCTTGAGAACTGAAAGGACCTTAAGACCATGAATCGTTGTACACCAGATGACCAGTTTCCATTGGAGATAATAAGAACATAAGAAATAGGAGCAGGAGTAGGCCACCTAGCCCTTCAAGCCTGCCCCACCATTCAATAAGATCATGGCTGATCCGAAATGGATCAGTTCCATTTTCCCACTTTCTCCCCATAATCTTTAATTCCCTTGTCTATCTACTCATGACTTACATGTTCAGTGAGGAAGCCTCCACCACTTCAACGAACAGAGAATTCCAAAGATTCACCACCCTTTGAGTGAAGAACTTCTCCCTCACTCTGATCTAAACTTATTTTGAGGCTGTGCCCTCTTGTTCTGCTATCCTTTCTAGGCAGGAAGAATCTCTCTTCCTCTATCCTTCATTATCTTGTAAGTCTCCATAAGATCCCCCTCAGCCTTCTGAACTCTAACGAGTACAGACCAGTCTATTCAATCTCTCTTCATAAACTAACCCCCTCATCTCCAGTATCAGCCTGGTGAACGTTCTCCGTACTCCCTCCAAGGCCAATATATACTTTCGCAAATGCAATGACCAAAACTGCACACAATACTCCAGTTGCGGCCTCACCAATCCCCTGTACAGTTGCAGCAAGACCTTCCTGCTTTTATATTCTATCCCCCTCGCTATAAAGGCCAACATTCTATTCGCCTTCTTGATCACCTGTTGCACCTGCAGACTGGGTTTTTGAGATTCATGCACAAGGATCCCCTGGTCACTCTGCACCGTAGCATGCTGCAGCTTTTCACCTTTTAAATGATAATCCCTCCTACTATTATTTTTCCCAAAGTGGATAACCTCACATTTGCTAATGTCCTCGCCCATTCACTCACACCATCTGCCAAGTCCTTGCCCACTCACTCAGGCTACCCAGATCTCTCTGCAGACTTTCCATGCCTTCCATGCAGTTTGCTTTTCCACTCATCTTCGTGTCATCAGCAAATTTTGTTACCCTACTCTCAATCCCCTCCTCCAGATTGTCTATGTATATGGTAAACAGTTGAGGCCGCAGCACCGATCCCTGCGGCACTCTACTAGTCACCAACTGCCAATCAGAATAGCACCCATTGATTCCAACTCTCTGCTTCCTGTTAGACAAATAATCCTCAATCCACGCTAACACCTTACCCCCAACTCCATGCACCCTAACCTTTTGCAGCAAACTTTTGTGAGGCACTTTACCAAACGCCTTTTGGAAATCTAAAAACACCATATCCACCGGTTCCCCTCTGTCTACCGCACTAGTCACACCCTCATAGAAATCCAATAAATTCGTTAAACATGACTTCCACTTCACAAATCCATGCTGCGTCCGCTTGATCAAACTGTTCTTTTCTAGGTGTCTTGCTATTTCTTCCTTGATGATGGATTCCAGCATTTTTCCAACTATGGACGTTAAGTTAACCGGCCTATAATTCCCTGCCTTTTGTCTGCCACGTTTTTATAAACAGCGGTGTAACGTTAGCCGTTCTCCAATCTTCCGGCACTTCCCCAGAGTCCAGCGGATTTTGATAAATAATTACTAAGGCATCCGCTATCACCTCTGCCATTTCTTTCAGAACCATGGGATGCATTCCATTGGGTCCTGGGTACTTGTCTACCTTCAGGCCTGTTAGTCTATCAAGCACTACCTCTCTAGTGATAGTAATTGCATTTGGGACTTCACATCCTACCATCCTTGTATCTTTAATATTTGGCAAGCTATTTGTGTCCTACTCCATGAAGACTGACACATAAAACTTATTTAATGCCTCAGCCATTTCCTCATTACCCACCGCTAAATCCCCCCTCTTGTCCTCCAAGGATCCAACATTTACTCTAGCCAGTCTCCTCCTCTTTATATATTTGTAAAAACTTTTACTATCATTTTTTATATTTAAAGCTAGTTTAGCTTCATACTCTATCTTTCCTTTCTTTATCGCTTTCTTAGTCATTCTTTGTTGTTTTTTAAATCTTTCCCAATCTTCTAATTGCCCACTATTTTTAGCACTCTGAATGCATCAGCTTTTAATTTAATACTCTCCTTTATTCCCTCCGATAACCACAACTGGTTATCTCTTCTCTTACAGTCCTTCTTTACCATCGGAATATATTTCTGCTGAATACCAAAAAAGACCTCCTTAAAAATCCTCCACTGTTCCTCAGCCATCCTACCAATTAATCTGCGCCCCCAATCTACATTCGCCAATTCCGTCCTCATCTTATCACACTCCCCTCTGTTCAAACAGAGGACACAGATTTGGGATCCTAGTTTTTCATCCTCCATCTGCATCAGAAATTCAACCATAATCTAGCTGGTAACCTTTGCATTTCATTATCAAGGCAAGTCTAGCTGGTCCAGGTGATGGGTATGACACTTAAGATCAGACACCAACCCTGTAGCGAACAAGTAAAATCAGTGCAAAGCTAATATCAATAATGATCAGTAGCTTAAATTTTCAAACACTGCAGCGAGCAAAGACTGCAATTGTTTAGCATCCGACCATTGGAATTCTGGAAATAGATTCTTGTTTACAGGTGTAAGAAAATGCAATTTGTGAAAGGCCTTCAGTTCACAGACATCAGATGTGGGTTTTTTAACCTGACAAGAGGAACCATTATTAGGTCAAAGTTTTTGATGGGAGGCTGAAATCTGAATCAGAGGAATATATAGTTTCTGCATCTTCACCACAAGGTGCAAGCAGTATTACATCCAACAAAACACAAGCGAATGGTCTCAAGGTGACCAGTAGAGAAGATTTTAAATGAAGATGCAAAGAACTCTGCATTTGGGCAAGACAAAAGTAAATGAATCATCACATCCAGATTACACAAATGGTTGCTGCTAGCCCAGCCCCTTATAAAACATAATTCATAAGACTGTCTATTGTAGAAGTCTGAAAAGAAAAACACAGGTAGAGTGCTAACCGAGGAGATTCTTTCAAGCTAGTAGTTAAAATGCTTTGCTGATTGGCTAAAAGGGAACTGTGCTCAGCATCTCGTTGTGATCTATAACATATGGTAATCTTCAAGGTGCCAAAACACAAAGATGTTGCATTCTTCTTGAAACAGCACAAAAATTCACTCGGTTCTTCATCCACAAAGTTATCAGTGCACTGACTCTCAAATCAATGCAGATCCCAGACATACTCAAAATAAGGGGTTTAATCTTCCTTAAAAACTAATGGTCAACATGCTTGCTTATTTGGTCACTCTTTTAATAACAGTCATTAAACATTTATTTTGGATAGGTTAATGACTGCATCACAAACTTCAAAATATGCTGTGCTCTATAGGAAAGTAAATTCAGAGATTTCTCTAGGCTGTGAAAAACCCCACATTTTTATAATAGAACTTGTTGTTTGGGGTTCTTGCGACTTGAGGGACAGTTCTATGTTCTATGTTCTGGAAGTTAACAAAAATGAAAGTGCAGCACAAAAAGAGTATAAGTTGAGAACAGAGCTGAGGCCAATAGAAAAGTACTTGTTTCAGAAGTTATTCTCTAAATGTGAAATCTCAGAAATTTCCTGCATGCAAATCGCCACAAAGAAAAACTTTAGCAAATGGCCAAGATAACCCATGAAGGATTGGACAAAGTTCAACATATTAAGTTGGATCCAAAAACCTCCTTTTCTCATCACAAGCAAATGGGATTTCTTTGGTGCCTTCAGAAGGCCAGCAACTACAGACACATGGAGTAAAAGTGACAATAGTCTCCCACTCCAGTTAACAACTCGGATCCTGCAGTTGGGGAGAACAATAAAATATGAAGGCACCATTTGAGAATTTCTCGTCTTCTTTTGAATCCAAGTAGGTTAATCTAGTTATGCTGAAAGAGAAAGGTTACCAAGTGCCCCATCATGGATGAACTCTCAAGTTCCAAGTCTGGCTCATCCTCAAATAAAGGAGTGCACGAACAGGAGCAAATGTCAATGAGTTTGTTCCCTGTAATCTACTTTGACATCGGGGGATGCGGAAGCATCTGTTAATAATTTTTTGGACAGCAACATGATCTATTTTTCCACTCAGGCCAGATAGTTTATCAAAGAAAAATGCCTGCCAACAAGAAAGCATTTGCCAATGTCAGCTTCTATCCCGGAACAGAATTTAACTAGCAGAGGTGGTGCAGTTCAGGCTGACCAAATGTTTCACATTTCATACTGCACAGTTGTCCAAGACCTCCTGTCAACAAAGTGGGTAGGTCGGATGGAGTAAAATTGAAAGGTGGCACCAAGCTTATTGACACTAGGCTTGATTGACTCCTCATATAAGCCGGCACCAAAGCAAGCTGATCCACAGCAGGAGTGGTGACCTGAGAAGGACCTTGCTTTTTAGCACCTGTGGAGCAGGTTTGTCGTGGGGGGGCCAACTTACCTGGCTCCCAGACCTCACTCCTGCAGTGGGCTCTTTTCTTGGAGGATTGTTGAAGACACTCCCATCTGCTGCAGGAGGAGATGTCCAATCATATAATGCACAATGTCATGTTGTGCTTCAAATATAACTGCAAGAACTCAAAGTGGCCATCTGCCACCACGAAGATGCCATTACATTTTGTGCAATGTTTAAAACCAGCAGACAACTTGCTTGAAGATCAATGACCTTTCCAAGCTGGAAAACAAGAGAACACAGAGCTCAACTATGTGAGAGAATAGCGGCAAGTGATTTTCATGCTGCTGGGGAAAATGTTACGACACATCAGATGAGAGGTAGAGTCTTTCAATGACTGTGGAAAGGGAAGCAACATGGAATATAGCGCAACAAAAAGACATTTCACATAGCTACTGGAAATCCTGACAGTAAAAGGAAGAATAAATTACTTCTATAGCCTATTTTTAAAAACTGTTCGACAGAAACTACCACCTGAGATTTCAGATTTTAATCTTAGAAGTAAAAATAAATTTATGTAATCTCCACCTTGGGCATGGGGACAGCTATAATGCACATAAACGAATTACAGAAGCTGCAATTCAATTCACAGATTAAAAACTCTCATAATTAGTAAATTCACATAGACTGTGAATCATTTAACATGTTTATATACATGATCTTTTCTTCCCGTAGGTTACAACAAATGTATGGAAGATGGAAATAATTAACTTTCCACGAGTGATCACAGTCTAGCTAATACACAAATCAATCAAGAAAACAGAAGATATCCAATTTCAGTGATGTATTCTGGTACGGATCATATCAGCTCGCAAAACACAATACTTCAATTTGTTGATCCAATAGGATTATTTCTGAATTATGCGTTTAGAAAAACAAACTTCAAAATAAGTTTGAGAAGTCTTTCATTATATTCGCTTAAAAAGAAAATCTCAATTACAGCCCATGATGTCAAGGAAACACACGTATTGTCTTGGTTTTAATATTTGCAATGCAAGTTCCCACATACTTCAGTCAACACTGCAACTTCTACAAGATAAACTTTACAACACTAGATGGACTGTAAACTGACAACTCAGACTTAAGCTTCCAATACCATCCACACAGACAAAATGAGATTCTCTGTCAACAAATACAATGGTTTCACTGAAATTACGTTAACAATTCTTTGTGGATGCAACTATACATTGAAAATGCATTTACTGATTGCCACTGAACTAAAATCTTAGAGAGCCAATCAGGATAGTTGCTTTGTGAAGTATCATTCTGGTGTAGTACTGGAGATACATCAGAGGTTAAAGGTTAAAGACATGACAGTGCAGGCAGCTTTGCTTTAACTCAATGCTAATACAGGCACATAAAATAGAAAAATATTCTATTCCAACACAGAATTATTTCCTCTGATGAACATAACTTTGAAAAATATACTGGTAGCATCGACAAGATCAGAAATGACTGAATTCATGTACTCAAATTTCCTTTACCATCTTAAAGGACAGACTTTCCAAAAGCCACCTTCCACAATTAATGAGATGACACTCACATTTGCTAACAAGCAGAGCACATCAGATATGGCTGCCCAGACAATTCAGAATCATGTACCTCAAAAGTACATATGTGCTGATTTAGAAGTGAAGATACATTGTGAGTTTTGAACTAATGTGGTACCCACTGTCAGCTAAAAATTAAAAATAGAATTGCTGGGAATAAAGGTTTAACCTCAGTTGTTAATTATGTAACGTGTGAGATAGATGATAAACTGGAAGGCATCAACTGGTTTTACATCTAGCCAGTGTAACTGGCCAGCAAATTATAAGATCAGACAGTTATTTTTGCAAATGGTTGCACACAGGTCTAAGGTAATTTTGTATGCAAATCATACTGAATTTACTTAATACTTTTAAAATACCTTGCAATTATATAAAGTGAATATTACATGCTTAGCTGGATAAAAGAGAAATAAAGATTAGTTTTCTTAGCTTATCCACTCAAAGGTTACATCTTCTTTTGCAATTTAACATGCCATTTTCTAGATTTTTACTGCGCCCCAAAACTTACCTAGTGAAATGAAGTGTATTTTAGCACAAATTTTAATATTCCACTCTAATCCCAAGGTTTTTAATCAAGCTACTTTTGCTTTTAATCCATAAACTTACATCTTAAGTGTCGGGGAAATAAATCTGTTGTTTCATGAGAAGTGACAGATGGGGTCAAGTCATCTGCAGAAGATTGTGTTTCTTCATCATCACCTGAAAGTAGATCCTTTGCTATTTCCTCCTGTTCAGATAAAAAGGAATTTTATTTATTAGACATATTTCATGGTGCACATTTTAAATAAAATTTTTTCATGATGATTTGCATAAATTGCTGCAAAAAGATGGGCTTTATTACTTGCCTTATCAAGAGTCATGTCAGGAAGTTCATCAGCGAGCTCACTTGGTGAACTCTCTGGATTTTCATTTTCTATTACTGGAGGCTCATATCCATAAAGTGCCAGCAAATCATCAAGTGGCATGTTGCTCTCCTGTTGACCAAAAGTAACTGAACTTTAAAGTCTTAACATGATGGGATTTTCAATCAAAAATTTTTCAATAGATTGAACACACTTCAGCAATACCTCCCAGCCTCCTGCCTCTATTATTCAGAAAATCTAGAATAGCAATATCATGGGAACAGTATCAGCCAAAACTTTCTCTTTAATGTCACGTAGCAGTCTGACTTGGCCTTATTTTATCATTACTTATTCATTGCTGAATCAAACATTCTGGAACTCCATCCCCAATAACACTATCAGAAAATAAAGGCTGACTTGCTGGCACCCCCATATCCAATGAATAAGTTGGCTAGCATCACCCATACCTAATGACCAATAAAATAAAAATTACTGTTCAATAATTAAGCAAATTAATTAGAATTTATTATATAAATTAGGTATTGATAGAGCAAGGGACACAAACAAAAAAACTTGTATTTCTATAGCACTGATGTGAAGAGAAGAATTTTAATGTGATACAGGTGATTGAGAAAGAATAAATAAAGGGTAGGAGTGAAAAGGGAATGAAAAGAGTACTAAGGAAATAATTTAGTAGGTTAGACTATGTCCGAAGAGACATTTAAACGATGTTACGGTCAGGATTAAATGAGGCAAAAGAGAACAGTGGGGAGGGATAAGCACAAAAATTGCTAACACTGGTGGCAACAAGTCCCTAACACTAACTATAGTGTTAGACCAAGGATAAATTGGGATATTAGAGGAGAATGTAACAAAGGGAATATAATAATTATAGACTATTTAAATTTTCACGTTGACTGGGCAAACTAAATTGGAAAAAGCAGTATGGCGGACAAGGTTATGGGCTATGTATGTTGAGGAACCAACTAGAAAACAGATAATTTTAGATTTAGATTCTGTAATGAAACAGGGTTAATTAATAATAAAGGATCACTTGAGAAAGTGTGATCATAGTGCGATGGCATTTCAAAATAAGTTTGAGCGTGACGAAGTTAAGTCCGAAATCAGGGTCTTAAACTGAAAAGTCAATTTAAAACATAGTGACGGGCAGGTTGGTGGATTCACACTGGGATATTAACTTTAAAAGATGACAATAGATGACCAATGGCAAAAATTTAAGTAAATAATTCATATTTTTCAACTAATATACACTCCTTTGAGGAATAAAATCTTTGCTGGGTAAGTGCTAGAACCATGGTTAACCAGAAAAGTCAGTGATAGAGTTAGATTGAAATTCAATAACATTGCCAAGAACATAGCAAGTTTAAGGTTAAAGGGATTTAAAATTCAGCGCAGGTTAATGAAGAAATTGATTAAGAAGAAAATAATACAAAGTAGACCAGCAAATATACAAACAAATCACAAAAGCTTTTGCAAGTATGCAAAAAGAAAGAAATCAGTGAAATTCAAGTTGAGTTCTTTAAGGACAAAGGCAAAAGAAATTTAAATAGTGAATAACGGAATGCTAAACAAATCTTTTGCATTAAGTTTCGTAGTGGGAGATGTAAAGCATTGGAAATTGTAAAGAATCAAGAATGAGAAACTTGAAGCAACTTGATGGTAGCAAATGTAAACTCATTGTTTAACAATAGAGAGACAGCAAAAACAAGAAACGATAACCCAGTTAACTTCATAACTGGTAGTAGGGAAAATGCTGTAATCTATTATGAAGCATGTGGTGATAAGGCACTTGAAAAAGCACAATAGGTTGAGTCAACACTTGTGAAAGTGGAGTTACATTCTGCAAATCTGTCAGTTTTTTTGAGGTTGTAATTAGCAGGACAGAAGGAAGGTAAGAGAAGGAAAAAAAACAGTGCATGATGCCACAGAAATGGCAATTATACGAAGTTCAGGTTTACGCCATTGAGTAACATATTAACATCAACTGGTTAAAGGGACAGAAAACAGTAGGTATATACCAGCAATTTTCAAGATGGCCGATAGAGTGTTTGGGCTTCAGCTATTTATAATCTAGATGAGGGGATGAATAATATATCTGTCTTTGTTGGTAATAAAGAGCTAACTGGGAAAGTAAGCTGCAAGGAGGTTGCAAAGAAATTAAAATGGTCCAACATGGCCGACTATTTTGGAGAAGATTCTTTATTGATCGAGAATCTACAACTCTGTTGTGCACTTGAGACTGAGATTGATACATTTTTCAAGGTGTCACAGCAATTAGCATTACTACTTCACAACACCAGGTTTGATTCCTGGCTTAGCTCACTGTCTGCGTGGGTTTTCCCTGGGTCTCCGATTTCCTCCCACAGTCCAAAGGTCGTGCTAGTTAGGTGCATTAGCCATGGTAAATTCTCCCTCAGTATACCTAAACAGGTACCGGAGTGTGCTGACTACGGGATTTGCACAATAATTTCATTGAAGTGTTGACGTAAGCCTATTTGTGACACTAATGAATAAACTTAAAAACTTTCTGAGCACTAAAGGAATCAAATGGTTGGATGGGAAATTGGAATTGATTTGGAAGTTCAGCCATGGCCTCACTGAATGGTGAAGCAAGCTTGATAATTATATGGCATACTATGGCCTATTTGTCTTATTTCATGACTTGCAGATGGAAAGGGGGTAACTAACTTCATACAGATACTTCACATCAAACATAGCACCTTAAGGTCATTTTGCTAATAAAAAGGGAACAGGCAAAGCTTAGCAAATAGGTGGATGATTAAAGGACATTAAAGTACTTTGCATTTTGCATGTGTTTTACTGCATAAGGAATTTGTACACTAACTCAGATTTATCAACACGATAGGGTAAGGAGTAGATAAGGGTTCCAGCAGTAAATGGAAAAACTATCAAAATCGAAAAAGGTCTTCACTGGTGGGTTTAGCTGTGGAGAAGAAAGTTAAACTCAGAATTGAAGAATATAGAAAGGCTTTAAGTTAATGGACTGAGCAGAGATAAGAATTTTAAAATAAAATTGTTTAAAGTTCAAACGTATTACGTACAAATGTAATACTTGGTGCCTAACTTTGAGCAAGTTTACCTACTAACTTTATTTTCTTCCAAAGCCACTAAAGACTATACTTAATAATCAATTTCAGGGTTGGATCCCATGGTTCCATGCCCACTGGGTTTATATTTTCTTTCCTCTTCTGAGGGAGCATTTGACCTCTGGCTCAATACCTGTCCACTGCAGTACAGTTCATATATAATTACAATTGCAAACCTACAATTCATAGTGTATTGGTAAACTCATTGATTCCAGCAATATAGGAACTTGAGGTATTTATTTCATATTCCACTGAATCTTTAAAAATAAATTTTAATATGATCACAAACATTCCCATTGGAAAACTGTTTGAAATTTGAGCAATAGGATCATCGTATTTGAATGTGTATTGCTTTCATTCTGGTTCGTGACAGACCATCTAATTTCTTAGGAAAAAAAAGAAAATCTGCCTTCTCTTTCTTTTCCCCATTCATAATTCTCAATGCTTTGCTTTGCCAAAAGAACAGCTCGAAGACCAGTTCCAAACATTTTCTAGCTTGCCAACAGGCAGTGCATACATTTAGCCCAGGGTGACTGGATCTATGATTCTCCCTCTCCTTAGTGAGCACTTTGGCCCTCGTCCTGCGCAACAAGGTTAATACTTCCTATGGCAAATATATCTCAATGCTAAACTTAAGAGGAATTCTGCACAAAGTACTCGCCAATCCACAACTTGAAGGAAACTGGACATTTTACTTCCCATCAGTTTTTAAATGCAATTTGTCTCATAATTAAAATCACTGATCAAATCAAGTCCATAGTCACTCCACTGACATGTCAAGAAGAACTGGCCCACGTTCCACCATTTGTAAGAGAGCTGGAACTTCAGACTGAGAAAGGTCAATCAGTTGGAAGTGTCGAATTATTCTTCTAATGATACTTTCTTCGCCTTTCCTTCTCCTTTATTTAAAGCATAACAAATTAGCCTTGTATGAAGGCAACAACGTGTAGCAAAAAAGACAAATTATTTTGTGAAAACTGCATGCGATGCTGCCCAAGAGGACCAGTTGTTTTACACATTGTTGACCCCAAATTGTAGGAAAGCACTCCTACAACATTAACCTTGATCTTAAAGTAGAAAAACTATTGATCAATTTTGATACATTAAATAGCACTGTTCCAACAGTTTGAATTTAAGCTTAGTTTACTTTAAGAAAAAACTTTAGGTACCCTTTCCAAATCTTCAATTTCAGATGTGAAATTCTTCCCTCCCTCTAACATTTCCTCTTCTTCAAGTGTTCGCTCATCATCATAATCATGCACTAGCATTTCTGCTGTAGGGTCGAAATCATGATCCTCAGAAGACAATGAGCCAACTACAAAGTAAAAACAATCAAATGAACATACTATATCTGTGATATATTTTTACATTTTTGTTCTAGTATATTAATCACTTCAAAAGTGGGTATTGTGCTAACTTATACTAAGCAACTATATGCCTAATTGATTAGAATTAGATGGATCCAGATATCAGTTAATGTAAAAAGAATTGTTTGATATTAAATATGGAGTGCCAAAATGTACTTTAAAAGATATTTTCTACACAAAGAATATTTAATTAAGTAAACAGTGGCATAATTCAAAGACAGAAGAAAGTAGAGAGAGCGAGAAGGAATAAATGAATGCTTAAGCATGCAAAAGAAAATTCAACGTACCCAGATGAATAAATCAAAAAAGGTTAACACAATTAGAAGAAAATGAAAAATCCTGAGACTGAACACCATAAAGCAGCATCAAAAGGAAAAAAAAAAGGGAATGGGGCAAGGTCAATAGCAACTGAGTTTGAGTAAACCTCAAATATTCCCATTAATTGGCACATGCACGATGGATTGAATGGCCTCCTTCTGTATGGTATCATTTCATGATTCTAATATTGCTTAACTCAAGCAGATTTCTAAATTCAGACTGTCTAATGCCAGAGGACTACAACACAGTACAGAGCTGTCAGGAAGTCAATACCTTCCCCTCTTTCTGGCAGTTCAAATGTCATCTTCATAAAGTAGTCCATCGAAGTCAGTTGACCCCAACAATAATGAATGGAATTGCATCCAATCTGATCCAAATACAGCTTTGAATTATACCAAAATCATAACCCAAAAGTCACAAGTAATGGAATATACCCAGGAAATTTAAGAATGAATGTATGCCAATCTCATCAAAACCCCCTTTGAATCTTTGACTGATGTGAAATGCAATGTCAATTTTGAAATGAGTTTTCTGACAGTTCCTCGGGGATAATTTAAACAAATGCCATGCATGTGGCTTCCCAATCCTCACCAAAAGTTTCAATTCCCAAAATAGCCTTCAACTTCCAGAAGATAAAATGAGCTCCTATAAAGTTAGAAAGAATTAAATTCAGATTAGCTCCTCCCCCTCAACAGAACTCCTTTAAATGCGTTCATTGTTTTCATCATACAGAAAGCATGAAACGAGGTTTACAGAGAGAAACAAAAAGATCTTAAGATAATTAAAAATCATATTCCCCTCCATCTTTATAGTCTTAAATTGGAAAAGAAAAAACACAGAATGGAATTTTCCAATGGTTCAATAGGAGAAATCCTTGAATTAAAACCAGGGCAAGGGATTATCATGGCTAAGGCTGAGCAACATATTCTAAAAGGCAAATAAAAAAAGTGAATTGGATAGCAAACTTGCTCTACCTCACCCAAGGATCCAAGTCAGAACATTAAAATGGTCATAAAAACTATGGAAGAATCGGAGTGATCAGATATTTCAACTAATAAATCAAAGCAAGAGTTCCACTCAAATGTAGGGATATTTATCATTCCAGTTTGAAAAAGATTATGACCCGGTGCTTGACCTTGAATGGCAAATTATGAAGCCCCAACTTCAGAACACTGATTCTCTCAAAGAATGAGCAAGGAAACAAGAAGTCATTACTCCAGCATCAAGCCTAGCATTATGGCTTATGGTCTTCCACAGTTGATTTTGTACCAACACAGAAAAATATAATGATATACAGGGGTAAAAGTCAAGGATCATAATAATTATTAAAAAAACCTATTGTCTTGCCTGCTGCTGTTACCCCAACTATGCAGATACTAACAGCTTAAAGGTTTTGGAAGCCAGAAAGAACAGGAATGACTACATAGCAACAGCGTGTAAAGTGAAGTTTGGTTTGAACTTCCAAACATTCAGCAAAGTTCTAGGCCTATTATACAACTCGAACACCTACTTTAATTTAAAGAGAACTTGAAATCAAACAAACCTGCAGTACAAATTAAGTTCTACAAGCTGCAGATGTGATTGGAATGTTTTCGTAAAAATGCATCTGATCCAAATTAACTAATTCATGCAAACAAGTTTGAATAAGCATTTTTTAAAACAAATAATATACAAATCAGCAGAATGTGTCCAGGAAATGTCAAACCTCAAACCTGCTTATAGTGTCTAAATCCAGCATTGCATCTTAGTTTTCATTTACGCAAGAACTGAATTTCCTTCCTATATACATATAATACTCTGTTCATGCATGGTGCAATAATACGTAAACAAAAGCAATACATTTCTTGAATGGTACATGGCCATTAAAGTTCATTTTGAGACGTACAGTATGTGGACAGTAACAGCAGCACTGAACTTTTTACTCAATAAACATACTGGACTCGTGCTAGCCCATTTTTAGTTTTCCAATGAAAAAGATTCTACAGTACCTTAATTTTATGTTACTTGTGTTAATCTTAGAGCGTTCTTTGACCATTAAATTAATTTTCTGTGCTTTTGATTTAGCTTGAGTAACATAATAAAAAGGATTTGGAAAAAAATTATTGTACCAGGGAGTTAGGTACCTAAAAATATATTCTGCGCAATTTAAGAAATATACACATTGAATATTAACTAACACAGGGAAGCCACATCTCTGAAGTTCTTTTTTATTGTTTTGTGGGATGTGGATGTAATGGGTGATGCCATTGTTTCCACCAAGTACATGCAGCCTGATTCAAACTGTGACTATATTTGCATTGGATGGGACATTACAAACAGGCACAAACATAACAAACCTATCAACCTCAAGCGTATATGTTCTGCTACTAGCATCTCAAATTGAAATCTTATAATAAACCTAAGCATCACTTGCCTCAACTTCTTGTGAATTAATTTAGCATCTCTTCTTGTTCTTCCCTCATACGTTGAACAGTATCTTAAAGTTTTCAGATTTGCAAGAGGCAATCAGTATACATGCTGATTAAATGCCACAGCCAAGAAATTTAATAAAAAGCTTAAGAGTTGCTTTGCCTGAAAGAGAGGTTGCCATTGTTACACTATTTTCAGATATTAAATATTAAAATCTTTATTCTAATTCTTATCCCAATTTGTTGTAAGTGTTGCAAGTGTCCTAATTTCTGAGCAGTCCAGACATCAAGTGAGTTAATGAAAGGTAACAAATGCCTGTGCCTTAATGGATTGAAGTAAATATTCAAATGTTAAAGCAAGAACTGCACATCCTTCACAATGCTACTAAAAAAAACTGAAACGGTTTTAACAAAAGCTGAACAATAACAATCATTTTTAATTTGATGAGATCTAGAATTTGTTTTTGTCATTGCAAAATAGAACTCTTTGCTGAGGAATAAAATCAAAATATAATTGCTCACAAGAATACCAATTCACAAACACATTTAATGATCTATGCATGATCTTCAATTGTAATATACTTGTTACAGCATATGACCAAACCCTGTTTCACTCCTACTTTTGAGTTAAAACCAGTAACAGTGTGAATGGCTTATTCTAAATCACTTTTTAAAAACTAAAAAACCACATTATGTAGCAAAAGGTCACACCCAAACAGCTTGAAATTGATTTCCATTAGGATTGGAAGTGAAGTAGAACAACACATACCTGGACTTGAACTTCCATAGGAAGCCTGAAACAAAATGTTTTACAATGCATTAATCAAAAATACCAAATTCAACTTTCCTGCATAAAATGTGCCCAACACTGAATACATGGGAAAAGGGAAATGTGAAAAGATTTCACTGATTTTTAGAAGTAACTTTCTTTTTGTTGCTCAAATTTCATTCATAAACACAGTTGTATATTGTCAAAAGTAGAAGCTTCCATAAACCAATACATTTAAAAAAATATTTTTTAAAATTTGTAATGAAAATGCTATTTGATACTTTAAAATGAAAGTAACATAGTATTAGTACAGCTGGAAATAGGCTTATCGCAAAAATAAATAAATGTTTAGCTCAGCATCAAAGATGCCCAACTTTAAGTAACTAAAAATGAGTGATGCAGAACCATTTAACATTGCTGGTTAGGTTCTTCATACATTCAAAAAAAAAAGCTTTTTTATTAGCGTCACTGTGTTAAATATGTTTTATTACAAGAGCTCCTTCAAAGGAGTGCAAACTGGTACCATTAGCAGAAAGTCATCATGACAATTAATTTTATGACGGCACAGCCAGTTTCGGGAGGCGGGGGGATTTGCACAGCCAACTTCCACATCTTCTCCCCATGTTCTCTCTCTATTAAATCATTCTTGCTTTTGAGAGGTTTTGAATAATTTCCCATGACCACCACCTGCTTTTTCACACTTTTTCCCACCTTCAACTCTTTTTTTGTATAGCGTAGAAGCTTGTGGATTAGCATTTGCAATTTCTTGATCCTTAGTTGGGTACCATTAGCCAAATTATACCAGAAATATCAGAAAAACCTAGCAGAAATTTAAAATCTTCACCTTTTGCCATAATTTGTTGGTTGTATTTTGATACAAGTCCAAATGCTTTTTTTCCTCCTCTTCCCCCCCACCCTACTGGACATTTTTAATTAAGTTATCTCTCCCCAACCAACCTAGTTTTAAAATATCCTGCCTTCTAGTACGCTTTTCTTTATGACCCTATGTTATTTCGCTTTTCATTTTCTCACTGTATGATTTTCTGTTGAAAGTTTTTATTTCTAGTTGCATACATCTCTAATCTCTATCCTACTAGTCAATCCAGTTCTGATGAAAGGTCATCTCCCTACAGATGTGCCTGATCTGATAACTGTTACCAAAATTTCTGTTTCAATTTCAGATTTCCAGCTTTTGTTTTAATCTCTCCAGCTAGTGTTTATTTCACCTCTCTAAATAGTTCTTTTTCCCCTACCTGGCCATTTGTAATATACTTCATTCTCTCTGTGGCTCACCATTTTATATATGCGTTCAGAACTTTCTCTCTTCCTTTATACCCCTACTAGACAGCTCTTGCAACATTCTCTCCCATTCTTTAATGTTTCTCCAACATTTGAGCCTGACATTAAAATAAAGTTGAAAGTTTATTTATTAGTGTGACAAGTAGACTTACATTAACAGTGCAATGAAGTTACTGTGAAAACCCCCTAGTCACCACACTCTGGCACCTATTTGGGTAGAGGGAGAATTTAGTATGGCCAATGCACCTAACCAGACATTTTTGGATTGTGGGAAGAAACCGGAACACCTGAAGGAAACTCTCAAACACAGGGAGAACATGCAAACTCCACACGTGACCCACACCAGGATTCGAACCCAGATCTCCGGGACTCTGAGGCAACAGTGCAAACCACTGTGCCATCATGCCAAACGTGATTATTTACTCAATTAATTTCTCCATTTCAGTTCTTGTTTTTCTTAAATGTTTTTTCAACAATTTTTCTGTAAGCTTTCTCTTTCCCCACCTCAACATTTTCCCCCTCTTAATCTGCTCTTCCCTGCTTGCAACTATTTTGATTATCTCTTCACAAGTTGTTCTGAATGTTTGCTCGTTCTCTCAAATCAACCTCTTTCCTTAACTGTATGTTTTATCCCCAACTGTTTTTGTTCTTCTAAACTACAAAGTTTGTGTTCTTTTCTCCTCCTTCCCCAGTTCTTGTAATTTAATTGTTCCTCCTGTTTGTTTTCTTTCCTTACTCCTTTTGCTTGTCGCTACCAATATCTATTGCGATGCAGTTTTCTTTGCATCTCTCATGCTCTCCCTCCCCAATCTCCAGCTGCTTTTTCACACTCTGGCTTTATAACTTACTCCCCAGCTGTCTTCTCTTCCTCTTAACTATTTTGATCTCCATCTTTCTCCTTGCTTTTCAATCTACATGTTGCTTTCTGACAGTTTATTATGCTGCTTTCAGGATGTTTCATTTTCTCTTTCTCTCTCACCTATCTTCTCTACTCACCTATTTTTTTTATTTCACTAAGGATTTATCAATCTTGATCCTTATGCCTCCATGTAAACATTTTCTATTCTATTTCTTGCAATTCTGCTCTCCTCCTTTTGCTTTTCCTCTTTCAGATGTTTTGTCTCTCTCTGACCAGATTCTTTGATATCTTTTTCCCTTAGGATTTTCAGTCCTTTACCCCTGAATGTTTTCTAACTTATTTTCTTTCCCTCTAGCTATTTGTACCTTTCATCCCTGATTTTTCTACCACTTTTCCAAAGTTCTCTTCTCTGTCCCTGCAGTTGTTTTGCACCTGTTACACATAAGAATGTAAAAAAAAAGGTCATGAGATGTGAGTATCACAGGCAAGGCTAGCATTAGTTGCTCAACTCTAATTACATTTGTGATGGTGGTAAGAACTGAACTGCTGTATATGGTTGAGGTACATACAGTACTGTTAAGAAAAAAATGTGAAATAAAAAAGCGAAGGTCCAATTAGTTAATATTCAATCACACTGGTAGTTGAATGAAACAATGACAGCACAGTTGGCGTCTTCAACTGATAAGATCCTATGCTCCAGCATTCACTTCTTAAAGCTATCCAACTTTTTTCCTCACTTCCCTCCTTTAAGACGCTCCTTTGAACTTGCCTTTTTGACAAAACAATTTATGATCTGCCATATCTTCATACGTGGCTTGGTGTCAAAAATTGTTTGATAACACTCATATGCATCACCTTAAAACTTGCCTCAAATATTCTAGCTGCTTTCTTCTTTCCTCTATAACTGTTCAATATTGTATCTCTCTCCAGCTGTTTTCTGTTTACTTTTATCTCCTTAATGGCTGTTTTATATCACCATCTCACTTTGTAATTTCTTACCGAGGAATTTTCTTGCCACCTCTACTTACCACTCCATCAACAACTCAACCACTCTCTCCCACATCCTAGTCTTGATGATTTTCCATTTCTCTCCTTCCTTCAAAAGAAATAATTTCCCCATTCCATCAATGCTGTTGCCTCATCTCTTACTGCTCACCATGTTTGTTGTCTCTTCTCCTGAATGTTTTTTTCCAGTTGTTTCCCCATTTGTTACATATTTCTCCCTTCTCTCTCTGGCCACTTTATCTCCAATTTTCACTTCTTGCTGGTTAGTTTCTCAATCTCTAATTCCTTCTAGCTGCTTTATCACTCTACTTCTCTGATTTCCTCTCCCTGTCCATCTCACTAGCTCTCCTTACTCGCTCTTCCCTTCTGACTCTCCTCCCGTATTTGAGAAGCACTTGCACCGGCTTCTTTCCCCACCGTTGCCTTTGGAATTCCCAAAGGATATAATAAAGTTTATTTAATAGTCACAAGTAGGCTTACATTAACACTGTAATGAAGTTACTGTGAAAATCCCCTGATCGCCACACTCCAGCACCTATTCAAGTACATGGAGGGCCAATTTAGCATAGTCAATATACCTAACCAGCATGTCTTTCGAACCATCAGAGGAAACTGGAGCACCTGGAAGAAACTGACGCAGACATGGAAAGAACATGCAGACTTCACACAAAAAATGTCCCAAGTCAGGAACAGAACACAGGTTGCTGGTGCTATGAGGCACAGTGCTAACCACTGCCACCTTGCCACCCTGGCCCTGTCTTTCTGCTCATCTACAAGTTATATTCCAACATTATTCAAATGATGTCAGATTCAACATCGACAGGATCAAGCTGTACTTCACCACCACTATCAGCTCCACTGCCAGATTTGTCTAACTTGTCTAAATTTCTGCTCATCTCGTGCCGGATGAGCAGAAATTTCCTCCAATTAAATATTAGGAACACTGAAGTCATGTCTTTGGTCACCAAAAAAACCATCCACCATTGTGGCCATTGTCTAAGATTGAATTAGACCAGTTGTCAGTGTGGCATCCTACTCAACTTTGAAATGAGCTTTCAACCACATATTCATTGTCACCAGAGTACTTCTACCTCTCTAACTGCACCCGACTCAAGACTCTTTTGCTGCTCAGCTGTTGCTATACTCATCCATGCCTTTCTCCTCGAAAGCTATTTCCTTGCTCTCCTGTCCAGCGATCAATTTTCCACCTTAATTAAACTTGACCTCATCTAAAATTTTGCTGTCTGTAACCCTTGTGCTTCCCTATATTGGTCCAGTAATGCTTCCATTTTAAAATTCTTATGTCCAAATTCCTCCATGACAACAAACCTAATTCTATATTGTAGCTATTTGTTTAATGAGTAGGCCTTTAAATTTTTTGTGCAGTGAAAAGGGTTGACATGTGTGCAGCCTGAGCAGGTACTTCTGGGTTACTGTGAGGCTGAAAGGGAATACTGATCCATTGCTTCGCATATCCCTATCTTTCTAACCTTATCCAACCCAAACATTCACTATGTATCTCCACATCTGGCTTGATTTTGATATCAATGCCCTGGCAGCCATACTTTCAGCTGCATAGTACCTACGCTCTTGAATTAACTCTTTAAACCTCTCTACTTTGCACTTCTTTCAGTTAGTTATCTCTTCCTGTCTTAATAGTCCCTTTCATTGCTTAGTGTTAAATACCGTTTGATGACTATTCTGTGAAGCGTCTTGAGAAGTTGTAAGAGGAAAACCCTAATAGGTTAAAGATTTTTAAATCATTAGACATTAAAGGCACTGACAGAACTATCACCATTGAGTTAAATGACTTTAAAACAGAATTTTTAGCTAAGAAGAAAGCAGTTTATAGACATATGAAATGCAGTAAGAGATTTAAACAAATGATTAAGATTTTAAAACACATATGCTGATATTTTGAATGTATTAGTGTATTTTTAAAAATCATTGTTCATTTTAGCCAAAGGCAGATTGCCACAAAGCATCATAGAATATGGGTCAGTCCTAATGCCCTATACCAAGGGAATATTGAAACCTTGGGTATATGCAAGCTTTATCAGCAGTGTTTCTAGCGTCAAGAACATTCAGAACACTTGAATCAAATTTCATGAATAGGGTTTATTCACTGTCCAGACAAGATGGATGCATGTCCAGATATGGAGTCATGTGTCAATCTGGTTTGGCAGTGACCTGTGGCGGAACTTATGGAAACGCTCATTTGAACTTTGTGGCTAGCATCTGAGGTTACTAGGCAACAGAGAAAGTGACATTAGCCAAGATAGGAGTTAGCTTCCAGATTCTATGGACTAATAAAATTCCATTATGCCAGAGGGTAAAATGCAATTGGTTAAATTATATGACAGGTATTATTGTTAATTCACGTATATTGAAGATGACTGATTAAAGCTAACGAAAGGTGGGAGTAATTGATTAGAAAACCTATCATTGATCTGTTTTGAATTGTTTACATCAGAGTTCATTGGAGAGGTCTGGCTGCTCCATCTAGGGAATTGCCGCGACCCTTTATGATTTCTAATAGCAGCCATTGGTCAAAATAAAGGTTATATCTTTAAACTAAGACACTGGTTTTGAGAATTTTGCATTATCTAAAATTTCTGATGGTACCTGGCCACTTCAGAAACCTACCAACAGAAGTTTAATCGCATTAAAGCTTGATATTGATGCATGCTGTTTCTTCTCCTGCTAGTCCCTGGCCAATCGACTTTCCCTCTTCCTTGCTCAAGTGCCCTCTGTTGCTCACCCCAAACCACTCCTCCTTGGACTTCCCTGCTATCCCCTCTGTTCTCTTGGCTTTTCTCTCCACCTACCCTCCTTTTACCCCATTCATTCCACATTTTTTTCCTTTATGTCACATTCTTGTAGTTTTTCCACCTGTTTCATTCTTAAATATAGCTGTTGTTTTCTCCCTTCTCTTTTTCCCCATTAAATTTCTCCCCTCCTTCCTCAATTCCCCTTCCCATTAAATTCCCATCATCCATCCCAGACTCCCTGATCCCTAACTGGCTCTCTTCCCTGTTTTTCTTGCTCAATTCCTTGTCAATCCCCAATTTGCTCCCCGTTCTCCTTGTCCAATTCTCCTTTCCTATCCACAGTATCCCCTCTGTGCCTGATAACTTTTCCCTTCCCTGATTCTTCTCCTTACTGCTCTCACTGTCAAGTGCTCCTCTCCCCACCACCTCCTGTTTCCTCTCTGTCACTCTCCACCCATTTCTCCTCATTCTCTGTCTGATTCCCACGATTCTAGAGCAATACCAGGAGGTTGGAAGTTAGCAAATGTAATACTGTGATTCCAAAAATGGGGAGGAAAGAAAACAACAAACTGTGGACAGTTAGCTTAACATCAGTTGGAAAAGTGCTGAAATTTCTTAAGAAGGTTTTAATAATGCACTCAAAATCATAGTATGGTCAGACAAAGTTAATATTGTTTCACAAAAGGGAAATCATACTAGACAAAATTATTCGTTTTTCGAAGACAAAACTGGTAGGATAGACAAAGACAGGCCAGTAGATTTAGCATACTTTGATAGATAATAGGCATTCAACTAGGTGACACAGAAAAGGTTCTTACCCCGATGCGGGCTTATGGGGTTAGGAATTATTTGATAGCATAAATTGAACATTATTTAATAGATATGTAATGGAGTTAGGATAAAGGGAGCATTTTCAAGTTGGCAGATGTGACCAGCGGAGTGTCTCAAGGATCAGTACTGTGGTTTCAGCTATTTAACAATCTATATTAATGACTCAAGCAAACAGTTTGGAAATAATATATCTAAGCACTCTGATGATACAAAGTTTGATGGGAATGTAAGCTGTGAGGAAGACACAAAGAGGTTGCAAAGACATATACAGGTTTAGCGAATGGGCAACAAAGTGGCAGATGCAGCATAATGTGCGAAAATGAGATATTATTCATTCTGATAGGAATAGAAAAGCAAATTATTTTAAAAGACATGAAGTTTATAAATGTTGATGTTCAGAAGGACTTTGGTGTACTCTTACAAGGAAATAAAGTCTGCATGCAAACGTAGCAACAAATTAGGATGACAAATAGCATGCTAGTCTTTATTATAAGGGGACTGGAGTACAGAATAAGGAAATATTCTTATAATTATATGGGGTATTGATGAGGCCACATCTGAGGTAACAAGTTTTAGTCTCCATATTTAAGGAAGATCGTATTTACATTGGAGGTGGTACACAAAGTTCAACAGATTAGTCCCTGGGATGAGAGGATTGTTCTAAAATGAGGCACTGAGTAAACTGGGCCTATAATTTATGGAGTTTAGAAAAATGAAGCAATCCCCTGAAACTTTGGGGAGATTTTAGCATAGTGATAATGTCACAAGACTATTGTTACAGAGGTTTAGTTCAATGCTCTGGGGACACGAGTTCAAATCTCATCATGGCAACTGATGAAATTTAATTTCAATCAATAACTCTGAAATATAAAAGCTGGTCTCAGTAACATTGGCCATGACAACTATCAACAATTGTTGAAAAATCCCTTTAGGTTCTCTAATGCCTTTTAGGGAAAAAATCTTTTATCCTTAGCCAGTCTGATCCTACATGTCACTCCAGGTCCACAGCAAATGGTTTATTCTTAACTGCTCTCTGAAATTATCTAGCAAGCTAAAAGCAAATTACTATGGATGCTGGAATCTGAAACAAAAACAGAAAATGCTGGAAAATGTCGACAGGTCTGACAGCATCTGTGAAGAGAACAGAGCTAATGTTTTAAATCTGATAACTCAATCTAGCAAGCTACTCAGATCAAACGCAATGATGGCACGAAATATTGGTTTTGCCAGCGATGCCACCGACCCATGAAAGAATAAAGAACATACAAGATTCTATACGACACTGACAGAGTTAATACTGAACAAGAGTTTGTTTCCCCTAGCTGGGGGATCTAGAACACAGTGGGGTGGGGGGGGAGGATAAGGGGTCAATCTTTTAGGATTGCAACAAGGAGAAATGTCTTCACTCAAAAGGCTGTCGATCTTTCAAATGTCCTATCACCAACAGTCGAGTATATTTAAGGCTAAACTAGACAAGTGTTTGCTTTCTTGGAAAATCAAAGATTATGGTGAGTGGGCGAGAAAGTGGAGTTAAAACAAATGAATGGTCAAGCCATGATCATAGGAACATAAAATCTCGACAGTGCAGAAGGAGCCCGTTCAGCCCATCAGGTCTGCATCCACTCTCTGACACTGGATCTTACCCAGGCCCTCTCCCCCAACCTATACCTTTACCACGGCTAATACACCTTTACTAAACATCTCTGGACAGTGAGAGAAAACCCACGGAGCGAATGTGCGAACTCCAGACAGATCAGGTTTAATTATGGAGAAGCGGCTGTTTTCTTATGCTCCCCTCCCCTTATCACTGTCTGTTTGCGCTCTCTCTCTCCGTTCGTTTTGTCTGCACTTCTGTCCACTTTTTTTGCTCTGCGCTCTCTCATCTAACCTCCAGCGCACTCCTTTCCCTCTTCCTCCACTTCGCCCGTTCTTCCTCCACCTCCCCGCCTGTTTTCGTTCGGTCCCTTCACAGATCCAACTCCTTCCCTCCCTGCGCTCCGGCCGGATTCCGCTGCGCTGCCTCTTGGCCGCAAAACTAAAAGTTATCGGGCCGCCGCTAAGCGGAGCTTCCTTCGGATTTGCAGCCCGGAGCCGGGAGGCAGTCAAACTGCGTTTGCGGTTTAGTCTCCCTCTCTCCTTCTCTCCTTCTGAATCCGCTTCCGCGGCACAGGGACCGAGAGGGTCCGGGGCCTAACGGGCGCCCAGCTTCGACATCCCCCTCCAACCCCACCCAGCCCAGCCCGGCCGGCCCCCCGCTCTCACACAGCCCGGGGCCGGTACCGCTGCCTCTCTTCCTCCATCTCTATCCCACCGACTCCTGTCGCTTCTGTGGGAACTGCGGCCGCCTCTCCTGCTGGGCGGAGGAGGGGGAGGATCGCCGCCCCCCCACCTCTCGCCATCCCCGCCAGTTGCCCTCTTGCCTGCTCCCGGTGGCCCGACTCGGGCCCCGCTCCGCTCCGCCGGCTCCTTACCTCCGCCATGTTGTTCGCCCTCCCGGAGAGCGAGCTGGCCAGCCCGAGACCCGGATGCAGGCTCCGCGAGCCTCACACAGCGCGTCCCATTGGCCGAGCCGCAGCAGCTCGTGGCCAAGTGTCAATGCAACTGCCTCCTTCTGTCGGAGCCAAACATCTCCCTCTGCCCTTCTGCCCCTCCCTCTGCCCCCTCTCCTTGTGCCCCTCTCCCTGTGCCAAACATCTCCCTTCTGCCCCTTCCCTCTGCCCCCTCTCCCTCTGCCCTTCTGCCCCTCCCTCTGCCCCCTCTCCTTGTGCCCTCTCCCTGTGCCAACATCTCCCTTCGCCCCTCCCTCTGCCCCCCTCCTCTGCCCTTCTGCCCTCCCTCTGCCCCCCTCTCCTTGTGCCCTCTCCCTGTGCCAAACATCTCCCTTCTGCCCCCTCCCTCGCCCCCTCTTCCCTCTGCTCCTCTCCCTCTGCCCTTCTGCTCCCTCCCTTTGCTCCCTCTCCTTGTGCCAACCCCCCTCTCCCTTCTGCCCCCTCCCTCTGCCCCCTCTCCCTCTGCCCTTCTCTGCCCCCCCCCCTCTGCCCCCTCTCCCCTCTGCCCTTCTGCCCCCTCCCTCTGCCCCCTCTCCCTCTGCCCTTCTGTGCCCTCTCCCCTCTGCCCCCTCTCCCTCTGCCCTTCTGCTCCCTCTCCTTGTGCCCTCTCCCTGTGCCAAACATCTCCCTCTGCCCCCGCCCCCTCTGCCCCTGCCCCCTCTCTGCTTGTGCCCTCTCCCTGTGCCAAACATCTCCCTCTGCCCCCCTCTCCTCTGCTGGTGCCCTCTCCCTGTGCCAACATTTCCCCCTCCCCCTCTCCCTCTGCCCTCTTTCCCCCTTTCCCTCTGTTCCCTCTTCCCCCTTTCCCTCTGCTCTTTCTCCCTCTGCTCCCTCTGCCTGTGCCAAATATCTCCCTTCTGCCTGTCTCCCTCTGCCCCCTCTCCCTTTGCTCTCTATGCCTGTGCCAAACATCTCCCTTCTGCCCGTCTCCCTCTGCCCCCTCTCCCTTTGCTCTCTATGCCTGTGCCAAACATTTCCCTTCTGCCCCGTCTCCCTCTGCCTATGCCAAACATCTTCCTCTGCTGCCTCTCCCTCTGCCCCCTCTTCCTCTGCCAACTTTCCCTCTCTCCCCTGCTCCCTTTCCCTCTGTCCTTCTCCCTCTGCTTGTGCCCCTCTCCCTATGCCAAACATCTCCCTCTCCCCCTCTCCCCTTTTCCTCTCTCCCCTCTCTTTCTGCTCCCTCTTCCTATGCCAAACATCCCATCTCCCTGTGCCAAACATCCCTCTCTCCCTCTACCCCTTACCCCAGTGCCAAACATTCCCATCTCACTCTGCCTCCCTCTCCCTGTGCCAAACATCCCCCCATCTTGCTCTGTCCCTTCTCCCTGTGCCAAACATCGCCCTCTGCCTTCCTCTCCCTGTGCCAAACATCCCACATTCCCTCTGCCTCCCTCTCCGTGTGCCAAGCATCCCCATTTGCCTATGCTAAACATTCCCCTCTCCCTCTCCCTGTGCCAAACATCTTCCTATGCACCTCTCTCCCTCAGCCCCCCTGTCCCTCAGCCCCACTCTCCCTTGCCAAACATCACCCTCTGCTCCCTCTCCCTATGCTAAACACCCCCTCTGCCCTCTCTCTCTCCCTGTGGCAAATACCCTCTTCTCTCTCTGTTCCCTCTCTCTGTGCCAAACATCTCCCTTTCCTGCTACCTCCTTCTCCCTGTGGCAAATACCCCTTCTGCCTTCTCTCTCCCTGTGGCAAACACCCTCGTCCCCTCTACCTCTCCTCTCTGTGCCAAACATCCCTCTCTCCTGCTCCTCCTTCTCTGTGTGCCGAACATCCTCCTCTGCCCTTCTCCCTGTGCTAAAGATCTCCCTCTCCCTCTGCCTCTTCTCCCTGTGCCAAACATCCCCTCTTCCTCTGACCCCTCTCTCTGTGCCAAACATCCCGTCTCCCTCTGTCTCAATCTCCCTGTGCCAAACATCTCCTCTCCCTCCGATCCCTCTCCCTCTGCTAAACATCACCCTCCGCCCCCTCTCCCTATGCCAAATATGCCCATCTGCCCACTAACCCTGTGCCAAATATCTGTCTATCCCCTATCCCTGTGCCAAACTTCCCCCTCTGCCACCTATCCCTCTGCCCCCTCTCCATCTGTCTCCTCTCCTGTGTCTAACATCCCCCTCCCTCTGCACCAAACATTCCTCCCCCCTCTGCACCAAACATTCCTCCTCCCTCTGCCTCTCTCTCCCCATGCCAACACCCCCCTCTGCCTGTGCCAAACATTTCCTTCTCCCTCTGCCTCCCTCTTCCTGTGCCAAGCATTCGGCCTCTCCCTCTGCCCCCTCCTCTTGTGCCAAACATCCCTGGACCAAAGATCCCCCTCTGCCCCGATTCCCTGGACCAAACATCCTCTCCCTCTGCCCCCCTCTTGTGCCAAACGCTCCTTTCTTCCTCTGCCTCCCTTTGCTTGTGTCAAACCCCCCCCTCTCCTATGCCCCCTCCCCTTGTGTCAAACTCCTCCTCTGCCCCCTTCTCTCTCTGCCAAACACCCCCTCTCCCTCTGCCCCCCCTCCCTCTGGCCCTTCTCCCTCCTCTCCCTCACTACCCCTCCCTCTCTACCCTTCCCTCCTCTCCTTCTTCTCCCCGCTCCCTCCACTCCACTCTCCCTCCTCTCCGCGGTCCCTCCTCTCCGCGGTCCCTCCTCTCCCCGGTCCCTCCTCTCCCCGGTCCCTCCTCTCCCCGGTCCCTCCTCTCCCCGGTCCCTCCTCTCCCCGGTCCCTCTCTCCCGTCTCCCTCTCTCCTTCTCTCCCTCTTGCCTTCTCTCCCTCTCTCCCCGGTCCCTCCTCTCCCCAGTCCTTCCTCTCCCCGGTCCCTCCTCTCCCGTCTCCCTCCTCTCCCGTCTCCCTCCTCTCCCGTCTCCCTCCTCTCCCGTCTCCCTCCTCTCCCGTCTCACTCTCTCCCCTCTCACTCTCTCCCCACTCCCTCTCTCTCCACTCCCTCTCTCTCTTTCCCTTCTCTCCCTTTCTCCCTTTGTCCTCTTTCTCCCTCTTTCCCCCTCCCTCCTCCCTCCTCTCTTCCTCTCCATCCTCCCCCCTCCCTCCCTCCCCCCCTCCCCTCCTCCCTCCCCCCTCCCCCTCCCTCCCTCCCCCCCCCCTCCCCCCTCCCTCCCCCCTCCCCCCCCCCCCCTCCCCATCCCTCTCCATCCCTCCCATCCTCTCCTCCCCTCCATCCTCCCTCCTCTCCTCTTGCTCCCTCTCCCTTCTCCCTCCTCTCCTCCTCTCCCCCTCTCTCCCCCTCCTTCTCTCTCCTCCTCCCTCCTCTCTCCCTCTCCCACTCTCCCCCTCCCTCCCTCCTCCCTCCTCTCCTCCTCCCTCCTCCCTCCTCTCCCTCCCTCCCTCCCTCCTCCCTCCTCTCCCTCCTCTCCCTCTCCCTCCCTCCTCACTCCTCCTTCCCCTCCACTCCCCCTCCCTCCTCACTCCCCCTCCCTCCTCACTCCCCCTCCCTCCTCACTTCCCCCTCCCTCCTCACTCCCCCCCCTCCTCATCCCCCTCACTCCCCCTCCCTCCTCTCTCCCCTCTCTCCTCCTCTCCCTCCTCCTCCTCCCCCTCCCTCCTCTCTCCCCCTCCCTCCTCTCTCCCCCTCCTCCTCTCTCATCCCTCCTCTCTCCCCCTTCTCTCCCTCTCTCCCCCTCTCTCCCTCTCTCCCCCTCTCTCCCCCTCCCTCCTCTTCCCTCCTCCCTCCCTCCTCCCGCCCTCCTCCCTCCCCCTCCTCCCTCCCTCTGCCCCTCCCTCCTCCCCTCTCCTCCCCCTCCCCTTCCCTCCCCTCCCACTTCCCTCCCCCTCTCCTCTCCTCCCTCCCCTCTCTCCCCCTCTCTCCCCCTCCTCCCTCCTCTCTCCTCCTCTCCCCCTCCCTCCTCCCTCCCTCTCTACCCCTCCCTCCTCCCTCCCTCCCCCTCCCTCCTCTCTCCCCCTCCCTCCTCCCTCCCTCCCTCCCTCCCCTCCCTCTCCCTCCCTCCCTCCCTCCCTCCTCCCTCCTCCCTCTCCCTCCTCTCCCTCCGTCCTCCCTCCTCCTTCCCTCCTTCCTCCTCCCTCCTCTCTCCCTCCCTCCTCCCCGTTCTCTCCCCCCCTCCCTCCTCCTCCCCCTCCCCACTCCCCACCCTCCCCCCCCCTCCCCACTCCCCCCTCCCCTCTCCCCTCCCCCCTCGCCCCCTCCCCCCTCGCCCCCCTCCCCCTCGCCCCCCCCCCCCCTCCCCCTCCCCCTCCCCCTCGCCCCCCCCTCCCCCCCTCTCCCCCCCTCCCCCCCCTCCCCCCTCCTCCCCCGCCCCCCTCCCCTCCCCCCCTCGTCCCCCCTCTCCCCCCTCTCCTCCCCCCTCCCCCCTCTCCCTTCCCCCTTCCCCCTCTCCCCCGCCTCTCCCTCTCTCCCTCTCCCCTCCCCCCTTCCCCCTCCCTTCTCCCTTCCCCCCCCCCCCCCTCCCCCTCCCCTTCCCCCCTCCTCCCCCTCCCTCCTCCCGCCTCCCGCCCCTCCCCCTCCCTCCTCCCCCTCCCCTCCTCCTCCTCCCCCTCCTCCCTCCTCCTCTCCTCCCTCCACCCCTCCACTCTCCCCCTCCTTTCCCTCCTCCCTCCTCTCTCTCCCTCCCTTCTCTCCTCCCTCCTCCCTCTCCCCTCCCTTCTCTCCCTCCTCCTTCTCTCTCCTCCTCTCCTCCTCCCTTCTCTCTCCTCCTCCCTCCTCTCTCCTCGCCCTCTCTCCCCCCCCTCTTCCCTCCCCTCTCCCTCCTCCCTCCATCTCTCCCCCTCCCTCCTCCCTCCTCCCTACCTCTCTCCCCTCCCTCCTTCCCTCCTCCTTCCCTCCTCCTTCCCTCCTCCCTCCCTCCTTCCCCCCCCCGTTCTCTCCCCCCTCCCTCTTCCTCCCTCCCCTACCCCTCCCCCTCCCCACTCCCACCTCCCCCCTCCCCCTCTCCCCTCACCCCCTCTCCCTCCCTCCTTCCCTCCCCCCCTCCCTCTCCATCCCCCTCCATCCTCCCTCCATCCTCCTCCTGCTCCCTCTCCCTTTCTCCCCCTCTCCTCCTCCCCCCCTCCCCTCCCCCTCTCCCCCTCCCCCTCTCCCCCTCCCCCTCCCCCTCCCCCCTCCTCTCCCCTCTCCCCCCCCCCCCCCCCTCTCTCCCCTCTCCCCCCTCTCCCCCCCCCTCCCCCTCTCTCTCCTCTCCCCCTCTCTCTCCCCTCCCCCCCTCTCTCCCCCTCCCCCTCTCTCCCCCTCCCCCTCTCCCCCTCCCCCTCCTCCCCCTCTCTCCCCCTCCCCCCCTCTCTCCCCCTCTCCCCCCTCTCTCCCCCTCCCCCTCCCTCCCCCCTCTCTCCCCCTCCCCTCTCCCTCCCTCTCTCCCCTCCCCCTCTCTCCCCTCTCCCCTCCCCCCTCCCCCTCTCCCCCTCCTCCCTCTCCCCCCTCCCCTCTCCCCCTCTCTCCCTCCCCCTCCCCCTCTCTCCCCCTCCCCCTCCCCCTCTCTCCCCCCTCACCCCTCCCCCCTCCCCTCTCTCCCCCTCCTCTCTCCCCCTCCCCTCTCTCCCCTCCCCCTCTCTCCCCCTCCTCCCCCTCTCCCCTCTCTCCCCTCTCTCCCCTCCCCTCTCCCCTCTCTCCCCCTCTCTCCCCCTCTCTCCCTCTCTCCCCCTCTCTCCCCCTCCCCCTCTCTCCCCTCCCCCTCTCTCCCCCTCCCCCCCTCCCTCTCTCCTCCCCCTCTCTCCGCTCTCTCCCCTCACTCCCCCTCTCTCCCCCTCTCTCCCCTCTCTCCCTCCTCTCCTCCCCCTCCCTCCCCTCTCCCTCCCCCCCCTCCTCCCCCTCCCTCCCCCTCTCTCCCCTCCCCCTTCCCTCCTCCTCCCTCCCTCTCTCCCCCCCCTCCCCCTCTCTCCCTCTCTCCTCCCTCTCTCCCCCTCCTCCCCCTCTCTCCCCCTCCCCTCCCCCTCCCTCCCCCTCCTCCCCCTCTCCCCCTCTTCCCCCTCCCCTCCCCCTCCCCTCCCCCCTCCTCCCCTCCTCTCCTCCTCTCCCTCCCCCTCCCCCTCCCTCCTCTCCCTCCCCCTCCCTCTCCCTCCCCCTCCCTCCTCTCCCCTTACCTCCTCCTCCTCTCCCCGTCCCTCCTCCCTCCCCCCTCTCCCCCCCCCCTCTCCCCTCTCCCACTCCCCCCTCCCCACTCCCCCTCCCCCTCCCCCTTTCCCCTCCCTCCTCCCTCCTTTCCCCCTCCCTCCTCCCCCCCTCCTCTCTCCTCCCTCCTCCTCCTCTCCTCTCCCTTCCCTCCTCTCCTCTTCCCTCCTTTTTCCCTCCTCCCCCTCCTCCCTCCTCCCCCTCCTCTCCCCCCTCCTCCCCTCTCCCCCTCCTCCCTCCTCTCCCCCTCCTCCTCCTCTCCCCCCTCCTCCCTCCTCCTCCCCCCTCCTCCTCCTCCTCCCCCATCCCCCTCCTCCCCCTCGCCCTCCTCCCCCTCCTCCCTCCTCTCCCTCCTCTCCCCTTCCTCCCTCCTCTCCCTCCTCCCTCCTCCCCTCCTCTCCCCTCCTCCTACTCCTCTCCCTTTCCCTCCTCCCCCCCTTCCCTCCTCCCCCTTCCCCTCCTCCCTCCTTCCCCTCCTCCCTCCTTCCCTCCTCCCATCCTCTCCCCTTCCTCCTCCCTCCTCTCCCTTCCCCTCCTCCCTCCTCTCCCCCCTTCCCTCCCGCTCCCTCCTCTCCCCTTCCCTCCTCCCTCCTCTCCTCCCTCCCCCTCCTCTCCTCCCTCCCTCCCCCTCCCCCTCCCTCCTCTCCTCCTCTTCCCTCCCTCCTCTCCTCTCCCCTCCCTCCGCCCTCCTCTCCTCCCTCCTCCTCTCCCCCTCCCTCCACCTCCCTCCTCCCCTCCCCCCTCTCCTCTCCTCCTCTTCCCCTCCCTCCTCCCCTCCACCTCCCCCTCCCCCAAAGATCCAAAGATCTTTGTGCCAAAGATCCCTCTCCCTCTCTGCCCCCTCGCTGTGCCAAACATACCTCTCTGCTTCCTATCCCTGTGTTACACATCCCCCTCTGCCCCCCTCTCCCTGTGCAAATACACCTCTCTGCCCCCGTCTCTCTGCCTCCTCCCTCTGTGCCTTTCCCTGTGCTAAACATCCCCTTCTGTCCCCTTTCCCTGTGCCAAACATCCTCTCTGCCCCCTTTCCCTGTGCCAAACATCTCTCTCTCCCTCTGCCACCTCTTCCTGTGCCAAACATATCCCCTCCGCCTCGTCTCCCTCTCACCTCTGTTTCCCTCTCCCTCTTTCCCTCTGCTAAACATTCCTTTCTGCCTTTCTTCCTGTGCCAAACATTCCCCTCTCCTGCTGCCTCCTTCTCCGTGTGCCAAACATCCCCCTCTGCACCTCTCCTTGTGCCAAACATTCTCCTCTGCCCCCTCTCTTCCTTTGCCAAACATCTCCCTCTGCCTTGTCTCCCTGTGCCAAACATCCCCCTCTGCTCCCTCTCCGTATGCCAAGCATCCCCCTCTGTCCTCTTTCCCTGTGCCAAACATCACCCTTTCTGTCTTGCCCCCCTCTCCCTGTGCCCAACATTTCTCTTTTCCTCTGTCCCCCTCTCCCTATTGCCAAACATCCCCTCTGTCCCCCCTCCCTATGCCAAACATCCCCCTCTACCCCCTCTCCCTATTGCCAAACATCCCCCTCTATCCCCTCTCCCTTTGCTAAACATCCCTCTCCCCCTCTCCCTTTGCCTCCTTTCCCTGTGCCAAACATTACCCTCTCCCTCTGCCCCTTTGCCTGTGCCAAACATGCTGCTCTCTCTTTGCCTCTCTCCCTGTGCCAAACATCCCCCTCTGCCTGTGCCAAGCATCCCTCTCTCCCTCTGACTCCTTTCCCAGTGCTAAACATCCCCCCCGCCCCTCTCCCTCCGCCACCCTCTCCCTCCGCCACCCTCTCCCTCTCCCTCCGCCACCCTCTCCCTCTGCCACCCTCTCCCTCCTACTCCCCTTTCCCTCTCCCTCTGCCCCGTCTCCCTCTGCCAAACATCCTCCTCTCCTACTGCCTCCTTTTCCTGTGACAAACATCCCACTCTCTCTCTGCCTCCCTTTCTTTGTGCTAAACATTCCACTCTCCCTCTCCTTGTGCCAAACATCCCCTTCTCCCTCTGCCCTCTCTCTTTGGGACAAACATCCGCCTCTCCAAACATTCCCTCTGCCTGTCTCCTTCCTACTCCTCTTTCCCACTCCCTCTGCCCTCTCTCCTTGTGCCAAACATCTCCCTCTTCTCCCCTCCCTCTTCCTCTGCAAAACACCCCCCTCCCTATACTCCCTGTCCCTATGCCAAACATCTTCCTCTCCCTCGTCTACCTCTGTCCCCTCTCCCTGGGCCAAACACCCCTCTCCCTCTTCCACTGCCTCCCTCTCCCTCTGCCCCCTCTCCCTGTGCAAAGCATCACCCTCTCTGCCTCCCTCTCTCTCTCTTCCCCCTCTCCCTGTGCCAAACATTAGTTTTTGCCCCTTCGCCCTGTGCCAAACCTCTCCCTCTGTCTCCCTTTCCCTGTGCCAAATATCATCCTCTTCTCCTCTCCCTGTGCCAAACATCGCCCTCTGCCTCTCTCCCCGTGCTAAAGCTCACCCTCTGCCTCCCTCTCCTTCTGTCTCCCTGTCCGTGCCAAACATCACCGTCTCCCTCTGTTTCTGCCACCCTCTCCCTGTGCCAAACATCATCCTTTCCCTTTGCTTCCCTCTCCCTCTGCCAAACATCTTCCTCTATCTTCCTCTCCCCCTGTGCTAAATTTCACCTTCTGCCTCCCTCTCCTTCCGCCTCCCTCTCCCTCCCCGTGCAAACTTCACCCTCTCCCTCTGCCTCCCTCTCTCTCCCTCTCCCTCTGCATCCCTCTCCCTCTGCCTCCCCGTCCCTGTGTCAAACCTCACCCTGTGTCCCCTCTCCCTCTACCTCCCTCTGCCTCCCTCTCCCTGAGAGGAGCCTTGTCCTCTGCCCCCTTCTCCCTGTGCCAAACATCACCCTCTCCCTCCACCTCTGTCCCCTCTCCCTTTGCTCCCACTGCCTCCCTCACCTTTTGCCTCTCTCTGCTTCTCTTTCCCTGTGCCAAATCTTTCCCTCTGCCTCTGCCCATCTCTCTCTCTGCCCCCTGTCCCTCTGCCTCCATTTCCCAGTGCCAAACATCTCCCTCTGCCACTTCTCCCTGTGCCAAACCTCATCCTGTACACCTTTGCCCTCTGCCAAATAGCTTCGTCTCCTCCCTCTCCCAGTATCAAACATCTCCCTCTGCTTCTCTCGCCCTCTACTTCCTCTTCCTCTGCCTGCCTCTCACCAACTTTTACAGATGCATCTTAGAAAGCATTCTTTCTGATTGTATCATAGCTTGGTATGGTTTTTGACCTGCTCAAGACTGCAAGAAAGTACAAAAGTTCATGAATATAGCCCAATCCATCACGCAAACTAGGCTCCATCCATTGATTCTGTCCATACTTCCCACCTTCAAAAAGCAGCTAGCATAATTAAAGACCCATGCACCCTAAATGTTCTCTCTTCCACCTTCTTCCATTGTGAAAAAGGTACAAAAGTCTGAAATTACATATAAACCGACTCAAGAACAGCTGCTTCCTGCTGCCATCAAACTTTTGAATGGACCTACTTCATATTAAATTAATCTTTCTCTACACCTTAACTGTGACTGTAACACTACATTCTGCACTCTCTCCTTTCCTATGAATGGTCTGTTTTGTAGACCATGCAAGAAACAATATTTTTCACTGTATACTTATACATGAGACAATAATAAACCAAATCTCTGTGCCAAACACCTGCCTCTGCCTCCCTCTTCCTTACCAAACATCACCCTCCATTGCCTCTCCCTATGTAAGCATCACCCTCTCCCCTCTGCCTCCCTATCCCCACTGAAAATCCCCCACCCTTCCTCACATCCCCTGCACATCCCCATTCACCTCGTCCCCTGAAAAGCACTCAACTGTTCCAAAAACAAGTTTTAGCAAACAACCAAATTTATGGGCCTTCCAAACCTGTAGCTGAGATGTCCCATCCTTCACTGAACCGATTGGTTGCAATGTCAAACCATTAATAATAATTGAATGTTATTGAAGTCTAGCTAGATGTGAAGACTACCTTTCAGATTTCAGGTGAGCTCACAATTTGACTCCAAACATTGGCTCTGTTCTCTCCCCACAGATGCTGCTAGACCTGCTATTATTTTCCAGCATTTTCAGTTCTTGTTTCAAATTCCAGTATCATGCGTAATCTACAATTGACATAATTTGCCCATGTGGTTTTAATTGATTAAAATTGGAGGAATTCAACAGTTTAGGAATGTGAAACCATTTTGCCCGTTTTTTTGAAAGTGGAAGAGTATCCAGCATGTTTGATCAGGAGGAGGAAATAAAATTGTAAGCAAGCTTCTTTCTCTTCACCCTATTTGTGACTATAACACTACATTCTGCACCATCTTCTTTCTTCCTCTCCTTTGTTCTCTATGAACAATATGTTTTGTCTACATAGCGTGCAAGAAACAATATTTTTCACTGTATCCCAGTCCTTGTGACAGTATACGTATATATATATATATAGGCTTGAATCAGTGCAAATATAAGTTCTTATTATTTCAAAATTAAAGTTGACTTGCTGTTTACATTCTAATTGGGAAAATTGAGAATTGTAAAGGATGTAATACATAACATAATCAAATGGAGTCAGCATGGCTTCATGAAGGGGAAATCATGTCTGACAAATTTATTTGAATTCTTTGAGATGGAGAAAAGCAGCATAGATAAAAAGGAACCAACAGATGTAATATACTTGGTTTCCAAAAAATTTTCAATAAAGTGCCGCACAAAAGGCTACTGAATAAGATAAGAATCCATGGTGCTACATGGTAGCATATTAACATGGATAGAGGATTGACTAACTGGTAGAAGATAAGTTGGGAATAGAGGACCATTATGGTCCGCTGTTGTCCATTAGAGGATGGCAACCTATAACTAAAGGTGTGATACAGGGATCAGTGCTGGGGCCACAATTATTTACAATATGTATTCATAACTTGGAAGTGAATGTACTATAGTCAAGTTTGTGGATGACACACAAATAGGTGGGAAAACAGGATGACACAAAGAGTTTATAGAGGAATAGTGACAGATTAAGTGAGTGGACAAAAACTTGGCAGATGGAATATTATATAGGAAAATGTGAAGTTATGAACGAGCAAGAGTAAAAGAGTTGAATATTATTTAAATGGAGAAAGAATGTCGAAAGCTGCAGCACAAAGAGATTTGTGAGTTCTCATGCATAAATTACAAAAAGCCAGGTGCAAGTTTAGCAGGTAATAAAGAAGATAAATGGAACCATGGTCTTTATTTCAAAGGAAATTGATTATAAAAATAGGGATTTCTTGCTGAAACTAAAACAAGGTACTAATTAGACCATACCTGGAATATTGTGAACAGTTTTGGTCCCTTTATTTAATGAAAGATATATGTATTGGAGGCAATCCAGAGAAAGTTCACTAGATTTACCCGGGTATGGAGAGATTTTCTTATGAGGAGAGGTTGGGTAGACTGTAGTTGAGAAGAATGTGAAATGACCTGATTAAGACCTATGGGATTTTCAGGGAACTGGCTTGAAAGGGTAGATGATGAGAGATTTTTCCCTTTGTGGGAGAGTCTAAGACCAGAGGGCATAATTTCAGTGTAAGGGATTACCCTTTAAGGAAGAGATGAAGAGTAGTACATCTGTGCAATTCTTTAGGGGTTAAGATCTGGGTGGGACTGCTGTCGGTGTAGGCTTGATGGGCTGAGTGGCCTTCTGCACTGTACTGATTCTATGATATTGGATCAGTCATGATCTTATTGAATTACAGTGCAGACTCAATGGGCCAAATGGCCTACTTCTGCTCTTACGACACATGGTCTTATTTTTTCATATGATGTTGTCTTTCTCTGTCATCACTTACAAATTATTTCTCACTGAGACTGAAAATTGAAATGATTTATCTTGCAGGGTCATTTTTTTATAGATTGTTCCTTCCACAGTGCTGAATTGATATCGAAGTCAACATTGAGAAAAGCAGAAGATGGCCCAATACATCCCTACAACATGTATTAACCTTAATCATGAATGTGATGTTCTCCCATTCTTGGGACCTATAAATATCACAGAAGTGTTTGCATTGGCAGATTGATTTTGTTTAGTAAACAGAGCTAACATTAATAGGTAATGCACTGATATTCATACACATTGGACTGTAAGTGTGAGGTAATTAATGGGATCCTGGGCTTTATAAATAGGAGTATAGCGTCCAAAAGCAGAGATGAGCAATTTCAGTTACGTAGAAAGATATGAGAAGTTGGGACAGTTCTCCTTACACAAGAGAAAGTTAAAAGGAAATTTGATGGAGATATCTGGAGTAAGGGGAAATATGAAGATATCAAGCAGAAAATTGGACAAGTAAACTGGAAGGAGGTGTTCTTGGGAAAAAGTACTGAAGGAAGGTGGTGGATTTTCAAGGAATGTTTGTCTGGAGCTCTGCACAACAATGTTCCGATGAGACAGGGAGATTTTGGTAGGTCGCGGGAACTGTGATGCACAAAGGTTATGCTGAACCTAGTCAGGAAGAAAAGAAAGATGTACAAAAGGTGCAGAGAGTAGGAGATGTTAAGGATCTAGAGGAGTACAAGCTTGTAGAAAGGAGCTTAAAAAGGAAATTAGGAGAGCTAGAAGGGGTCATGAGAAGGCCTTGGTGGGTAAGATTGAGGAGAATCTCAAGGCGTTCTACAAATATGTGAAGAGTAAAAGGATGAGAAGTGAAGGGATAGGACCTATAAAAGGTGAAGGGGAAAAGTCTGTGTGGAACTGGTAGAAATGGAAGAGGAGATTAATGAGTACTTTGCCTCACTATTCATGACGGAAAGTGATCTGGGAGGTTGTACTGCAGGTTTGCAGTGGCCTGAAAAGATTGAGTATATGGACATTAAGAAAGAGGATGTGTTGGAACTTTTAAATTTTATCAAGATAGATAAGTCGCTGGAACCAGATGGGATGTACCCCAGGTTATTGTGGGAGGTGAGGGACGTGATTGCAGGGCCCCTGGAGATGATCTTTGCTCGTCGATGGAGACGGGAGAGGTTCCGGAGGATTGGAGAATTGCGGATGTGGTTCCTATTTTCAAGAAAGAGAACAGGGATAGCCTGGGAAATTAACAACTTGTGAGTCTGACGTCAGTGGTTGGTGAATTGATGGAGAGGATTCTGAGGGACAGGATTTATGAGCATTTAGAGAAGTTTAGTATGATCAGAAATAGACAACACAGCTTTGTTAAGGGCAGGTTGTGCCTTACAAGCTAATTGAGTTCTTTGAAAATGTGATTGAATACATTGACAAAGGAAAAACAGTGGATGTGGTTTACATGGACTTCAACGAGGCATTTGATAAGGTTCCCCACGCAAGACTTCTTGAGAAGGTGAGAGGGCATAGGATCCAAGGAGCTTTGGCCTTGTGGATCCAGAACTGGCTTGCCTGCAGAAGGCAGAGAGTGGTTATGGATGGGTCTTTTTCTGCATGGAGGTCAGTTACCAGTGGAGCGCCCCAGGGATCTGTTCTAAGACCCTTACTGTTTGGCATTTTCATAAATGACCTGGATGAGGAAGTGGAGGGATGAGTTAGTAAGTTTGCTGACGATACGAAGGTTGGTGGTTTTGTGGATTGTCTGGAGGGATGTCAGAAGTTGTGGCGTGACACAGATAGGATGCAAGACTGGGCGGAGAAGTGGCAGATGGACTTCAAGGCGGATAAATGTATAGTGGTCCATTTTGGCAGGACCAATGGGATGAAGGAGTACAATATCAAGGGTAGGACTCTTAACAGTGTTGAGGAGCAAAAGGACCTTTGGGTCCGGGTCCATAGAATTATTGAGAGGGTGCTATTGAGAGAGTGCAGAGAGATTTACAAGGATGTTGCCTGGATTGGAAGGCATGCCTTATGAATATAGTTGAGGGAGCTAGGTCTCTTCTCCCTGGAGAGACAATAGTTGAGAGGCGACCTGATAGGGGTTTATAAAATGTTGAGAGGAACAGATAGAGTGAATTCTCAGAGGCTATTTCCCAGGTCTGGAATGGTCGCTACGAGAGGACACAGGTTTAAGGTGCTGGGGAGCAAGTACAGAGGAGATGTTAGAGGCAAGTTTTTCACTCAGAGGGTGGTGAGTGAATGGAATTGGCTGCCGTCGGTAGTGGTAGAAGCGAACTCGCTGGGGTCTTTTAAGAGACTTCTGGATGAGTACATGAGATTTAATAGGATTGGGAGTTATAGATAGTTCTATGATCTGGTAGGTATGCATTTGATCGGTGCAACTTGTGGGCCAAAGGGCCTGTTTGTGCTATAGTGTTCTATGTTCTATATATACAAAATCACAAGGGATCTGCACAGAGTAGAAAGAGCAAAACTATTCCTGTGGGTGGGGCAATTGAGAATCAGGGGACACAGACTCAAGGTAGTTGGCAAAAGAAACAATGGGGATACAAAGAAAAACGTTTTTATGCAATGAGTGTTTAGGGTTAGAATACATTGTGTAAGAATGGTGTGGCAGACTCAACTGAGGCTTTCAAAAGGGAATTGGATCATTTCTGAAAAAAAAAGCAGTGCCACCGGAAAAAGACAGGGAAGTGTCAGCAGTTGAATTCCTCCTTCAGAGGACCAGCACAGACATAATAGGCCAAATGGACTCTTTCTATGTTATACTCATTATATGATATTACGAGTCAAGGAATGTGAGCATTGCAAGGACAGTATTTATGACACATCACTGAGCGCTCTCGAGAAGATTGTATGATGGTAGAAAATCCTTCTGGGATTTTTGTTCTTATAAGGCACAGTAACATGGCAGTTATCCTTTATGTTTGAAATTTTCAGAGAATTTTCAGAATAAATGTTGATAGGTGCGAGTCTTAGAGGGTGCTTTATGTTTCAAAGACCTTTTCAAACATCGAGTAGCAAGTGCATAGTGAAAGATGTGCTCAAAATCCTCTGCAATAATTTGTTTACTTCCCATCAGCTGTGAGCAAAGGCCAACTTAGCAGTTAGGTTAACTGCTATCCACCAAAATTTCCACCCAATGAGCTTTCGAAGGCAAGTTATGTGACAGTCAGTCTCTTAATGATTTCCAGGCAGCCATTTCCTGTGTAAATTTTATGAGTTGTAATTTTGGTTGGATTGAATATTGATTAAGATGACAAATTGGTCTCGAACCTCCAGCCTGAATCCTGACTTACAGGGATTGTGCACCACACATTCTTATTGGGATAATATGGAAGGCCTGATGTATGAACATGTGCACTAAAAGCATACCAAGTTTAAACTTCCAATTCTGCTTTTTAAAGCTGCCACTATCGACGTTTTGTGTTGCACTCGTTCCCTGACTTCGCTTACTTGCCCCGATGATGGGATTTGTTTGTACACTTTTTTTCTGCTCTAGCTGCAGTGAATAGAGACAGCAGATTTTCTTTGGGAGAGTTAATTTTTTTGTAAATGTGTTTACAAGTTTAAAATCTATGTAATTGGACAGAAAGTAAAAGAAAAATTTTAAAACATTTTATTATAACTTTGTCATGACACTAATTCCAATAAAAAGTATGTTCATATTATCAGAAAGTGGATTTGCAGTGTCTGTAATTTCAGCTAAAGTCCATTTGGATTTTGTTATGGAATTTAAGTGGTGTTGTTTATCCCAATTTTAAGAGTCTCCTTGATGCAATGTTAATCTTGAGAAGCCTCTTAAGATGTAGGGTGAAATGAGTTCCACACTTATAGTAGGAAGTATGCAATTTGGCTATTTCAAATAATTTAGGAAAATGTATTCCTTAAGATGACATATGCAAGTCTCCAGTAAGCTGATATAAACAATCGGCATTGTAGAATCTAGTGCTGATTGAAAATCAGGTGTCATGTCTGGTGTCACCTCATCTGGGACATCACATGATTAGGTTGGCTTCCTAAAATCACGAAAGCTCTTTTGAGACTTTGACATAGGCACAGAGATCATGAGAAAAGAGTCAGGCTACATGTAAAATATACAAATTTATGTACAAACCCTCTTCCTTCCCTGCCTCCCTCTCTGCTGCCCTGCTCATTACTCCTCTACCCTCCTTCCTCCCTTACATCATTGTTCACAGAGACATCAGAACCGTTGCGCTGAAGTAAAAACATATTTTATTCATCGTTATGTTAAAGAAAAAGATATATTTTATTGCAAGGAATTTGTAAAGATCAGACAATTAAGTAAAATGCCACAGGGCAGCTACTAAAATAAAATGTTTAGTTCAGTGTTAACATGGTATCAAAGTTTTGTATTTATAACATTATTTTTAATAAATGTTTTCCATTAAACTGAAACGTCAAACACAACAATTAAATAGGAGATGATTATTTATGAAGTAAACAATACAGAATAATATTAACGATAAACACATGGTGATTTAGATTTTCCACGTCCCAAAATGTGAACTCTCCTTTGCTCAAATTCGTGCAATAAGATATCCAAATTATTGTCCAAGAAGTTCTGACTTCTCTTCTTCCAAATTACATTTTCAGTTTCCATATTCTAAATTAAAATATACAAACACTTTTGAGATGCCTGATGTAAAGTTACATAATAATATAATGCAGATTTAAATAGTAGTTTCACAGATCTAAGAATATAACAAAACCTATGTTCATCTTTACATGTTTAATTATACTTACTTTCAATCATAAAAATAAAACTAAAAATTACACTTTAACTGAGCTAATAAAATTGGGTTAATTGTATAAAAGAAATAGCAAAAAAAACCCATCTTTTTAACATACCTTAGTAATAGCAGAGAGTCCTTTTTATCTCTGTCTTCATTTTAAAACTACTGTTTTAAAGCTAGACCCCAATGGACATTTCCAATCTGGCCATGTCAGAAGGGAGAGCGACTGAATCACAGAATCATAGAATTTACAGTACAGAAGGAGGCCATTTGACCCATCAAGCCTGCACCAGCAACAATCCCACCCACTAGAGTCCTTCTGTATCACACTGGGCCTTGTGGACATTTTATTGCTCATGGCTGAAGGATGCTGGTCCCATTAAAAGTTGGATCGCAATTTTTGAACACATTTAATTAATCAAAAAAATCAACTATTCTTGGCGGCCCATGGCTTTCCACTGCTCATCAGAAGTTATGGGCGCATAGTTTTTTACATTGATATTCACTATGTTGGTACAAACTTTCACAGCACACTTGGACAGTTCTCACATCACACCATTGTGCTGCAGCATACTGGTTGAAAACCACGGCTTTAGAGAAACGTTCAGGTCTCTAATCCATAGTCCCAGTCTAGTTTGAACAGACTAAAATACGTCGCTTCGTTGACTGAAACCTGAGAAAACTCCTTCTCGCAATTGTGGAGGCTCCCCCACAGTACTCAGCTCTATTCATAGTTCTCAGGATTTGTTGATGCCTTTCTAGAGACCACTGTAATTGTGGCTGTTATGCTGAGGGTTTTATTTGTTTAATGCTGATGTTTTACAAAACTACTGGACAGTACATCACATTTGATCCTATATATTGCTGGATCTCTTTAGGCAATATGTCGAAGTGGAAAACTGGGTCAATCCATTGATCATGGCTTTTGCTGTAATAATTCTCCAGAATTCAGAAGGCTGGGTTCATGGTATTATACGGTATTCAAAACCTATCCTACTTCTAGAGGAAGGGTCCCACACAATACAGCAGAACCCTGCTGAAGGGTTTTCAAACGTAGGTATTAGTGAACCTTCCATGGTTTTCAAATAACCTGACCGGTATTACAAGTTCTATGAATTTCAATGGCATCTTGGAAGAGGTGAGGCCAGTAAAAGTGTTGGTTTATTTGGGCCTGGTCTTGTGGATGCTCACGTGCAAAGCATTGTGGTCAATACTTGAGATTTCCCTTCTATAGCTGGGAGGAACTAATATTTGGACCACTTTCCAATCTGCCTCTGAGGTCTCTGAAGAGGTCTCCACTTTCTCATCACTACCCTATTTTTCAATTAATTGCAGATGGATATGCTTATTGAGCCTTAGTCAAAGAGGATTTGCTGAACACCTGCTTGCCCTCACTTAAATCCCCCAAAATGTTTTCGGTCATCCAGATGTCTAAGTTGTTTAGCTGAACTGCTTGTTCAGATCTATCTAGAAGTGCTGGCTTATCCCTGGACCAGGTTGCTATGCATTCAGGGAGTATTCCAGGGTCTTCTTCCTGTAATTGTTCCATCTCTCTTACTTCATTTGGTTTATCTAAAATATCAGGGCAGCTATCACTTTATCCCCTGTCTAATCATTGCCCAACTGAAAATCAACTCCAGCCATAGGCAGACTAGAAATAATGTACACTGTGACCAGTTGAGAGATTAATTTGCACCCTAAGTGAAGTATTCACCATTAATACCTTTTAGCAGAATGTTTGCATTTACCAAGCACTCTGATGGGAAGGTCACACCTTTAGCCAATATTAATGATTGGAAAGCTCCTATAAACCTGATCAGAACTATTGGTTTGCTTGCTTTACTGGTGGGACATCGCAACACTTTTTCTTAGAAGACAAAATTCCAGTAACCCCTGGGGCTTTTGTTAGTTTCTACTGCACTCCGATGGTGGTATTCATAGAGGAGTCAATTATTGTGACTAGGACCATAGACTTGTCTATCATACCACTTATTGGGGCACTCTTCTTGAAATGGCCTTCTGAACACCATAAAATCCACTGCTTTCCCCTTCAGTTTTCAGCAATCCTCCTTCATGTGCCTTGCTCTACTACAGTAGGAATAAGAAGTCTTCCAGAATTAGTCTTATCCTCTGTGCTTCCCTCTTAATCTATAGAGGGTCTCATACATTCTCACTTCTATTCTCCTGTTCCATCATCTATTGCTCTCCAGCTGCCCTTTCTGGATATCTGGGGAAAGCTTTCAGTGAGTGTGTGCATCAATTTTTTATTGATCTTTTGTGGCTCCATATGTGACTTGATATTAATTGGGATACTATTTTTGAATTCCTTTAATAGAATCTCTTCTCGCAAACTCTCTTCAGAGTGTTCTGGTTTCAATGATTTTGTCCAGTGACCAAAAGCTATATGTTTAATTGCTCAAATTTAATGAAGGTTTGGCCAGACTCTCCTTGAGTATTCCGAAACTTTTATCACCATGCATCAGGGGCTAGCTCTAAGCTATTTAAAATAATAGTTTTTGTTTGCTCATATTCTAAAAAGACTTGTTCTGATAGCATGGAATAGATTTCGTAGGCTGTTCCCACTAATTCACCTTGATGGCTTCTTCAGTCTGTGAAAGAACGCAATTGTCGAATAGAATATGTTTATTGATAGTATCGATACTTTTATCAATGCTTTTTATAGACTTGCAGAGAACTGTGAATTTGGCAGCTTAAAAGATGAACTAATCAGAGATAGCCTTGTTGTTGGAATCTTGGATGAAGCATTGTCTGGCCACTTCGAGTTGAGGGATGATTTAAACTTAACAAAGGCAATTTAAGTGAGCAGAAGAGCTGAGGTCTGCCAATAAATAGATTTATCCCAAAAATAACTGACTCAGTGGAGTACGTTCATTTTAAAAGCAGAGAGATAAATGTACAAAAGTGGGGAGGCAGGAAGAGTGTCCAGCAACAGTGCCCCAGTTAACTGCAACTGGTGTGGCAGGAAAGAAATGCAGGTGTGAAAATTGTCCTGCCAAAAACCCCAAATGACATTTAAGCAGAAAGAAAAGTCACTTGCAGGCAGCAAGAACACTGTACAGAATAAGCAAAAGAGAAACCTTTGAGACATGGCAAGATCCATGAAATAGAGGATATCAATGATATTGAGATGATTTTCCCTGGGGAGATCTAGGAAACAAGCAGAAGCTACTGGAGTGCTGATATCCTAGAAGAGGGAAACAAGACACACTTTAACATAGACACAGGTCCAACAGTTTCCATGATTTCTGATACTGAACCATGGTTGGAGCAAAGTTCTCTTCAATCATCATGCAAAAAACTACATGGACCATGAAGTATAGAACTCAATTTCATCGGAAGACTGATTGCAACCTTTCAATATATAGAGGGGAAATCCTTGTATGCGTTACCAAACCAGAGCTGTTCACTTTTAAGCAGGAAAGCCTGTATCAACTCACATCTGATTTGTGAATTAGCGGAACCAGAAATCCTAGAAGACAAGACTGAATACTTTGGAATTTAATTTCCATTACTAACCATAGGAGTAAAAAAGCTGAAGACAATGTACCATATCACTCTAAATCCTGAAATGAAGTCAATGTGCCTGTTTACATTCAGAAAAGTTCCTGTCAAAGTTAAGAAGAGAATTGACGTTATGTTGAAGCAAGGATTAATTCATTTGTACCAGAATGAACAAGTTGGTGCTTGGGTATGGCCCCTGTGATTTGATTTGATTTATCGTGGTCACATGTATTAGCGTACAGTAAAAAGTATTTTTTCTTGTGTGCTATACAGACAAAACATTTTATTTATAAAGGAGGAAATGAGTGTGCAGAATGTAATCTTAAAATCATAGCTAGGGTGTAGAGAAAGATCAACGTAATGTAAGATGAATTCATTCAAAAGTCTGATGGCAGCAGGGAAGAAACTGTTATTGAGTTGGTTATTTCATGACCTCAGACTTTTCTATCTTTTTCCTGAAGGAAGAATGTGGAAGAGAAAATGTTCAGGCTGTGTGGAATCCTTAATTATGCTGCCTGTTTTGCCGAGGCAGAAGGAAGTATAGACAAAGTTAATGGATGGGAGGCCGTTTTGCGTGATGGATTGGGCTATAGTCATGATGTTTTGTTGTCTTGGGCAGAGCAGGAACCTACCAAGCTGTGATACAACCACAAAGGATGCTTATATTGTGCACCTGTAAAAGTTGGTGAGAGTCATAGCTGACATGCCAAATTTCCTTAATCTTCTGAGAAAGTAGAGGCGTAGGTGGGCTTTCTTAACTATAGTGTCTGCATGGGAGGACCAGGACAGGTTGCTTTTGATATAAACACCTAAAAACTTGAAGCTCTTGACTCTTTCTACTTCATCCCCAATGATGTAATCAGGGGCATGTTCTGCTTTACGCTTTCTGAAGTCGATGAACATAAGAACATAAGAAATAGAAGCAGGAATGGGTCATGTAGCCCTTTGAGCCTGCCCGCCATTCAATAAGATTATGGCTGATCTGAAGTGGATCAGTTCCACTTACCCGCCTGCTCCCCATAATCCTTAATTCTCTTATCGATCAGAAATTTATCTACCCATGACTTAAATGTATTCAATGCGGTAGCCTCCACCACTTAAATGGGCAGAGAATTCCAGAGATTCACTATCCTCTGAGAGAAGAAGTTCCTCCTCAACTCTGTTCTAAAGTGACCCCTGCTCTCCCTCTTATTTTGAGGCTGTGCCCTCTAGTTCTGGTTTCCTTTCTAAGTGGAAAGAATCTCTCTACCTCTATCCTATCTTATATGTCTCTAAAAGATTCCCCCTCAGCCTTCTAAACTCCAATGAGTACACGTCCAATTTACTCAATCTCTCCTCATAAGCTCACTCCCTCATCTCTGGTACCAACCTGGTGAACCTTCTCTGTACTCCTCCAATTTTCGCAAATACGGGGACCAAAATTGCGCACACTACTCTAGTTGTAGTCTCACTAGTGCCTTGTACAGTTGCAGCAAGACCTCCCAGCTTTAATATTCCATCCCCCTCACGATAAAGGCCAAAGTTCCATTTACCTTCTTGATCACCTACAGACTGAGTTTTTGCAATTCATGCACAAGGATGCCCAGGTCTCTCTGCACAGTAGCATGTTGTAAATTTTCACCATTTAAATAACATTGCATTTTACTATTATTTCTTCCAAAGTGGATAACCTCACATTTGTCAACATTATACTCCATTTGCCAGATCCTCGCATTCTCACTCAGCCCATCCAAATCTCTCTGCAGAGTTTCTGCGTCCTCCATGCAATTCGCTTTCCCACTCATCTTCTGTCATCAGCAAACTTTGTTACTCTACACTCAGTCCCCTCCTCTAGATTGTCTATATATATGGTAAACAGTTGAGGCGCCAGCACTGATCCCTGCGGCATGCCACTAGTGACCAACTACCAACCAGAAAAGCACCCATTTGTTCTCTGCTTCCTTTTACATAGCCAATCCTCAATCCACGCTAACACTTTACTCCCAACTCTGTGTACCCTAATCTTTTGCAGCAATCTTTTGTGAGGCAGCTTATTGAACGCCTTCTGGAAATCTAAAAACACCACATCCACCGGTTCCCCTCTGTCAACCGCACTAGTCACATCTTCATAAAAATCCAGTAAATTCGTCAAACACTACTTCCCCTTCATGAATCCATGCTGTGTCTGCTTGATGGAACCATTCCTTTCAAAGTGTCCTGCTATTTCTTCTTTAACAATGGATTCAACATGTTCCTAACTATGGATGTTAAGCTAACCTGCCTGTAGTTACCTGCCTTTTATCTACTTCCTTTTTTAAACAGTGGCGTAACGGTAGCTGTTTTCCAATCAGCCACCACTTCACCAGCATCCGGCGAATTTTGATAAGTAACCACCAATGCATCTGCTATTACTCCTGCTATTTCCTTCAGTACCCTGGGATGCATTCCATCCAGGCCCGGGGACTTGTCTATCTTCAGTCCCATTAGTCTATTCAAGCACTACCTCTTTAGTAACAGAAATTGTATTAAGGATCTCATCTCCTTCCAATCCTCGATCGTTAATATTCGGTAAGCTATTTGTGTCCTCCACCGTGAAGCCGATACAAAAAACTTATTTAAAGTCTCAGCCATTTCCTCATTTCCCACAATTAAATCTCCCTGCTCGTCCTCCAAGGGTCCAACATTCACTCTAGCCACTCTCTTTCTTTTCACATATTTGTAAAAACTTCTACTTTGTTTTATGTTTTGAGCTAGTTTAGTTTCATAATCTATCTTTTCTTTCTTTATCTCTTTCTTAGTCATTCTTTGTTGTTTTTTAAAGCTTTCCCAATCTTCTAATCCTCACTATTTTTGGCCACTCTATACGCATCGTTTTTTTAATTCAATACTCTCCTTTATTTCCTTTGTTATCCACAGCTGGTTATCCCTTTTCTTACAGTCCTTCTTTATCATCGGAATATGTTTTTGCTGAGTACTGAAAAAAATCTCCTTAAAAGTCTTCCATTATTCCTCAGCTGTCCTACCAACCATCTGTGCTTCCAGTCTACATTAGCCAATTCCACCCTCATCTTATTGTACTCTTCTCTGTTTGGGACCCTATTTTCTCACCTTCCATCTGTATCAAAAATTCAACCATATTGTTATCACTCATCCCAAGAGGATCCCTCACAAGAAGATCCTTAATTCTACTTGTCTCATTACATCGTACCAGATCTAAGGTAACTCACTCCGTTGTAGGTTCCGTAAGATACTCTTCCTCAATCCCATCGCGTCCGACTTGTGTCAACCAATCAATATGCAGGTTAAAATCACCCATGATTATTACTGTTCCTTTTCTGCAAGCATCCATTATTTGCTTGTTAATAGCCTTCCCCACCTCAAAGTTATTATTGGGGACCTATAGACCACGCCCACCAGTGACTTTCTCCCCTTACTATTCCTTATTTCCACCCACAATGATTCCACGTTTTGCTCCTTAGAGCCTATATCGTCTCTCACTATTGCCCTGATGTTATCCTTTATTAACAGAGCTACCCCACCTCCTCTTTCTTCCTGTTTATCCTTCCTAAATGTCTGATACCCCTGGATATTCAGTTCCCAGTCCCAGTCACCCTGCAACCATGTTTCTCTAATGGCCACTAGATCATACCCATTTGTGCTGATTTGAGCCATCAACTCTTTCATTTTGTTTCGAATGCTTCGTGCATTCAAGTAAAGTGACTTTAAGCCAGCCTTTATTTGGACCTGATTTGTTGAAACGCTACTAACCTCTCCCGAGCCCTCTAGTTCTTTAACTAGTTGAATGTTCTCAGCATTAACCTGCACTCGTACCCTTTCCTTTATCTTTGATTTTGTAATTCCCCATACTCTTGCACCCTCCCCGCCACTAATTAGTTTAAAGCTCTATCTACAGCCCTAGTTATACAATTCACCAGGACTCTAGTCCCAGAACGATTCAGACAAAAACCATCCCATCTGAGCAAGTCTCATCTACCCCAATACTGGTGCCAATGTCCCATTAATTCGAACCCATTCCTCCCACACCAATCCTTGAGCCACGCGTTCACTTCCTTAATCCTATTGACCCTGCACCAATTCGCGTGTTGCTCAGGTAATAATCCAGAGATTTCCACCTTGTTGTTTCTGCTTTTTAATTTGGTTCCTAGCTTTTCATACTCCCTCTACAGATCCTTTGTTCCTATTTTGCCTATGTCTTTGGCACCAACATGGACCATGACAACTGGATTCTTACCCTTCCACTCCACGTTCCTCTGCAGCCCTGATGAGACATCCTGAACCCGAGCACCAGGCAGGCAACACAATCTTCTGGATTCTCTATCCTGGTCACAAAGACAGTGTCTATGCCCCTAACTACGCTATTCCCAATTATCACCACATTTCTCTTAACTTCCTCCACTTCAACAGCTCCTGCACCACTGTACCATGGACAGTTTGCTCATCCATCTTGCAATCCTTTTTCTTGTCCACACTGGGAGCAAGAATCTGTTGTACAGATTCAGGGGCTCAGGATCTTGGGCTCTACCTCCTGTATCCCTCTCCCTACCTTCTTCCCCCTACTCCCTGCCTTCTTCCCCCAACTCCCTGCCTTCTTCCCCCACTCCCTGCCTTTTTCCCCCCACTCTCTGCCTCATCCACTGCCACCCCATCTTGTCCCTGGCCTCTGGCTGAGTTAGTTAGTCTATGGGGTGTGACTTTCTCCTTAAACACATTATCCTGGTTACATTCCTGTTCAGAGTCCAGCTCGTCTACTTTGAGCTGGAGCTCTTCAAGCAACCAGCACTTACTGCAGACATGTTCACTGGGATTCACTTTGGGGCCTACCAGCTCCCACATCATGCAAAATCAGCACATCGCATGTCCCTCCATCACAGTTACTTAGTTTAAACTAGTGCAAACTAAGAATTTAACCTACTTTGCCTTGCCCTTTTCGCCTAAGCCCGATAAGCCAAAGCCCTTAATCTCTCACTCTACTCCCAATTCACTCCGCTGCCTGCTACTGATGCTGCCTGCTGGTTAGTGCGGCCTCCCTTTTATACCTTGCGCGCTAGAAAAAAAACCTTCCTCGCTCACCCTGCGTCCCACTTCCGCTTAACTTTTAAAGTGACTTTTTTAAAAACTAGAAACCCCGCAAGAAAACTTAAAAAACAGTTTTTTAACAGGATGACTATCTCCTTCGCTTTGTTGACATTGAGGGAGATGTTATTGTTGCCGCACCAGTTCACCAGATTCGCTATCTCATTCTTGTACTCTGTCTTGTCATTGTTTGAGATCTGACCCACTACAGTGGTGTCGTCAGCAAACTTGAAGATAAAATTGGAGGAGAAATTGGCTGCATATTAACATGTATACATGAAGTATAGTAGGGGGCTGAGAACACTGATTTGTGGGCACCAGTGCTGGGGATTATTATGGAGGAAGTGTTGTTGCCTATCCTTACTAATCGTGATCTGTGAGTTAAGAAATTCAGGAGCCAGTCACAGAGGGAGGTGCCAAAGTTCAGATCACAGAGTTTGGAAATGAGTTTCATGGGAATAATTGTGTTGAAGGCTGAGCTGTAGTCAATAAATAGGAGTCTTACATGGGTGTCCTTGTTATCTGGGTGTTCCAGGTTCAGTGCAGGGCCAGGGAAATGGCATCAACTGTGGCAGTAGGCAAACTGTAGTGAATCTAGATAGTCTGGTAGGCTGGAATTGATTCATGCCAAGACTAACCTTTCGATGCACTTCATAATGATGGATGTCAGAGCCACTGGCTCATAATCATTGAGGCACACTGCTTGGTTTTTCTTAAGCACCAGGATGATGGTTGTCTTCTGGAAACAGATAGGGCCTCAGATTGTTGTAAAGAGAAGTTGAAGATGTTTGTGAATACCCCTGCCAGCTGATCCACACAGGATCTGAATGCATGTCGGGTACCCTATCTGGCCAGTTGCTTTCTGTGGGTTGACCTTCAAGAAAGCTACTCTGACATCTGCAGTGGTGACCCCAGATACAGTTCACCCAGGGCTTCCAGAGGAAGGACATGCTCTTGCTGACCTCTTATTCAAAATAGGTGTAGAATGCATTGGGCTCATTAGGGAGAGGTGTGTTGGAGCTGACGATTTTAATGCCTTCATCTTGTAGTCTTTTATTTGTTGCAGACCTTGCCATAGTTGGCGGGGATCGTGTGGCTCGCCTGGGACTCTAGCTTGGTCTGGTACTGACTTTTGGTACATTTCCTTAGATTGTATCTGGCTTTCTTGTATAGGTCAGTGTTGCCTGACCTGAATGCCTCTGGACTTCGGCAAGCAGTGGATATCCTTATTCATCCATGGCTTCCGGTTGGGGAACACACAGATTTGCTTCTGGATTTTGCAGTGGCAAATCCCATGGATCTACCAGAATTTTTGTGGATCTTAACCAGCTGAATAAAGCAGTTGAATGTTAAGTTCAACCTATGTCGTCTGTGGATGAGAGTGCTGCAAAATTGGGAAAGAGTTTGACATTAAACCCAGTTTAGATCACAGTAGGCCATTGTTTAGATTACCCTCACGCTGCTAAATTAGTGAATTAACAAGTTTTTTTGCTAAATCATCAAGGAGGAAGCCAGTTTGATGGCTAGCAACTCTACAGACCCAGCAGTGCCCGTTGGGATAACAGACAGTTTCACCATTATGACTCTATGACTATGACTCTATTGTCTGAACTGTCAGTCCATGCAGGATCAACTGGGCATTTTGGCAAGTAATTGGAGCAACATGTTTGACAACAACACAGAAGCAACCTGGTGTCATTCGTATCTTCAAGTTTACTTCAATGCCTATCCTGCATTGCACAATGCTTGCAGTAATCAACAACAGGCTTCACAGGCAACCACATTGATTTCAAGGGCAATCTGCCTCAGGCAGGAGAAGACACTGTGAGGCTAGGGCTGTCCTTACCCTGTCTTCCTTGATCCATCATGTTAGTGGTGAATATCCATTTGTTAGCCCCTGACATTTTGAGGTGGATTCCCCATTTGGACCTTACTCCTCTCCATCATATTCCACTTACATAGTTAAACGTGTACATTCCCCCACTCAACCAATGCCTTTTCCTCCTCCATGAGTAACTTCTTCCTGAGATCAGTGCAGAAGCCTCGTCATAAGGTAATTAATGCTGCTGTCAGTGTTAAATTACGGTTGGGCAACCATTAGGATCATGAGTGTGATCCCCGTCTTCTGGTTGGGTTCACAGAGCCCCATAAAGTCAAGATGTGATTACTATGTGTTCTATTCTCATTGTCAGTGTGCTTGGGTCAAAATCCTTCCTTCCTTTGCATTAATTTCTGAGTGTTGCATCAACAAGCCCCTTTTGTCAGGGTGGTTTTGGCTTTGATATTCAGTTCCTGAGAAACTTTTCTTAAGCATGAGTGATGTTACCAGAATTGACCTAACTCTCATCTATTTGATCTTGGACATATATCTTAAAATAGATCCCTTTTCCTAGTCTGCAATTAGTTGGTTCAGCCTCACAAGTAAACTCTGTAGTTTACTGCCTGTCCTATTAAGTGATGATGGCAGAATTGTAAGATCACTGAACTCATAATCCAAAAGCCCAGACTAATGATCTGGGGATGTAGGTTCAAATTCCAACTGACAACTGGTGGAAATTAAATTCAATTTATAAAAATCTGCAATTAAAACTTTGATTCTTATAAAAACCCATTTGGTTAACAAATTTCCTTTAGGGAAGGAAATCCCCTGACCAGCATGTAACTGGAGACCCACAGCAATATGATTCACTCCATTGCGCAAAAATTGCCAGTGATGCCAGTATCCCATGAAAGAATAAAACAAAAGATACTGTGGAGATACTTGTAGTAGCCAAGTAATTCTGCTAGATAAAGGTTCTTACAGAGTTCTTACTGAAATGAACTAATAGATTGCGCCCCTTACAAAGGCAAAGATACATTTTTCTCTCTGTGGGAAAAGATTTTGATTATTGCTACTACTGTCAATGAATGATATAATACTTAACAATGTAAGAGATACAGAATCCAGTATTTTTATATCTTAATAGTAAAAGAAAGTTTCCCTATATTAAATTGACCTGTCAGAATGACACTGGCTTCAGGGGCAGTGTACATGAACAAGATCAACATGTAGCGACTAGCGATTTTTCTAGTAAGTTCATTGCAGTGTTAATGTATGCCTACTTAGGATACTAATAAAAAAATTAAACATAAACTAAACTAAACATTCTCCCACTTTTGCCAATCAACCCTGAAAAATATTGAGTCCTATGGTTCTTGTCGAGTCACTAGAGAATGGCTTTTCTCCTAGCTTTGGGTTCAATCTTTGTCAAGGAGAAAGCATAGGGAATTTTCAGAATTTTTTGAACCCACAGTGACATCTCCGTCCTGGAGGAACCACCCAACCTATTTTCATTTTGGGAAAGCAGGCATGAAATAAAAGCAGACTTGAAATAGGAATGGGCAAATGATAAGACTGACAGGTAAGAAGGCCCGTCTCCACTTTATCAGGATATCACCCAGTTGTATTCTTGACTGCCAAACCCCCCAAACCTCCACTTAATCACCCATCAACCGCTCAAGCTTTTTCATATCTCCCATCTCCCCTCTGTGCCTCATTATATCTCCCATGCACCTCCATGCCTATCACACTTTCACCCCTATACCAAGTTCAGACGACCGATTTGCACATCAGGACCACTACGGACCTCCACCAGAGTTTCCTCTGGCTTTGCCCTGCCCAGGCATAGTTCACCATTTTTCGAGTCCACCACCAATGAGCCAAAAATAACACTGATAAATCTTCGAGATGTCCAAGACCAAAAAACAGCCATTCAACATTTCCTTTGAAAACATTATCCTCCCATCCATTCTCATTCGGTTGTCAATCAGTCATAGGCAGAGAAGGTTCCATCGTAGAAACTTTCAATTCACCTCATACCTTTTAATCTTGTTCAATTAAACACAAAAGCTTTGAAACAAATTATTATCTGTTGCATTAACAAATTATTGTCTGTCATGTTAACAGATTATTTACAAACTTATAAAGCTGTCAAACATATAAAGCTACTACCTCTTTCAAGCTTTGTAAATGGGCCCCTGCTGAGCAATACCCATTAGTCATTCTTGGAGTTCAGCCAAGCATTCATAATGCAGTCATCTGGCAAATATATTGATGAAAGCAGTTTGAATGGATGCCCAAACGTAAGTTTTTTTTCAATTGAAAATACCAAATGCCTGTTTTCCTTTAGTTCCCAACTCAGCACTAGAATTCCCCTTTGATTCACAGATTCTCTAACCTGCCGTGAACCATGCCTCCGAACAAAATAGGCCCACGTCCATAAAAGTTATAGAAGATCTGAAATGACTATTCCCACTATGGAGCCAGCAAGGGCAGGAGTGGTGTTTGTGGGTTTGCTTGCTGCAATTTTATCCCTCACTGACAAAAGTTGCTGGAAATAGGAATTGGGCAGAAATCCTGGAATCAGGTCCTGCTCGCCATTTTTAATGCTTTGACAAAGGGTCATCTGGACTTGAAATGTCAGCTCCTTTCTTTCCTTACAGATGCTACCAGATTTGCTGAGATTTTCCAGCATTTTCTCTTTTGGTTTTGGATTCTAGCATCCGCAGTAATTTGCTTTTTTTCGCCATTTTTAAAGAACTCCTGTTATGTTCCAGTGCAAACAGAGGCATGAAAATCCAGTCCTTTGTGCTTATGATTTTTGATACTTCATAATTAGCATTCCTGCACTTCTTTTCACACAAATTGGAACAGTTGATATCTTTATGTTCAACTTGATGTTACCTTTGTGCTTGAATTAAGGATAATGGCTTTTTAGATTAATAATGGGCGTATGTAATCTAGGATGTTCCTGGTCCAATTAAATTAATTAAAATGCACCACAAGTAGCCTACTGCTGCTGCAATTTTCTATGTTTCTATGCATGATCTTAAAGAAAGAGCATAGGAACAGAAGTTTGTTCAGTCTGTCAAGCTTATTCTGTCATTTAGATTGATCATGCCTGATCTGTGTCTTCATTTCATTTCACCAACTTGGTTCCATAATCTGTGGTAACCTGACCTAACAAAAATGAATCAACTTTAGTTTTGAAATGATCAATTTACTTAGTTTCAACAAATTTTTATGTGAGAGTTCCAAATTTGTTCTATTCTTTGTGTGAAGAAATGTTACGGATATCAGCCCTGAATGGTCTAATTTTAAGATGAAACTCCTTTGTTTTAGACTCACCAGGTGAGATACTTTCTCTTCATCTATCCCACTGAATTACTTTATTGTTGTAAACTCCTCAATTTAATTACCCATTAACATTCTATATCAAAGAAATGCATGCCTAATCTATAAAACCTGTATTTGTAAGTTAACCATTTGGTAAATCTGTGCTATATTTCTTCCAAGATCAGTATATCCTTCCTGAAGTATGGTGCCCAGAAAGAAACAAAGTATTCTGGATGAGGTCCAACTAGAACTTTGTATAACAATGGCAAACCTCCACCCTCTTTGAATTTCAGCCCCTTTGAAATAAAGGCTAACATTCAGAGTTATAGAAATTTACAGCATGGAAACAAACCCTTCGGTCCAACTTGTCCAGGATGCCCAGTTTTTACCATTAAAATTAGCCTTTTTAATTAATTGCTTGTACTCATCTGCTAATTTTATTGATTTCCTGGCCACTGAATCTCTCTGTTCCTCCAGCTTCTCACAGTTGAGAAAATACTCTATATTTTACATTTAAGATGGGTGACCTCACAAGTTCTCACAATGAACTCCAGCTGCTATAGCTTTGCCCACTCATTCAATCTACTAATTTTTTTTACAAGCTTCTGCTTCCAGCTACTCTGGTTACTGTGGCGCCTAATTTGGCATCATCAGCAAACTTATTTATGACTTTCTACTCCTTCATACAGGCTATTATTGAACAGTAATGAAAAGCTAAGACGCAAGTAAAGATCCCAAGAGGATACTACTCGTCGCATCAATTGGAGTATGTACCCATTATCTTTATTCTCGGTTGCTAACAATTCCATATTTATCAACATAAGCTTTTTTCTGACATTGTTCCTATCATAGCCTAGCCAAGAACTTTCACTATTTTCTGGTGCAAAACCTAAGGGTGGTCAGACTGTAAGTGCTGGAAATTGGTGCAGAATCAGACCCCCTTTGAAGCTTGAATCCACCATACCTTTAATTTAATTTCGTGAAGGGATATTAAAAATTCAAAATGTTTATCAATCTAAATGTTATTACTCAGCTATTAGTTTAAATACCTCCAAGCATTCCAGTTTGAAGTGATAAGCAAGAACAGAAGCCAACTTTTTAATTCATTCAACAATCTTGCTTTATTTAACACTTCAGGTACCAATTCAGACTGAAACAGTTGCAACTCTTCTAATTCTTTTACTGAACTTTGACTCTGAAAATTAACTAATTATTTAACTGAAAATAGACACTAACGGGTTTTTAGGGAAAAATTCTTTTCTGATATACAATCTATCCTCATAGAAGTTCCTCCAAGGCACACTTCTCAATGGATCTCTCAAGGTATTGCTAGAGATAAAGGCTTCACATGTCCTTTTTTAATAAATTCTTTCAAAGCTTCCAGAAATTCCACTGTCATCCAGTCAATTGCGCAATTGGAAACTGATCAAACTGCTTGAACAGCCAATTAAATCACTGGTAAACTATGCTTCGTTCAAATTGCATGTCTTTCACATATAATCCATAAAATTCGATGCCATTGAGTGTACTCCAGAGTAAACAACTTCCCATATTTGGTCAACACGGGAAGCTTCAGATCATAGTTCTCAGACCATGTCTTAACTCAGAGAGACTTTACAACTAGCATCTGGCTTTAATTGTAAGTTGATTAAAAATCCTAGCATGCCTAACTCTCAGCCAGAATAGCCCTTTAAAAGCCAATATTGCCATTATTGTTGTTAAAAACATTGTTGGAGTCATTCTTTGTCTAGAATGTGTAATATATTCATCACCTAAAACCTTTGTAAATATATTGTTCAAACATTCTTGGAATTTATAGTAATTCCTTATGCACTTCCACTTTTGGCATGGTTACCCATCATTAATTTGTTGGTGTTGTCTTCCATCGATGAGAAATTATTCATAGAATTATTATAGCGCAGAAGGAGGCCATTCAGCCCATCAAGTTTGAACTGACTCTCTGACAAAATTTATCTACTCTCCAGACTTTATCCCTGTAACCCTACATAGGGTGGACTCTCAGAGACTATTTCCCCAAGCTGAAATGGTCACTACGAGAGGACACAGATTTAAGGTGCAGGGAAGCAAATACAAAGGAGATGTCAGGGGTAGGTTTTTCACTCAGAGGGTTGAGGCAAACTCACTGGGGTCTTTCAAAAGACTTCTGGATGAGTACATGGAAAAGAATAGGATAGGGGGTAATAAATAGGTCTGTGGATTGGTAGATGTGATCGGCGCAACTTGTGCGCCAAAGGGCCTGTTTGTGCTGTATTGTTCTATGTTCTATGTTCTATATTGACCCCACACCTCTACACATTTTGCAACACTAAGGGACAAGTTACCATGGCCAATCTATGTAATCTTTGGACTGTGCGAAAAACCTGAGCACCCAGAAGAAACTCATGTAGACATGAGGACAACATAGAACACTACAGCACAAACGGGCCCTTTGGTCCACAAGTTGCATCAATCATATCCATACCTACCAAGCCTATCTATAAACTCTCAATCCCATTGAATTCCATGTACTTATCTAGAAGTCTCTTAAAAGACCGCAGTGAGTTTGCCTCTACCACAACTGATGGCAGCCAATTCCACTCACTCACCACCTTTTTAGTGAAAAACTTATTCTGGACATCTCTGTACCTGCTCCCAGCATCTTAAATCTTTGTCCTCTCATAGCGACCATTTCAGCCCTGGGAAATAGCCTCCGAGAATCCACCCTATCTGTATCTCTCAACACCTTATCAACCTCTATCAGGTCACCTCTCAACCTTCGTCTCTCTAGGGAGAAGAGACCTAGCTCCCTCAACCTATCCACATAAGGCATGCCTCCCAATTCAGGCAACATCCTTGTAAATCACCTTTGTATCCTCTCAATAGATTCCACATCTGTCTTGTAGTGAGGACTGCACACAGTACTCCAAGTGGGGTCTGACAAGGGTCTTATAAAGTTGCAGCATTACCTCCTGACATCTAAACTCAATCCCTCATTAATGAAGGCTTCCTTGATCACATCCTCTACTTGCAAGGCCGATTTAAGAGTCCTATAGACCCAGACCCCAAGGTCCTTATGCTCCTCAACACTGCTTAGAGTCCTATCTTTGATATTGTACTCCTTCATCCCATTGGACCTGCCAAAATGGACCACTACACATTCATCTGGGTTGAAATCCATCTGCCACTTCTCCGCCCAGCCTTGTATCCTATCTATGTCTCACTGCAACTTCTGACAACCCTCCAGACTATCCACAACACCGCCAACCTTCGTGTTGTCAGCAAACTTACTAGCCCATTCCTCCTCTTCCTCATCCAGGTCATTTATGAAAATGACAAATAGCAAGGGTCCTAGAACAGATTCCTAGGGCACTCCACTGGTAACTGACCTGCATGCAGAAAAAGATCCATCCACAACCACTCTCTGCCTTCTGCAGGCAAGAACGTGCAAATTCCACACAAGACCAAAATTGAAACCGGGTCCCTGGTACTGTTAGCAGCAGTACTAACCATTGTGCAATGCAAGCTGGGTGCAAATTCTGCATTTCAGTAGTACAAAAGCATTTCCCTCTTATGTTCAATGAAAACACGATTGCCAAACTCCCCATCATCTTGGAGGTCACCTTTGGCCAGACACTTAATTGGATCATATATTGGTACAAGAACAGGACAGAATATGGCATTCTGCAATGAATGGCTATCTCAAATTCTTAAGGCCTGGTCACAGTTAAAGCAGAATTTCCCAAACTGCGGGTTGAGACCCTCAATAGGAGTCATAGAGGTAGAATTTGCAGCCACAAGTACTCCCCTTCATGGCAACAATGGCAACTGCGGAGAGAAGACTGGTATGATTATCCTGAACTGGTATGATTATCCTGGCTGTTTACCACCTAAAAACAAGGAGCAGACAGTGATCCCAAAGCACTTCACAACCTTAGAAATCACTTCTAAAGTTAGTCCCAAGCATGCCCAGGCTGTTTGTGCACTGCCTTGGTGCAGGCAAAGAGGGGATAGTGGCGGAAGAGAGCTGCATGTATGCATATGGAGGGTGGGGGTGGAGAGGGTCTGTTTGCTGTGTGTGTGAGGAAAGGAGGGGGAGAGTAGAGGGGATGATTACAGAGTGTGTGGATGGAGTAAGGGCAAAGAGACTGATTACTGTTTGGGGGGGGAGGGGATGATTACAGTTTGTGGAGGGAGAGGGACTAACTATTTGATGCATGGAGAGGGGCTGATTGTAATGTATGTGAGGAAGGGGACAGGGGCTGGTTACTATTTATGTGTTTGGGGGTGTCAAAGGGCGTTAACAAACACTTTTGTCACTGGTGAATATGGAGAACTTAGTTGAAACCTATGCATATATAAAATATTAACATTTTTACAAAATAATTTATTGTACTGATTTTCATATTTGTAAGAACTACTAAGTGTTGATCATAATATGTGAACTTTAATAATTATACATTGAATATTACTACACTGCTTTACTGCTATTTTATTTTTGCTGATGCTTGCGGCCATCTTAATTTTCAGTGTTAAAATTGGATTGCTTGGAACATAATTCGGGAAGCATTGGCATACAAGATATTTTACTTTATTAACCATGACATAGCATACAAGGAGGGTATTCTAGAACTGTTTAAAACTAGGTAGCCTACCGTTGGAGTACTGCATACAGCTTTGATCATTAAATTACAGGAAAGATGTGACCACACTGTAGAGGTTGTCACAGTTAGATTTTATGTGTGTTCTTATGTCCATGATTAAAGTGTTTTGTATGTGATGTGTGTGTATTTTCTGACAGAATGATTGATTTATCCCAATTTAAATAACTTCAGCAGCAAGCTTTCTTGCATGTTTTAAAATAGAGAAAGTCATTTATTATCCCATACTTGTCTCTGAAGTTCAAAAACACGATGCCTTACTCAGTTGACCTACACAAACTGGTGTTCACACAAAGGTTAGGTACAGGATTATCTCTGCCTTGTTTGTAGCAGGCCTTTAGTTTTTTTTAGATAAGTAGATCTTTATCTGGAGTGAAGACATTAAAAAGCAGAGGATTCTCAATAAGCTGTGAAGTTTTTTGTAGTTGAATTGCTGGGAAGTTGGTTTTCAAGTGACCTTGAAGTTGGAACAGGTTGGAGAGTGTCCTTCTCTCACTTTCAAGCTATTGCTGTTTATTACTTTGACTATTCAGTTGACTGCATCTGGTTTCTACTGGTGTCTGTGCCTCAGAACAGCCCTTTATCCCAGGGACCAATTTAGTGAACCTTAGCTGTACTGCATCCAATGCAAGTGCATCCTTTCTTAGTAAAAGCAAGTTACTGCAGATACTGGAAATATAAGATAAAGAGTAATGTTGGATAAACTCAGTAGGTCTGGTAGCATCCTTGGAGAAAAACATAGTTAATGTTTCAAGTCCATATCATGCCTCTATAGAACTGAAGAGGCACAGAAATATAATAAATGATATAGCTGGAGAAGTTGGTAAATGGGGTGGACAGAATAGATAGCCATGGATAGATTGAAGCTAAGGAAAGATTGACAAAGCTATCATGGACATAAAGCAAAGAGAATGGTTATAGTGGCATCTTCCTTCCACAGCTTCCAGCCTCATAGCCCCCCCAACCCCACTTTTCCCAAGATCCACTACAGGACTGTCCTGGAAGACCCAGCAAATGATCCTGTTCCTGCCTCATAGAACTCATTTCTTCCTATCTTGACTCAATTTTCATTCCCTCTCACTTCCACCCTTGTCCAGTCCCTTCTCACCTACATTTGTGATTCCCTGTGTCACATCAACAATTTCCAGTTTCCCAGCCCTAATTGCCTCCTCTTCATTATGACCATCCAATCCCTTTACACCTCCATCTCATACCAGGAGGGTCTCAAAACTCCCTGCTTCTACTTATCAGAGAGGCCTGAAGAATTCTCTCTTGCAACTTTTTTTCCTTTACATTGATGTCACTTCATGCTTATGTATGGACTTGGAAAAAATTATTGACCTTGCTTCCAATTTCCATCTCTCTCATTTTCACGTGTTCTATCTCAGACATTTCTCTGTCTCCATTTCTGACAATGAACTGACCACCAATATTCATTACAAACTCACCGACTCTCACGGCTACCTCGACTATACCTCCTCACACCACATTTCCTGTAAGGACCTCATCCCATTCTTCCAGTTTTTCTCGCATCTATGTCACCTTCAAAAACAGTGCTTCTTTCAAGTTTGTCTTTTTCCTCAACAACAGTTCCTCCCTGCTGTGATCGATAGGGCTCTTAACTGTATCTGACCTATCTCCTCCACCTCTGCCCTCATTCCTTCTCCTTCCCAGAACTGTGATAGAGTCCCTTTTGTCTTCAGTTTTCACTTTACCCTCTTCCGCATTCAAAGAATCATTCTCTCCCATTTCTGTCAACACATTTTCCCCCCATCCCCTGTCAGCATTCCATGACATTCTGGTCCACTTGTCCATTGCCCCCAATCCTTCATTCCCTTACCAATCGCAGAAGGTGCAAAACTGCCCATTTACCTCCTTCATCTTCACTGTCCAAGAGCCTATACACTCGTTTCAGGTGAAACAGCATTTTACTTTCACCTCTTTCAATTTGATCTACTGCATTCATCACTCCCAATATGATCTCCTCTACATTGGGGAAACGAAACACACAGACTGGGTGACTACTTTATGAAACACCTTCACTCCTTCTATAAACGTGATTCGATCTTGCTGCCACTTGCCATTTCAACACACTGTCTTGCTCTCCTGTGTATATATCCATCCTTGGCCTGCTGCAATGCTCCAATGATACCCAAAGCGTATTGGAAAAACAATATCTTATCTTCCAATTAGGCTAATAGGATTGATTGAAGTGCTGGTAAATGGGGTTAGTATAGATTGGTATTTGATGGCATAGATATGGTGGGCCAAAGGGCTTATTTCTGTGCTGTATGATTCTATGACTCGAAGAGTCATATGGACTTGAAAATTTAATTCTGTTTGTCTTCACGGATGCTGCCAGACTTGCTGAGTTTATCCAGCATTTTCTGTGTTTGTGTCATTTCTTAAATGTAGACACCAAAACTGTACACAGTATTCTAGATGTGCTCTCATCAAAACCCTGCACAAGACGTAGCAAGATTTCTTTATTCCTGTACTCATAGCCCCTTGCAATAAAGGGCAATATTCAATTTTCCTTCTGCATCAGTGTGCTCATTTCATTTCAAAATGAATAGCTTTGCTTTCCTGATATTATGGACCATCTGTCATCCTGTTGCCCTCTCGCTTAACCTGACTATATATTTTTTCAACTTCTTTGAGTACTCCTTTACTTTCACACCTAGCTTGCTATCATCGATAAACTTTGATACATTATTCACTCTCTCTTCATCTGAGTCATTAATATAGATTGTAAATAGGCCTCAGCACTGACCTTGTGGCTTTCCACTATTCATTGTCTGCCAGCTTAAAAAAGCCCCTTTTATGCCCATTCTCTGCTTTCAATATGTTAATCAATCCCCATAGTAAAGAAGATAGTGATTGACTTCAGGAAGTGTAGTGGAAGGGATGCTCCTATCTACAAGTAGAAATAGTCAAGGACTTCAAGTTTTTAGGTGTCCAGATCACCAACAACCAGTACTGGTCCTACATGCCGACACTATAGTGAAGAAAGTCAATAAATCCCCCTACTTTCTCAGGAGACTAAGGAAGTTTGGCACGTCTGCTATACCTCTCACCAACATCCACAGATACATCATAGAAAGTTTTCTTTCTAGTTATATCATAGCTTGGTATGGCTCCTGCTCTGTCCAAGAACACAAGAAACTGCAAAGGGTCATGAATGAAGCCTAGTCCGTCACTCAAACTAGCCTCCCATCCATTGTTTACCCTGCCTGCTGCCTCAGAAAAGCAGCTGGCATAATCAAGGACTGCATGCACCCCATACATACTCTCTTCATCTCCTTCCATCCGGAAAAAGAAACAAAAAATCTGAGATCCTGTGCCGACTGATACAAAACAGTTTCTTCCCAGCTGCCATCAAACTTTTGAATGGACCTATCTCACATTAAGTTGATCTTTCTCTATGTTTTAGCTATGACTGTAGCACTACATTCTTCACACTCTTTTCCTTTTCTATGTACGATATCTTTGTCTGTATAGTGTGCAAGAAACAATATTTTTCATTGCATACTAATACACAACAAAAATAAATCAAATGAAGTATTAGCCCAACTCCATAAGCCCCTCTCTTGTCTACTAAACTTTTTTTAGTAGCTTATTAAATGCCCTTTGGAAATACAGGGGGATAATATTACATCTACTGGTTCCCTTCATCTACCCCTTTCTAGTTACATCCTCAAAAACCTCTAATACATTTGTCAATAGGATTTCCTTTCAATAAAAACATGTTGATTTAGTCCAATTATACTATTCTTTTCTAAGTGATTGGTTAAGCCTTCCTTAATAATAGATTCCAGCATTTTTCCAACAACTGTTCTAAGACTAATTGACATGCAGTTCCACATTATCTCTCTCCCTCCTGAAAAATGGTGTAACATTTGCTAATTTCTAACCTAATGGGACCAACCATTCCTGGATCTAAGGAATTTTGGAAAATCAAAGCTGGCACATCCACTATCTCTGCAGTTATCTATTTTGGATCTCTAGGGCATAGGTCATCTAGCCCTGGGGATTGTTGTATTTTAATTTCTTAATTTTCTCCCATATAAATTCTCTGCTGATGGTAATTTCCTTATTTTTTTAGCCCCTAGGTTACAATCTATTTCTGTTATAAAATGTGTGTCTTCTACTGTGAAGATATTCACAAAATATTTGTTCAATGTGTTATGATCCTTGGCTAGGTGCCAATTTGTTGGTTAGATCTGGCTGAGGACCAATAACATTTTGTTTAAAAGTAGACAAAGTTCAAGATTCAATACAATAAGCAAAGAAAGCCACAAGATTTCATGGGTTTTGAACGCACAAAAACAAAATTTACTCTCCAAGGTCAAAAAAAAATTGCAATATTTATCTTGTATTCTAACATTCAGGGTAATTATGAGATGAATGTAAATTAATCACCCAACAGTGGTCACCCAACACACAATGTGACACAATAAATGACAGATGCGATCAAAATGGATTCCTTGGATTTCTCATCAACAGTGTGACTTGGATTAGTCACACTGATGCTGGCGTTGGGCAAGGGATAGGCACAGTAAGAAGTCTCACAACACCAAGTTAGAGTCCAACAAGTTTATTTGGTAATACAAACTTTCAAAGCACTGCTCCTTCCTCAGATGAGTGAAGAGTTGTGTTCACAAACAGGGCATATACAAGCCCAGACTCAATTTATAAAATAATTGTTAGAATGCAAGTCTTAACAGGTCTTTACAGGTGTAGGTTACCAGATAGAGGGTTAAACACAGGTTAAAGAAGTGTAACTTGTCTCAAGCCAGGACAGTTAGTGAGATTTTGCAAGTCCAGGAAAGTTATGGGGGTTGCAGATAGCGTGACATGAACCCAAGATCTCGGTTGAAGCCGTCCTCATGTGCGTAACTTGGCTATCAATTTTTGCTTGGCAATTCTGCATTGACGCGTGTCATGAAGGTGGCGTTGGAGAATGCTTACATGATGATCAGAGGCTGAATGTCTGGGACTGCTGAAGTGTTCGCCAACAGGAAGGGAACATATCTGCCTGGTACACAGAGAGTCACACTGTGAGTCAACCAATCTAAATGAAATTTTGTCTTTCTCATAAGGGTTTCCAATCTTCACTTTTGAAGAACTTGCCTTGAAATTTTCTCCAGAAAATGGTCAACTTGGACAGCTTCAATGGTGACCAACCTCACAGGGTAGCTTTCCTAGATTTTGTTCCCCTACATTCCTGAGTACCCTTAATCACCACTCACAAACAATTTCATCAAGCAGCACCACTTGTTCAAAGGGATATATGTGTTCCCAACAAACTCTCTTAAAGTCTATTTCTACAGTCCTTTCCCTAACTTGGAGCCTCTTTCTCTGCTACATTCGTTTTTCCTAACTTATCTGGGACCTATTTCCGTCCTGTCTTTGTCCCTTACCTGGGACACTTGCTGGTTGACTGATTAAAAAACTGATTGCATCAGACCTGCTGTTCACTTACATTTTAACTGATTTGGTGACCTAGCGAAACTCTCCTACAGGATTCCACCCTTGCTAGTAAGCAGGAACAAATGTAACAACCATTGGACCATCCTGTACATTAAATGTTACAATCTCTAGAGATTACGGAATTAATACACAGGGAAAGAATGTATTTCATAACAAATGTATCTGCCATCTTTTCGTTCCCCAATGATCATTTTTCCTCTCACTCCTTCTAAGGGACCAATTTAGTGATTCCCTTCCTCTTTACGTACTTGAAGTAAAGCTTTCCCAGTTTGTGTTTATATTTCTGGCATATTTTCTTTCCCCTTTTTTATCAATTTTTGGTGACCCTTTGCTGGTTTCTGAAACAATCCCAAACCTCAGACTTGCTACCGCTTTTGCAACATTGTAAGCCGTTTTTAATTTAATACTACCCTTAACTTCTTGTTGAGTTCTTATTTTTAAATGGAATGTATTTTTTTGAACATTTTGAGTTGTTTCTGTTCACTTACCTCCATTCTTTTAAGTCTGTTTGCCCAAGTAACCCGAGCCAATTCCCTCCGCAGACTTATGTAATTGACTTCTTTTAAGTTTAAAATTTTTGTTTGTGATTGATGGACTTTAGTTATACCTGTCTTTTTGTGGGGTACGTGGAACATTCCTTATTGGGCCCCCTTTTACAACTGTTTTTTCAGCACTTCAATGCTTGTTCATGTGCTGCTCCCTGCACCTGTTTGAAACTGGAAAAATTAATCATTTTTGCTTCTAATTTTCACTCTTCTCTCGCCTTTGCATGGTCCATCTTCAACATTTCCCTCGCCTCCTTAACTTCTCTGTCTCCATTTCTGCGGATAAGCTGTTTGCTGATCTTCATTTTTGCTGCTGCTGACTCCCATACATACTTTGACAACACCTCCTCATTTTCTGCTTCTTGTGGAGACTCCATTCCATTCTCCAAGCTCCTTCATCTCTGTCACAATAGATAATGCAACCTTTGAAGACAATACCACTGACATACTTTCCTTTCTTAACTGTGCATTCCACCTACTGTGTTTGAGAAGGCCCTCAACTGGTTCACTCTTTCCAGTACTGTTCTGCTCTCACCCCTTTTTCACCCTCCAACATCCACAACAGGGTTTCTCTTGGTCTTACTCTCCATCTCACCAGCCTTCACTATTTGTCAACTCCAGCAAGATGCCACCCACCAAACATGTCTTGCCCTCTCTTCCATTAGCATTCCAAAGGGACTGTTCCCCTCATGATACCATTATCCACTCCTGTATTGTTGCTAACAACTCAACACCTTCCCATGTAATCAAAGGAGAGGTAATATCTGCCTTTTTACCTCATTTCTCCTTCAAACATTCCTTCCAGGTGACATAGCAAATTACATGTATTTCTTTCAATTTAGTTCACTGTATTCACTGTTCATAATCCAAATGCAGACTTTCCTGTTGTGTTTCTGAACACCTTCATTTAGTCTGCAAGCATGATCCCAACCATTTCAAATTGCCATCTTGTTTTCATGCTTACTTTTATGTCCTTAGTTTGCTGCAATGTTCTGGTGCAGCTTGGTTTTATTCTCAGGGTTTCATTAGGATCTACAGTTGCAGTTTCTGAATATGTTTATTTATAATAATGGTTCTTTAACTTTGAGAGGAAATGTTATGGTAATAGTGCAAGCAGCACTGTCAGAATCTTGGCTATATCAAATCTTGGCAATATTAATCTGGCATATCAAGTCAAAGATTCCCCAGTAGGCAAACCAGCATAAATTAGAGACAACATTAGAAACATCAGTAGTAACAACAACAGCTCATCAGTGGCTTCACGAGAAGTGCTGAGTGAATGATCCTTCTCGGCCACCTCTTGAGGTTCCCACCATCACAGATGTCAGTCTTCAGCCAATTCAAATTACCCAATGTGATATCAAGAAATGGCTGAGTGCGCTAGACATAGAAATGGCTACAAGGCCCTGACAATAAACCAGCTGTACTCTTTAACATCTGTGCTATAGCACAATCCAGCTTTATGCCAAGTGATTCCATTACAGCATCTATTTGGCAATGTGGAAATTTACCCAGGTATGTGCTGTCAATGAAAAGGAAAAATCCAACCTGGCCAATTACGTCCCTATGAAATTTCTCATGATTAATAATAAAGCAATGAAAGCAATCATATATTGTGCTTTCACATGATACTTATTCACCAATTATTTACTCACCAATGCTCAGTTTAGGTTCTACCCAGGCTACCTGACTCCAGATTTCAGTACAGGCTCAGTCCAAATGCAGACACAAGAGCTGAAGTCAAGAGGTGAAAGTGACTGCGCTTGACATCAAGTGGCTCATTGACTCAGTGCCCTCATAATGGATGGATCACTCTGTCTCATAAGAATATAAGAACTAGGAGCAGGAGTAGGCCATCTGGCCCCTTGAGCCTGTTCCACCATTCAATAAAATCAAGGCTCATCTTTTTGTGGACTTAGATCCACTTAACTGCCTGCTCACCATAACCTTTAATTCCTTTACTGTTCAAAAATTTATCTATCCTTGTCTTAAAAATATTCAATGAGATAGCCTCAACTGCTTCACTGGGCAGGGAATTCCACAGATTTACAACCCTTTGTGTAAAGAAGTTCCTTCTCAATCCAGTCCTAAATCTAGTTTCACCTGCCAGTGGAAACAACTCCTCTGCTTCTATCTCATCTCTTCCCTTTATAATCTTATATGTTTCTATAAGATCTCCCCTCATGAGTATGGCCCCAGACTACTCAGTCTCTCCTCATAAGCCAATCCTCTCAACTCTGGAATCAACCTAGTGAATCTCCTCTGTACCCCCTCCAGTGCCAGTATATCCTTTCTCAAGTCAGGAAATCAAAACTATACACAGTGCTCCAAGTGTGGCCTCACCAGCACTGTATATATCAGCAACATAACTCGCTGTTTTTTAACTCCATCCCTCTAGCAATGAAGGACAAAATTCCATTTGCCTTCTTAATTACCTGCTGCACCTGCAAACCAACTCTCTGTAATTCTAGAACAAGGACACCCAGGTCCTTCTGCACAGCAGCATGCTGCACTTTTTTAATATTTAAATAATACTCCATTTTGATATTATTCCTACCAAGATGCATGACCTCACATTTACCAACATTGTACTCCATCTACTCGACCCTTGCCCACTCACTTAGAGTATCTATATCCCTTTGCAGACTTTCGGCATCCTCCACCCTGTTCTTACTGATTCTGGATTTAGTTTAAGTTTGGTTTTTCAATCTTATTGCATTTGATTTACTATGGTACCAAAGATCCCCAGTAAAACTGAAATCAATGAAGATCAGAGGGACAACTCTTTAACAATTAGTCATACCGGGTACAAATGAAAATGATTGTCGTTGTTGGAGGCCAATTATTTGAGCCCCAGGACATCACTGCAGAAGTTCCTCAGTGTTGTGTACTAGGCTCAACTATCTTCATCTACTTTATCAACGTTCATCCCTTCATCATAAGATCAGAAATGAGGTCATTCACAGATGTTTGCAACGTTTATTCATAGTGGATCAAATAATGAAGTTGTCCACAATGCTTGCACGCCTTGGACCACATTCAAGGTTGGCTTGACAACTACGAAATAACATTCATACTACACAAGTACTCAGCAATGCACACCTCCAAAAAGAAAATCATACAACTGCTTCCCTTTGACTCTCTATCCCTTTTTATGGTGGATCATTGACTCTGTGCCATCATATTGCATGCTCATTCACTCTCTTCCCCCATGATGGGAAGGAGGTCAGTAACTCTGTGTCCTCAGGTTGGGTGGGTTACTGACTTTGTGCTGCCATCTTGGGTGAGCCAGTGACTCTCTTCCCCCATGTTGGATGAGCCACTTACTCTGTGCCCTCATATTGGATGGACTGCTGACTGCACACTCATGTTGGATGGATCAGTAACTCTGTGCCCCCATGTTGAGTGGATCAGTAACTCTGTGCCCCCATGTTGGGTGGATCGGTAACTCTATGCCTCCCATGTTGAGTGGATCAGTAACTCTGCGCCCACATGTTGGGTGGATCAGTAACTCTGTGCCCCCATGTTGAGTGGATCAGTAACTCTATGCCCCCATTTTGAGTGGATCAGTAACTCTATGCCCCATGTTGGATGGATCAGTAACTCTATGCCCCCCATGTTGGATGGATCGGTTACTCTGTGTCCCCATGGTGGGTGAGTCAGTTACTCTGTGCCCCCATGTTGGGTGAGTCAGTAACTCTATGCTCCCATGTTGGTGGATCAGTACTCTATGCCCCCCATGTTGAGTGGATCAGTAACTCTGTATCCCCATGTTGCGTGGATCAGTTACTCTGTGCCCCCATGTTAGGTGAGTCAGTAACTCTATGCCCAAATGTTGGTGAATGAGTACTCTATGTCCCCCATGTTGAGTGGATCAATAACTCTGTGCCCCCAAAGTTGGGTGGATCAGTTACTCTGTGCCCCCATGCTGGGTGAGTCAGTAACTCTATGCCCTCATGTTGGGTGAGTCAGTAACTCTATGCCCCCATGTTGGTGGATCAGTACTCTATATCCCCCATGTTGAGTGGATCAGTAACTCTATGCCCCCCATGTTGGGTGGATCAATAACTCTATGCCCCCATGTTGGGTGGATTACTAACTCTATGCACCCATGTTGGGTGGATCAGTAACTCTATGCCCCCCGTGTTGGGTGGATCAGTAACTCTATGCCCCCCGTGTTTGGTGGATCAGTAACTCTATGCCCCCCGTGTTGGGTGGATCAGTAACTCTATGCCCACCATGCTGGGTTGGTCAGTAACTCTATACCCCCATGTTGGGTGGATCAGTCACTCTGTACCCCCATGTTGGGTTGGTCAGTAACTCTGTAGCCCCATGTTGGGTGGATCAGTAACTCTATACCCCCATGTTGGGTTGGTCAGTAACTCTATGCCCCCCATGTTGAGTGGATCAGTAACTCTATGCCCCCATGTTGGGTGTCAGTAACTCTATGCCCCATGTTGGTGGATCAGTAACTCTATGCCCCCATGTTGGGTGATCAGAACTCTAGCCCCCATGTTGGGTGTCGTACCTATCCCCCCATGTTGGGTGGATCAGTAACTCTATGCCCCCCATGTTGGTGGATCAGTCTCTATGCCCCCATGTTGGGTGGATCAATAACTCTGTGCCCCCAAGTTGGGTGGATCAGTAACTCTATGGCCCCCATGTTGGGTGGATCAGTCACTCTGTACCCCTATGTTGGGTTGGTCAGTAAGTCTGTAGCCCCATGTTGGGTGGATCAGTAACTCTATGCCCCCATGTTGGGTTGGTCAGTAACTCTATGCCCCCATGTTGGGTGGATCAGTAACTCTATGCCCCCCATGTTGGGTTGGTCAGTAACTCTATGCCCCCATGTTGGGTGGATCTGTAACACTATGCCCCCCATGTTGGGTGGATCAGTAACTCTATGCCCCCCATGTTGGGTGGATCAGTAACTCTATGCCCCCATGTTGGGTGGATCAATAACTCTGTGCCCCCATGTTGGGTGGATCAGTAACTCTATGGCCCCCATGTTGGGTGGATCAGTAACTCTATGCCCCCATGTTGGGTTGGTCAGTAACTCTATACCCCCATGTTGGGTGGATCAGTCACTCTGTACCCCCATGTTGGGTTGGTCAGTAACTCTGTAGCCCCATGTTGGGTGGATCAGTAACTCTATGCCCCCATGTTGGGTGGATCAGTAACTCTATTCCCCCCTTCCATGTTGAGTGGATCTCTGACTATGCCCCCATGTTGGGTTGGTCAGTAACTCTGTGCCCCCTTGTTGAGTGGATCAGTAACTCTATTCCCCCCATGTTGGGTGGATGAGTAACTCTATGCCCCCCATGTTGAGTGGATCAGTAACTCTGCGCTCCCATGTTGGGTGGGTCAGTAACTCTATACCCCCATGTTGGGTGGATCAGTCACTCTGTACCCCCATGTTGGGTTGGTCAGTAACTCTATGCCCCCATGTTGGGTGGATCAGTAACTCTATGCCCCCCATGTTGGGTGGATCAGTAACTCTATGCCCCCATGTTGGGTGGATCAATAACTCTGTGCCCCCATGTTGGGTGGATCAGTAACTCTATGGCCCCCATGTTGGGTGGATCAGTAACTCTATGCCCCCATGTTTGGTGGATCAGTAACTCTATGGCCCCCATGTTGGGTGGATCAGTAACTCTATGCCCCCATGTTGGGTTGGTCAGTAACTCTATACCCCCATGTTGGGTGGATCAGTCACTCTGTACCCCCATGTTGGGTTGGTCAGTAACTCTGTAGCCCCATGTTGGGTGGATCAGTAACTCTATACCCCCATGTTGGGTTGGTCAGTAACTCTATGCCCCCCATGTTGAGTGGATCAGTAACTCTATGCCCCCCATGTTGGGTGGATCAGTAACTCTATGACCCCATGTTGGGTGGATCAGTAACTCTATGACCCCATGTTGGGTGGATCAGTAACTCTATGCCCCCCATGTCAGGTGGATCAGTAACTCTATGCCCCCCATGTTGAGTGGATCAGTAACTCTATGCCCCCATGTTGGGTTGCTCAGTAACTCTGTACCCCCACGTTGGGTTGCTCAGTAACTCTGTACCCCCACGTTGGGTTGCTCAGTAACTCTGTACCCCCACGTTGGGTTGGTCGGTAACTCTGTACCCCCACGTTGGGTTGGTCGGTAACTCTGTACCCCCACGTTGGGTTGGTCGGTAACTCTGTACCCCCACGTTGGGTTGGTCGGTAACTCTGTACCCCCACGTTGGGTTGGTCGGTAACTCTGTACCCCCACGTTGGGTTGGTCGGTAACTCTGTACCCCCACGTTGGGTTGGTCGGTAACTCTGTACCCCCACGTTGGGTTGGTCGGTAACTCTGTACCCCCACGTGGGTTGGTCGGTAACTCTGTACTCCCATGTTGGGTTGGTCGGTAACTCTGTACTCCCATGTGGGTTGGTCGGTAACTCTGTACTCCCATGTTGGGTTGGTCGGTAACTCTATGCCCCCCATGTTGGGTTGGTCGGTAACTCTGTACTCCCACGTTGGGTTGGTCGGTAACTCTATGCCCCCCATGTTGGGTTGGTCGGTAACTCTATGCCCCCCATGTTGGGTTGGTCGGTAACTCTATGCCCCCCATGTTGGGTCAGGATTCCGTTTGAATTTGAATGCGATGGAACTAACTGCCCGTCTCGCGCTAACCGGCGGACCGAGGCGGGGGTGTGGTCGCGCGCAGGCGCCATGTGTCCTGGAGCCGGCGCTGACCTCGCGAGATCTTGGGGCGCGTTCTTCTATTGGGTGACCCCTGGAGGGACGTCACTGGCCGAAAGGTCAAGCTGTAAATCTCCTTTAACGTTGTCCAGCCAAGATGTGTGAATAAGGAGGGCGGGCGGGGAGGTGGTTGGGTGGAGAAGTAGCAGGTGGAGCGCCCAGCCCCGTGTCCGCTTCAAGATGGAAGTTTCTGTTCTGTTTTTTGCCCTGAGTTTTATTTTCGTCGTGACGTCATTTAAGCGACCAGGGCGTCGACGTCATCAGGAGTTGCCCGAGGTCGCCCAACTTTCCCGATTGTGGAGGCACCGGAGAGTTTGGAGATTTCATTCGGAAACGGGAAAGGAGCCTCCTCCCCTGCCGGATTCTCGCTGTCTCTTTATCTCCTGGCGATGAAGCCCTGTACCAGCCGTGCGTGCAGCTTCTTCCTGCTCTCGGAGCGACAGATTTCCTAAAGCTTTTCATTCATTCCGCTTTTCCCAAATATTTACAAACGTGGAGAATTTCCGAGGCCTAATTATCACAATTTGTAAACAAGAATAAAGGGAAAAAAAAAAGAACAGTCACTCTTCGCTGCTGGTGCTTCACTTTCCGCTGCCGAGTTCTTGTCAGAACTTCTTTGTGCTCAATCTGATCATTAGTGAATGTGCCATTGATTACATCCAGAGCATTGGTTCATCCAACTCCACTACACTTATGCCGCGAGATATCTGCCACAGTAAGTACAATCTTCAATTTCTGCAACGAATTTTATAAATATAGTTTTTCATCTTGGCACTTGTAGTATCAACGTAACTGAATAACTTGATTGGTCAAATCGTCAAAAAGCTACTTTTGAAATTAAACCTTTCCAATTTGTCCACTTTTTGATTTCATATGGCTTGTGGCCTTTTAACAAAATCTCGTTTCTGACGTTAGTTGAAACTTTTAACTTTCTGTAACAGAGTGTTTCTGTGTTTCATTGCGTGGATTTGTGAAAACACTAAACGCTAGTTGTTGCTGTAAAGTCAAGAGATGAGGACATGTGCTAAATAAGAACGGTCATTTTGGTTAGAGGAGGTAGGCTAATTGGGAATTCCAGAACTATGAAGTTTCTACACGTTTGTAAATTGAAATCTGACAGATGAATTGAATTCAGCCTTCAAACTTTTTTTTGAAGCTTTTGTTATTTGTCCTAATGTCCTTTGCTCAGTGTCAATTTTTCACTTTTGTTTCTGTGAAGTGGGATATTTTATTGCATTATCAGAAGAGATGATTTCAGTTAATTACTGATTCATCCTCTCAAATAATATGTCAAATCTCTGGTAGTTAAAAGTGGAGGGTAATTGTTACTTAATCCCTGGAAAGAATGTTTCTGATTTGCTGTTTAAACTGTTACCTCCGTGAGGGTTGGGAATAGAGTTAGCAGTCTTTTTGTGGTTGCACTCATGGAGTGGGAAGAATTAGAATTATGGTGCAGGTTAAGAATGGCTTACAGTTTGAAAGGAATGCTGTGATTACTACACTAATCTCTCAGCTTGGATCGAAGGATGAAAAGTATTCTCAAAGTTTGTTAGAAAAAAAAGTGGCTGAATGAAACAGAAATGTGCGATGCAACAGTGGGACAAAGTTTGTTAGATGTTAGGGTCCTTCCTGAAATCGATTTGGGCAATCTCAGTTCAGTTTCAACTAAATGTGTCACTAAATTAGCAGTCTCAGTTAGTGGCTGCAGTGTTGGCTTGTGTAAAAAAAAAATGGAAAATTCACACTGGTATATTTGGTGCTACTTTTCTGAACTAACTGTGAAAAGACCCTTTTGGAAAGGCATACGGAATAGTTTAATCTGGCTACGCATAACGTTTGAATGCTGGATGCTGACACCTGCTGCCAACATTAGGAAAAATGTTTTGTTTGTCAGTATTGACATTCCTCACCTTTAACGAGCACAAATATATTCTCTCAATCCATGTGAGCGGAAAGAACATTTGTAGTTTTGGTCTTTTCTATTTATATGTGGTCCCATTTTCAAAATAACCTGGTGTCAAGTAGTGGTACTAAATGGGGAAAGTTTCTTTTTAATGCACTAAGTTTAAAATAATTTGTATTTAATTGATTTTAGCTGGCTCTTTTAATTTTGGCAGCTTACATTTCCTTTGATAGGGAAGAAGGTAGTTTGGAAATGTATTTAAAGTTACAGTTGGTGATTGCCAGCATATTACCTTGCAGTTTTGAATTTTTTGCTTTCTAGTCTATAGTAAATGTAAGTGATATAGTTACTTTCCATGAACACATTTATATTAGGTATTCGTATCTATTTTGTTTGAGCAACTATAATTCCATGGCAAATTTAGTGAGTCTTCTGGTTAATTATATTATACAGTTCTCATTTAAAATTTTGTAAATTTAACGCAAGCTATTGTATTCGTTAATATAGGAAAATTGTCCACTGTCATTTTTTGTTTGCTTCATGTTTTTGTTATGTAGTTCTGATGGGTTGCCTAGTTACAGTAGTAGTGTAATAGAACATCTTTCTCTTAATATGTGTAATGTCTTTTAAATTTGCTGCTATTTCAAGGTCAATTTAATTTGTTCCTTTGTTTAATTGGCATTTACTATTATTTAAATACAGTTGTGCACTTTTTGGTATTGACTTCATTGATTTCAATTTAGGCACTAAATTTCTGTTTGTAATTTTTATAAATGATCTGGATGAGGGTATTGAGGGATGGATCAGTAAATTTGCAGATGATATTAAAGTTGGTGGAGTGGTAGATAGTGAAGAGGGGTGTTTTAGTTTACAGAGTGACTTGGACAAGTTGCAGAGCTGGGCCGAGAGGTGGCAAATGGAGTTTAATGTGGAAAAGTGTGAGGTAATGCACTTTGGCAGGAACAATAAATGTGTAGAGTATAGGGCTAATGGTAGGGCTCTTAATAGTGTTGAGGAACAGAAGGATCTTGGTGTATGTGTCAATAGATCCCTGAAAGTAGGCAGTCAAGTGGATAAAGTTGTTAAGAAGGCATATGGAGTCTTAGCTTTTATTGGTAGGGGGATTGAATTTAGGAGCCGCAGCATCATGTTGCAACTGTACAAAACTCTAGTGCGGCCGCACTTGGAGTATTGTGTGCAGTTCTGGTCCCCACATTATAAGAAAGATGTGGAGGCATTGGAGAGGGTACAGAGGAGGTTTACCAGGATGTTGCCTGGTATGGAGGGCAGGTCCTATGAAGAGAGGTTGAAGGATTTGAGGTTGTTTTCGTTAGAAAGGAGGCGGCTAAGAGGGGATCTTATTGAAGCATATAAGATGATTAGAGGTTTAGATAGGGTGGACAGTGATAGCCTTTTTCCTAGGATGGAGAAAGCTAGCACGAGGGGACACAGCTTTAAATTAAGGGGTATGAGTTATAGGACGGATATCAGAGGTAGGTTCTTTACTCAAAGAGTGATTAGGGAGTGGAATGCCCTGCCTGCAGCTGTTGTAGATGCGCCAAGTTTGGTGGCGTTTAAGAGGTTAATTGATAAGTATATGGAAGAGAAGGGAATGGTTTAGTTTGGAGGGGCATTGCTTTTTATTTTGGTCGGCACAACATCGAAGGCCGAAGGGCCTGTTCTGTGCTGTATTGTTCTATGTTCTACTAGTGTATTTGCAGTAAGCACTATTTAGTGTATTAATTCACAAGCTCAAGGTTTCCATGATGCAATCTAGAGTTAAGAGTTACATGATTTAACTAGATACATGTCTTCAATGCCAAATATTGATTACTGCAATAAGTTTTGCTGTAATCATGCAGGTTTCTACTACTTGTCCGGTGATAAATGTAGTAACTATGCCACTATTGATAGTCATTTCAGTATGGAATCTTTATTTCACATTGATATTATCCTTTACTATTTTATTTGGTACGAACTGCATAGTAGCGGTTATCATTTCTGTTGTTGTGCTTTCTGGTATTTCTTCATTTTCAAACTTTTGTGGGCTTAAGTGGGTGCAGTATTTGTGTGCGTTTTGAAACCAGAGAGAAAGGAAGCTGTTTCAAGAGAGCTTAGGCTGCATGTTGGTAGTATGATATTTTGAAGATACTCACATGCTGTACATAGTCATTATTGTTGCCGGACTGGGTAATTTACTATCTACTACTCATTGTATTTTCTAAGTCACACAGCAGTCATTTTACTGCAAAAAAAAACCTTTTGTGTAAAGTCCCAAACTAGCAATCAGATTTTCTTTGCAGATTATGTTTTTTCCTGAATAGATGAGGAAATTATCTTGAGTTCCTTAAAAATGTTTGTTTTTTTTTTAAATGTGTTCCTACAGTTTTCAAACCTTTTATCAGGTTCATACAGCAATAAATGCTGATGTGATTAAAACTGAAAAAATGAACCTTTGAATGACCCATACGTTGTGCTGCGATGAAAAGAAGTAGAGTCGTGTGGTGGTGTTGCCGGGAAGTTCACACTGTGGAGTTGCTCCCTTCCTTTGGAGAAAGGTACGTTGATAGATCCTGAATTGTTATATGACGAGTACATTTTGTAGCTGTTTGTGGATAATTATAGATGTTTAAAAAACAACAATCCTAAATGAAAAAGAAATGGGTGTAGGAAAGACTCTTGTACGTTCTTTACATTGTATTGGGCAACAAAGAACTGAATGCAGATTAATTGTACATTTTCACTTTTACAGGGACCTGCCATGAGGTGTTGATACCTTATTTTAAAACTGATACATAGGACCTAAATGGCGCAGCATGATTTTGCTCCAGCCTGGCTTAATTTTCCAACTCCACCTTCATCAACCAAGGTATTGTGATACTAGTGTTAATTCTTGCACTTTTGAATGTTTAATATCTCAGCTTTTTTTCCCACCTTGTCGTTTTTTGGTGCACATAATGTGTTTTGTTTGACACAGAGTTAATTTGTACAAGGGGAATCTTTTCAGTGTGATACTCAATTGTAATGCATTAGCATTTGCTTTTCTAGTTGAAAACCAACATGGCATTTGAATTCTTCACTGATTTTGATCCTTTATCAGATTTAGCAAGCATCTGTTTAAAAACATCAGATGACGTTGGGTTATTTCCAAATGATGGAATAACTCATGAATTCTCACGGACTTTCCTGTTTTCTATTCATATAAGATATGAATTTCCCAATGTGAATTGGAACGTGTTGACTTACATTGGTACAAATAGAACAATGATTTTTTAAAGCACTGATGGATGTCAGTTGGTCTCTTCTCCCACTTCTTTGCTAAAGAATTCAAAACTAATCTCATTTTGCTGTACTCTTTCCTACCCACCGCTATGGTAACACTCACTTCACAAATATAATTTTCTCTTAAAAGTTGCAATGGCCTGTGCCTCAACTCTTTCCAGTTGCAAAATGTTCAATGCCACAATAATTCTGGAGTCAGTGGTTTGGAATGTCAAAAATGCAACCTCACTGTTCAAGTAAGGAGGGAGAGTGAAAACCAGAGAACAATAAGCCAGTTAGCCTAACCATAGGGAAAATGCTAGAATATGTTATAAGGATGTAAAAAAGTATGTAGAAAACCATAAGATAACAAGGGAAAGTCATTTATGACTTTCACTAAACATGGATTTATGAAAGGAAAATCTTGTTGAACAAATCTATTACAGTTTTGAGGATGAACTAGTAGGATGATAAAGGAGAACCAGTGGTTATGGCATAATTAAATTTTCAAAAACACACAATAGGATGCTGCACAAGAGGTTACTTAAAAATGTCAGAGGTCTTGAAGTTGGGAGTAGTATATTAACATAGATTGGTTAACAGAGTGTGGTAAATGGTTCACTTTTGGGCTGACAAACTGTAATTAGTAGAGTATGCAAAGATTAGTGTTTGGGCCTCTTCTATGACCTATATTTAGATGAGATCAAGTGTAATGTATCAGGTTTACTGTTACAAATTGCTTTGTAAAATAAGTGATGAAGATTTTGAAAGATATGAGAATATTGAAAATAGCAGGAGTAATACTTTTGAGCCTGCTTTGTTATTCATGACTGATCCTCTCAAATCTATCTTCCCGCACTCTCCCCATGTCTTTAGTACCTTTAGTTTCCAAAAATCTATTGATCTTTAACTTGAGTATGTTTGGTCTCTACCCTTTGATACACAGGCCTTGCTGTGTTAGAATTCAGCTCAAAATGATTGATTCCTTATTCACAGAACTCCCATTTTGACTTCTAACCAGGGAAACACCCTTCCATATCTGTCAATCCCTTGCCATTCTTATGTTTCAATAAGATCAGCTGTTATTCTTCTAAATTCCAAGAAAGGTAGTTCAGTCTCTTTTTTTTTTGTAGGACAATACCCTCAATCCATGAATTGGTGAACCTTTCTATTGTGTTCCTTCTGAGGCTAGCATACTCTTCCTTGGGTAAGGAAGCCAAAACCAGAGGACGTATTATAATTGCGGCCGAGGCCAATCATAATTGTAACAAGACTCTTAGCCCTTTGTAATAAAGGCTAAACAACCTTGAAAATACACATGGATGAGCCTTAAAATGTCATAACATTCAAAGCTATTAACCGAGTACTAGAAAGTAGGATTACTATAGATTTAGTGTAGTTTTGTCAGTGCAGATTTGATGAAATGGCCTCTTCTTCTGCGCTGTATAACTTTCTGCCATTTGCTTTCCCAAATGCTTATATTATCTGCATATTAACTTTCTGTGATTCATGTACAAGGGCATCTAAGTCTCTCTGGATACCAAAGTTTCCAAAATCCGTTTTTCTATTTCTCCTTCCAAAATGAATCATTTCCTGACATGATATTCCATCTACCATGTTCTTGCTCGCTCACTTGACCTCTCTAGATCCTTCTCAGAGCATATTTTTCCACCTAAAATTTGTCTAGTCAGCAAACTTGGGCACATGACTTTCTCTGCCCTCATTTAAATAATTGATTCAGATTATAAGTACTTGAGATCCAAGCACATTTTTTTTTCTTTCCCTCTTTTCTTCAATATTGGGGTTATGTTTTTCACTATCATTGTACTTCCTTTAAAAGACCAGGTCACAGAGCTATTGGGCCCAATGGATTTGTCAATTAGAAATCCCATTAGTTTTTCCTTGCCATTAATGGCCCTGAACTCCCTATTTCCACTGAAGTTGATTTATCACTACTTCCAGAATGTTTCTTGTTTTTATTAATTCATTGGGTGCAGGTGTTGTTGGCTTCTTAAGCCACCGCAGTCACTGAGGTGTAGGTTTACTCTGCTGTTAAGGATGTTATTGGACAACAAATTTTATGAAATTGGGTACACAATATGGAAGCAGACTAAAATCACACTGAGCCTCTCCATTAAAAATTACAAAGAAACAGGCGCAGGCTAGCAGGCAGGACTATGCTTTTAGAACGCAAATGAAGCTGGTCAGGATGGCACGTCCAGGAAATAACTTTTTTAAAAAAAAAACATATCCCCACCCCACTAAATCAGCACTTCTAAACTAGTCAAACAATCTATGGGGAAACCTTCAGGTTAGCATAGCTAAGGAAGCATCCCTGGCCCCTCAGACTTCCTGAGAATAATTGCATACCTATTGTTCAAGCCCTGGAGATTCCAGACCATTGATAACTAATCAAACAAAAACGATTAACACACACTTAAAACAATCACCCCAATACTTGAAAACATTGAGACAGGATGGTTAAGGTCAAATATTGTAAAGTATTAACATTTGAATCGCATACTACACCAAAGTTCGGGTATAACTATAGCCCATAACAGCGGCTCTTTAGAGTGCTTTTGGGACAGTCTGATTGTATGTCCTGACTGCACCTCTATCGACTAAAAGAAAATAAAGCTGTACCGTTGTTGAACTTGACCCTGAATTCGTAGTGGTTGTTTTGCCCACTTGCGCTAACAGAGTTCCAGAATTTTGTACGGTGATATGTACCCAAGTCAGGATAGTGAATGACTTGGAGAGGATCTTGCAGGGATGCTGTTCCCATGTGTCTGCTACCCTTGTCCATTTAGATGGTAGTGTTCGTGGGTTTGAAAGATAGTCTAAGGAGATTTGGTCACTTCCTGCTGTGTATCTTGTAGATGGTACATACTGCTGCCATTTTCATTGGTGGCGGAGGGAGTGAATGTTTATGGTGCCAATCAAGTGGGCTGCTTTGGCTTGGATGGTGTCAAGCTTCTTGAGTGTTGTTGTAGCTGGAAGGCAAGTAGAAAGTGTTCCATCACACTAATGATATGTGTCTTGTAGTTGGTGGACAGGCTATGGGGAAGGAGGAGGTGAATCCTTGGGACTCCCTGTCTCTGGTCTATTGTTGTAGCGACAGTATTCATATGGTCCAGTTCCATTTCTGGTCAATGGTGGCCCGAGGATGACGTTCGTGGGGGATTGAGCGATGATAATGCCATTGAATGTCATTGAGCAATGATTAGACCCTGTCTTGAATGTAACTATTGCCAGGCAGTCATGTGACACAAATGTTGTTGGAACTGAGATGAATTACCTCCAACCACAGTGACAGTCTTCCTTTGTGCTAGGTATGATTCCAACCCATGGAGAATTTCTCCTGATTTCCATTTGTTAGGTTTTGTTGGCACACGAGGACAATTGCTGCTTGATGTCAAGGGCAGTCAGTCTTGCTTCATCTCTGGAATTCAGTCGATTTTTGTCCATGCCTAAACCAAAGCAGTGATGAGGTAACGAGCTGACTGACTTGGATGGAACCCCAACTGGGTGTCAGTGGCATGGTTATTTTCAAGCAATTGACATTTGATAGTACTGTTGATAACCACTTCAGTCACTTTACTGATGATTGACAGTGGATGGATGAAGTGGTAATCATCCACTTTGGATTTGTCTTGTTTTCTTGTGTACAAGACATACCTGGGAAACTTTGCATGTTTCTCTATCTCATTCCTGTGTAGCTGTACTGAAACATCTTAATGTCACCAGTTCTGGAGCACAAGTCTTCAGTACTACTACTAGAATACTGTCAGGGACCATAGCCTTTGCAATATCCAGTACTTCCAGCTGTTTCTTGACATGTGAAGTGAATTCAGTTGGCTGAAGACTTGAGATCTGTGATGCTGAGGACCTCTGGAGGAGGCCAAGCCCAGTACCAAAGAAAAGCCAAGCCGCATGCCTTAATATCGTTCAGTGGCTCTGACTTGCATCATTATGAAGTGCTTCAAAAAGCTAATCATGGCACAAATAAATTCCAACCTCCCAGATCACCTGAATCCCACTATATTTCACCTACTACCACAACAGGTCCAGAACACATGCCATCTCCCTGTCCCTGCACTCAACCCTGGGACACCTAGATAACAAACACCTATGTCAGTCTCCTATTTATTGAGTGCAGCTCAGCCTTCAACACCATTATTCCTATGAAACTCATCTCCAAACTCTGTGGCCTGGGCTCCTCCCTCTGCGATTGGATCCTGAGATTTCTAACTCGCAGACCACAATCAGTAAGAATAGACAATGACACCCCCACGATTATCCTCAACACTGGTGCTCCATGAGGTTGTCTTCTCAGCCCCCTACTTATACTTATTAAACAACTGTGACTGTGTAGTTAAATTCCCCTCAAATTCGATTTTTCAAGTTTGCTGGTGACACCGCCGTAGTGGATTGCATCTCAAACAATAACGCAACAAAGTACAGGAATGAGATAGAGAATCTGGTGAACTAGTGAGGCAACAATAATCTCTCCCTCAATGTCAACTAAGTGAAGGAGATTGTCATCGACTTCAGGAAGCATAAAGGAGAACATGTCCTTGTCTATATCAAAGGGGATGAAGTAGAAAGGGTTGAGAGCTTCAAGTCTTTAGATGTCCAGATCACCAATAGCCTGTCCTGGTCTCCCCATGCCGAAACACCAACACCTCTAGTTTCTCAGAAGACTAAGGAAATTTAGCATGTTAGCTACAACTTTTACCAACTTTTAGAGATGCACCATAGAAAGCATTCTTTCTGGTTGTGTCACAGATTGGTATGGCTCCTGCTTGGCCCAAGACTGCAAGGAACTACAAAAAAATCATAAATGTAGCCCAATCCATCACGCAATCCAGCCTCCCATCCATTGATTTTGTCTACACTTTCTACTGCCTTGGTAAAGCAGCCAGCATAATTAAGGACTCCACACACCCCAGAGATTCTCTCTCCCACCTTCTTACTTTGGGAAAAAGATAGCAAAGTATGAGGTCGTGTACCAACTGACTCAAGAACAGCTTCTTTCCTGCTGCCATCAGACTTTTGAAATGACTTATCTTGCATTAAGTTAACCTTTCTCTACACCCTAGCTATTACTGTAACACTAAATTCTGCAGTCTTTCATTTCCTTCTCTCATAACACGCAAGATAGAATAATTCTCATTATGCTAATATCTGACAACAATAAATCAAATCAAAGATTATCTGTTTGTTTCTGGCTGAAGATTGTTGTGAATGCTTCAGCAAGATCTTTGCACTGATGTGCTGATCTCTTTGTCATTTAAAATGACGATATTTGTGGAGCCCCGTGCTTTGATAAGTTGTTTATTGTAAACTGCCATTCATGGCTGGATGTGACAGGATTGTAAAGTTTGGATCTGATTAGATAGTTATGCAATCTCTTAGTTCTGATTATTGCTTGATGCTTATACTGTTTGGCACATGTGGTGCTGTCATTTGGCTTCACAAGGTTTGAAACCTTAATTTTAGGTATGCCTGGTGCTACTTCTGGCCTGCCCACCTGTATTCTTCATTGAAACAAGATTGATCCCTTGGCTTGCTTGGCAGTGGTGGAGTGGAGGATATGCTGGGCTATGAGATGTGAATGTAGGATTTTGTCTCCACGCAGTGCGGTAGTCACACCTACCAATACTGTCATGGATAGATGCATCGGTGGCAGACAGATCAGTGAGGATGTGGTCAAGTATATTTTTCCCCCTAGTATCCTCACCACTTGCTGCAGACCCATCTAGCAGCTATGTCTTTTTAAGGCTTGGTCAGTGGTGAGCCACACTATGAAGGATATTGAAGTCCCCCACCTAGTGCACATTGAGTCCTTGCCATTCTAAACCCTTCCTCTGGTCAATTGGAGGAATTACTGATTAACCAGTAAGGGGTTGTGAGGGGTGTGAAAGTAGGAGTAGTTGGGGGTGGTACATGGTAATCAGCAGGTGGTTTCCTTGCCTGTTTTTGACCTGATGCCATGAGACTTCTTGGGATCAGAGTTGATATTGAGGACTCCCTGGGCAACTCGTTCCCAACTGTATATTCCTGTGCCACCATCTCTGGTGGGTCTGTCCTGCTGGTGCTGGTGATGTTTGAATATTACATGTAAGATATGATTCCATGAGTATGACTGTCGTTGGACTATTGCTTCCATAGTCAGTAAGACTGCTCCCCTGATTTTGACACCCAGATGTTCATAAGGGGGACTTTATAGGGTTGATGGGGCTGAGTTTGCTGCTGTTGTTTCTGATGTCGGGTGGTCTATCTGATTTAGTTCCTTTTTAGTCTTTTTAGTGATTTGTTGCAACTGAGTGGCTTGTCAGTGTGCATTTAAGATTTAACCATGTTGCTGTGGATCTGGAGTCGCATGTAAGCCAGATTAGTTAATGACTACAAGTTTCCTCCCTAAAGAATATTAGTGAACCAGATGGGTTTTTCTGACAAGTGACAATAGTTTCATGGTCATCAGACTTTTAATTGTAATTTCTTTTGAGTTTGAATTCCATGATCTGCTATGTTGTCATTCAATCCTGGGTCTTCCGCACATTACTGAAGTGAGAATACTGCTACACCATAATTCTCCCCAGCCCTGGTGTAGACAGATGCAAAGTCATCATTTAATGTCTGTAATATTGTGTTATTTGCCACTATAATTTCTCCTGTGGCCCATTGAGGCTGCACTGACATGTGGGCAACACACACAGGCATGCCCTGAACGTTATGATGTATCAAGTGCTCTTCTAGATACTTTCTAAAGGATGTGAGGCAACTCATTTTGACCATCCTCTCAGGCACTGAATCCCAGAATGTTGTCATCCTGTGGGTAAAGGACTTTTCCTCATGCACGCGCACACACACCACGTCGCCTTTTGTCTTTCTGCTTCAAGGAAAACAATATTCCATCCCGGGCAGCATCCGGGTGAATCTCCAGTGCATGCATAGAAATTTTGGTGCGTCTTGCTAATTCACTCTGGTACGTTTTTCTCTCTCTTGTATTAATTTCTCAGTGATCCTCTTTTTCTGTATTTCTAAAGTCCTCCCAAACTTCAGATTTATAATGCATTTTAGTGAGATTATTTTATATCATTGTATACATACTTAAGGATATATATGCTATCATCTACTTGAGCCTTGTCACTAAATTTGTGCCTCTAACAATATTGGCATTATCTGAAGCTTTTCTTAACTGCATCAATACGGTTTGCTTCAACCACTCTGACAGTGAGTTTTGCCTTCTGACTACTCCTGAGGTGAAGCTGTTCCTTCTGAATACCTTATTATCATATTTCTTGGTGACTATCTTATATTGATGCTGTCTCATATTGCTATTCCCACAAGTGAAAGTGTTCTCTGTCTATTCAATCAAACTCGAAGAAATAATTTTTACAAAGAAAGAATTGGATTTTTTATATTGTGCTTTTCACAACCACCAGATGTCTAAGTGCTCAAAGTACTTTTTGTAGTTATGAAGAAATGTGGCAGCTAATTAGTGCACAGCAAACATCCAGCATATAAATATAATGTCCAGATAAAACTCTTCTTGTTTTTGTGGCATTGATTGAGGGATAAATATTGGCCAGCACACACACTCTTCTCGTGGTCTTGCTCTCTCCTCTCATGCTACCCCCCACCCTCCCAATTAATGTTTGAAAAAGAATATTGTATATTAACTTGAATAAAATTTCTGAATTTGTTTTTATATGGCAAAAGGAAAATATCATGCTAGAGATTATACATTCTTATTGATTTGACACCTTTTACTGTGTAGGTTCTTCTAAGACATACTATGTAAAATGGCTTAAATGATGTAATAGTATATTGCTGTGAAAGTTATGGATGATTTTGTGTAATTTATGTAATCATAATAAGGCCAGGTTACATTCCATTTATTATTTGGTTTGCGGTTTTTGAAATTTATAAAACTCTCACATAAACAATGAGAAAGATATAAAGTTTTGGGAAAGATGGCAATGTAAATACAGAAATCGTTATGTCAGTATACTCAGCTCATCCCCACTGCTGAAACCTGATTATTCACTTCTGTAGTTTTGTGAAGAGATGAACCACTTTGAAACAACAAAAAAAATTACACTAGATTGAAATTGATCAAATGTATGACAACATTTCATTTGCCTGGTGAAAACTATAAATAAGCGCTGTTTTTAATGTTTGAATGTTGTTATTTAAATTTATTTACCTATGTGTCTGGACAGCTGGGAAAGAGTGATAAGTTACAAAAATCCAGAAAACATAACTTCTCCTATTCAGTCTTCCTTGGCTTTAGTATATTTTCAAGTGTATTTCTAATGTTTTTAAATGGTAATTTTCTTTCCTTCAGAACCCACTAATGAAGGAATCCAGCTGACTTCACAGAAATCTTTGTTTTACATGGAAATAGCTTGTCCTATCCTTTGGAGTTGTCACCTCTCTCTATGCACATGACACACTCTCTCTGTGAACATGTCTCTCTTCATCCATGTGTGTGAATGTCTGTCTCTCTTTATATGTCATATCTCTCGCCACCATTGGGAGCACCAGCATCATTCGCGCTCTCTTTTTCTGTCTCTGTTTCCCTCGCCCACCTGCTTGCATGCGTTCTCTATTAACATAAATAATAGTGAAGGCTGGGTATTAACATCAATCTTTTTTATTTGTTCATGGTTTGCCGATATCTCCAGTTTGACCTGTGGTTACTGCCCATTCTTAGTTGCTCTCAAACTGTTAGAAGTTTCCTTCTTTACCCTTCCTGTAACTGTTGCAAGATCAGGAATTAGCATGTATGCTGATTAGTATTGGAGTGCTGAAGTTGCAGTTTTTGACTCGGTACTGAAATATGGGCTGCGTAGTTCTCCCCACCCCCACCATTGCATTTCATTGAGTCTTCATTCAAAGAAATCAGCGAGAATTTGAACTTTTCCACATTGGTATGAGAAACTTTGTACAAAGTTACATTTTGTTATGTCAGGTGTAACTGGGTTTTTAATTTTGATTTTATTGTCACATGTATTAACGTACAGTGGAAAGTATTGTTTCTTGTGCTCTACAGACAAAAACATATTGCCTTAGAAAAGGAAACAAGAGAATGCGGAATGTAGCGTTACTAGCTAGGTTGTCGAGAAAGATCAGCTTAATGCAAGGCCCATTCAAAAGTCTGACAGCAGCAGGCAAGAAGCTGTTCTTGAGTCAGTTCGTACATGACCTCAGATTTTTGTATCCTTTTTCCTGAAGAAAGAAGGTGGAAGAGAGAAAGTCCAGGGTGTTTGGGATTCTTAATCATGCTAGCTGTTTTGCCAAGGCAGCGGGAAGTATAGACGGAATCAATAGATGGGAGGCTGGTTTGCATGATGGATTGGGCTACATTTACGACTTTTTGTCGTTTCTTGTGGTCTTGGACAGAGCAGGAATCATACCAAGCTATAATACAAACAGAATGCTTTCTATGGTGATGTGATTGATAAAATTAAGAATATGACCCTGTAAAAGTAATTTTGTCAGTGGAACGTTGCTGAATTATTAATTATACTTTACAACCTTAATAGCAGCATATTTTAGCTGCTACTTTCACCCCATGTATATATCCAATACTTGCTCTGTGTAAAAATAGTGATTTAATTTTGCTACTTTGTTTCTTTTGGCCCTCAACAATGTTGCTGATGTGTCTGCTTCTACCATCTCTTCTGGCAGCATGTTCTGGGCATCCATCGCTTTGTCCACAAACTTCCGCTGCGTATCTCCCTTAAACTTGAACTTGTGCCCCCTTTTAATCAACAATTCCACCCTTGGAAAAAGCCTCTGACTATACTCCCTGTTAGTGTCGCTTGTAATTTTGCAGACCTCTATCAGGTCTCCCCTCAGCCTCTATCTTTCCAGTGAAAACAGTCCTAATTTATTCAGTCTCTACTCATGACCAACACTACTGAGACCAGGCAACATCCTAGTGAATCTTTTTTTGCATTCTTTCCAAAGCTTCCACGTCCTTCTGGTAGTGTGGTGAGCGGAACTGCATGCAATACTCCAATTGTGACCTAACCAAGTTGTTATATAGTTGCAACATGATTTCCCAACTCTTGCACTCAATGCCCTGGCTGATGAAGGCAAACACACTATGTGCTTCCTCAATCACCTCAGTCACTTGGTTGCCACCAAGTGAACTGTGGACCTGCATGCCCGGATCCCTATGATGTTAATATTCCTGAGGGTTCTACTATAATTATATTAATTATATTAATTAATATAATTAATAGATAAATTTGATCCTCCAAAATGCATCACCTAGCATTTGGCATTTCTGTGCCCAGGTCTCCAAAAAATCTATATCCTGTTGTATCTTCTGACAATCCCTGGCACAATCAGCAACTCCACTGATCTTCATGTCATCTGTTAACTTAATAATGAGATCACCCATATTTCCTTCAGATCTTTCTTATACACCGCAAACAACAGAGGTCTCAGCACTGATCTCTGTGAACATAAAAAGCCATAAATCTAGGCGGCCTCCATAACTAAGCCAGTTTTGTAACCATCTAGCCAGCCCAAATCCCAGTTTTTAGTTTTATACCAGTCTTGCCATCTGGCAACTTGTCAAATGTCTTAAAGTGCATATAAACTGCATCCACAGCCCATCCCTCATCAATTATCTTTGTCACTTCTTCAAAAAAAACTCAGTCAAGTTGGTGAGATATGACCTTCCCCATACAAACATGCTGCCTGTCACTAACTAGTCCATTTTCTTCCAAATGTGCTATATCCTGTCCCTCTCTATCTTCTCCAAAAGCTTCCCCACCGCTGATGTCAAGCTCATCGGCCTACAGTTTTCTGGATTATACCGAGTTCCTTTTTCAAACAAGGAAACAATATTGGCTATTCTCCAGTCCTCTGGAACCTTGCCTGTGGTCAAAGAGGATGTAAAGATATTGCTTAAGACTCCAGCTATTTCTCCCCTTGCCTCCTGAAGTAATCTGGGATAGATTCTATCTGGCCCCAGGGACTTGACTATCTTAATGCAATTTAAGATACTCCACATTTCCTCCTTTTGATTATATTGATATTCTCAAAAGCGTTCACACATTTATACTTGAACTCAATACCCATCAAGTCCTCCTTCTTGATGAATACTGATACAAAGTACTCATTAAGGATCTTGCCCACTTCCTGTGGCTTCTTGCGTAACTTCCCTCCGTTGTCTTTGAGTGGGCCTACTTTTTTTTCTACCAAGAAACAAGGAACAAGGAACCTTCTTGTTCCTAACATATGCATAAAAAACCTTGGGATTCTCCTTGACCTTGTTTGATAAAGACGTTTCATGGCCCCTTTTTAGCCTTGCTAATTCCACGTTAAGTTCCTTCCTATTTTCCTCGAGGGCTTTCAGTTTTTGGATGCCTGGACCTATTGTAAGATTTCTTTTCCCTTTTGACTAAACTTATAACTTCCTTTGTCATCTATGGTTCCTGAATCCTGCCAATTTTATCATTCATTTTCCTTGAATCCTATAATTCTAGAATTTTTGTCGGGACATGCCTGTCTGCATTTCAATCAACTGGCCTTTAAAAATCTCTCACGTGCCAGATTTGGATTTGTCCTCAAATAGCCACTCCCAATCCACATTCCCCAGTTCCTGTCTAACTTGGATGTAATTGGTCCTCGCCCAATTAAGCACTCTATCCGAGGGTCACTCTTGTCCTTATCCATGACTCCCCACAATCTTTTAGAATCATGGTCACAAAGTCCAAAATGTTCCCCCACTGAGACATTAATCGCCTGGCCTGGTTCATTTCCCAATACCAAGTTTCGGATGGCTTCCTCCCCAGTTGGATTGTCAACATACTGTATCAAAAAGCCCTCCTGGACCACCTAACAAATTGCTCTCCATCTGAGCCCCTGACTGTAAGGGAGTACAGTCAATATGGGGGAAGTTAAGGTTGCTCATCACAACTACCTTACTATTTTTCACAACTTTTCAGTATCTGACCACACAACTGCTTCTCTCTCCTGTGAACTCTTGGGAGGTCTATAGTACACTCCCAACATTGTCATTTCACTCTGACTATTCCTGAGTTCCACTCATAGTGCCTCACTTCAAGATCCCTCCAATATGTCCTCCCTCAACATGTCTGTGATGTGCTTCCTAATCAGCAATGCAACTCCCCCACCATTTTAGTTTCCCCTTCAGTCTTGTCTAAAACAACAATATACCGGAATGTTCAGCTGCCAGTCTTGTCCCTCCTTTAGCCATGTCTTTGTAATTGCAATAATATCATAATTCCATGTATTTGTCCAGACTCTCAGTTTATCTGTCTTGCCTGCTTTACTACTTGTGCATTTGCTTCAACACTCCAGATCTCCAGTCCCACTGAGCCCTGCAGCTTCCCTCTGCTTGCTGTGACTCTGCACTACGTTTATCTCAGTTTCATTTTTCTCCACAGTCCCTACATTTACAGGCTTTTGTTCCAGTTCCTAGCTCCTGCCAAACTAGTTTAAACCCTTCTGAATAGCAATAGCAAGTCTTCTACCCATGATATTGGTGCTCCTCCAGTTCAACTGCAACTTGCCTTTCTTGTACAGATCTCATTATTCTCAAGACATTCCATTGATCCCTATATCTATTCAGCTCTTTAGTCATGTGTTCAACTATTATTTCCCTGTTTCAAGGCTAAGTAGCACATGGGGAGTAATCCTGAGATTACTAACATAGAGGCCCTGCTTTTTTAGCTCCTGACCTAATTCACTGAATTATCTTTGCAGGACCTTTTCCTCTCTCTGTCTATGTCATGAGTGCCAGTTTGGACAATGACATCTGTCTATTTAAATTCACATTTCAGGATGCCCTGTACCTGCTGCGAAACATCAAGGACCTACAATCTCTTTTCTGCACAATTCTTTTGATATACTTTTGAAAATATTAATTGACTCTGCCCCCTCCACACCCTCAGGCAGTGTATTCCAGATCCTAAATGCTCTTTTTTTAAAGTTTACCTTCGTGTTGCTTCTTTTACCAATCACTTTAAATCAGTTTCCTTTGGTTGTTCTTGAAGTGAGGCATCATGAGTGTGCTTGATTGGCTTTGACCACACGTTTTGGAGGAATACTTCTGTTGCTGAAATGCATACCCATGCTTTAATTATGTTTACACTCTTCTGCTTTAATGCTGTCCTGGTTGTCCTCCCATTTTATACACTCTGTAAACTTCAAAATTCTGCTGCTTTAATGTTGACCCAGTTTAGCTTCTGGTCTGGCCAAGTCTTGAATTTAATAGCTCATGTTGATGTTTAAATCCCTTCATGGGTCTGGACCCTCGCTTTCTCTGCGATTGCCTCAAACCCTGGCATCCTCCAAAATCTCTGCACTTTCCTGATTTCTGCCTCTTGCTAAAATTCACAACTTATTTTGACCCACAATTGATTGTTGTTTTTTTCATCTACTGAAGCCTTAAAGTTTGGAAAAACTTCTAACCCACTCGCAAATTCTCTTTGTGACTCGTCTTCAATATTGTCTGAACATGGTTGCAACGTGCCTTGAGGCATTTCATGGTGTTAAATGTGCTATATAAATGAAAGTTGTAATCGTTTGGTCTGCTTGTCAGTCATTATGTTTTCATCCTGTTCAATCTACCATTTATGCTGTTTTGAATTAAATGGGGGTCAGGTTTCTACTTTGTGTGCAGTTGGGAAATTGAGTCCAAAATATGCTCAAAATTGTGCTGATCAGTTTAGACTGTTAAGTTAATTTGCATTATCAAAAACATAATCTTCCATGAAGTAAAGCAAACGTGCAGCATAACAGAACATCGTTTTTCACTTTAAAGTATTTTTGATTGATAACTTGGTGCAGTGTTATTAATGCAGCTAAAATGAATTCATCAGGAAAATAAAGATTTGTTTGTGAAACCCTCCATCTATCAGTAACTAGGTTTAAATTCTTTGAAAATGACTTAAAAGGATCTCTTGCAGGGATAGCAAGGCTACTAAAATAACATTGGCAAAGAGTTAATATCTGGCACTGTATCATTATATCATTCTCTAAGCCAATTAATTGGTGTATACTGGTCAGTTTCTTAGTAACGTATTTCTTGAGATGAAAAATCTTTTCAAACATGCCTCCTAGTATCAAAGAAAATGAGCATGGTTTGTAGAACCTTTCTTGGTTGATGTAATTTTTACCAGGTGTTGTGATCAGTTTTGTGGTTGGGGCTTGATCCTGGCAAATTGAATGAAAATGTATAAACAATTGCAGAAAATATGAAGATAATTGGGTTTTGCTGTAATTCACTTCCATAAACTTCTTGAACTTGTGTGCTATTTTGATGATTGTGCTGAAATTCAAGTGTAAAGCCAGCAGATAATTGACCCCAAACTGCATACGTACATGAAGTCTGCTCTCTTTCCTACTCCTTTCCAATATTGCATATGTAAATCTGTTCACTTACATTTGAAATGATATTACATATGACATGAGTGTTAATCTGTTTGAAGCCACATAATAAGGAGAGGAAAATTCTGTAGGCAACAATTCTTTATTGACTGATTTTTTTTTTCTCTCACTGAATGGAATAGGAGGTTTGGCATGACTTGATTGATTTGCATATAGATATAGATGTTGGAATGTTTGACCTTCCTTTTAAAAAAAGCTACATATATTCACCACATATGCTATTAAGTATTTTTTTTGTAGATTTGTTGCCATGATCTGGGGCTTCATTTAAAATGTTTCTGTTTAGTTTAAGTATGCTTAAAATGTGACATTGATTTTCTTCTCATTGGTAGATGATGTTAGTTTGAAATGTCATTCAGAATAGTACATTAGATTGTACGTACACATAGAATGAATTTATATGTAGGATTTGTAGAATGTGACTGATCCAGTGTACCCAATTTATATTGCAATTTGCATTCACCATACTGAACACATGTTTGAGTGTTATTATCTCATCTCAGTGTAAAAATGTTTCTCTTCATACGCCCGTGGCCAATTTGCAAAGATTAGTACTAGTTGATATGTTCAGACTTTAAATGGTTCTTAAATAAAGTAACAGTTAGTCTTAGTTTGACCAGATTTGTTGTTTTTAAACTGATTAACATTAGTTAACTGCAGAAGTGGTATTGCGGATGTTTTGTGATGGGTTTTACACAGTCTTATGTGTATGTATATGTCTACTTTCACAATACTGTCGTACAACAATATAATAAAGAAAATCTAAATTCAAATGTATCAAAACAAACAGATAAGCTTTATTCCATTCAATAACTTCAAAATAACAAACAGTAAACAAGTATTTCTTCAGTGGCAAGTGTGTAAGCTTGCATTCTAAAGCATTTTGTAACATTCATCACATGTTTTGTGACACTTGAGGTTACATAGACAAAATGGACCAAACTATACTCCTATCTCATTGTAATCACTTGAATAGAAATACAATCATAAGGATGACCAGTCACTTGCCTTTAAATAGGCAGCATGGTGGCACAGAGGTTAGCACTGCTGCCTCTCAGTGCCAGGAACCTGGGTTTGATTCCCAGCTTGGGTCACTGTCTGTGCGGAGTTTGTATGTTCTCCCCATGCCTGCGTGGGGTTTTCTCAAAGTCCGAAAGACGTGCTGGTTAGGTGCATTTGCCATGCTAAATTCTCCCTTCGTGTACTCCAACAGGCACTGAAATGTGGCAACTTTGAACCATAACTTCATTGCAGTGTTAATAGAACAGTACAGACCCTTTGGCCCTCTGTTGTGCTGACCTGTGAAACCAATCTAAAGCCTATTTAATCTACACTATTCCAATATTATCCATATATTTATCCAATGACATTTAAATGCCTTTAATGTTGCGAACCTACCACTGTTGCAGACAGGGCGTTTCACGCTCTTACTACTGAGTAAACAACCTACCTCTGACATCTGTCCTGTATCTATTGCCTTTCAATTTAAAGCTATGTCCCCTTGTGCTAGCCAACTCCACGTGAGGAAAAAAGCTCACATTGTCCACCCTCTCTAATCCTCTGATCATCTTACATACCTCTAAGTCACCTCTTAACCTTCTTCTCTGTAACGAAAACAACCTCAAGTCCCTCAGACTTTCCTCATAAGACCTTCCCACCGTACCAGGCAACATCCAGGTAAATCTCCTCTGCGCTCTTTCACGTCCACATCTTTCCTATAATGCAGCGATCAGGACTTTACGCAACAATCCAAGTGCAGCAGCAACAGAGTTTTGTATAGCTGCAACGTGATCTCATGGCTCCTAAACTCAATTTCTCTACCAATAAGGCAGCATATAGTGTGTTAGCTTTTAACAACCTTATCAACCTGGGTGCCAACTTTTGAAGATCTATGCACGTGGACACCGAGAACTCTCTACTCGACCACGCTACCAAGTATCTTACCATTAGCCCAATACTGTCTTCCTGTTACTCCTTCCAAAGTGAAGCACTTCACTCTTTCCACATTTAAAATCCATTTGCCACCTCTCAGCCCAATTCTGCAGCTTATCAATGTACCTCTGTAACCTGCAACATCCTTCCTCACTGTCCACAACTCCGCCGACTTTAGTGTCATCCACAAATTTACTAACACATCCTTCTACACCCTCATTAGGTCATTTATAAGAATGACAAACAGCAGTGGTCCCAAAACAAACCCTTGTGGTACACCAGTAGTAACTGAACTCCAGGATGAAAATTTCCCATCAACTACCACCTGTACAGCTAGCCAATTTTTGATCCAAACCGCTAAATCCCCCTCAATCCCATGGCTCTGTAACTTCTGCAATAACTTGCTGTGGGAAACCTTATCAAACACTTTACTGAAATCCTTATATACCCACATCAACTACTTTATCCTCATTTACCTCTTTGGTCACTTTCTCAAAGACCTCAGTAAGGTTTGTCAGGCACAACCTACCCTTCACAAAACCATGTTAACCGTCCCTAATTGAATTATTTCTTTCTAAATGATAAACCCTATAATCCTTTGCAAAACTTTGCCCACAACAGAAGTAAGGCTCAGCGGTCTATAATTACCAGGGTTGTCTCTACTCCCCTTATTGAACAAGGGGACAACATTTGATATCCTCCAGTCTTCTGGCACTATTCCTGTAGACAATGACGACCTAAAAATCAAAGCCAAAGATTCTACAATCTCTCCCGAGCATCCCAGAGAATCCTCGGATAAATCCCATCTGGCCCAGGGGACTTAGCAATTCTGGCAAGTATGAAAATAGATAATACCACCTCCTTTATGAATCTCAATCCCGTCTACCCTATCAGCCTGTATTTGAGTATTCTCGTCGACAACATTATCTTTTTCCCTGTGTGAGTACTGACAAAAAAATATTCATTTAGTGCCTCTCCTATCTCTTCGGACTCCACACACAATGTCGCACTACTGTCCTTGATTGACCCTGATCTTGCCCTAGTCATTCTTTTATTCCTGACGTATCTACAGAAAGCTTTAGAGTTTTCCTTGATGTTACCTGCCAAAGACTTCTCATGTCCTCTCCTGGCTCTTCTTAGTTCTCTCTTTTAGGTCCTTCCTGGCTAACTTGTAACTCTCAAGCGCCCTAACTGAGACTTCGCATCTCATCTTGACATAAGTCTCCTCCTTTCTTCTCACAAGAGATTCAACTTTATTAGTAAACCACAATTCCCTCGCTCGACCACTTCCTGACAGGTACATACTTACCAAGGAGAGATAGTAGCTGTTCTTTGAACAAGCTCTACATTTCAATTGTGCCCATTTGCTGCAGTTTGTTTCCACATCCTATGCACCTAATTGCATTATAATTTCCTTTCCCTAGCTGTAACTCTTGCCCTGGCATATATACCTATCTTTTTCCATCGTTAATGTAAGCCTACTTGTGACACTAATAAATAAACTTTAAAGAATAAACAGTAACAATTGCAAATTCACTTATACTTCTAACCAATCCTGATGTATGTCGTTATTATACTGAAGCACCAAACATAACAACCAATACCATAGTTTTGTTTCTGTCCTTTTGTAACATGTCTGTTTTTCTTCTCTGGGTTTTGGCTACATTTATGATCCTTTATTTTTCCTGTTAAATCATTTCAGCTACCTTCCAATAAATTATCATAATTGCATTGAAATCCAGTTTTAAATGTCATGTAGAGGTATCCATTATCCATATTTCATCAAAAACTAAAGTGTGCAATGTTATCTGTTATGCATCTTCTAGTAAATGATAAAACAGTTCTAAAGTTGTAAATTAGCAGCCCTGTTGCCAGTCTATTCAACCACATCTTGCATAAACACTCACTCAAATGTGGGACTGTGTTTCACTTCAGCATTATTAGACTTAGAAACTAGAAGCAGGAGTAGGCCATTCGGCCCTTTAAGCTGCTCTTCCATTTGTCCTCTTTATGGCTGATCATCTCATTCAATATCCTGGTTCCCCACCCTTTCTCGCATATCCCTTGATCCCGTTAGTCCCAAGAACGATATCTAATTTCTTCTTGAAATCACACAATATTTTGGCCTCAACTACATTTTGTGATGATGAATTCCACAATTTCACCACCCTTTGAGTGAAGAACTTCCTCCTCGCTTCAGTTCTAAAAGGTTTACCCTTATTCTCAAACTATGACCCCCTAGTTTTGGACTCCCCCACTGTTGGGAATATTCTTTCTGAATTTACCCTGTCTAAACATGTTAGAATTTTATAGTCTCAGTAGCATCCTAGTAAATTTCTTCTGCACGCTTTCTAGTTTAATAATATCTGTTCTGTAATAGGGTGACCAGAACTTCACACAGTATTCCAAGTGTGGCCATACCAATGTCTTGTACAACTTCAACAAGACATCCTAACTACTGTATTCAACGTTCTGACCAATGAATTTAAGAATGTTGAATACCACCTTCACCACTCTGTTTACCTGTGACTCCACTTTCAAGGAGCTAATGAGCATGTACTTCTAGATCACTTTGTTCTGTAATTCTCCCCAGTACTCTACCATTAACTGAATAATTCCTGCCTTGGTTCAGTTTACCAAAATGTATCACCTTGCATTTGTCTAAACTCCATCTGCCATTCATCAGCCCACTGGCCCAATTGATCAAGATTCCATTTCAATCAGAGAACTTTTTTCACTGTCCTCTGTGCTACCAATCTTGGTGTCATCTGAAAACTTTGTAACCATGCCTCCTATGTTCTCATCCAGATCGTTGATATAAATGACAAAATAACAGTGGACCCAGCACTGATCCCTGAGGCACACCGCTAGTCATAGTCTTCAGTTTGAAAAACAACCCTCTACAGTCACCCTCTGGTTTCTTTTATTAAACCAATTTTGTATCCATTTAGCTACCTCACCTTCAATCCTGTGAGATTTAACCTTGCGCAAAAACCTACCATGCAGTGCCTTGCTAAAGTCCATGGAGACAAGAAACCTTAGCAAAGTAAGTTGGAATTGGTGGAGAAAAATTCCTCCATTATTGGAGTCCTACCTCTCTCAAAGGAAGATGGTTGTGGTTGTTGGAAGTTGTTGAATCATCTTGGCCCATGGGCATCCCTTCCGGAGATGCTTAATAGCATTCGAGACCCAACAATTCTTCAGGTGCTTCCTCAATGATCTTCCTCCCACAATGGGGTCAGAAATGGGGAAGCGAAGACCATCAAAAGATTAAAATATAATCTCTTAAGCTCTGCTTATGATGAATCCACCAACGTTATCTTAAGTAACAAAATCAGCTGCAGCAATTTTGCATTTGCTTATTCCAATTCAGTGATTTGGCCTTTCTGTACTGCATCACTGGGATCTCAGTTCAAATCTTTTTTAATATAATTTGGTTTCAAGCATTGTGAGTTTCCTCAAACTTGAAATTTCAATTGTATTGTAATGCATTTGTTTGTGTGTTGACATAAAAGTTTCTTCACTTTTCTAGTTAAGTCATGGTGACATTCTTGCTCTCAGGACCTGTTAAAATAGCTAGTGTCCAAAATGGTATGGTAGAGCATCAGCTTCCAAAATTTTGGTTTAGAATAAAAGTTTATGGTTTAGAATTTATCTGAACTTTGATTTTTCAGGCTGTTAGATATTTCCAACCTAATTGGTACAAAGAACTTTGATTTTTGTTTTTCATTCCAATTCAATCGAATCAAGTCAATTTCAGAGTCTCAAGTTGAGACATTCCCAATCCAAGCTGACAAGACAGGTCTCTCACCACCTGTCTTGAGCTTGATTGACATGATCCAAGCTGATTGGAGTAGACATAACTACTCTTCCAAGGCTTGATCTCATTTGCATCTTATGCAAAAGGCTGAGATGCCGCTTTTAAAAATCGTTTCAAATGAAGCTAAAATGTAACTGATGTCTTGGCTGTGTTAGATATTTCTCATCTACTTGGTGCAAAGGACTGTTTACATAAACAAGCCATTCCTTATAAATCAAAGTGTGGCTTTACAATAGTCATTTGGCATTGTCCAGGATTAAGCAGAACAGCCTTTGCTAATAGGACTTACTTATAAGTGACAGATGTGCTCTGCCTCATATCTCCATCTTCAAACAACAGAATAATCACTACAACTTTGGCTTAGGGTATAGTCTATGAATCAAGCTTAAAAGGTAAACAGTAAGCAATAGTAAAAAATTAGAACTGATTTGCTAATGATCTAATATTCTTAATTGCCAACATCAAAATTTAAGAGTTATATTACTTTTCTAATTCTCATAATACTAAAACTGGATTAGGATTTGATGTATGGAGATGGAGACCTTGCCTGCTCACTTCCTTGTATACTGCTGAATAATAGGCATAGAGGTTTTGTTAGTCAGTGAGTGCTGTCACTAACCAGCATTTTTTTTTTTTGCAACAACCCCATTCCTCCTGGTGAATTCACCAGTAACTCTGCTTTTTCAGTGTCTGTAAGCAGCTTCTAGAGCAAGGACAATTTTCTAGCCAAAGTGAAATGGAAGAAATATTATCATATGATGCTTTGACATGCAATATTTCAAAGCCATTTCTCTGTGTGGGTAGTATGAGCTAACTTTCACAGTAGGTGGTTGAAGTTGCTGAAACTTTCTTTAAACTTCAATCTGAAATGTGAAAATGTGTTCAGTTCCAGCACAGGTCAAGTCTGCAGTAATCAATTTGAAGTGGTGTTGTACTCTTAAAAGCCTCTTTTGTCGCAATCTCCTTGACTCAGTATATGACACAGTGACTAATGCATGCCCCTGTGAATATCATCCTTCTGCCAGAGAGTTGGAGGATGGGGATGATTTTGTTTTGATAGTAGGAGATTGTTGAAGGTTAGTGGTTGATGGCTGGGCTTTCTCTTGTCAAGATAATCATTACTTGCCACTTGACATAAAGTTTAGCTCACAGTTATCATTATCCAAGTTTTGTTGTAGGTTGACATGGGCTGATGTATTAAGAAAGGAGTTATGAATTTAATACTGCACCATTGCTATTTCATGTCTCCACTTAACATTCTGATGTAATGACAATCGTGGAAGTGGCTGAAAATGATTGAGACAAGGATGCTTCCATGAAATCCTCCAACAATGCCTGGTATTTGTGATGGCTTGCCTTTTGGAAAACCCAACTGTTGTTTTTGAAATTAGGAGAAAAACACAAATGGCAGATCTATAATAATGAAGACTTTAAATAAAGCACAATCCAGTCCACATTAGTAAACTTAAATTTCAATGTGCACAAATGCTGAAACCAGCCCATTGGTAAGCCACCAGCTAACAGTTACAACCAGAGTGGGCAGCTGTTCTCATTTATTCTAAACATAATCCCCAAACACTGCTTTACTGATTGGCATTCTTGGTCAGCGAGAGCATGCCCTCCACTCTGGAAGCCCCGGATGAACCTGTATCTGGGGTCACCATTTCAGATATCAGAGCAGCCTTCTCAAGAGGTCAACCCATTGAAACAGCCCGGATATTGTTGAATGGTGGAGCAAGCTTGATGGACCACAGTCTACTCCAGCACCTATTTAATTCTAAATCATGTGATAATTGTTGTGATGGTCACACACCACTCTTTTGTTTTTGCCTTGATATTTTGACACAATCAGTCAAACTCTCTATTCTGTTGCCCACTTTGATTTCCTTCCCTGAATTCCATTGCATTTCCAACAATGATTATTAAATCTCCTGCACAGTTGCATCTGAAGTACTGCAAGGATCTATCACCACCGCCTGCACTAACAGTGACTTTATCTTTAAACATGACATTTGATTCCATGTGTACAGTGATGTTACTCAGCCTCATCTCTTTACCATCTTTCTAGGCCTCTTCACTCCTCTGTGTGATCAAGCACTCAATCCTGAAAAGCTAACAATTTTTCCCCTCAAACTTTGGAAAAACAAACAATTGAATTTTGCAGCTCCTATCAAAAACTCCATCTTCCTCTTTAATTAGTATTCATAACCAGAAGCTGAGACTCTGAGGTCATATCTTCTCCATCACAAGGATAACCTGCTTCCACCTTAGTAACAGTCAATCTGTGGCTGCAAGCCTCATCCATAACTTTAGCTTCTTCATTTTCCATAAACTTCAGCTCATTCAAAACTCCTGTATCATTCCTCTCACTGCTCAGTCGTGTCCTTCTGACCTACGAAGGGTTTTGCCTTGCTGCCAGTCCCCCAGAGTTTTATGATTTTAATATTTACGTCCTTGTCAAAATTCTTTGAGATTTACTTTTTGTTTCCCAGCCCTGTGTCCCTTTATTTCTCCAATTCTGGCCTCTTGTATGTCTCTCTCTTTCGCCCCACGATTGTCAGCCGTCTAGGTAATTCCATTTTAAATTTCCACCCTTTTTAAGAGATTTTCCTTTGTATCCCCAACTCTATGAGCAAGCCTTCCTCCTACTACTTTTGGATTTGATGTTAATTTGTATTTAATTACACTCCTGGATAAATGTTTGGGATTTTAAAAAAATGAAATAGTAAAGGCTCTGATGCAGTCTGACCTAAGTTAACATTATGATAACACAAGGTAGTCTAAATTAAATGCTTACTGTGGTATTTCATTCAGATGTTGGGGAACTAATTTAATAATTTGGTAAAGTGGGGAAGACTGAATGTCATTGATGTAAGGCAATGGATTTTTGAATTGCGTTACCAGATACTTTTCTCTGTCTTGATCTTTGTTCCCATTTTTCTCGGGGACTCTTGTGTGCTGTTGTGTCTGATTTGTTTCCTAGCAGGTATCAAGATGTCCTGTTATCTAAGCCATTGTGCTTTTTCCTGGTAGATTGAGTCATTCCTCAAGGGATGCTATTTTAGTAGACTGTTGCAACTATACTGGAGCATAATTATGAATTTGAACACATCAAAACTGTTAATTCACCTGTTCTGTATGTGGAGTCACATCTGCAACATCTGCACCTTGTACATATAATTAGATTAAGTAAGAACTTGAGATCCACTGTCCCAAATGCTGTACTCAGTTTGATAATATAATCAGTACATTCTCTCTCAATCTCCTTTTAAGGAAACTAGCAGTACTAGGCTGGTGACCTAGAAACTGAAGGCCTATGATATCAAACAATCCTTCCTGTTTTTTACTATTTGCATTCACTGGTAAGCTTAATAAATCTAGTCACTTACTACTGAAAATAAATATCATTAATCGTGCTGTTTAAGCTGTGATTTTAATTATGACTCAAACTTCATTCTTACAGTTCGTTTGATTTTTTTAAGTCAGTTGCTGTATTGTGTCTTGCTCTATCTTCAGCTTTTCTGCAAAAGGACAATAGATCACAGGATTAGCAGTAATTAACTTGAATTGCCAAGTGATCAAGTTCAAATGAACTCGCATTGGGACTGGATGGGAAGTGCTAATCTGTGTTTATAGGTGCAAGTGAAACTTGATTTGCAGAAACAGCTTGACTTAGTTGGAAACATTTCTATTTCTGAGTCATAAATTGATAGATCCAAGTTAAACTCCAGGATGTACAGAAGAACTGCAGTGTCCAAGATGCTATTCGTTCGGTTGGGTGTTTACTCGAGGCATCTTTTGCCTTTTTTGATTCTACCGTAAACCAATGCTACTGAAAACAAATAACGGTCATCTCATTGATTTTTTTGTGACCAAAATGATTATTCTGTCAACATAACGTATGACCTCTCCTAGTCATTAATTGTGTATGAAATATTTTATAAAAGATGTGATGTGGTGCCTTATAAAAGCCATTTAGATAATTTATTGTAATTGCTAATATTTGATTTGAATTTCATCTTTTTATTATAGCAGTCACTCAGTGTCGAAAAGAATCCTGAAACTTTGATCCGACCAGAGAATCGTTACGATGTGAATCGCAGGCGACACAATTCATCAGATAGCTTGGAGTCTTCTGGGACTCGTTCTAGTGGAGGTGTGTTAATTCATCAACTAATAAGTGTGGTGAGAAAATTACAAGTGTGTTCAGAGGTTGTTACAATCTGGTTCGAGACCAATTACTTTGTTCAAAATAGATGAAGTTTGAAATACTAGCTCATTACTAAATGAATAAAGCCACAAGATTCCAATTTTAAACAAAATAAACTTTACTGTGCAAAGTCAGAAAAGTTAGGTAATCTACATATTCATCTTATACTCTAACGTTCAGAATTAATATGATGCAAGTACAAATTAACAGGTAAGCTGTGTTTCAAAACACCGCATTGCACATTGTGACAGATGTCATCAAAACAGATTCCATGGATTTCTCAGCAACTGATCCAAATGATCATGACTACTATCAGTCCCAATACCTTGTTGACAAGGGATTTCAACTCCTATTTCGGAGATCTAGTCTCGGAATTCTCTTCAAAAACCACTCTGTCTTGGACTGCCTCAGTGACTGCTGATATCATGGTGGTTCAATCTCTTCTTCTAAGATGGCAATTCAAGGGATTCACAAAGCTGCTTCCAGTTACTGGCACAATCCCATTTCTTTTGCAGAATGCTACATTTGTTAAGTTAGCACTGCACAGGGTTTCTCTGAATTCCATTCTCCCAGTTACTCTGAGCTATAAATAGTCTCTACTGAGTCCTAACGCTCCATCACAATTGGTGACCTTCCACTTCTTCAGCTGGTTTTCTGAGACCTGAATTCCTGAAGCCTTCCTAACAGCAGCTCTGATCCCCTCTTCCAGCAAGGTCACAGAAATTGACATCCTTAAATTGCCCTACATTTCACCCATCTCCATGATAATGTAGCCTTTCAAAGGTCTCTGTTTTTAACTAGTTTAGTTCCAAATCCCAAACAAAACTATCTCTCTGGACTGCTCTTTACAAGCATTGTGGACTTTATGCCACAAGTTAAGTAAGCCGAGCTGCTGTTTTATAATTCTTGCCTTTCCAGCTGTTCGTCCTTGAAATCAACATGGCCCCAGCTACTTGAGCATAATAGATTTCGAGCTGTTTTAGTTTCCTTTATTCCATTTTCTACAGTTAAATTTGAATGTTCGAATTAAGCATTATCTGTAAAATATTAGCATAAAGTTTGAACTTGGTATTTGTAACTTGTAGCAAATGACAAATACGTTGAAATGAAAGTAGTGTACTTGACTCTGAATATTAGAAATAATGTATTAATGTAACTGTGTTTGAATCTCAGTCAATCATTTGAAATATTCAGTTCATTTTGTAATTATTTCTTGTAATGTAGTTAATAAAATCCAGGCAATATTAGGACTTAATAAAGATAGCTTATTCAGCGCAAAAAGTCAAAAGTGAGTGCATTAAATCAAGGCTAACTTGTCAAACCAATAAGGTGAAACTTATGACTTTTTAACCTGTTAACATTTTAACACATTTGATATCAGATTAATTTGTTGTGAAGCCCATTGTCTTTATTTCTCATTACTTTGGTAATGAATGTTGGATCTGTTCAACTGGCAGATTAGCCTTTGTCACAATGAGTATTTTGTACATTTACATAGACAAATGATATATTCCAAAACCTTTAAGTTAACTGCTCAACTCATTCATTGTATTGTAAATCATATCCCATGGGTATCATTAATGTAGTTTCATATCTTACCTTAAAATTGGGTGAAGCTAATGAGAGAATTGATTAAATTGCTCTCTATATCCTTTTGTGATTGTTTTGAGTGTAGTTAAAGACCCAAAATTGGATTAAGAACATAGGAGCAGGAATAAGCCAAATGGCTCCTTGAGCCCATTCTGCTTTTCAATAAAATCATTGTTCACCTTCCACCTAAACTCCATTTCACTTTACTACTCTATTCCCATATCCCTTGAGTCCTTTAACAGTCCGATAGTGTGATGATCTCAGCCTTAAAGATATCCAATGGGCAAGTAGCCATGCCCTCAGGGATGGAGAATTCTTAAGATCTGCAATCCTCTTGATTGAAGAAGTTTCTTTTATCTCTGTTCATAATGACTGACCTCTTATCCTAAGCCAATGACCCCTAGTTCTACACTTCAGCCACAGGAAGCAGCCACTCAGCATCTGCCCATCAAATTTCACTTGTCAAATCACGTCTCATTCTTTTAAATTACAAAGAGTTCTAACAAAGATTACACTGATTCTTGCCCCAAATGACAATCTTCTCAATCCAGGAATCGATCTAGTGAACTTGGTTGCAGTCCTGTTTTAGTCAACCTTCTTGTTTTTTGGATAAGATGAAAACTATACGATCAGTCTCTTAGATTTCTGATAGACAAGGGAATAAGGGTTATGGGGAGGAAGTGGGAAAGTAGAACTGATCCACTTCAGATCAGCCATGATCTTATTAAATGGCGGGACAGACTCAAAGGGCTAGATGGCCTACTCCTACTCCTACTCCTATTTCTTATGTTCTAAGACAATTGCAGCAAGACTTCCTCCCTCCAATTCTCTTGCAATAAAGGGTAACATTCCATGTGCTAGCCTCATGCTGATTTTTCTGTATTTTGTACACAAGAACCTCCCAAATACCTCTGTGTACCAACTTGTCATTTCCTTTCAAATTCAACTGTATCTCATATTACTTAATCCATCTGCCACTTTATTGCCCATTTGCTTAACTGCTGTATTTTCATTTGCAGTCTCTATGCATCCTCATCACAACTGACCTAGTTACCTTTATATTTGGCCACCTCATTTAGGTCATTGATGCAAGTTGTAAATAACTGAGTCCCGAACACCAATCCTTGTGACTTCATGCCAATTACAATCAAAATGTTCTGTTTATTCTTTGAGTTCTCTGTTAATCCATCCTCAATCCATGCTAATCTATTAGCTTAAATTTCGCTAATTTACCCTTGTGTGCCAACTCCTTGTCTGGTGTTTTTTGAATGCTTTTTGAAAATCTAAAATGTACTACATTTGATGGTTTCCTCTTCTCTGCATTACCAGTTACATCATTTAAAAAAAAATGGCAAATTTGGCCAACTGAATTTCCTTTACATGGAACTGTGTTGAATGCACTAACTAAGGACTCCACTGAAATATTCCCAAAAATAACAATCAATTGCTGTACCTATATGTTACACTTCTGTGATTCATGCAGAAGATCTACTATTGTATGTGGATTTTGAATATTCTCATATTTTTGCAACAAGTCCCATTCACTCTTCCTTGTGTTTGCTGACCTATGCTGATTCCTTGTGAGCAAAGTTTTGAGCTTGAAATTATTGTTCCCTGAAGTCTTTTGAGATCTGGGCTCCTCTAATTCTAGCTATTTGATAGCATACATGATTTTAATTGCTCCACCATTGATGCCTGTGCTTGCAGCTGTCAAGATGCAAGCTCTGGAATTCTCTTGCTAAACTTCTCTGTCTCTGTACCCCTCATTTCTCCTTTTTTAAGATGTTCTTTGACCAAGCTCTTGACTATCTGCTTTAAAATCTATTTATCTGGCTCAGTGGTAATTATTTTGTGACAGCTCTTCTGTGAAGGACCTTAAGACATCTTTTTATATGTTAAAATTACTGACAAAAATACAAGATGTTCTTGCTAATAAAGTTTGTATAGCAGACCTCAATTTCTTCATTATCCAAGACCTTTGGCAAACTTGATTTGATGTTTCTACCACAAAGTCATCTCCAGCCACTCCGCTCAATCAGAATTGATCCAGTTTTCTTCTGTTTGGCCCAAAGATTTAGCTTGTAACCATGCATCTGATTCTGCTGCAAAAATACCTTTAATTGATCTAAAAATTTGCATCAAATTTGAGAATGTGTTGAAAATAAGTTCATAAGATATTGGATTCTGTCCATCAAGTCTGCTCTGCCATTCAATCATGGCTGATACATTCCTCATTCCCATTTTCCTGCCTTCTCCATAATCTTTCAATCCACTACCAAATAAAAATCTAACTCCTCAAATTTACTCACTGTACCAGCATCCACTGCACTTTGGGTAGTGAATGATTTTTTCATACTAATGCACATGTCATAATAAAGGCTTTTATTGTGTGATTCTTCCTTTTTAAGGTGGTAAGGTTGTCAAACAAATGTATTACTTGGTTTACTGCTGTTTGCAGAGTGGGAATAAAAAATGTTTGGTTTACAGGAAACTTTGGGAGAAAAGAGAAGAATGGTTGGCGGTCACAAGGACGGGGCACAGAAACTGTAAATCCACGAAGTGGCTACCATGGAGGAAATCCCCGTCCTCGAAGTGGCACTTTTCACGGAGGAAAAGCTCCAGCATTGCATGAGAATAATTTAACAGAAGATGAAAATGGGAAAAAGGAAGAAAAGGAGAAATCAAAGCAGTTTGAGGCTGAAGATTTTGTAAGTTGATTTTGCAAATCGATCTTCAACTAAGGTTTAATGTTAATGCTTTTTAATTTTGGTTGTAACTCCATTAAACAATCTGGCACATTTTACGTGGGTGGCACAATGGTTAGCACTGCTGCCTCTCAGCATTAGGTATCTGGGTTCAATTCATTCTGTGGAGTTTGCACAATATCTCTGTGTTTGCATGGATTTCCTCTGGGTGCTCTGGTTACCTCTCAAATTCTGGAAGACGTGCTAATTAGGTGTATTAACCCAAACAGGCACTGGAATATGGTGACTAGAGTAATCTCATAGTAACTTCATTTCAGTGTTAATATAACCTTGTGACTAGACATAATGTTCAAGTTTATTTATTAGATTTGTACATTAAGTCATTGCCATATGATTTAAGATGTAAGGTGTGTGTGTGTGTATATATGGTATATGTTTGGAAGCCGTTTCACAAATATAATCTAATGATTTAAATTCTACAATTTTTAAATTTAAATTGCTTTATTTTATCTTTTTTGAAAGAAAGTACATTTTTAGTTCTCCATCAACTGTTTTTCCTTCTCACAGTAGATAAACAGGCTAATATTAGGAATAATTTTTAGTTTGTGCTCCTGGTGGTGACCTTTTTACATGAATGCACACATCACATGCATATTGTCCACTATCTTTTGGTCAGTATTTTAGATTGTGCACTGAATGATCTGTATGTCTTGCTGGTGCATTTCCCGATCAGATATACAATTCCTCCTACTGGACAGAAGCCAATAATTTAAAACAAATGACTTTGAGTGCAATTTAGAAACAAAAGAATTAATCTGATCAGTATTAGACGTGTTTTTGAAGAATATTGAGATTTAGATTTGAGGGAGCCCACCTTCATACTTTAAATCCTTGTAAATAACATCAACGTATAAATGTTATTCTAAGTTTTGCATTGGCTGCCATTCTGTGAACAAGATAATTTGTCTTGTTCAAATTGAGGCAAGAGCAAATAAGGAAACCGTCTCGTTTGTATTTTGTACCTTGAGACCTCACTGATCTAGTGTTCTTTCCTCATTTCTTGCCCCGATCCATTATAGCAACAATAGAAAATAATATATTTGAATAGGCTTAAGCTACTAAAATGTGTATAAATTTTGTAATATATTGCTATTTATCATAGTTCCCAAATGTGTTAGAAATGAGCACAGTATAGATGAATTAAAAAAAAATGACTTGTTAGACAGAGAAGGAAGTAACGTACCCACTTATGTCAGGGCACCTAAAGTAAGGAGAAGCTTTCCACTGACTTTATTTGACTGTAAGTAAGTAGTCCAGAGGAAGTAAAGATAACTTGAGTTATTTACTGTGGATGACTGAGTCAGCATAAAAAGGGCATATTATTTTATGATGATTCAAGGCATGTAAGTATAAATCGCAAAATTATACTAAAATGGTATTTTATTCAACTAAGTGAGAGTTTAGCCATCCTAATATGAATTAGAAATGCCAAGCAATCTGAGCAAGTAAATGTAATGTATGACTGTATTTTGATTTAAACATGTTATGAAAGTTAACCTGCCTTTTTGTTCTTGACTTCATCATGACATGACCTCCATGAATCTCCCTAGATCTGCACCTAACTCACTACTTTGTGGTAGTGTATGGCCATAAAAGAATGTTTTGTTTCAAGGGACTCTTACATTCCATTTTAGCATAGGAGATGTCACGGAGTGACAAGGCCTACTTGTCCTCGAAGGTCATGATATGTTGCTTTTTTCAACTGCTGCAGTCCACGTGCTTGAAGGTACCCTTGCAATGCTTTTAGGTAGTGAGTACCAGTACTTTGCATCTCAGATGAAAAAACAGTGATGTATGTCCTAGCAGGATGGTACTCACAGAAGTTTCTCTTGGGTACGTGCTGCCCTTGTCCACTAGATTATGTGCAGTGCTGTTCAGGCAACCTTGGTGAGTGCTGCAGTGCATGCATTATATTATGTATGTATGTATTCATGGACTGCTGATAGTGACAGGAATTATGTTCAGGCTAGTGGATGAATTGTCAATTAATTGGGCTGCTTTGTTGTGGATAATGTAGAGCATAAATGTTGCTGGTTCCATGCATCCAGGCAAGTGGAAGTAACCCATCACATTCTTGATTTGTATGCAGTGGCAAGGTTTGGGGAGTCAAGAGGTGAGTTACTGAAAATATGCATCTTTTGACTTGTTTTAGCAACTATGCTTGTTATGTGGCTCTTGGAGCTGTATCTCTGTGACTGTGAAACCCAGGAAGTCAGTGGGTGTTTCTGAAATCATAATGTCATTGAACACCAAGAGAATATGGTCAGACTCCATGTTGGAGAAGGTCAATACTTGTCACTTATTCTTTAGCTAAGCCTTCGACAAGGTCCCACAAGGAAGAGTTATGAAGAAGACAAATGTACATGGGATATATGGTATTTTGATAAAGTTAATTCAAAATTGGCTCAGTTATAGATGATGAGTTGTTTTAGTGACTGGAACCAATTGTCCAGTGGCATATCACAGGGATCTGTGCTAGATACCTCTCCCACCCGAATTATTTATCTTTCACTTAAATGACATAGATGACAATATGGTGGATAGGATTAATAAATTTGTGAATGACAAAATTGGATGGGTGTTTAACAGTGAGGCTGAGGGTCCTGGGCTTACAAGGACATATAGATGTGATAGTCAAATTGGTAAATAAATGGCAGGTGGAATTTAACTGTCAGAAATGAGAGACGATACACTTTGCAAGTGTTCAAAGCATGACACACAGTCCTGTGAAACAAAGGAATCTTGGCATGTTTCTCCACAGATCTCAAAGCGGAAGGGCATGTTAGTAAAGTGGTGAAAAGTCATATGGAACACTTGCTTTTGACGATATATAGAATATTGTATAAAATTTTGGTGAGGCCACAACTAGAGTAGTGTGTGCAGTTCTGGTCGCCACATTGTAGGAAGAATGTGATTGCACTGGAGAGGTTGCAGAGGAGATTTACCAGGATGTTGCCTGGGATGGAACGTGAAAATAATGGAGAGGCTGGATAGGCTTAGGCTCTTTTCATTGGAGCAGAGAAGATTGAGGGGCAACCTGATCGAGGTGTGGAAAAAGAGCAACTGTTCCCTTTAGTTGGAAGGGTCAGTTGTGGGTGGGGAGGGCAGGAGGTTTTGGGGGATGTGAAGAGAAACATTTGTACTCGGAGGGTGTTGACGATCTGGAATGTGCTACCTAAGAGGCTGGCAGAAGCGAGTTATCTCGCACCCTTTAGAAAGTATCTGGATGAGCACTTGGCACATTATATGATTGTTCATGGGCCAAGTGCTAGAAAATGGGATTAGGTGAGAGGTCAAGTGTTTCTCATGTATCGGTGCAGACTTGATGGACTGAAGAGCCTGTTCTGCGCTGTATGATTCTATGAGAACATAGTTGAATGGGTAGACAAGTGGCAGATGAAATGTAATACAGAAAAATGTGAGGTGATGCATTCTGGTGAAATGACAAGAGGAGGCAGTATAGATTTAATGGCACAGTTCTAGAGAGTGTGCAGGAGCAAACTGTAAAACTGATATCTGTTGAACAATGGCAATTGTTTGTGGAAGCTTCTGTAAGTTTGCTGGAAATTGAGGTGGGCTGCTGCATTAAATTAATGTTCTGAATTTTGTGGCAAATCTGAAATTATTTTCCTGAGGGCAAGTTACCAGTTGTGCTGCCAAGTCAAACTCAGCAATCAATTAGTAGCATATATATACTGGTTATTCAGTTACTTCAGGTGGCTTTTGGAAAACACTAACTTGAAGACTTGGAAACTGCTGACCCTCCAGCTGACTACCTGTCAGGCAGTGATGCAAGATGACTCTGGAAGAAGAGCATAAAACAAGATCATTTGATCGGAATGAGCATCAAATGTAGATTACCCTCCCACCTGCAAATTTCCCTAATTTCCCCAGGATGCCTGCGAAAAGATTTTTGCTTTTGCATGTGTTGATGAAAGGGAAGGCAATAGCTTTGGTGAGAGTAACTACCTTGTTCCCTGTCCCTTCACTTACTAATACACTTACAGTCTCTCTTCCACTTCTGTTAGATGAGCAAAAAGCAGCATTATTAACATTGGTAAGAAAAAAAGTTACATTATCCACTCTTCAGTTCTGTGAATCAGAAAGCATTGTCTGAGGCCTACTTTTCTTTTGAATGGCTAGTTAGTATTTGAGTAGTTTAAGTTTCCAGTTATTTTTCCTGCAATTCTGAAAAAAAATGTTTGCAGCACTTTTTCCTTATTCACAAAGTTCATGCTTTCCTTTCTCCTAGCCATCACTTAATCCTGAGTCTAAAAAAGAACTCGGCAAGAACAAATCCATAGCAGGAGTGTGGGGTGAGTTACTAACTAATTCTTAGTTATTAACTGCAATTTATAATCAGTGTGGAGTTTAACTATAAATACTGACGTAGGATTGGGGATGTCCAAGTCTTTTAAGCTGCATAAGTACACACCAGGAATTCTTGCGAGGAGTTACTTGAAGTTACTGCTTTTACTGGTCTTGGTGTTCTGGGGCAATAGCTAAAAACCAATCCATAAAATTCAAACTGAATAGTTTACTGTGAAATTCAGTTGATTATGTCAGAATCAGAAGATTGTGGGTTTGAGGCTCACTCCAGGACTTGACAACTTAGGAGAACGCTTGAGTGCAGTACAGTGGGAGTGCTGTGCTGTCTAGTGCTGGTAGAACTGATATTGAGACCCTGTCTGCGATGTGAGAGCAAGGGGATGGTTCCTGATGTTTGTGCCAATGTTTATCATTTCAAAAACTGATAATTTATCATGCTGTGGGAGTCGCTGTGCATAAATTGGCTACCACATTTTCAATATGAAAAGTGACTGCATTTCATAGAAGTATTTAATTGGCTGCAAAGTGCTTTGGGAATTCTGGTGGTCATTAAAGGCGCTATATAAATTTTAAAATGTAAATAGGCCTGAATTGTCAGAAGTTTAAGAGCCAATAATGTTGGCTAGAGTTTCACCTGGCCATAACGCTGCAGTATGGTAGGTGAACATTAAAATCAGGTCCCATCTTGCATTGTTTAGAACATAGAACATAGAACATTACAGTGCAGAACAGGCCCTTCGGCCTTCGATGTTGCGCCAACCATTATAAAAAAGCAATGACCCTCCAAACTGAACCATTTCCTTTTCATCCATAAACTTATCTACTAACCTCTTAAACACCACCAAACTTGGCGCATCTACAACTGCCGCAGGCAGGGCATTCCATACCCTTACCACCCTCTGGGTAAAGAAGCTACCTCTGATATCCGTCCTATAACTACCACCCCTTAATTTAAAGCTATGTCCCCTCGTGCTAGCTTTCTTCATCCTAGGAAAAAGGCTATCACTGTCCACCCTATCTAAACCTCTAATCATCTTATATGTTTCAATAAGGTCTCCTCTTAGCCGCCTCCTTTCTAACGAAAACAACCTCAAATCCCTCAGCCTCTCTTCATAAGACCTGCCCTCCATACCAGGCAACATCCTGGTAAACCTCCTCTGTACCCTCTCCAATGCCTCCACATCTTTCTTATAATGCGGGACCAGAACTGCACACAATACTCCAAGTGCGGCCGCACTAGAGTTTTATACAGTTGCAACATGACGTTGCGGCTCCGAAATTCAATCCCCCTACCAATAAAAGCTAAGACTCCATATGCCTTCTTAACAACCTTATCGACTTGATTGCCAACTTTCAGGGATCTATGCACATATACACCAAGATCCCTCTGTTCTTCAACACTGTTGAGAGTCCTACCATTAGCCCTATACTCTACACATTTGTTATTCCTGCCAAAGTGAATTACCTCACACTTTTCCACATTAAACTTAGGGGAAGTGAATGGACATGTTTCATTCAACAGTAAAAACTGCTGAAACTGATGATTGCAAATGTTGAAATAAAAACAGGAAATGCTGGAAATATTCATTTGACCTTGCATAATCTATGGACAGAGAAATAAGCATTAAAGTTCTGACAATTTATCAAAGTTTGCTGAGATAGTATAGCTGTACTATTAACCATTTCTTTGGTACAGATGGTGACATTTTATGGACATTATGGTAGCATAGTGGTTAGCATTGCTGCCTCTCAGTGCCAGGGACCCGAGTTCAATTCCAGCCCCAGGTCATGTCTGTGTGGAGTTTGCACGTTCTCCCTGTCTCTGCATGAGTTTTCTTTCAGATACTGTGGTTTCTTCCCATGCTCCAAAGATGTACAGGTTAGGCAGATTGGCCATGCTAAATTGCCCCTTGGTGTCACAAAGATTAGCAGGGTAAATACTTGGAGTTATGGGAAGGGCTTGTTGTCCGTGCAGGCTCGTTGGGCTGAAAGGCATCCTTCTGCACTGTCGGGATTCTATGAATATAGTGGTGATGCCTCTGGACGGAGGTCTAGGCTAAGTCCCTGCGGGCATAGGAGCTGGTGGAATTTAAATGCAATTAAAAATAATTTTATTGGTGTCCACGAGTCATAATTTTATGAAGGCCAGTTTTCCATCACCCATCATCCTTTATAGTATGTTCAAAATGTTGTTCAGCCGTTACAGAGTGCAGGTCAGCCCTCAGTTTTTGTCTGCTGGACTGAATGGAGCGGGCTGGTTTTAAACCCTGAGCTGCTCCTTCCCTATTGAGCAAGCCTCCACACACCTAATAGGGGAGCTCATATTCTATGTGGCCTGAGAGGAGATATATTGATATCCTGTGGGCCAACATAACACCATGAAAGTAAATCAAGAAATCTGCTCTGGTCTCCATGTGAACCATGATGCAGAGATGCCAGCATTGGGCTGGGGAAAGCACAATAAGAAGTCTCATCACCAGGTTAAAATTCAACAGGTTTATTTGGTAGCACAAGCTTTCGGAATGTTGCTGCTTCTGCAAGTGAGTAAAAAGTTGCCTTCACTCACCTGAAGGAGAACAACACTCAAAGCTTGTGCTTCTAAATAAACCAGTTGGACTTTAATCTGGTGTTGTGAGACTTCTTACTCCATGTGAAACCAGATCCATAGTAATGCGGTTAAATCTTAACTGCTCTGTCTCTTAATTAAGCCACTTAATTAAAGGACAGTTAACGATGGGCAACAAATGATGGTCTGGCTAGCAGAGTCCACCATCCCATGAAAGAAGTAAAAGAAAATTAGTTGCTTCCAATAATTCCTGTAATAAATTAGGTTTCTTGAATTTGCTTTAATAAACAATGTGAATTTCTTACATAGTGTAACATTCTGCATCATGTATTGGAATAAATAGAGCGATGCTGATATTAATATCGTGATGAGATTGATTTTAAAATTATTTATTATTCTTTCTGTGATTTTAGAAAATCCTCCAAATCCAAAATCTAGAACATCCAAAATGCTGGTCATTAAGAAGGTCCTCAAAGAAGAACCAATACTACCAGGATATCCTCTGACAGGGGGATCTCATCCCCAGCCTGTGAAGAATGGGACAGGACCCAGTGTATATAAGGGATTGGTACCTAAAGCTGCTGGTCCTCAAACAAAGGTAAATTGAGACATTAATCTCTCTGGTTAATAATAATGCTCATTTAACTTACCATATCAAAAGTTCCAAAGTCTCCTATTCTAAATGTATGCAATCATTTCCACTTCAAAAAAGTAAAGTACTATGGGCGTTGGAGATCTGAAATAAAAACAGAAAATGTTGGAAAAACTCAAATCAGTCTGGCAGCATCAGTGGAGAGAGAAAAATGAGGGTGGAATTTCCCAACCCTGCCAATGGAGGATATTGTGGTGAGCGGGAGTGGAAAATTCAGACAAATCAAAAATCTGATTTCCATAGGCAGAAAATCAGCTTGGATTTTTATCCTCATCACTTCATGGCTGATCCATGTCAGAGATATCATTTGCATGCATTAGCATGTCATGAATGTTCATTACAGATGCTACTTGCTGGAACCCTGTTTTCCCCCTCCCAGGCCAGTGAAAAATCAAATTGATCTAATTCACATTCAAAAATTAGTGATATGCAGCTGCTGGCCTCATTTTGCTCTTGACTTTGAGCTGAGGGTAACATTTAAAGCCCATCTGCATAGTGCTGCTTCTGTTTCTCAACAATGGCATTGGTCTGCTTTTGTACTCTGAGGACAACACAAGTATGTGCAGCAGTTCTCATGCAGGGCTGCACTCTGAAACAGATCAGCATTAAGACTTGGGTGAGGGCAGATTGGGAGGCATAGGATTATGGAGACTTGAGTATCATGGGGTTGGTGGTGATAGGAGGCAGAGGGCACGAGAGATGGATCGCACAGAGACTCATGGAAGTTGGGTAGGAACAGTGGTGGAAAAGTGAGACTGTTCTGATCAATCATGAAGAATGGGAAGCTAATTGAACAGTTATAGTCCCTAGTCTGGGGACCAAGCAATTGAACTAAGATTAAAGGCAGCCTCTGGGGCTTTGTGAGGGATTAAGTGCTGTTCAGGCCATGCTGCAGGGCTATGCATGGCATACATGTTGTAGTCCTACACTGGGGCAGTTGGGGGTCCACAATGCCTGTGCACTCCCTTAGGATAAAGCATGGTTTGGTGTGTATTCATTGGAAACATAGAAACTAGGAGCTTGAGCCTGCTCTGTTATTCAATATGATCATGGCTAATCCTTGATCACCATGCTGTATTCCATTCCATTTCATAACTGTACACCACTACGAACGGTGCTTCATGTTGTGACTCCCTCGCAGAAAACATCAATGTAGTTTGTGACAAATGTGTTTTTTAGAAAATAACACTGACCCTAACCTAGAACTATGAATCTATGCCATACATGTCTCTGTGCTGGTGGCATCCAACTTGGCGGCATCCTCCTTGAATTTGGCAATCTCTCCTCTAATCTGGGATCTTTCCTTCTTGGAGGCAAGCTTGACAAATGAATGTAATGTCATCAGAAGGGGTTGAGCAGGAGCTGCATGCCTACTATATGTGCCAAGCCATCCCCAGTAAGGGCTGAGAATGGACTTTGTGCAGCATGTACCAAGTATGGAGAAGTTGAATAGATTATGCCTGTACGCGAGCAATGGCTTACTGAGACTTTTGGGATTCTCAGGAGGCTGACAGAGTGGATGCTGAAAGGTTGTTTCCCGTTTTGGGAGAGTTGAGGACCTGTGGGCATAATCTCAAGAGTCAGGGGTCATCCATTTAAGACACAGATGAGGAATTTCTTTTTAAGATAGTGATCCTGTAGAATCCTTCAGAGGACTGGGGAAGCTGACACATTAAGTATGTTCAAACCTGTGGTAGATTGATTTTTAATCCAGGGTTATGGAGATAAGATGAGAAAATGGAGTTGAGGATTATCACATCAGATCAACCACAATCTCGTTGAATGGCAGAGCACACTCAATGGGCTGAATGGCCTATTTTTGCTCCCATGTCTTATGGTCTCATTGCATAACAGATGAGATGCTGTTGATGCGAAACATTCTGGTGTACCCTTTTCTGATATTGAGAATACTGAGCATTATAACACTTGAGTGTATGATGCCACTTCGAGTGTGAGATTGGAGTGAGTTGTAGATTGACTTACCCTAGTGGAGTGAATAAGAGCATACATCCTCTTCCTGCACTGCTTGCTGTTTCTCGGACAGGTGCCTGACCAACTGACCTCAACCCTGTCCTAGGCCAGCAAGGTAGAGGAAATCACAATGCTAGTGCACTCCATGGATGAGGGACTTCAGGGAGTCATTACTGAATGTTGAGGCAACATTTTTCTTGGGTGCAGCCATATGAACAGGTTCCTGCACAGAGCTAGGATGGAGGGCATGAATGTGTGGGTTTGCCCCACCATGTAATTCGAAGAGTTACTCATTGATGCATAATTAATTAGCTTCCCAATATGATTGTGGGTATGAGTTTCTGCCCTGCTCCCTTCAGAAAACTCGTGAAACCCGCCCACCATTGCACTTAACTCTGGGTGGAATTTTTCATTTTGGAGATCAACATTTTTGAGTTCAATATGAATTTATTTATTAGTAACATAAGTAGACTTACATTAACACTGCAATGACATTACCATGAAAATCCCCCAGTTGCCACACTCTGGGATCTGTTTAGGTACAACGAGGGAGAATTTAGCATGTAGGACGTGATGTGTTTTGTGCTCTTTAAAAAGGAGGTTTGGGAGTTGGGGACAGGGAGGAGCAAGTAGGTAATACAAAAGAAAAGTTCAGGGCTAGGTAAGAGGGTAGGGAGATTAAATTACAAAAATATTATTGAACACAAAGCAAAAGGACTGGTAATAGTAAGAAGATGAAAGGCACAAACTGAAATCTTGTCATAGAGAAGAACAGAACTACTTCAAGGTAATAATCCCTGGAAGAGATGATAATGAATTAAATACTAAGATAAAATGCATCACATTCCAATCTCTCATCATTTCCAAAGAGGAATCATGTTGAAGTTATTAACTATATTTCTCCACAATGATGCTAGACCTGATGAGTTTTTTCCAGAATTTGTTTCTTCATTTCGGATCTGCAGTATTTTGCTTTAGTTTGAGTGTTTAATTCACAGCCACTTCTCTTTTAGGATTGCCTCCTATGCAGTTCTGCGTTTCTCATTGACAGGATTTCCATTCCTCTCCTTCATCTTTTGCTACTGTCATTGCCACACCTTTTATCTAGTGTTTCACAACACCTTTGCCATTTAATCTTCCCTGTCCTGTGAGTATTCCTGACTCTTTGCAGCACCTATCTCACCACCCTCTGCCATCTTTTAAACAGCATAAAACCCATCACATTCCAGCCTTTCTTGACTTGCAAAGAGTCATGTTGGACTTAAAACGTGTCTTTTTCTCCACAGATGCTGCCAGACTTGTTGAGCTTTTCACTTACCTTGTTTCTATTTTAGTTGGCCTAAAAGGGTTGATGTTGTTTTCTTTGGAACAGAGGAAGTTAATGGGAGAATTAATTGAGGTGTATGAAACCAGGATAGTGGATAACCAGGGGTGAGTTCTTTTAGCAGAAAAGCCAATAACCAACTAACATAAATTTAATATGGTTGGTAGGATTGAAGGGGCATTAAGGAGAAATTCTCCCATGTAGAGGGTGATACAGGTTTCAAATTCAATGATAGAGGGAGAAACCTAGTGCATTTCAATTACTTGGATTTATACATCTTGTTTTCTGTGCGAGAGAAATGCAATATGGGTGTTGCTAGCAAGACCAGAGTTTACTGCAGTTGCAGTTCTGGTGGTTATCTGTCTTTATGAGCTGCTGTGGTCTGTATGGTGAAAATACTTTCTCAGTGCTGCTGTTGGCAAATTCCAGAATTATGACCAAATGATAGAAGGGTGATATATTTCGAAGAATGGTGTATGATTTGGGAAGAAGTTTGGAGACTGTACTGATTTGATGTACTTGAATAGATGACAGACATTCAATAATTCATGTTTCCTAGTTGCTGGCAGATGTTGCAATCACTGGATTTGTAATCTCTATTCCCCAGTTGGGAACCAGTTAAATTCTAAAATGTAGTATAATTTTCTGCTGATTTGAAATTCTGGTTCATTATCTGTAATACTGTATCCTAGTGGGAAATATTGCCCATGTTATATCTACCATGTTTCTGAATTAAAATCATTTTGCTACCTTCCACCATATCTGGTAAAACACATCCTTATAATTATGTCATAGAAAATCTTGATTTGACAAAAATCAATCAAATATGTATAGTTGTTAAAATTGGATCAACAAATACAAAACTGAAGTTTAGCTTGGTAATTTGAATGATAACCAGAAAGCTGCTGAATTTTGCTATTGTGAATCCCTTGGTTTGAATGTAGCCATAAATTGTTTAAAAACATTTAACCTATATTTAAACAAAAAAATACCTGTGCGTTTCTCTGTCCCCTTTCTTGTTACCTCTCTTTTAAATTCTCCTCCTCCTTGCCCTTTCTATTTGGATTGACGTATTTCTTTCATTAGCTTGCCTGACTTCAGTGTCCTATCCTCTTCCTGCATTTAATGATTCTACTTATAAATTGCGTACTATTCACTACTGATCTGTTTCATTTAGCCTGCACAGTGGAAAGGCTCAGCAAAAGAGAACAAGCATGGGACTCCATTTGTCAGCTTCAATGCTCTCCTAAAACCTGTACCTCAGACTTTCAGTTCATCACCAAACTCTTTAAAAGAGGTATAATTTTAAATTCCATTTGTACTCTCCGTTCTGTGCAAGGACTTGGCATTCAAAATCAACTACAAGTCAAGTATCCATTATCTGAATCTGAGGACTGATTACTTTTCAGATTGCAGACAATTTCAGGTTTTGATTAATGCAGAAAGTATAAAGCCTATTTACATTGTGGTAGCCTAAGCCCTGTCAATGGTTAGAAGTAAGACCTATCACTAAATAAAAAATAAAATACGTGTCATATGCTCTCTCCCATAACCCTATCTGCTATCCTGCTTGTGGGATAGAGTTTAGAATATTAATATGCAAACATAGAGTCATAAAGGTTTACAGCATGGAAACAGGCCCTTTGGTCCAACTTGTCAAGCTGTCTTTTTTAAACCCCTAAGCTCATCCCAATTGCCCGCATGTGATTCATATCTCTTTATACCCATTTTAGCCATGTAACTATCTAAATGCTTTTTAAAAGACAAAATTGTACCTGCCTCTATTACTACCTCTGGCAATTTGTTCCATAATCCCCTCTGTGTGGAAAAAATTGCCCCTCTGGACACTTTTGTATCTCTTCCCTGCTCGCCTTAAACCCTTTAGTTTTAGACTCCCGTACTTTTGGAAAAAGATATTGACTATCTACCTCATCTGTGTCCTTTGTTGCTTATAGATGTCTATAAGATCAACCCTCAGCCTTGAATGCTCCAGAGGGAAAAGTCCCAGTCTATCCATCTTCTCCTTATAATTCAAATCATCAAGTCCTAGTAGCATCCTAGTAAATTTTTTCTGCACTCTTTCTAGTTTAATAATATCCTTTCTGTAATTGGGTGACCAGAACTGCGCCCAGAATTCCAATGTGTCCTTGTGTTGTACAACTTGAAGACATCCCAACTCCTGTATTTAGTGTTCTGACTCATGAAGTGAAACATGCTGAATGCCACCTTTACCATTCTGTCCACCTGTGACTCCATTTTCAAGGAACTATGAACATGTACCCCTAGATCTTTGTTCTATAATTCTCTCCAATGCCCTAACATTAACTATGTCCTGTCCTGGTTCAGTCTACCAAAATACGTCGCCTTGCATTTGTCTAAATGTCATCTGCCATTCGTCAACTCACTGGCCCAATTGATCAACATCCCATTGCAATCAGAGATAACTTTCTGCATTGTCCATTATGCCACCTATCTTGATGTCATCTGCAAACTTACTAATCATGCCTCCTATATTCTCATCCAAATCATTAATATAAATAACAAATAACAATGGACCCAGCACTGATCCCTGAAGCACACCATTGGTCACAGGCCTCCAGTTTGAAAAGCAACCTTCTGCAAGCGCAGAAGCCAATTTTGTATCCGTTTAGATACCTCACTCTGGATCCCGTAAGATTTAACCTTATGCAATAACCTACCATGCAGTATCTTGTCAAAGGCCTCGCTAAAGTCCATGTAACCAACATCAACTGCATTGCCCACATCTACCTTCTTGGTTACCCCTTCAAAAAACTCAAATCAAATTTGTGAGAAATGATTTTTCACTCTCAAAGCCATGCTGACTGTCCCTAATTAGTCCTTGCATTTCTAAATGCCTATAGATCCTGTCTCTCAAAATACCTTCCAACAACTTAGCCACCACAGACAAGCAATTAGACCTCCTGTGCTAAAAGATTGGGTGTGGTTGGTGAAGTTCATGTCAGCTCAGGTCAGAAGCTTCTCTGCCAAAGGTCAATGCAGTTCCAAAAATTGCACTTTGTACGTGGATTTATAGATAAAGGATACTTGACCTAATTTTTAGAAGTTAATCAACTGATCTTTGCCTGTATTGGATTTAGTCTGGCTCAAAATGTGAATCTCCTTGAAAACAACAACCATAACTTTGCTTAAACTAGCCTCTCGTACAACTGCTTTTGGAAAACAAACTCCTGGAGGATTGTTTTGATGAATGCAATATAATTTGCTTTGAGTTTTGCCCTTGGCTGTGATAGATGTGTGCATTGGAACCCCCATTAAACCTAATATAAAATTAGTTTTCTGTTCATGATGGATCCATGCCATCTTTGTTAATGTATTTGCGGCTGTAAATATTTTTTGAGCTCTAGGTGTAGTAAAACAAAAGTAACTGATTTGTTATGAAATTCTGCTGTTGTGACCAGCAGAAGTACTTCCTCCTATTGCTTATTGTATGAAAATTCAAATGGAGCACTCGTTTGAAAATACACGTGCACTTGAGAATTTATGCCAAATAGGATGTTTTAGAAGAAACAGTTTTTATGAAATGTAAATTTTGCGAATGCACAGCTTTTATAATGTGCAAGTTTCCTCTAGAAATAATGAAAAAGTATATTTTGTCCCAATTTTATGAACTGCCCAAGGATTTTTTTTTAAGAACAGGAGCTTTATTTATGAAGTGTTGAATAAATGTAGTTTAAATTACTGGATTTATTTTCAGCAGGTATTAACCAGTAGAAAGAAAAGATCTAAACTTTGGATTAAAATAAGTTTTTACCATTACAATGATCTTCCACGCTCAGGGCAAATACAATCTACTATGACAGTCTTAACTTATGTTGACTCAATAATTTTCAACCATTCCTTATTACTTAAAATTGAGGGAAAATGAATGAATGTGCACAGATTTTTCTTGATCTGCATCAGCAAAATGTACTCTTACATAGATCAGTTTAGTAGGGCACAAAAAGTAGCTACAGTAGTTTGCATTAATGTTTTTAATAAGCTACATTAGACTGTAACTGCTGAACTCCCCAGCATACTTTTTAGAGGGTGGGGATACTCAAAGGTGTGCTGGGGAATCCCCTTAAGTTCCCATGGCAATTATCCAGCACTGGGAAATGTCCAAAAAATATGATTTTAAATGGCAAACTTTGGATGCTTCAAAGTAGGTTGCAATTACAGTTTCCCAGAAAAAAGTTAGAATTAAAATTTCTTCTAACTTCTGGGTAATTGCTTTATAGATCCATGTCAACCGTCCCACTCCATGGCACTCGTAACACCCACCTTGAATCTTTGTTTTATGATAATTTTGTATAGATGTAGGTTTTCTCTTAGCATTCATCACTTATAGTTTACAAATAGAGGTAACATGTTTCTCAAGTCAGCACATTGGTGTTGCATTAATTCATAAGCCCTATCCATATTATAATTGTCTTTTTAAATTTGAAGCTTAATTTTTCCTAACTATGGTGATGCCACTTTTAGAAATGTGCAAATGTGTCACAACTTGTATACCAAGTTGTGATTAAATTCTATCAGCTTCCGCTTCCTACTGATGTTTTATTCGTGTTTGACGTTTTTCCGCTGTTTTGAATGTTTTACTGTTAGCTGAGTCAATTGCACATGTAAAGATCGATCAGTAATTTGTCACATGTTGAATGTGCTGGGTATTATATTTGAATTAATTAATGATTCAATTTATTTAAATAGAGCAGTCGCTCCAATTCTTCTTCACCGATTGATATAGCAAGTCAGCCTCGTATGTTGAAACTGACACGCATGCGCTCTGACAAGAAAAGTGAGTTTCTGAAGACTTTGAAACAGGACAAATCTGGCGAAGGCTATCTTGACGATGGAGACAATATAGATAAAGAAAAGGTAACACTGGCCAGATCATGTTCTTTTGTTATAATTTGATATTGTTTCTTTTACTTTTTGCTGTATTGCATGCTTTTTGGTATTGTTATTTAACAATCAATTTAAATGTATCCTGTTTGTTATTACTGTATGTGTATCTTTCATTAGGTTATTAGATGTTTTTAGAGGCGGCATACTAACACAGTGGTTAGCGCTACTACCTTTCAGCATCAGAGAGCTGGGTTCCTGCCCCAGATGACTTGATTGTGTGGAGTTTGTACGTTCTCCCATGTCTGCATGGGTTTCCTCCCACACTCCACAGACTAGGCTGTGATGAATTGTCCCTTGATGTTAGGGGATTAGCAGGATAAATAATATGGGATTATGGGGATAAGGTCTGTCAATGCAGGCTTGATGGGTCGAATGGCTTCCTTGTCACTGCAGGAATTCTGTGACTTAATGAATGCTTGCTGACCAAACTCTTATTGTTTTCTAATTTCATTCTGAGAAGCAATCTGGCCACTTTTTTTAATGTTTTAGTTCTCTTAGTTATAGGTTCACAAGATAAAGGACAACAAAGATACACACATTTGACGTGGATTGTAACACCTACAGCCAAGTATTGGAAATGCTGCCTTGTTTGTTTGTGTGGAGAGTACAATGTTTGAATGATTCCATTAATTTTGTATGTGAACTACAAAAGGAGAGTGAAAACTATCAAAAGAATGTGGCTTTTTGGGGAAAAAGTGGCTATTGGCCTACAGGTTCCAATAGTAGTGATGATGCAAATGTTGGTGTTTATTGCCATTATCATGTGTAATTGACAAGAACTCCCGTGCATCCAGTTAAATGCCAGAAATTCATGATCTGCTTCATAAGGGTGCTGATGCAGTCTTCATAGATGCCAGTTCACTGATTTTTGTGTTGAGTGTGTAAACTTCATGGGTGGGATTCACCCCCAAAAATCGTACGTGCTGAATTTGCATGAAAACCAGAGTAAATCCTGCTGTTTTTAGCGGGATTTGCAAAATGAATCTCCCCAACCCTGATGGCTAGTCCCGATCACTGGTCCTGCCATAGGCACTGCCTAATGCCTGGAGGGAAGTTCCAAGGTGTCCCTTGGGCATTGCCACTTTGCTCCTTGCGCAGTGCCTCTCTCCCCATACCCCACACCCCATCTCTTGGGGGACGTCCATGTCCTTCCTTTATTCTAGCAGGGTCAGGCTGCTAGTGGAGAGCTGCCCTCAGTCCTTTTACACACTATTCTTAATGTAAGGAACCATTGAAAATGTTAGGCCATTTACATTGAAGCGCAACTGAATTTTCAGTAGTGCGCTAAGTCATGATTACTGATCAACATCCTGAAAACACATTTTGCAAGTATAGAGCACTATTTTCTTCAATATCATTTTAAAATTCATATCTATATTTTACTTTACAAAATTTGTTTGGCATTTCAGCATTTGCCTTAATTTCACATTTGTGTTCCAATTTTTATTTTGTTTTCTGTAAAATGAGGAGTGGATTATAATAGCTGCCTTTTAATTTCTGCTTTACTGTCCATGAGAATTCTTCAATTTGATTGGCTAGTTAGCTTGCTTGATGCTTGCCCTGTTGCTGGATGTCCCAAGTTTCCTATAGATGGCAGCAGATTCATAGTCATATCAGAATAAAATAAATTGATGCTGTACAGCCTGCTAAATCTTCATGGGCTTCTTTTCTAGAGATCAGCAAAGAATGCTATCTTTGTATGGTTGATTGCAAAACATAAAGGGGCAGGATGAGTTGATCATGTGATACATAAAGCATATGGGTTAATTTGTTTTTTTTTTGGGAGAGGCATGGAGCATGAATGCAGAAAGATCATGCTGGTTAGACCAATAAGCTGGAGCATTGTGGACAATTCTGGGCATTTCAGGAAATATATAAAAGTTCATTCAGTAGGTTCACCATGATGTTAGCAGAGATGAGGAATTTCAGTTATGTGGAGAGATTTTAAAAGTTAGCATTATTCTCCTTAGAGCAATGAAGAATAGGAGGTGACAATAAATACTTTCAAGGGCATGGGAGATTTTGATGAGATTAATCATTGGAAACTGTTCCCAATGGTGAGTGTCTCAATAACCAGAAGCCTTGGATACAAAATAATTAGCATAACACCCAGATGGCTTTTTAGATAAGTTATCGGGACCGACCTGGAATGCTCCATCTGAAAAGATGCACGGAGATGATTCGATGAATGATTTTAAGTGAACTGGACAGGTACTTGAGGATTAAGAATTTTAAGAGTTAAGGATAAAAAGCAGAGGTGTGATATTAAGTACAGTTGCTGGTTGAAAGGGTATGACTGGCTAAATTGCCTCTTATACTATGAATCCCAATGATTCCATTGATATTGTTGAATCAGTAATCTATAGAAGTATTTGTATGATAGTTTTGATGACGTTGTGTAATTGCACTTTGCAATTTGAGCAATATATTTAGTTCCAATTACCATAGCACCAGAAAACACCTAAGCTTTGGAAGAAGTGCAGTGCAAAATTACAGGACTGATCTTTAATGGCAGAGTTATTAGAAAAGGTTTGAAAAATTTAACTTAACAATCTCAAAAGAAGGTAAATGAAAAAGTATATAAGGCACCAATTAGAAAAGAAAGTTGAAACTGGAACACTAGTTAAATAGTGTTTGCAGAACAAAAAAACTTGAATAAAAATTGCTACAAGTCAAGTTCAGGAATGGTTTGTGTACAGTGATTTAATTCCTGAAATGGACTTCCAAATATGGCAGCGGAGGTAAAATAAGAGCAGATGATAGGATCTTAGAATTTGAATGGAACAATCTGCTAAATGGCCTTTAAATTGCCCTAATCAGTACAGTGCAGAGATGGCAATGTAATGCAGAATCCTGCACTCATGATCCAGCAAGGTCACGTTCACATTCCACCATGGAACTATGAGCATCTAGATTTAGTATTTTTAAATAATTAATACAACAGCTACTGGTTCCAGCTTAAAACTAAATATAAAAAACCATTCTAACTTAGTGGTCCCTGATTGCTAAGAAGCAGCTTGGTCTTGCTTTAATATCTTTTTAATTTTACATCATGAGCCATTTAATCACAATGCTAATCACAATGTAGGCATAGTTTGAAATGAAACCAAAACCCTCGTACAAGTAAACACCTTTTGTTTAACATGAATCTAACTGAAGTTTCAACCTTTTTCTTTCACACAAAAACACACAACTAAATTTACCTAAATCTCTAACTTGTTTCTGATGCCCAAAGCATCAAAAACTACCTCTGTTTTCTGACAACACAGGCTGCAAGTACTCTGTCAATGTGGTTGCGTCTGAGCCCAAATTTCTTTTCTCAATGTCTCAAAATGTAGTCCCACTAAGGTGTTCATGCTAGTTCATTCTCAGCTCATCCGCTGTTGAAACCTTCATCTATGTTTTTGTTACCCCCAGCCAAAGATGTGCGGATTAGGTGGATTAGCCACGCTAAGTTAGCTCTTACTATCATGGGGACCCAGCTAGGGTAAATGCATGAGGTTATGGGGAAAAGGCCCAGGTGGGATTGTGGTCGGTGCAGATTTGATGGATCCAAAAGCCGCCTCCTGCCTGTAGGATTTTACAAAGACTTAACTATCCTAGTTAAGCTTTCTTGGTTGGTATCCATAAACTTGATGCCATCCAAATTTTTCTGCCTGAGCCCTGAAACACAGCAAATATCATTCACCTGTTAACTCTAGTTATTCATGACCTACATTCGTGCCTGATTATATTCACACCTTGATTTTAAAATTCTCATCCTGTTTTCACATGACTTCATGATCTGATCCTGCCTTATCTCTAATTTACCACAACCTACAGTGCAGAAGAAGGCCATTTGGTTCATCGAGTCTTACTGATCACAATCCCATCCAGGCCCTATTCTGAAATCCTATGCATTTACTCTCGCTAGTCCCCCTGACAAAGAGGCAATATGGCATGGCCAATCCATCTAACCTGCACGTTTTTGGAGGAAATCAGAGCACCCAGAGAAAACCCATGCAGACACAGGCAGTGCGTGCAAACTCCATACAAAACAGTGACCTAACATGGAATTGTACCCAATGCTGACACTGAGGCAGCAGGATTAACCACTGTGGCACTGTGCTGCCTGTGGAGATTTCCTTTGGAGATTTTTGTACTCCTTTAATTCCAACCATGTGAGCCTCCCACATTTTAATCTTTGCACCCTTGGTGGCTGTACCCTCAGTTGCCATGGTCTCGAGCTCTGGAATTTCCTCCTCATACCTCTCCACCTCTCCTTCATTTTCCTTCTTAAATTTTAAGAGATTTAAAACTATCTCTTTCACAAAAATTCAGGTCATCTACCCTCATGTCTCACGTGACTTGGTGTCATTTTTTTTTTATAATACCTCTTTGAAATGTTTTGGGATGTTTATTACACTAATGGCAAAATAATAAGTTCACATCCTTCTTGCTCACTATTGCAGCTCTGTGCTCCAAACTGAAGCCAGTTGTAGCAATCAGTGTTCCATTTGAAAGCTGCCAGACCTGTACTACACATACTAGATTTTTTTTGCTCTTGTCACAAATCAATGAAACTTTTAGATTAAAAAATGTTGAGGTTTTATGATGCTCAGAATATGTTTAGTTTAGTAAATATCTTTATTGGCTAATATAATAGTTTGAAATTACCCTAATTAAACTATCTTTGTAATAGCATTTATTAGTGCTGATGAACTTTGAGGAAAAGTCAACAGCTGTGAATTTCCTTAGCAGAGCAAGAACAGCTCAGAAAATTCTTGGCATAATTGCTGGTTGGGAAATCTGGATGAGGGATGGATGGGAAGATTAAGTAAAAGATGTGAGAAGAGTTTGCATAATTATGGAGTGCAATTTGTGAAAGCCTTTGTGTATACCTTTCAGTTTGCCCTTGAAAGAGGCAAAATGTTCCCTTTGGAGGTTCCAGTTGCGTCATTAATCCACATTCAACTGTTTAAAACTTTAGTTTGCATCCCAGTAGCTTTGTACGATGAGGTATTGATAGAGAGCAATATGCAGCTAATTTCACAATTTATTGATGTGCTGCAAAGTGAAGTACATTTTATGTTAGGTTATAGGGCTTTTCCTTCCTGTGATTCTGCTGTTCTGAAAAAGAGAACAAGATGTCTAAAAGCTCTTGAGTGGAAAAAATACTTTTAAAATGAAATCTTTTCTAATATAGAAAATGTCAGTTGATTTGCACAAGTAAACTCCCACAAACAGCAATATGGTAATGAGCAGATGTTCTATTTTATTGATGTTGATTGAAGGCTAAGTATTATCTACAACATAGAATTATACAATTCCTACAGTGCAGAAGGAGGTCATTCAGCCCACTGAGCCTATACCAACAATGAACCCATCCATCCCTATCCCCATAACCCCACATACTTACCCTGCTAATCTTCCAAATCTACATATCTTTGGACACCGGGGGCAATTTATCATGGCCGATCAACCTAACCTGCACATCTTTGAACTGTGGGAGGAAACTGGAGCACTCGGAAGGAATCCAAGCAGACACATGGAGAATGTACAAACTCCACACAATCACCTAAGACTGCAATTAAAGCCAGATCCCTGGTGCTGAGAGGCAGCAGTGCCAAGTGCTGTGGGACAGCAGTGCTAACCACCGAAGACCAGAGAGAACATTCTCTTTGAAACAGTAAGAAGTCTCACAACACCAGATTAAAGCCCAACATGTTTGTTTGGTAGTAAAAGTCACTAGCTTTCGGAGCGCTGCTCCTTTTATAGGGTGAGTGGGATTTCAGTTCTCAAACAGGGCATATAAGACATAAATTCAGTTTACAAAATATTAGTTGGAATATGAGTCTTTACAGGTAATCAAGTCTTAAAGGCACAGACAGTGTGAGTGGAAAGATGGTTAAGCATAGGTTAAAGAGATGTGTATTGTCTCTAGCCAGGACAGTTAGTGAGATTTTGCAAGCCCAGGCATGTCATGGGGGTTACAGATTGTGTGACATGAACCCAAGACCCTGGTTGAGGCTGTCCTTATGTGCAGAACTTGGCTATCAGTCTCTGTTCAGCGACTGTCATGTGTTGTGAAGGCCACCTTGGAGAACACCTACCCAAAGATCAGAGGCTGATTGCGGTGTTCATTCATCCATTATTGCAGTGTCTGTACGCCCTCCTCAATTTAGCATGCCTTGGTACATTCTTTCCTGCAGCGTATCAGGTAGACAATGTTGACTGAATTGTAAGAGTATGTACTATGTACCTAGTGGATGGTGTTCTCACATGAGATGATGGTGTCCATGTCGATGATCTAGCATGTTCTTAGAGTTTGCTGTGGCAGGATTGTGTGGTGTTGTGGCCACTGTTCTCCTGAAGGCTGGGGAGTTTGCTGTGGACAATGGTCTGTTTAAGGTTGTAAAGACCTGTAATTACCTGTAAAGACTCGCATTCCAATCATTATTTTGTAAATTGAATTGCTGTCTTTGTGAACTGAAACCCCGCTCACCTGATGAAGGAGCAGCGCTCCAAAAGCTAGTGGCTTTTGCTACCAAATAAACCTGTTGGACTTTAACCTGGAGTTGTAAGTTTTTTTTTACTGTATTTACCCCAGTCCAACGCCAGCATTGCCACATCTTCTGAACAATACCATGAGACTTTTTGATGTCTACCTGAGAGAGCAGATTTAACATCTTACCAAAAGACATCCACAGCCTATCACCCTGTCAGTATTGCATTGGAGTGTTAGCTTAGAAACTTTTGCTCAAGTCTCGGGAGTGGATTTTGAACCTTTTGACTCTGTGCTGAGGAATGCTGCTACTTGTACCATGGCACACTAGTATCAATAAATATTGGTATATCTCTTTGAAATTAATTATTGGTTTTTCTCCAGCTGCTTTCTGAAGAGTACACTTTCTATCGCCCAACAGAATTATTTTTTAAACAGAAATTGAATAATTGTTAGCAACAATGGCACGTATCATAGGATCTTGTGCTACAAATGGCATTGGGCATCTTTTGTTTCAAGCTGTTTCTTTTAAAAATGAAAGATTTGCTTGCCTTTAAAACTTGTTGCACAATGTGAAACTTTAAAAGTTTCTGGCATATTTTCTTTTCTCAAGAAATCAATATTAGCAAACAGCTGATCTGTGAAATTTGTTTTTATTTATCTTGGTCTATCATTTGCAGGATTATGAAATGTTTAGCATGCAACAAAACAAGAATACTCATCAAGAAAGAGATGAAAACAGAAATTTTGATAAAAACGGTGATCGTAGGGAGAATGGAAATGCTCGAGCTCTTTCCCAGACAACCATTCGCCCATCAGCATTCCCCCAATCTAATATTTTATCAAGTTCACTGGAAGCTGAGCATAGGTATGTGTGTAAAATTGTATAGACGTACTTATAAAATCTGAAACTCCAATTCATTTTATTGATTAGGTGCAGTAAGACTGCAAAGGAATCAATTGCAAGTTGTTGGGAAACTTTCCATCTGGCAATCTCTAGCAGGGTCTGGATATTATAATATTATGCCATCAGTTCTGTGAATGTAATTGTAGCATTGGTTTTTCCCATGTGCAAATGCAATTTCCACCCATTATCTTGTCCTTTTGTTGTACTATGTACAGTACTTAGCCATGTTGTAGATTTTTGATTCTTTCCCCTTCCCTTTTACACACAAACCTTCTTTCTGTCTTTCGTGGATACTTTATTTCCATTTCAAAGATTTTTACAACCTTGTCACAGTTGTACTTCTTGAACTGTAGCTGTCAATCATAACCATCCGAGGAATATTTTTCTAGTGTCATGTTTGCTTTCCAGTTACACCATTTATCTTCCCAAGTGTAAACTTGTGATGTATGATGTTTATATCTGCTAAGAAAACAATCATTCTGTGTATAATGTATGTTAGACTTGCTGGCTTGCATTGTGTTCCATGTGAACTTTGATTCTAATTTGACATCTAGATAATGCTGAAAACAACTGATGGCAGCTGACTGATTAATTACAAACTTTGAACAGTAATTCTGGGAAAGGGGATGTTATATTTAAAATAAAATGAGCTTCATATGGAAATGAAGAATATTATACTGTGAAAGTATAATGCTTGAACTTAGATTTCCTTCAGCATGGCACATTAAATAGTGCATTATTCTACTGAATACTTTGTTTCCTTCTAGGTTGCTGAAAGAGATGGGTTGGCAGGAAGAAAGTGAAAATGATGAAACTTGTGCTCCATTAACAGAGGATGAAATGAGGGAATTCCAGGCAATCAGTGAACAGGTAACAATGTTCTGTTTGGCATTCGGCAGAACTGCATCTATCTTATGACCTTTTTTTATTCACTTGCACATTGCACTTGTGCACGTGCACACACCCTCACTCTCTCCCCCCATCTTATCCCTCATTTTTAGTTATACACCTTAGATGTTAATTGGATCCAATACTTCGTAATCAATATGCCAGATTGGCAAAATTCTGAAAATGTCAAATTGAATAGCTTGTCAATTTTTTTTAGAGTGAACTTTTGATTTGCTGGTGGCATTCCTGAGTCGGAATGTGCAGCATTTGATCCCCACGGCAGACATTCTTGGCATGTGGCAAACAGAACTTCAGCTCTAAATTCCAGGAGTGAGCTGGATACATAAGTTTGGTAGGCTGTTCTGTTCCTTCACGGCTGCCTGGCCAAAAGCCTGAAACTCCCTTAAAAGCACTAGTTGTACCTAGAACCACGTGGACTGCAGTCGTTCAAGAAGCCAGTTTGTCAGCACCTTCTCTAAGGTAATTAGAAATGAGTAATAAATGCTAGCCTGGCTAGCAATGCCCACATCTCAATTTTTAAAGAAGGCTGACTGGCCTGTCGTTACTGAGTCTATCCTTGCACCAAAGATGCAAAATTTGCAGTTCTCCAGTCCTCTCGCACTATTGCCATATCAAAGGAGTTATGGTCAGTACCTCTGAAATTTCAGTCTTACTTCCCTCAGCATCCTGGAACTCATCTAATCTAGTTTCATCAACTCCAAAGTATCTCCACCCCCATTGCACCTCATCTTGCAGTGTTTCGGCTATCTTCTTATTCAGTATGTTTTAGGCAGTTTCTTCTTCCTGCATAAAGTCACGTGCAGAATGTTCATATAGCACTTTCACCATGCCATGCATCAATTCCCTCTTTGATCTTTAATTGGCCCCAACCTACCTCTTACTATCCTTTCATTATTTGCCTTTAGAAGACTTTTGGATTCTCTTGTATGTTGGTTGCTGGTCTTATCTCTCACTTTCTCTTTGTTTCTCTTATTTCTTTTTCCATTGCCCTTCCAAACTTTCTACATGCAGCTTGGTCTCTTTCTTTTGTCAGCCTCACAGCTGTCATAAACCCACTTTTCCTGCTTCATCTTATTCTCTATCCTCCAGCAAGCACTGGCTTTTGTTGCTCTCTTTCATCTTGGGGATGTATGTTGACTACACCTCTACCATCTCCTCTTTAAAACCCTATCAATCATATTCAGTTTACCTGGAATGGATTCATTCTTGCCCGTTTGAAATTGCTCCTAGTCCTTTTTGCATAGTTTACATTGAGACAATAATCATTGTTCCCTGTTTGTGTTGTGCATTCAATTTGAAGTATCTGATTTTTTTTTTCTGGTATTTAAATTCCTGCCTACCTATGTTGTTTGGATTGACTAATTCAAATAACTGAATAATTCAATATTTCTACAGTAAAAGAATTTAGAATAATATAGCTTAAATTGTAGTAGATGCATGGATTTGAAAGGAAAAGTGGTGAAGCTCAAGTGATTTTTGAATGTTCTCTGGATCAGTTTGAAGTTTGAACCGATTTCTACAAATCTGTTTCTTGTAAGTTTTTGCAATCTCCCTTCCTCTGTGAAGTTGTTACCAGAAACATTACAGTATTTGTGCTATAACATTTAAAGATGGTATTACCTCTCTTTGTGAAGTTGTTACACAATTGCATGGGAAGAGATTATATAGGTATATCATGTACATTTAAACTACACTCATCATGACTAGGTCAAATTAAAATAAAAGTAGAGCAGGCGATGGCCTACTGGTATTATCCCTAATCTGGGGATCCAGGATCAAATCCTGCCATGGCAAATAGTGGAATTTAAATTCAACTAAAAGAATCTGGAATTAAGAATCTACTGATGACAGTGAAACCATTGTCGATTGATGGAAAAACTCTTCTACTTCACTAATGTCCTTTAGAGAAGGAAATCTGCTGTCCTTAGCTGATCTGACTCCAAAGCCACAGCAATATGGTTGACTCTACTGCCCTTGGGCAACTAGGAATGGGCAATAAATGCTGAGTAAGAATTTAGCAACACCAATTTTAAATCCAACTGATTTATTTGATAGTAAAATTGCGAGCTTTCAACACTCTTGTGTCTTCGTCAGGCAAATGCAGTGTTCTGGTCTGCAATAGCACACATCAGCACAGACAGTCAGTTCTTGCTGATTAGAATGCGAATCCTTACGTCTAACCTGCTATTCAAGTGTTAAAGTGGCTAACAATGTGTGTGAAGGGAATCCTGAGCATTGGTTAGAGAATTGTGTGTTTTCTCCAGACGGCACAGTAAGTGAGGTTTTTTGCTAACCCAGGCAAGTTACGGGGGTTACAGATAGTGTGTCATGAAGCCAAGATCCCTATTAAGACCGTCCTCATGTGTGCGGAACTTGGTTATCAGTCTCTGCTCAGCGACTCTGCGCTGTCGTGTGTCACGAAGGCCTCCTTGAAGAACATTTACCCGCAGATCGGACGCCGAATGCCTATGACTGCTGAAGTGTTCGCCCACAGGAAGGGAACTGTTTTGCCTGGTGATTGTTGAGCGATGCTCATTCATCCGCTGTCGTAGTGTCTGCATGGTCTCCCCAATGTACCATGCTTCGGGACATCTTTTCTTGCAACGTATTAGGTAGACAACGTTGGCCGAGTTGCAACAGTATGTACCGTGCACCTGGTGAATGGTATCCTCATGTTTGATGATGTCGTCCATGTCTATGATCCGGCATGTCTTGCAGAGGTTACTGTGGCAGGGTTGTGTGGTATTGTGGTCACTGTTCTCCTGAAGGTTGGGTAGTTTGCTGCGAACAATGATCTGTTTGAGGTTGTGCAGTTGTCTGAAAGCAAGAAGTGGGGGGGTGAGGATGGCCCTAGCGAGATGTTCACCATCATCAATGATATGTTGAAGACTCCAGAGAAGATGTCATAGCTTCTCCGCTCTGGGGAAGTACTGGACAACAAAGGGTACTCTGTCCACCGTGTCCCGTGTTCGTCTTCTGAGGAAGTCAGTGCGGTTTATCGTTGTGGCACGTCGGAACTGTCGATCGATGAGTCGAGCGCCATATCCTGCTCTCACGAGGGCATCCTTCAGCGTTTGGAGGTGTCTGTCACGATCCTCCTCATCTGAGCAAATTCTGTGTATACGGAGGGCTTGTCCATAGGGAATGGCTTCTTTAACGTGTCTAGAGTGGAAGCTGGAGAAGTGGAGCATTGTGAGGTTGTCTGTCAGTTTGTGGTACAGTGAGGTGCTGAGGTGACCGTCCTTGATGGAGATGCGTGTGTCCAAGAATGCAACTGATTCTGGAGAATAGTCCATGGTGAGTCTGATGGTGGGATGGAACTTGTTAATATCATCATATAGTTGTTTCAATGATTGTTCACCATGAGTCCAAAGGAAAAAGATGTCATCAATGTATCTAGTATATAGCCTTGGTTGAAGATCTCGTGTGGTGAAGAAGTCTTGTTCGAACCTGTGCATGAAGATGTTGGCATACTGAGGTGCGAATTTGGTCCCCGTGGCTGTTCCGTGTGTCTGGATGAAAAGCTGATTGTTGAAGGTGAAGCCATTGTGGTCCAAGATGAAGCGGATGAGTTGTAAAATTGCATCCGGAAACTGGCAGTTGTTGGCATTGAGTACTGAGGCAGTTGCAGCAATACCATCGTCATGGGGGATGTTGATGTAGAGCGCCGAGACATCCATTGTGACAAGGAGTGTCCCTGGTTCTACTGCTCCATGTGTGCTGAGTTTCTGTAGGAAGTCCATAGTGTCAAGACAAAAGCTGGGGGTTCTTTGTACAATGGGTTTCAGGATGCCCTCGATATAGCCGGAGAGGTTCTCAAACAGGGTCCCATTGCCCGATACAATGGGACGGCCGGGTATGTTTGCCTTATGTATCTTTGGGAGGCAATAGAGATCTCCAATGCGGGGGGTATGTGGAATGAGAGTCCAGAGGGTGTTCTGAAGGTCCGGATCAAAGGTTTTGATCAGAGTGTTGAGTTGACGAGTCTGTTCTTTGGCCGGATCTGCTGGTAACTGTCTGTGGTGTTTCTCATTGTTTAATTGTCGGTACACTTCTTCACAGTAGTCCGTTCTGTTCAGTATGACGGTGGCGCCTCCTTTGTCTGCTGGTTTGATGACAATGTTGCGGTTGGTCTTAAGAGCACGGATGGCCTTGCTTTGTGCTTGGGGGATGTTCGGGACTGTCTTGTAAGTGCGGTTGATGAATCTGGTGTTCACGCACCTCCTGATGGCTTGGGCATACATGTCCAGTCGGGGGCAGCTGCCTTCCGGAGGAGTCCAATTGAATTCATTCTTCGGTTGCTGCACTGCGGATCCCTCTGTCGGCTGTTCTGGTTCATTAGCTGTCTCATTGAGTCCACTATTGACCTCTTGGGGTTTGTGGAAGAACTCACGCAGCCTCATTCACCTGATGAATTCCTCTGTGTCCGCTGCGAGACTGGGGTCCATTTTGATGGTGGGACAGAAATTGAGCCCTCGGCTGAGAACCTCATTGAAGTGTGTAGTCTGACAAATTAACAATGGACCTCCCTGCGGTAGTGTTGTTTTCTACTGTGGTGCCAAGGGAGGTTTGGTTGTTGCTGGTGGTGATGCCGAGTTTTTCAAGTTTCCTGTTCTTGGTGTGCATGTAAATGGTGTAGTTTCTTCGTCTCATCTGCTTGGCAAAGTTTCGCAGCTGGTCTGCGTCCTGAGCGCAAGTTGAAAATATGTATTCCATTTTACTTTCCAGGGTGCGGCGTTTGCTATAGAGCTGGTGTATGAGGTGATTGAGGAGTGTGAGAGAGGCGCGACGGCAAAGCCTCTCAGCGTAGTCCGTGTTATAGGTTGACCTGAGTGGGTTCGTGATCTGTAGTCCCTTTGGTATCCTGTCTGCTTTCTTGCATCTCTGTAGAAACTTGATGTCTGTGTCAATATGTGCAATCCTCTTGGAGATCCTCTCCACTTGGATCCGGCAGTATGCGGCGTCGATAGTAGTCATGATGTAAAGATGCCGGTGTTGGACTGGGGTGGTAAGAACTCAGTAAGAATTTAGCAACACCAATTTTAAATCCAGCCGATTTATTTGATAGTAAAATTGCGAGCTTTCAACACTCTTGTCTCTTCGTCAGGCAAATGCAGTGTTCTGGTCTGCAATAGCACACATCAGCACAGACAGTCAGAGATTGCTGATTAGAATGTGAATCCTTACATCTAACCTGCTATTCAAGTGTTAAAGTAGCTAACAATGTGTGTGAAGGGAATCCTGAGCATTGGTTAGAGAATTGCGTATTTTCTCCAGACAGCACAGTAAGTGAAGTTTTTTGCTAACCCAGGCAAGGTACCCAGCAATAAATGCTGACCAGCCAATGATGCCCGTGCCCTATGAGTGAATAAAAAAGATTAAAACTAACAAATGGGATAAGAGACATATTCATGAATCACTATGTAAGAATTATTTGCATCAAATTACACTTTTTTTTTAGTGTGGAGCATTCCACTATGTTTAAATACAACTAAAATCTTTTAAAAGGAAACTGAGAGACTACTTCAAATGCATTCTTTCAAAATGGCAGTCTTGTTCTCAAATATATTTTGTTTCATCCTGGTGAACAATAATTTAACATTTATTCAAAATAGCCAAATTTGGAAGGAAACCGGAACAATATGTTGCTGATAGAATATTGTTTTGTTAAGGAAGCACAAATTTGAAAATTGAAACTAAAGGATAGGATACTTTTTCTATCACTACATAAATCACCAATTTAAACAGTGAAATATACATTGTAGGTTGGTGCACTGAGCTGTTGCACTGAGGAATTATGGAGTGTGTGTTCATTCCTATATTTCCCCCACTTCATTCTTTTGTTGCCCATTTTCATTTGAGGTGTATTCCCAGAGCAAGGAAAAGAAAAGTCAAGACGATCTGCATGCATTTAATAGTAGATTCAGGACAATGATTGACAAGAGAGTTGGAAGCAAGTTGCAATAAATGATTTCACTTCAGATGCAACTCCTTCATAGGAACAGAATAGTTTTGTTTTTGGTGTTCTTGAAGGACTGTTTCTTTTATGCCCATCGCACTTTACTAGGATGCTACTGGGACTTTTTCTCGGTTGCTACTGGGACTCAATGGATTGAGTTATAAGGACAGCTGGATAGACTAGGATATTTTTCTTTGGAGTGGTAGCAGGGTTAGGGGTGATCTTATAGATGTCTATAAAATAATGAAGAGCAATAAGAGAAATAATAACAAGGTAGCTAGTCAATATCTTTTCCCAAAGATAGGGGAGTGTAAAATTAGAGTCCATAGATTTAAGGTGAGAGGAGAGACATACAAAAGTGTCCAGAGGGGTAATTTTTTTCAGAGGGTGGTGAATGTATGGAGCAAGCTGCCAGAAGTGGTAGTAGAGGCACGTACAATTTTATCTTTTAAAAAGCGTTTAGATAGTCACATGGGTACGATGGGTGTAGAGGGATATGGGCCAAATGGGGCAATTGGGACTAATTTAGAGGTTTTAAAAAAAAAAAAAGGTGGCATGGAGAAGTTGGGCCAAACGGCCTGTTTCCATGCTGTAAACCTTTACGACTCTATAACTTGGAGTATGGTACTCTCCACTAATATGAATGCTATCTCATAATGTCACAGTTCAGCCAAAGGAAGCTGGAGGGAGAAGATGAGTTAGTTCTGTCTGGATGCATTGTTTCCACTCATGTATTTTGAGATCAGTTCATAAAAAGATTGTTGAGTCTAGTGTTTGGCTATGACTGAGGGTCAAACACAATCATTTTTCGTTCTTGGGATGTGAGCATTGTTGGCTAGGCCAACATTTATAGCCTGTCCCTAAATGCCCAACGTGGTGATGAGCCTCTTTTTTGGACTGCTGTCGTCCAACTGGGATGGATGTATCAGCAGTGCTCTTAAAGAGAGAGTTCCATTTTTTTCACTCAGCGACAGCAAAGCAACAGTGATATTATTCTGAGTCAGGATAGCATGAAACTTGAAGAGGACCATTGTAAGAAGTGGTCTGAGAAGGACCATTGTAAGAAGTGCCTGCAGCTGTTGTAGATGCGCCAAGTTTGGTGGCGTTTAAGAGGTTAATTGATAAGTATATGGAAGAGAAGGGAATGGTTTAGTTTGGAGGGGCATTGCTTTTTATTTTGGTCGGCACAACATCGAAGGCCGAAGGGCCTGTTCTATGCTGTAATGTTCTATGTTCTATGATGCCCTTGTCCTACTGGGTGCTAGAGATTGAATGGAAGGTGCTGAAGTACATTTTGTATATGCTACACACGACTGCCACTTTACCCTGGAGTAGAGGGAGTGAATATGGAAGGTGGTGGTTAGGTTGCTGATCAAGCTGCCTCATCCTTGTAATGGAAAGAAGGTCATTTGAAGCAGCTGAAGATGGTTCGGCCTACCGCATTGCTTGAGGAACTGGTGTCCTGGAGTTGAGATGATTGGCTTCAACCCTCTACCTTTGTGCTCTGGGGTAATCGAGGGGTAAACTCTGCTCTAGCTGAAATCATATGATTTCAACCAGAGCAGAGTTTATGCCTTGATTCCCATTTTGATGTTATACTTGATCAAATGTTGCCTTGAAGTCGAGGGCAGTCACTCGCCTTAACTCTGGAATTCAACTCTTGTCCAGTTTTTGACTAAGGCAATAGCATTTTACATTATAATTGCTGTATTGCTGCATTCTTTACAGATTATATTTATTTGCGGTTTGTTTTAGAAATTACCATTGCAAGTTTTTAATGTATTCTTATGTTCTTTTATTTCAGCTACAGAAAAATGGCCTTCGAAAAAATGGTCTTCTGAAAAATGGTCTAACTTGTAACTTCAAATTTAGTACATGGAAGAGCACTTGTAAGCCCACTGTTAATGATGACACAGAGACAAGCAGCAGCGATACATCTGATGATGATGTGTGAGAGGTTAAAGAAAGACACAAATTATTTGGGTATAATAATTATCATTGTGGTAAACTGCCAAAAATAAACTGCATTAAAAGCAGTACAGTACCCCACCAGAAGAAATATGAGGGGACTACTTTATTCAAGAACACAGATTGTTGGACTTGGCCTAATTTGAACTTTGCTTAATGCTTTGTAATGGCCTTTTGTAGTAATGAGGATTTCAGTTGGATTTAGCATTGATCTGCTTCATCACTGCTGATCAGAAGATACATTACTACAATGTGAAAAAAATTATTGATCATGGGATAATTCACAGATCTAATAAACCGAATTGAAGTTCAAATTGTGTATTGTTCCATGGAGCTTTTGGCTTAAAGTTGTTCCATTCGTTGAGAAACAGCAATCTGAAAACACAGTATCCTGCTTGTTGAATCATATTCATTACCAAAACAGGACCCTGCAAGTCCAAGAAAAACAGGTGATGTAGCATGTTGATCAAAAGTGGAGAAAGACGCAGTAGAATTTTCATTGCCTAAAATTAATGAGTGCTCTTGAACTATTCCACTTCTTTCTCAAAGTTAATTGATTTTTTTTTTGTAGTTTTATAAAAAAATCATCACATTCTTCAATTTGCAGAAAGAAAAATACTGAGATCAATAGCTTTATCTGTGCTGCACACTGCCTTGATATTCAGGGTGGACTGTCCAAAGCAAACTATTCAAAATTGACAGACTATTTTGATAAAGCAGTTACTTACAAGTCTTACTGAGAGGTTATGATCACAGTTACTGGATCTATTCACTAAATGGAATAAAAACTGGATTTGCAGCAAGTCTGATGATGGTCTGACTTTGTGCCAGGACTATTTTGGGAGTTGGTGCTCCTGCATATTTAATATCAGGCTTCAAATTCCAATTACCTTGTAAGAGAAGCTGAAACCTTTTAAAAAGGTTGTGGCCATGACCCATAACACTGAGTTTAATCTCCACATGAAGATTTGAGCATATAATCTAGGTTAACACTTCAGTGCAATCCTGAGTGTTATATTGTCAGAGGAGTTGCCCATCCGATAATTGAGGTAAACTTTAAACATCTCATTGCACTATTCAAAGAGCATGGAATTCTCAGTGCCCTAGTTGAAATTATTCCTTCAGCCAGTATTCGGGGAAATTAACAATTGTCATTAATTTAATTGCTCTGTGTAGGAGCGTGCTATGTTTTGATTGACTACTGCATTTACTCACTCTTCAGTAGGTGAAAATAATTTACTCTTTGAACTACTTTGGGCTTTTGATAAGTGATATGGTACTACATAAATGCAAATTTGCAGCCTTTTTCCTTTCAGCCCTGATTATGTGGCTTTGATTTCATGAATTTTATATGTCGGCACTCAATTATTTTATTTAACCATCGCAATCTGTCTACTTTTCTGCAAGAAAAAAGGCAAGAATTAATTGTATGAATTTAGTTGCAAGAATTAGTGTAAAATAGTCCTTAAAAATATTTTAATACTATTTAAATTCCATATAGTACTTCACAGGTGTGCTATGTAAATAGGATCCCTGCCTTAGCAAATTATTTAAACGCTAACAATTTTCTTGTGATGTTGTTTTGTGACACAGAGGATGCACTCTGGTTACATTTGATTATAATGTTTAACATTGAATATAATATCAAAACTACTGATTGTGGGCTGGAAGAAACAAAATTCACTTTTATTAGGTGAATTTTTTATGGAAAATCAAATTTCTGAAATTGTAATCAATGAATTTCCACAGGAGTTCTCTTACAAGTTGGAAGAAGGAAGAACGAGAAACTTAAGCCGAAGAATCTGAGATTGTTGGCACCATTTTCTTCCCAGTTTTCCATGACTTTGGTTGATGTGACAATCAGCAAATAGAAACTCAACCCTTAAACCTCTAGTTTTAATTTCTTATTTTTTTTTAAGAAGTGCAACAATCACGGCAGTTTCAAATTCTTGGTCTTTTCCAGTTTTCAGGATCCATGGAAGATTACTATTGGTGCATTTACCATCTCTGTAGCTACTTCCTTTAATACCCTAGGATGCAACTCATCAAGTCCCTAAGTCCATTAATTTTGCTAATATTTTTTCTCTGAAAATATAGTATTTATTTCCTCCCTACTTTCTGTCCCTTGATTAGTATTTTTGGGATGTTATTTGTCTTCTACCGTGAAGACAAGTGTTTATTTAACTCCAACCATTTTGTGGTTCCCAAATACTATTTCCCTATTTCATTCTATAAGGGGCCTATGTTCACTTAGACAAAGAACAAAACAGCACGGGAAACAGGCCCTTCGGCCCAACGAGCCACCCCGATGTTCCCACCCCTACCCACAATCCCTGTCCATATTTATAGATCTATGGAATAAAAACCAAATGAGAGACAATTTAGGGAGAATTTGTTTTGCCAATTAGCCTAAGAGCACATCTTTGGGATGTGGGAGGAAACCGTAGCGCCTGGAGAAAACCCACGCAAGCACGGGGAGAATGCGCAAACTCCCACAGACACAGGCCCAAATCCATGTATCCGCACAGCACAGCGATAGTCACTGAGCTGTCGTGTTGCCCATCAAATGGTCCAGGTCAAGCGGACGCTAATGACATGAAGCAGGAGGATACTCTCAAAAGATCCAAGAGCAGCCCTCACAACCCATCACGTGTATGCCCCTCGTTCGACAACAAGGTGGACCAAAGCACCTGTAGGATAAAAACAAGTCCATCAATATCATCATTTATTTACACACTTCCCAGGGACTCCCAACGCTCATGATCCCTATTTTAAATCAGTTTTCTATACCCCTCCATTCCCATTCTGTTCATGTGCCCATCTAAGTATTTCTTAAATAACTCCAGAGTACCTGCCTCCACCACTTTACTTGGCAGCGCATTCCATACCCCCACCACCCTCTGTGTGAAAAAACTCCCTCTAGCATCCAAATTATACCTTACCCCCCTCACCCTAAGCCCGTGACCCCTCATGCTATTTGAGTCCATCCTAGGAAAAAGCTTAACCCTGTTTACTCTATGTATCCCCTTCATAATCTTGTACACCTCTATCAGATCTCCTCTAAGTCTACGTCTTTCTAAGGAAAACAGTCCCAATTTGCCTAATCTCTCCTCGTAACTCAGACCTTCCATACCAGGCAGTATCCTGGTAAACCTCCTCTGCACTCTGCAGAGTGTCCACGTCCTTCCGGTAGTTAGGTGACCAGAACTGGACGCAGTATTCCAAATGATCTCACTCCTTTTTAAATATTTAAAGAAGCTCTTGCTGTCACTTTTTACTTTTCTTGCTGGTCATCTTTTGTTGTTTTTCAAAACTTTTTCTATCCTCTGGCTTTATCATGAATCTTTGCCATATTGTATATTTTTCTCTTTCAGTTTAATACTATGCTTAATTTCCTTCTTAACCATGTTTTAATTTATCTTCTTCCTGGAATCTTTTTCCTAGATGGGATATATTTGTTGAGAGTCATGAATTCATGAAAAAATAAATCAGAGGGAATGCAGCTGTATTCAATTTCAAGGGAGTAAGGTCAGGCTGGATGGCTTCTATTTTAACCCCAGAGCTACTGCAGGTAAAGCGAGTGAGTTAAGGGCAATGATTTACACATGGGAGTGTGATATAACAGTCATCAGAGACTTGGTTGAAGGAAGAATAGAATTGGCAACTCAACATTCTGGGATATAGAATCTTCGGGCAAGATGGCAGAAGGGAAAAGAGGAAAAGGCATTGCATTATTAGTTAAGGAATCAGTTACAGCAGTAAGGAGGGATATCTTGGGCAGGACACCAATGATAGCTTTTTGGGTAAAGTTTAGGAATAAAAAAGGGGCAGCCACATTGTTAGGTGTTTGTTATAGACCTCCAGATAGGAATATTGAGCAACAAATATGTGCTCATTTGTGGAGGTATGTAAAAACGACAGTACTGTTACTAATATTGGGCGATTTCAATTTTCCCACGTTAACTGAGATATACAAAGTGTTAAGGGCTTGGATTATGTAGATTTCTCGAAATGTGTACAGGAGAATTTCTTAGATCAACATGTGGAAGGCCCAGCAAGGAAGGAACTGTTTGGGCCTAATTCTGAGGAGTGAAGCTGGACAAGTGGTTGAGGAGGTGATGGCGAAGCATTTTAGTGATAACAATCACAACATGCTGCAAATTCAGCTTGTTATGGACAAGGAAATAGGCAAACTATCGGAGAAACTCTGAAGGACAGCATCTGTCTCCACTTGGAGAGCAAAGCTTGATCAGGGATAATCAACATGGCTTCGTCAGAGGAAAGTCGTGTCTAACAAATTGATTGAATTGTTTGAGGATGTGAACAGGTGTGTAGACAAAGGTAGTGCAATTAATGTAGTTTATATGGATTTTAGCAAAGCTTTTGACAAGATCCCGCGTGGGAGACTTGTAAAGAAGGTAAACGCACATGGGATATAGGGCAATTTGATAAAGTAGGTTTAAAATTTCCTCAGTTGTAGATGACAGAAGGCTGCTTTGGTGACTGGGAGCCAGTGTTCAGTGGCATATCACAGGGCATTGGACCCCCTATTATTAGTCACTTGTATGTAATGGGAAGAATTAGAAAATTTGTGGATGACACAGATTGGCCAGGTGATTAACTGGTAGAATATCTCCAGTTACAAGAAGATACAGACAAATGGCAGGTGGAATTTAACCCTGAAAAGTTTTGAAAGGAGTAATTTAACAAGTATTCAATGAATGGTAGGATACGGAAAGTTCTGTGGAACGAAGGAACTGTGGCATATTTGTCTGCAGATTTCCGAAGACCAAAGGGCATGTCGGTGTAGAGTGGTGAATGATTCCTGTAGGAAACTTGCCTTTATCAATTGAGGCATAGGTTACAAAAGCAGGGAAGTCATGTTGGAATTGTATTGAACTTTGGTGAGGCTACAGCTAGAATACTGTATGCAGTCTAATCACATTATTGGAAGGATATGATTGCACTAGAGGGGGTGCAGAGGAGATTCATCAGGATGCTGCCTGGGTTGGAACATTTAAATTATGAAAAGAGGTCGGAAATGCTTGGGTTGTTTTTGTTGACGCAAAAAAGACTGAGGAGTGACCTGATCAAGGTGTACAAGATATGAGGGACACGGACAGAGTGGATAAGGAACAGCTGTTCTCCTTAGTTGAAGGATCAGTCATGAGGGGACATAGGTTCAAAGTGAGAGGCAGCAAGTTTAGGAGAGATGAGAAAGACCTTTTTTAACCCAGAGGGTGGTGGTGATTTGGAATGAGCTGCCTGGGAGGGTGATTGAGGCAGGTTGCCTCATATCCTTTAAAAAGTACCTGGATGAGCACTTGGCATGTCATAATATTCAGGACAATGTGTTAAGTGCTGGCAAGTGGGATTAGGTGGAAGTTCAGGTGTTTCTAATGTGTTGGTAGTGACTTGGTGGACTGAAGGGCCTTTTCTGCATTATTATTCTATGAATTATTTTTGTCTGCCACTGTTATTTTCTGTTGAACTCCCTTCCCAGTCCACTCCAGCCAACTCTCGTTCCTTTGTCATTAACCTTCTTCACAAACTGCTAAATATTATGTCACAATTTCCTAGGGGATCTTTTACTCTTGAGAATATTTATCTCATCACCAGATCCAAAGTAACCTGATCTCTAGTTGTATCCACACCATGTTGTTCAAGGAAACTCCCAAATACACAGCGGATCCTCCTTCTTCTGTTAATTGATTTTTCCAATTCACTTGAAGATTAAAGTCACCCGTGATTAACGTACTGTCTTTTTTAATATATGCCATCATTATCTCCTGATGTGTTCTCTGCCCTACTATATATTCTTAGGGTCCCTATAGATTATTTCCACTAGTGTCGTCTTTCTTGTGTTATTCCTTATCTCCACCCATATTGATTCTACATCTTCTGATCTAAAATTGTTTCTTGCTATTGTACTTATTCCGTCTGGTACTAACGAAGTGACCACATCACCATCCTTTCTTTCCTGTCTGACCTCAAGGAAAATCACATACCCCTGAATATTTAGTTTCCATATTTTATCTCCTTGAAACTATATATCTGCATGGTTATAAGATCACACCTGCTAACCTCAATTTGTGCTGTCAATTATTTTGTGCCAAATATTGCATGCATTTAAGTAGAGAGCCATTAACGTTGCTTTTTTTTTTACTGTTTTTTTCTGTCCCTTGATTCTGTTTGTTGTTTTTTTTTAAACAGTAGACACTTTGATCTTCGTCAAGCTTTGGGTGTAATTACATAAATAGCGCCTTGCTATGCTTTCATATCTTTTAACTTTGCGAGCCTACATATCTTCCCTTCAGAATTATTGACCCCTCATTTAGTTTGAAGCCCTCCCTATTTCCCCAGGTATGTGGTTTGCAAAAACACTTGCTTTTTTTTAAGTGGGATTTTCAGATTGAATCTCCCGCACTGGCAGGATTCCTTCTGAAAATCAGAGAATGGGACCTGTTCCCGTTGGAGAGACCAGCAGCATAGCACTAAGTAGGCCACTGTGCATGCAGGCGCCAGTCTGTCAGTTCCAAAATCAACGTATGTCCCATACTGCAAGCTTTCTAATCGCTGGCCAGCCCTGCAAACCTTGCCACCCCCACCCCAATTGCTAACCTGCCGGACCTCCCAGGGCCAATCCCCATGTCTCCATTCACTGTCCAGCTCTAATTTCCCCTATCTCTTGCCCCCAGATGGCCGGTCCTAATCACCTGTCACTGACCTTGAATGCAGAGTGGCTGTGGGTTTATCCCATCCCCTCTGATTTGCCCCCAATAGGTCCTGTTCCCTGTGCCTACACCCTTTAGGTTTGCCCAATGCTTGGTGGGCAGTGCCAAGCTGCCCCTTGAGCATTGCCAGTTTGCCCCTCGAATTGCTGGGTGTCAGATTGGCACTGCCTAGGGTGCACCCTTTACCGGGGCCTCCATGGCCTCTCTTCACTCTAGCAAGGTTGGCTGCCTGCCCTCTGTTAGTGGGGAGCAGTTGTAAACCCTGCTGGAATGAACCGTTCCTGGCAGGGTGGAAGACCTTAGCAGGGCCTGCCCCCACCGCCACCACACCCCTGCTGTGGCCTTTGTGTATCTGTGGCTACCAGATTTCCAGCGTGCCAAAAATCAATGTGGAGCTGAATAAATTATTCCAATGCTCATTTAAATCTGTTTAGTGGGCCTGGGCCAGAAGTTTGCCACAGATGTTGCACTCAAGTGAACTTTACAACAGCCCCTATTAGAGGGGAGCTGGCAGCCTGACCACACTGGAATGAAGGAGAGACCTGGAAGCCTGCCAGAATGCGGGAGATTTACTTCAGTTTTTCCATGAATTCGACGCTTAGAATTTTTTTGGGAGAATTGCACCCTTGAAGTTATCCACTTTCATAGGAGGAATAAAGGAACTAAGTATTTAAATAGAGAAAGAAAGCCAGAAGCTGCAGCACAGGGATTTGGGAATCCTTGTACATAAATCACAGAAAGTTAGCATGTGTGTTTGACAGATAATGGGGAAAACAAATGGAATATTGGTTTTTGTTGCAAAGGGAATGGAGTGTAAAACTTGGGAAGTTTTGCTAAAATGATACAAGGTACGACTTAGATCACAGCTAAAATACTGTGCATTTCAGTCAACAAAGTATAATCTTTTTGTGGATTTTCTCTAAAACTAATAGTATAAAAGTGGAAGCTCATCATTTCAAGTAATGTCAAGAAGAATCATTAGCAGCAACTTCTAGATTTTTATGTTTAGCTGTTTCACAGTTGTAACGTTGCCAAATGTTGACAGTTTTGCTGTCATTACAATGGTCAAACCTAAACCAACATACTTTAAAATGGCCAATCTCCTCTTGCATTTAATATTGTATCACATGCTCACCTACAGGCAAAAATGACATTACAATGCATGTTAAACATTCGTATTAAAGACACTCCCAAAGAAAATGGACACTGTTGTGACCCAATTAACTTGCATGGTAAAATAACCAAGAGGTGCTCAAAAACCATGGACAGTCACAAATTAGAAATTGCAGTCAACCTTCAATGCATCAAGCCATTTTACAGTGTAAAACACTGGTTGTACAGGTCAGTACAAGGCAGTAGTGGGTTCTGTGAAATAAAAGGCTTTTGTTGGGTAGAACATTATTTAGCCAGCAGCCATAGTGACAGAAAAACTGTTTTATCTTTGCAAGCACTTAGTCCCAAAACTAGAATTTTTTTTCTGTTGCTGTGGATGCTAAGTAAAGAATTCCATTTGGAGATTATTTTTTAAGTATATAAAGTGACTAATTTGTAAGTAAGGGTAACTGTAAAGGTATGGCAGCAGATGCCAGTCCCTAAACTGTCTAGTATGTAGGTTTCACTGCACATATAATCACCTTTATAATTGATTTTCAATTGAATCAAGGGGCTAGTTTCTCAATGCATTTAATATATTGTGAGGACGTTTATTATAGTGATATGCATTGTATGTACTTTTACATCATAGGGTGTATATTTTAGTAATTCATTCATGGGATATGGAAATCATTGGTAATGTCCTAATAGCCCTTGAAGAGATGGTGGTGAAGGTACATCTAGTAGAGTTCCCAGTAATGATGAAGGGACAGCAAGATCTTTCCAAGCCAGAATAGTGTGCGAATTGGAGGTGAATTTAGAGATAGACGTACACTTGTGCATCTGCTGCCTTTGTCCTTCTAGGTGGCAATGGTTGTTCGTTTGTGAGATATTTATCTAGTTTCATTCATTTTCACTAACTTTTTAAAAAAATAGTTACTTCACAGAATTATTTGAAGGTAAGATAGAGTTCAAATTTATGAAACTTATTTTGTTAAAATTCACCTTGACTATTTCTAAAATGTGCTATGTATGCGTGAAGCAGGGAGGTATTTTAAATGCAACAGTTTGTAGATTATATGCCTTCAATTTTGTTTTGCAGCTTTTAACATTCTGGGGCTGACTTTCCACTTTGGAGGTTTGCTGAGAACTCTGCCATACCACACTTGAAATTGTGCTAGGGGTAGTCTACAATTGAAATTTCCTGCTGAAATTCACTAACATAATCATAAATATAAAACATTCCATGTACCAGTGCAGCATTCTTTCTGATTATATCACAGCTTCGTATGGTTCATACTCTGATCAAGACCACAAGAAACTAGGAAAGGTTGTGAATGTAGCCCAATCCATCACACAAACCAATCTCCCATCCATTGACTCTGTCTACACTTCCTGCTGCCAGCATAATCAAGGACTTCGTGCACTCTGGGCGTGCTCTCTTCCATCTTGTTCCATCAGGAAAAAGATACAAACGTCCTGAGGTCCCATACCAACTGACTCAAGAACAGCTTCTTCCCTGCCCATGTTAGACTTTTGAATGGACTTACCTTGTGTTAAGTTGATCTTCCTCTACGACCTAGCTATAGCTGTAACACTACATTCTGCATTCCAAATTCCTTCTCTATGAATGGTATACTTTGTATAGTGCACAAGAACAATACTTTTCACTGTATGCTAATAGACGACAGTAAATCCAATCGGTTAGCCAGCTTAATGGAATGCAACACAACCTTTTGAGTTTCTGCTCAAAAACAACCATTTTAGGTGTGTGTCCAAATCTTTTTCCTGGTTTAAATGAATTGAAAATGTAGTTTAGTTGACAAATGTTAGTCAGTGCTTCATAAACTAAAAATGTTTTGAAACAAAATAAACTTTTTTGCGTGCCAGTGTGTGTCAAAAATGAACACAATTTGAAGAGCCTTCTTAAACCAGTGCAATTGATTCCTGCAATTTCAACCTGGGGATGTGGACAGGACATGATTGAGACAAAGAATTTTGCACCAGTGTCGAAAACACATACTTAGGTGGTTTTGGTTGTTACAAACTTAAATTGTGTTAATATTACTGGTGTATATGTGCAGAAAACTCTAATCTTAATTAGACTTTGAGGTGAAAGTCTCATTAAGTCTCCCAATTGTTTTTGTTTTTCTGAAAACAAGCCAGACATGACAAGGATAAAGAAAAGGAGTGATTTGCAATTAAACATTTTAATAAAGCTAATTTTAAGTTTAGAAAATCTGCCAAGATGAGTGGGCCATAAATAAGAAACATAATTTTTCGCTGCCCAAATTTGATGGTCTTCATCCAAAACAAAAAGCAAACCAATTAGATTCTGAAAGTTTCCAAAATAAACTGATTAAGATTAGCACATTTTATTGACAAAACATAAAAAAAACTAATTAGTCATGGTGGAGATGCACGCAAACTTCTAAACTATTGATGTCAGGTATGGGAAGTACCCTTCCTTACCAGTGCTGTCAAGCCTTGATCTCAGTTCCCAACCATTGCTTATTCTCTCTTCTCTTCCCTTGCTGATCACAGAAACATGAAAAGCCCATGCAATCTTCCTGATTTTTGGCACTGCAATGCTTAATTTATTGCTGATACTTATTTAAATTACACTGCTGGAAAGAACTTATATTAATTTGTCACTCAGTTGCAACAATCTGACTCTTAATTCAAAATTTGTTAAGTTCCACTCCCAGCAAAAAGGTGCCCAGGTTTGCATATATTTTAACATAGTAAAACAAATGTTCCTTTTTTTATTCATTCATGGGACATGGGTGTTGCTGGCTGGCCAGCATTTATTACCCATCCCTAATAATCTGAGGACAGCTCAGAGTCAACATTGCTGTGGATTGGAGAAATAGGTAGGCCAGGTAAGGACAGCAGATTTCCTTTTGCTAAAGGGCAATAGTGAACCAGATTGGTTTTTCCGGTCACTGATGATGGTTTCATGGTCGTCAGTAGATTCTTAATTCCAGATTTTTTTATTGAATTCAAATTCCACCATCTGCTGTGGTGGGATTCAAACCCAGGTACAACCCAATCTTTTCACATTGAAATCAATTGGGTGAAGCTTCTGTGCATTGCTTCCAAGGGACAAATCATCCAGGCATTACTCTGCCCTCTTTGATGCTCCACAATGTCCAAACATCAGACAACTCTGATTTACATAGCTGAAGGAATAAAAGGTTCTAGCTTTGAGGTAAAGAAAAAAAATCAATGACTATTGGAGACTGTAAGAAAGAAGAAAACTGAGTACTTATTTTACCCTGTGCACCAGATTCCCAGCTACAGATATTGTCCATGTCTCAGTCTGACATAGTCTTTCCTCCATGGACCACCTTACTTAGAAAACAGTTTTTAAAATCCACAGCCAATATGATTCTCCTTTCCACTTTCCAGCAGGGGTCACTGTATAACAATAAGGAGTAGGAATCCTGATTGATATATTTCATTCCTCTCAACAAATGTCAGATGAAGTCTTGCCAGTTGATCCAGGGATCTAAATTAGCTTTTTCTGTGTTGGAATATCATTAAATTGATGCAATTACCTAGCCATTTTACGGGGTGGGGTGGTGGTGGTACATATTTAATATATATCTACATGTTGCTATCTCTGCTGGGAATCCCCCCCCCCCCCCCCCCCCCCCCCACCATAAACCAAATTACTAAATTTACTGAATCACTCCCAAATACCAAGAAGATTCTACTTCTTGTTTTTTTTATTTTTCAACATGATTGCAAACAACAATAAAAAAAACAACAGGCAAATTTTGTTTTAAATATTGAAACAATACAAACATGTCTTCCACAACCATAAGAACCGGTGTCACTGCCTGCAGGCATATGCCACAATACACACTTCAATAATATGCTGTCCCTTATTGATGGAGGGGAAGTCAGGAGTCCTAGCTGTCGACCGCTTCTACCTTTGTGTTACGTGGATGTGCTATATGAGTGTGATTATCATTAACAAAGCATACTTCTTCAAATGCCTTCATCCTTAACGTCACAACAACTTAGTGTAACTTTCCTGAATTCCTTTTCAATAGATCAACTGATAACGCCTTGATTCATGGTTTGGTCACTTTTGGGAAACACACAGCTGTTTAGCATCTCTGAACTATTCACACAGTGTGTGGAATTTTACAAGTTCATCATACTATTATGCAGCAGGAAAGTTGTAAAATCAGACATGATGCAATTAATGGGAATGGTGACCATTATATGGTACTTCGGTCCATTTTGTTGTCTAACGAGGGACATACACGCGATGGGTCGTGAGAGGGCTGCTCTTGGATTTTTCGAGAGTATCCTAGTGCTTCTTGTCGTTAGAGTACGCTTGAACTGGACCAGTTGATGGGCAACATGACAGCTCAGTGACTATCGCTGTACTGCGCAGATACATGGATTTGGGCCTGTGTCTGTGGGAGTTTGCACATTCTTCCCGTGCTTGCGTGGGTTTTCTCCGGGGGCTCCGGTTTCCTCCCACACCTCAAAGATGTGCTCTTAAGCTGATTGGCAAAACAATTTCTCCCTAAATTGTCTTGCAAATCTGGTTCAGATGCATAGATCTATAAACATAGATAGGGATCATGGGTAGAAGTGGGAACATCGAGGTGGCGACGTGGGCTCGTTGGGCCAAAGGGGCTGTTTCCTATGCTGTTTTGTTTTTTGTTCTTTGTTCATTCCCATTTTACCAAGAAAAATATCGGCATGATCGGGAACCTGCCCAAAACAGGCGAAATGTCAATTCACGTTTTTTTTGTGTTCCTCACAATATAATTGTGAGCTTCATCCCCAGTTATCCCAGCTCATCTGTCTTAACCACTTCACTCGCTGCAATTAGATCAGTCAGGAAAACACCAAGTATAAAAGTCACATTCAGGTGCTTGAGCAGAGAAAGTAAGCAAAGAGGTAATTCTCTGCTTTCAAACTGCTCTGTGTAGCTTGGGTAGGGAGGGGAGTTTGTTTTGTGGCAGTCATGCTGAGTTTTGGGTTGGGAGCTGCTGTTTTTCATGGGATCCTATTTCAGCCCCTCAGGATGGATGCGGGTCAGAATGTTGAGCTCAGGTCTTCATGCTAACTCTGGGTCCTAGTGCAGGCAGCAAGCTCCGTTGCTGATGGGGTATAGACTGGAAACTCTTTGAAGTGGCATTATTGCAGCCTCAGGACTTGTGTACTGGCAATGTCTGTGGCCCTACTGCATGGATTCTTGGTGTATTTTTGAGAGTGGAAGAGAGAAATGGGGTGGCTGTGTTGCCATTCTGGTGGCTGTGAGGGGAAAATGGGGAATATGTGTTGTAATGGAACATGGCGAGTGTGCTTTGCAGGGGCGGGGGTGGGGTGAGTGCTTTAACCTCTCCATCTGTATCTCTCTCTTTCCTCAAATCTCCTTCACCACTCCCCTTCAGATTGACAAGATAGCTTTGGCAATGCAACCAATTGATCTTGCGGTTGTTTTGTTGCTGCTGGAGCTGAGGAGGAGGAGCAGGAGAATGATTTGTAGGTAGAGGAGGCCCAGGACTTACCATTCATGGGAATAAAGGGAGAAGATGACTAGAGCAGGGTGTGGCTGCCATTCGTCTGGGCCTAGGGAGGGTTGGAGGGCATGAGAAGGAAGAAGTGGAGCAATTCCGCATGTGAGTGTCCTTTGAGCAAGTGTCAGACATTGTTTGCCATTGACGGCTCCAAAAGGAGACAGTGTGACATTTGTTGCAGGACCTGGCACCTTGGGACATGAGGGAGAGAGAAGTGAAAATGACAGCTGCCCAGTGAAGACTTTTGTGGCCTTTCCCAACTATCTGTCCACTAGTGCCAGATAGTGGTCCCTTTATTGCTTTCCTCTGAGCTGTTAGGGGCAAGATGTGTGGGAGAGGCACTGGGGCCTATGATGCTAGGTGACCCAGGTGCATTGGGGTCTCTTCCTGCAACATGGGACACAAGATTAGGTGCAAAGGAGGGAAAGAAATCTGAGCTGTATGCAACTTAATTGAGATATCTCCAACACATGGAAGATTGGCAGGTGCTTATTTCTATGCTCCAGCCTAACCACGCTGTCACTAACTGTCGACGTCCCCTCCTCTCCCACAAGCTCCAGTGCCCATTCCTCCAAGGGGGTGAGGACTTGAATCTCAGGTACACCACACCCTGCTTTCACCCTGTTTCAGCCATCATGGAATTCTTCTTCTGTGGGGACAGAAGAGCCATGTAAAATTTGTTGTCATGAGACCTGGATGGTAACAGGTGTGGCTCTCAGAGGATATCTGGGTAGGTGGGGGGTGCGGAAGCAGGAGGAAGGTGCCCATGAATGAGCTGAAGGCATGTAGAGTACTGGGAGTGAGGGATGAGGTTAAAAACTCACCCTTGCTGCTCGGATGAGGTCATTCGGTTTTTTGTGGCACTGCTTCCCGGTTCACCAGGCTAGTGCCCTGGCACTCATGCATGCTACCACCACCTCCCAGTCTGTATTTCCATCCCTTCCCTGGGATGGCGTCCTGCTGGGGGAAAGAGGATGTCCAACCTTTCCTCTACCACCTTTAGCAGCCTGGCCAGATCAGCACCAGAAAAATGGGAGCTATCTTCCTGGAGGCTATTTCTTCCTGCACTGCTGGCCTGTCTGTCCATTCTAGAGTTTTTGATCGTGCCTTCCCTCTTGAGGGAAGGTCAGCTGCAGTCAGTTTGGGTGAATCACACACTGGTTAGACCATACCAGCCAGTTTAATGCAGTTTGTCTTGTTACCTTGGAGAAGAAGCCAAGACAGCACTTGCAAGTGTGCTGATGAAGGGAGTGGTAGTGGTGGTGGTGGTGGGGGATGGGGGTTGGAATTTGTGGTGTTTTGGGGGCAGGGAAGAGAGGGGGTCATGTTAGTCAGCCATCGGGATGGGGGGTGGTAATGAGAGGACCATGTGCAAGGGGACCTGGGAAGGTGTAAGGGGTGGGGTAAGAGGGATCAATAATGTTGGAGGGGTCTCTGCTGTTTGAGGAGGGAGGGGAAGGTTGTATCTGGCCTAGTGGTGATGGGTGGGGGGAGGGGAAGATTAGATGCAAGCATTCTATGAGGAGATCTTTTTTTAAAGCTTTTTTTTTTGTGCATGCTCAGTTTGTGGCTTCGGTCTGAGCTGCAGGCAATCTGATAAATTAAGCCCCACCCACTGCCTCTAGTGGCTAGAAATAGTCTGGCCCATATTTTCAAAGACTGAGTGCATAAAATTGAGTGTGAAAACTCACCTGAGAAATGAAGGTAGCTAGACGTTGGAAAAAAAAACTCATAAAAATTTCACCCAGTATTCCAGCTTTTAGACCTTTTATTTAGCCAACTCACACATTATCTTCAGGATCTTTATTTCCTTTTCTGCAGAAAAACTGACCATTTCCTGAGAATTGTTTCTTTTCCACACAAGAATTTAGTGCGTTCCTCCTCCTGTTTCAGAAGACTTTCTCTTTGTGTGTGTCTCTATGCCCAGCTCCTTTCCCTTTGTGTTTCACAACATGGCACCTAGATCTTGACCTGGAAGCAATAACCTGTATGTTAAGAGTTGCGAGGTCATTTGGATCAGTATTTCTTATTATTGAAGTACAATTGATCTTTCACAATTGATGTAAACTTCTAATAGTTCTTTTCAAACATTCTTACAAACAGTGGCAGATTCCACAGACATTGTTGGAAGATTGCTAACATGATTGGCTCTTGGAATCATTCAACATTGATCTTTTTCCTGAGTTGTATCTTTATCTTGCACTGCTACTGATGGAATTTGGTGGACATAGAGGAGTGTTCAAAATGGATAAGCCAGTGCAGTTAAGCAGCATTTCATAGTCATAGATATTAACAGCATGGAAACAGGCTCTTCAGCCCAACTTGTCCATGCCACTCATTCTTTTTTAAAATCCCTAAACTGGTGCTAATTGCCTGTATTTGGCCCATATCCCTCTATAACCATTGTACCCATGTAACTATCTAAATGCTTTTTAAAAGACAAAATTGTAAGTGCCTCTTCTACTACCCTGGCAGCTTGTTCCAGATACTCACCACCCTCTGTGTGAAAAAATTGCCCCTCTGGATACTTTTGTACCTCTCCCCTCTCATCTTAAACCTATGCCCTCTAGTTTTAGACTCCCCTAACTTTGGGAAAAGATATTGATGATCTAGCTAATCTGTGCCCCTTATTATTTTATAGACCTCTATAAGATCACCCCTCAGCCTCATACTGTGGCTAAACAGGCCATCTAAGTGGCGATTTGTAAAGCACTCTGGGAAAACAACAGGCTGCAACCTAAAAGACAGAGATAAACAAGTTGCAATCCAAGTGATTGAATATGCAGGATATGGGTCATCTCCAGGACAAAAGGGACTTTCTGGTCAAACTGGGTTGTTTACCAGACATAGGGTGTTGTAACCCTTATTTGGAAGCCAGCATCTACAGACATGAATCATGGGGGACGCACCCAGAGATGGCTGTGGCAGCATCTGATTGGATTTCATCAATCAGGGTGATCAAGTCCTGATCAATTGATTGGCAATGGCCAAAAGGGATGCAAAAGCCAACGGGGTATAAAGGTGCTGCACAATCAGGAATCTCTCTTCCTCTCTGACCCCACGAATGTACAACAATGGTGACCATCGCCAGTGACGACTAACACGAGGAGATGCACCACAACTGAGAAGGAAGGAAGACAAGAGTGAGAGTGCCAGACCAGACCAAAGGACCAGACTACGTGGAGGATGACTGAGACCAGCGTATAGATAAAGGCCAATATCTATTTGGGTGTTTGCCAGTCGCACAAAATTAAGTCAAGGTCTTTGTATTTGACTTGAACCCCAGTATTTTCTGTAAGATAATTAATTGTTGGTTGGGGTGGGTGATTATTGATTGTGTGTATTAAATAAATATTGGTTGTACTAACAAGACATCTACTCGCAGTTATTTGTCTACCGTATAAAGGTTAAAACAGACTGTGCGCAGGAACAACACTATGGTCCAGAGAAAAATCTCCCAGTCTATTTTGCCTCTCCTTATAACTCAATCCATCAATTCCTGGTAGTATCCTAGTAAATCTTTTCTGCACTGTTTCTAGTTTAATAATATCCTCGCTGTAATAGGATGACCAGAATTGCATACAGTATTCCAAGTGTGGTTTTACCAATGTCTTGTACCACTTCAACAAGACATTCCGACTCCTGTATTCAATGTTCTGACTGTTGAAACTAAGCATGCCAAATGCTGCGTTCACTACTCTGTCCTCCTGTAACTCCACATTCAAGGAGCTATGAACATGTACCCCAAGATCTCTTTGTTCTGTAATTCTTCCCAGTATCTTACCATTAACTGAGTAAGTTCTGCCCTGGTTCAATCTACCAAAATGCATCACCTCGCATTTGTCTAAATTAAACTCCATCTGCCATTCATCAGTCCACACTGCACTGGTTATTGCTTTAGTCTTGAGATTGGACAATGACAAAGTCAATCATGTGCTAGTGCTTTGATTGTGAATGTTGCCAGGAAGTCTTGAACTTGGCTTCTTGGAAGAACAGTGCATTAGTAATGACAAGCTGGTGTTCTGTGCATTTGGTAAGCAAGAGAACCTCACTGGAGTTGCAATTCGCAACTCCTTCCTTTCTAATGGCCCCTTTCCTGTGTTGAGAATCACTTACAACCTTGGTATTAAGGTCTCCAAGGGGATATTCTTATTTTCCTTAGGGATGTTACAGAGTATGATGTTCAGAGTGGAGTAGAAGCCTGCTTTGAGTCATCATTGGCATCAAGGGTTGGGATGTAGGCACTCATGATTGTTGCCTGCTAGCTCTTGGCAAGTTATAGACAGAGTTATGAGGTGCTCATTGATGCTGACGGGAATCTCTGTGAACAGTTGATGAGTTTGTTCTTGAGGGTGAATCCAATTCCATGGACTGATATTTGAGTATTCCTGTCCAGAAGAAGGTTTGTTGGTTTACTCTAGGCAGACACCTTGTGCGGCACATTTTTAAATATGAGAAACAGACGTATGGTCCTAGAGAGAAGAGTAGGTTCAGTTCCAGTGACTGAGGTTCTCCTTACTGCTGAAACCTTCATCGGCCATTGCAACCGTTGTTACAAGAGTATCTTCTACCTGATCCATCATTGAGGACTTGTTTTGGATTGTGCTTTGCCTGGGCTCTCCTCTGCTCTTATTCTTATGGGTGACCCTGCCAGAAGTTTAAGACTCCCAGTCATGGGACTAACATATGAGGAGAGATTATGTTGGTTCAGATTGTATTCCTGAAGTTTAGAAGAATGTGGGGGGATCTTATAGAAATGTATAAAATTCTAACAATACTAGACAGAGTAGACTCAGGAAGGATGTGGGGGCGTCCAGAACCTGGGGTCACAGTCTGAGGATGTGGGGTAAATTCTTTAGGACTGAGAGGTGGAGAAATTTCTTCAGCCAAAGAATGGTCAGCCTGTGGAATTCATTACTGTAGAAAGCAGTTGTGGCCAAAATATTGTATGTTTTCAAGAAGGAGTTAGATATAGCAATTGGGATCAAAGGGTGGGGGGCAGTGGAAAGGAGGAACAGGCAATTGAATTGGATGATTAGCCATGATCATGGTGAATGGCAGAGCAGGCTGGAAGAGCCAAACAACCTGCTCCGGCTCCTATTTTCTATTTTCTGTTTGGTATGATTATTGTGTTGAGTTCTTTTTGTCAGGCGTGGCACAGTGGTTAGCACTGCTGCCTCATAGCACCAGAGCCCCAGGTTCAATTCCGGTCTTAGGTGACTGTGTGGAGTTTGCACTTTCTCCCCATGTCTGCGTGGGTTTCCTCCGGGTGCTCCGGTTTCCTCCTACAGTTCAAAGATATACAAATTAGGTTGATTGGCTATGCTAAATTGACCCCAGTGTCAGGGGATTAGCAGGGTAAATGTGTGGGGTTCTGGGGATAGGGCCTGGGTGGGATTGTGGTTGGCACAGACTCAATGGGCCTAATGTTTCCTTCTGTATTGGAGGATTCTATGATTCTTCTATGAAGATGAATTGAAACAATAGTCAGGTTCTCTAAATTACAAAAGGCTATGGTGATAAATCAATAAAATGTGTGTTCAAAGATTAGCAGTGTGGGAACAGTTAGTATTGAGCTGAATGAATGAGGGAAACGTTCTCATTTTCCTTCTAATGATTGTTTAAAATGGCACATGATTAAAAACAAGTTTTAAAGGGTATACAGTTCATCCAAACCTTATTTATTTATAAAAACAGAGATAGATGGATTGTGGTAAATTTGAAGGAAGCAGTAAATGTAATGTGGAGGAGATAGGACATGGTTTGTGTTCAAATATTGAAAACAATAGGAGCATCTTTGCTAGGAGTGTTTTGAGTGATTGTAGAAAGATTACTGAAAGAAATTATATTGTTTAGTAAGTTTTTAAGACACATGCACTCAAGGGATGACAAAGTCATGGTCTAATTGATAATGAAATACTTGGATCAGATTTTCCATTTATAGATGCTAATCTACATCTGTAACTATTTTTGGTGCACTCTCGAAACCATCTCATGAACATCTGGTTGGGAAGCCCTGCTGGGGATTACGTACCGCAGCCAAAGTGCAATGCATATGAAAGACTGGATTCTGAGATTATCAGCAGGAACACCAGTCACACTAACACTCTTAACTAGGCATTGTCAAGATTGTTCTGTTGCAACTGCACCTCTCCAGACAAGTGATGAATAATTCAACATATTATATTCCCTGGCGTGAGCTCTGTCAATGGTGGGGGTCAGAAGATGAACCACTCATCGTGTAGCTCCCAGCCTCTATTCTGCTCTTGTAGTTACACTGTTAGCTGGTGAGATACTGATGGGGGGAGACTCGAAAATTTGTACTTCTGCTGAAGGTCAGAAGTTGCTTTGTCTATTTAAACAAGAGAAAGAATGATCTGAATTTATATATTGCTTTTCATGACTGCCAAATGTCCAAAGTTCTTTACAGCCAATGAAGTAATTTTGTAATGGATGCATCACAAACCAACAACGTGATAATGATCAAATAGTCTGCTTTTGTGAACAAAGCAAATTACTGTGGATGCTGGAATCTGAAACAAAAACAGAAAATGCTGAAAAATCTCAGCAGCTCTAATAGCGTCTGTGAAGAGAGGATAGAGCTAATATTTCAAGTCCAGATGATTCTTCGTTGGAACTTTGACAAAGAGTCATCCAGTCTTGAAACATTAGCTCTGTTCTCTGCTGATGATGTACGGATAAATACTTGCCAGGACATCTGAGAAAACTCCCCTGCTCTTAGCTGATATAGTGCCACAGGACCATTACATCAACTGGGAAGACAGACAGGGTCTCAGTTTATTGTCTCATCCAGGTAACTATACCTCTGACAGTGCAGCACTCCCTGAAAACTGCACTGAAATTTCAGCTTTCCTTTTGGTTAACATGCCATGAGTACTTATGTGGTATAAATGTGATTTGTTCCCTCCCAGCCCTTTCCAGATTGTGGGATATGTCGAATGAACTGCTTCATTGCTAAATATGCAAGGGAACTGAACACTGAAAGCATCAGTGAACTGTGCATTGCTGAAAGGAAGATTATTGATGATTGGGCCTTGCAGACCTCTTATATGACTAACTTCCAACAATCACTGCCATGTTCCTTTTTTATAAACTACGTCTCCAGTCACGAGATTTTTTCCTTTGCCTTCTTTCCCCTCAAACTTGCCCTACTGTCACATGTTTGTTCAAACTCCTGGTGTCATTTGTAGTAGAATGCTAGAGTCTAAAGAAACATACTTCATCAGCACTCTTTACATTCCTGATGCTTTTGAAAAATTAAGCATAGTAGAGGTAGTGATACTCACTACCTCTGGAAAAGTGGCTACTTTTCCAGATGGCCACTGGATAGGTGGCCATCTGGAAAAGTAGGACAGCAAATACATTTGGTGTGAGGTGTGTGTCCTTCTCGTACTGGTACTCAACATTGGAGACATTAGGGAGTGCAACAACTTGAAGAAGTGCAGTTCAACTCATGGCATCAATAGGCAAGGGACTGCTCTGGAGCAAGAAGCAAAGAGCAAAAATGCAATGGTTACAGGAAATTCCAAGGGCACAGGCAAGCATTGCTGTAACCATCATGAGCCCCACATTTTGTGTTGTGTCCCTGGTGCCAGAGTAAAGTGCTCTGCAGGAGGAAGGGAGTGAGCCAGGAATTGCTGCGGTTGTTAGTATCAATGACACGAGATGTTAGATGTTCAGGTCCTATAGTCAGATTTTAGAAGTGAGAGAGGAAATTCAAACGTAGGAATATTTGGATTACTTCCAACTCCTTGTACTAGCAAGAGCACATTCTCTCCATGTCTATGTGAGTTTCCTCCAGATGCTCTGGTTTCCTCCCACACTCTACAATTGAGTTAGATTGACAGGTCATGCTAAATTGACCCTACTCTCGGGGGGTTAGTAAGGTAAATATGTGGTATTACAGGAATAGGGCCTGGATGGGATTGTGGGCAGTACAGACCTGATTGGCCTCCTTCTGCACTGTAGGGATTCTATGATGAAATTTAATAAGAAAAACTGTAATAGAGCATTTTAAGGACATTAAGGCTGGAATACTTAAGTACTTTGTGTTGATGTTTATTAAAGGAAGAATAGTCTAATAAAATATTGGTAGAATCAGAAATGGTAATAGGTAATGGATGGAGTGAAAATTATTAGGAAGGATTTAATGTAATGTTATAATGATTTAATGATTTAATGTAAGTTATAAACATAACTTTATGTTTAAAGTTAATAAGGCTCCTGGTTCTGAAGATTTGCTAAAGGAAGTGGCGGTGAAGATAGTAGAAGGGCTTGCCATAATCATTCAATCTATCTTGGATATGGGACAGAAGCCAGAGGATTGGAGAGTGGGAAGTGTAACACACTATTCAAGAAGGTCATTCTAAATAGGTTGGTCAGTTTAACATCAGGGATGGGTGAGGTTTTAGAATTAATAACAGGGAAGAGAATAGCAGGCACTTGGAGAAGCTTGAGATAATTAATGAAAGCCAGCACAGATTTATAAATGTGTATGATGAACATAATTGAAATTTTTGATGGAGCATCAGAAAAGGTTGATATTGTCCATATGGATTTTAAGAAAGAACTATTCAAAAGACTGGTTAACAAAATATGTAAGGCTTATTGGAATAGAAAGATTTGTACTGCTTGGATAAAATATTGGCTTAAGGAGAATGTGAGTCATCATAAATGGTTGTTTTTCAGACTGGATGATTGTGGTGCTGGAGCCACTGCTTTAGGTTTGACCCCAGCCAATTTATTGCCCCAGGTTCAATGTCATTCTTTAGAAGAGGTTAGGATCCTTGAGACAATGTGGAGAAGATCCACCAGAATGATTCTAGGGACGAAGGATTTTATTTACAAGCTTAAATTGGAAAAGTTGGAGTTGCTCTCCTTAGAGCATGGGAGTTTGAGGGGGATTTCATAGATTATGTACAAGATTATATGTTTAGGTGACATAGAGAAAAAAATGCAGTTCTGATTATCGGACAACACTAAGACTAGAGGACACAGATTTCAGGTTTTGGGCAAGAGTTGCAAGGCTGACATGAGAGAACTTGTTTTATATGGTGTTAAATGACCTAAAGCTCGGTGCCTATGAATGTGGTGGAAGTGAAGACAGTCACGTGTTGCAAAAGGAAATTGAACGGGTACTTGAGGGAAGTAAATCAGCAGAGGTATAGAGATAGGGCATGGAATGGGACTGACTGCTCTGGGTCAGGACAGGCTTGATGGACTGAAAAACCTCCTGTGCCATAATAATGACTCTCAAACTCTCCGATACATGCTCAAACTGCCCAATCCCACTTCTGTCTCACAGTTCTGGGTAAAAATATGAAGGAAGATTTTTAGAATTCCGTTCAAGTATAAAAATGCACGTGTGAATAGGCTATATGTCTAAAAACCACCCCATTTACAATCCTTAGCCAAGGCAGTGTGAGAGTCTGAGGCCATCAAATAAAAGCTTTAATGAAAAGTATTTATAGATAACTTGTTGTTGTATCTTTAAAGCATCTGTAATGTAGTAAAATGTCCCATGCTCCGTTACCAGGAGTATTGGCAGACACAATTTTCCACCAAACCACATAGAAATATTAGATCTGATGGCAAAAATTTGTTCAAAGATATGTGTCTTTAAAAAAGACAAAGAAGTTTAGGAAGGGAATTCCAGATTTTGAGCCAGCTGAAGCACAGCTGGCAATGGTGGGAATAAAGTGGAAATGGTCAAGAGATTCAAATTTCTAGGTGTTCAGATCACTAACAACTTGTTCTGGTCCCTCCGTGCCCTCAGTATGAGCTAAGGAAATTTGACATGCTACACCTTTTACTAACTTTTACAGATGCATCACAGAAAGCAATTTATCTGTTTGTATTGCAGTTTGGCATGGCTCCTGCTCTGTCCAAGACCGCAAGAAACTACAAAGTGTTATGAATGAAACCCAGCCCTTCATGCAAGCCAGCCTTCCTTCCATTGAGTCTGTCTACACTTCCCGCTAACTTGCAAAAACAGTCAGCATAATCAAGGACCACATGCAGCCAGGACATATTTTTTTTTTTTAAGCAACACAGCACGGGAAACAGGCCCTTCGGCCCAACGAGCCCGCGCCACCGTAATACCAAATACATTATCCTATTTTAATATTCCTATATAATAATATATATATTAATCCTAATTTGGAAAATTTTCACCATATATTCTCTTCTATTTTCTTCCATGGGGAAAAAGATGCAAAAACCTGAGGCCATGTGCCAACCAATTCAAGAACAACTTCTTCCCTGCTGGCATTAGATTTTGAATGGGCCTACCACGCATTAAATTGATCTTTCTCTGCACTCTGGCTATGATTGTAACACTACAATTTGCACTCTATCCTTTCTTTCTCTATGTATGGCATGCTTTGTCTGCATAGCGTGCAAGAAGCAATACTTTTCCCTCTATACTAATACATGTGCCAATAATAATCAAATCAAGTGACTGCAATCACACTGCTAAGGGACCAAGATTAGTGGACTTGTTGTGGGGCTAGAGATTAGAGATGGGGAAAGGCCAGCTAGTGGAGGGATTGGAAAACAAGAAAGGAAATAATGCATCAGAGTCCCTGACTTGCCACTGGCCAAAATAGAAAGATCTTATCTAGGAAGGCAACAGATGCAACAAGAGACTTTGTCCAGAATGTGCAGAGGTATTGGAAGCATCACACAAACCGCCAAACAACCCATCCACCCGACTCTTCAAGCACCACCTGGTCTGCATATCAGCCATTTCCAAACCCATCAAAGTGTGAAGAAGCCATCCTCAATCTCAGAAGGAAAGATAAATGAAGAAGCAGTGGTTAGTATTGTTGCCTCACAGTATCAGGTTCCTAGGTTCGATTCCTGGCTTGGGTCACTGCCTGTGTGGAGTTTGCACGTTCTCCCCATCTCTGTGTGGATTTCCTCCAGGTGCTCGGGTTTCCTCCCACAGTCTGAAAAACATGCTGATTAGATGCATTGGCCATCTGAATTCTCCCTTAGTGTACCTAAGCAGGCACTGGAGTGTGGTGACTAGGCGATTTGCACAGTAACTTCATTGCTGTTTTAATATAAGCCTTCTTGTGATACTAATAAATAAACACATAGGCAGCAGACTTTTGGATGGTAGAATTTACAGGAGTAAAACGGGAGGCTGTCTATGGGTGCATTGTGGTATCTTGAGGAATTACTTCACTTGACCAAGGTACAGTGCTCCCAAAGTTTGGAATTTCAAATAAACCTGTTGGATTGTAATCTGTTATAATGTGACTTCATCTGGAGATACAAAGGCACAGCTAAGTCTTTTCACCAGATGAGAAGCAGCAACAAGTTGTTCCGTGGCAGATTGGTATAGCAGTCTGGATGAAGAAGCAAAAGTGGTCAGAAGCTCATCTTGAAGTCAACTGTGAGACCAAAAGATAATGCAAAGAGCAAATTTAATTATGTTAGTGGAAGATTTACTTTATTAAAAATTTCAGTCACTAAAAAGCAGAAAGCAATTTGGGTACAAAAGGCAAGTGTGTTCCTGTGGCCAGATTGTGGGATAACAAGTTTTCTGGAATGGTTTTAGTTTATGGATCATCTGGAATTTGTCGGAACTAACAGATTGTTAATGACTGGGGAAAAACAAACATTTTTTTCCAACCTTGCTCCGTGATCTAGAAACGGTGCAGGAAGGTTTTCCCCGCCCTTCTCACTCAATGCTAAGGGGATGCAGCGGCAGCTCCAGCTCCGCCTCGCGTGATGACAGCGGGGGGATGAGAGGGCCAGTGGCGCACGTAGCTGGCTGCCTGCCCGGGGGACGGCCAACAGCGAGTGCCCGGAATGGAAGGCAAGCTCTCGGCAGCAAGAATATTCTCCACCGGCTCCTACACAACATGAGCCTGCGCTGCTTGCTCTTGCTGTCCTTAACATCCATCGTATGCACTGAAGGTAAGGGCTGAGCAAACAATCTGTCTCTTTGTAGCAACACTACTACCCCCTTCACTCTCTCCGCTCAGCACAAAGGCGAAGTTTCCATCCAGTGGGAAATGATTGATGCGCTCAGTATCTAATTACATTACTGACTACAATACAACTCCTGACACTGGACGAATGAGGAGCGAATAGGCGGGTCTTCCTGTAAATTTGTTACATAGCTAAACAACTGTTAAAAAAATCTATCCCAGCAATTTTCACTGAGTTATTTTAGAAATGAATTTCACGTGCTGTCACTTATTTATACGATCGGTAGAATATTGTAATTCCTTCCTTCCAATTAACTTATACGTAGAAACTGGAGAGAAAGATACAACCTCCATTCAGAATGCGGTAGGTGTTAGAATCCTTGCATTGGCAAAGCAGTGATTGACTCTATATAATTTACTTCAACCTGGTTGGTGTGTCCTGTTTGAGTAACTGTAGACAGTAATTCCACATGGAACACTCGTTGGAGGCTCTAGATTTTTAAGTATTAATAGTTAGAAACAAAACCTCAATTTAATCTGTAATCTCCAGACCTGCAACCCTCCGAATGTCCTTAAATTCTGGCCTCCTATGTTTCTTTAACCTCCCCATGCTCTGGTTTCTCACCTTTCACCCAATAAACCTTGCTGCTTTTCCACCATCCAACTCCTTGAACCCTATCCCTAACAATGCTTTTGGTCATACATTCTAATACCTCCTTTGGGATAATCTTAATTATTTTGTTATGTTACATCCTGTGAAGTGGCTTGTGATGCTTTGTTTTCATTCTTTGGATGTGGATGTCACTGGAAAGGCCAGCATTAATCCAACATTCCTGATTGCCTTTGAGAAAGGTAGTGGTGAGCTGCCTTTTTGAACTGCCCTAGTCCCTGTGCTGGAAGTATATTCTCAAGATAGTTCAATAGGGAGTTTCAGGATTTTGATCCAGCTATGTTGAAGGAATTGCATCAAATTTCGAAGCTAGGATGTGTGTGACTTGGGGTTGATCTTGGAGGTAATGGAGTTCCCATACCGTTATTGCACTTTGTCTACGTTGTTGAGTCAGGGGGTTTCCAGGTGCTGTTGGAGGAGCCTTGGCGAGTTGTTGTGCATCCTGGAGATATTACCAATTACAGCCTCTATGTGCCAGTGGTGGAAGGATTGCATGTTTAAATTTGTGGATGGGCCATTGATCAAGCCAACTGATTAGCCTCCCGCATTCACTGCTGTCAACCTTTGTTTATGTTGTGGCTCTAGCTAGCTTTAAAGAACAGTCATCCAGACTTGAAACCTTGGCTGTATGCTCTCTCTGCAGATACTATCATGCCTACTGAGATTTTCCAGCATTTTATTTTTGTTTTACCCCTAGTTGTCTATCACCACTTCACTCTTCATCTCCTTCCCTTCCTCTCTGTACTTGTGAAAAAGACTCCCATGGTGGACGATTGCATCAACATCATGGTTTTGATTGGACGTGTGAACATACGACTTAGCAATGGGAGCAGGTCCGATGGCCTCTCAAGTCTGCTCTATCCTTCAATTAAATCATGACTGACCAATCACAGAATTGTTATGATATATGAGGAGGCCATTTGGCCAATCGTATCTGCACTGGCTTTGCAATTCCAGTTCCATTCTCTTGCACATTCTTTCTTTTCAGATAATAACATAATTCTTTTCAGAATGCTTCAATTGAATTGATTGTCCCACACTCTCAGGCTGAGATTTCCAAGCTCTAACCACTTGCTGGGTGAAAATGTTTTCCTCAGATCACTATTGTTTCTTTTATGAATCTATGTCCTCTTGTTGTTGATCCCTATCTGCTTTGTCCAGACTTTAATGATTTTGAACATCTCTTTCAAATCTCCTCTTAGCCTTTGTTTGTCCAAGGAAAACAGGAGTAATTTCTCCAATCTATCTTCATCAGTTCCCATCAAAGGAACCCATTCTTCTGAATTTTTTTCTATACTCTTTTCAATGTCTTCACATCCTTGAAATAGTGTGGCGCCCAGAATTGGACACAATACTGCAGCTGAGGCTGAACTATTACTGATACAAGTTTAACATAACCTCTTTGTTGTTGTACTTTATGTCCCAACTAATAAAGCCCAGGATACTGTATGCTTTATTAACCACTCCCATAACCTGCTCTGCCACCTTCAATGGCTTATGCATGAATCCATCAAGGAGTACCTTTGGTCCTTCACCCCTTTAGAGTTGTATCCCCTATTTTATATTGTCCATGTTCTTTCTACCAAAATAAATCACTTCACAGCTCTCTGCATTGAATTTCATTTGCCACCAGTTCATCCATTATACCAACTTGCCTATGATTTATTGAAGTTGCTCAATATGCTGTTCACAATTCACAATGCTTCCAATTTTTCTATCATCTCCAAGCTTTGAAATTGTGTCCTGTCCGACAGAATCTATGTCTAGATCTGACTGTGGTCGAAATTCTACTTCCCTGCCTACTCCCGTTAGCTTTTTTGACTCCCTTGTCAATTAAGAATCTATCTAACACAGCCTTAAAAGATTCAATAACCCTGCCTCCATTGCTTTCTGTGGAAGAGAATTCCACATTCCAACAACCCTCTGAAAAAACAAAAATTCTGTTCATCTCCATCTTAAATGGAAACTCTAATTTTTAAACTGTCTCCCGTAGTTCTAGCCTCTCTCACAAAGGAAGACATCCTCTTAGCATTCGTTCTATCAATTCCTTCATGATCTTGTGTCTTTCGATTAAATCACCTCTTATTCTTCCAAACTCCAATGTACACAGGTTCAACCTTTCCTTGTAGGATAGTACCCTCATCCCAAAAATCAATCAACTGAACCTTCTCTGTTATGCTTCTTATGCTATTATATCCTTCTCAAGCGAGATGACTAAAACTATACACAATACTCACAAATACTCTGTAATTGTAGCACAACCTTCCTACTTTTATATTGTATTCCACCTCTAATAAATGACAACATTCCATTTGCCGCCTTAATCCTGTACTGTACCAGCATACTTTTTGTGATTCATGTACCAGAATACCCAACTCCCTCTGTACTGGCGAATTTGTGATCTTGCACCATTTAAATAATATACTCCTTTAATATTCTTCCTGCCAAAGTGAATGAGTTCATATTTTCCCATTATTGTCTATCTGCCATTTTGTGCCATTCATTTATCCTATCTAAATCCCTTTGTATGCACTTTATTTCTTCCTCTCAACTTACTTTTCTATCAGTCTTTGTATTATGTTCAAATTTAGTAACCATACACTCGGTCACTTCATCCAAGTCATTTACAAGATTGTAAATAGCTGAGGCCCTAATACTGACTCTTGCAACACTCACTGGTTATATATTGCCAACCCAAATATGATCCATTTATTCCTGTTCTCTGTTTCCTGCTGGCCAACGATTCTTCTACTCATAATCTGTTACCCCTATGCTATGACTGTTATTTTGCATAGTTAACTTTTATGTGGCATCATATCAAATACTCTTTGGAAATCCAAGTACACCACATCTACAGATTCTCATTTATCCATATTACTTGTCACTTCCTCAAAGATATCAAACAGATTGGTCAAATATGATTTCCCTTTCACAAAACCATGTTGACTGTGTCTCATTGCATTTACTAAGTGCCTTGCTATAATCTCCATAATAATAAATTTTAACGCTACTTAGATGTTATGGTAACTGGCCTGTGTTTTTATACCTCCCTTCTCCTTCTTTTCTTGAATAGAGGAGTTACATTTGCTATTTTCAGTGGAGGTGTCTATCCCCCAGGAATTGAGAGAAATGAATGAACATTGCCGGGGTCACAGACTGGAAGGTTAATACCTCCACTGGGGGGATAGTTCCCTTTCTCTGTGTGAGAGGGGCATGTTTCCTTATCCACTGGGAGGATCCTGATGTCCATAAGGGATCTGCTGGGGGATAGGGAGGGGGGTGGAATGTCCATCGGGGGAAGCCCAATGACCATGGAGGAATTTAAATGTAACTGATTTCAGGGTGCCCTTTAAAAGAGATACCCAGATCTCAGATTCCTGATATTTTTTTAGGCCCTGCCTTTCCAAATGGCTGTGTGATCCTTGCCAACTCTCTGAAATTGTTCAGAGTGATGTTTAATCAGGTGAGAAAAGGTGGCTATAAAGCCGACAAGTTTTGCACAGTATTGTCGCCTGATCCAAGCTCTGTGTGGTTTTGGGAGATTCACCCTCAGTTTCTGTCCTATGTAACTTCTGCTTCCGGGTGAATAGCTCGCTCTACAAACCTCAGTCTCAAGCTTGCTGTGTGATTTGGTCGATGAATATGCTGCTTATTAACTGTTTTCAAGCCGCAACCTTCAGCATGACCAACAATGTAATTGCATTCTGATTGGCCTAAATGAGGTGACATTATTTCTTAATTGACTTAAAGGGTGATGTTCATCTGTTGATTTAATTTTCCATTGTCTCCTGAATGGCCTTCTGTGGCGTCAATGAGTTATAGGACCATTTCTCTCATTAAAGTTTGTTTCTGTTACTTCTTGCTCAGATAAAGTAATGTTCTATGATCTATCCCTTGCTTATTTGTTCAGAATAGGGAAGTATGCTGTCATGTCCCCATTAATGATACTTTGAGCTCATTGTATCAGTCTTAGTTTCACTGGTATTAAATCAGACCCGTATCATTGGCTCTTTGTTTTGTATAGGCCATTTAGTGGGTGATGTTATTTATCTCCATGGTTACTTAGAATGAGATACTTTATTTTTAAAACAAAGGACAGAATGGCTTATAACCTTAAAACTAATACAGAAGATTATAAAGTGGGTAGTACTTAGAAATTACATAGGCTATATGTGGAATATAAGTGAGAATGGTTTTGATGTCTGCTCCATTTGAGAAAGTCATGATGCATAGATGCCGGTGTTGGACTGGGGTATATACAATAAGAAGTCTCACAACACTGAGTGGGAACTCCCCACTTAGCTGACGAGGGAACAGTGCTCTGAAAGCTAGTAGCATTTACTACCAAATAAACCTGTTGGACTTTAACCTGGTGTTGTGAGACTTCTTACTATTTGAGAAAGGACAGCATGTGATGTCTGGGAACATGGATTAATTGGTTCGGATATTTAATTGATCTATAGGTATCAGTATATTTTGTGAAACTATATTAAAACTGGCACTTAATGTATTTTTGTTGAGAGAACTGTTTGCTGTAGTGTGTTTTTGTATTTGTCAGTGCTTGGTATAGGTTAATTAAAATACAGAATAGTTTTATAAAATTTACAAAGTTACAGGAATTACATAGATTCTATATAAAATACACATGAAATCAGTGCTTGAACGTGATTGGCATGCTAATTATAGCTCAACATATTCAGCTAACAGATATTAAGATTTAAAAAAACTGTAGAGTTACAAAAGCTAATTATGGAACTTATAAATTCAAAGATGATTACATAATGAGAAAGAAACTGATTTCTTTTAAATATTACAAGTGAAACTGCATTAATTTAATGCATAAGGCTGAATGTTTTAACAATAGGTCTTTGAATTCAGAGAATGGAGCTGATAATTTTAATTGCTGTGGAGCGGGATGGTTCCATATCAGTAGTTGTTCAACCTTAATGTCTTGCATCACTGGCAAAAGAGCAATATGTTTTTTCTCCCTTATCAAGTATGAGTATCATGCCAAGACCAAATCGTGTGACACTGCTGTTGTTTCAGAAACCATATTGGGTTGACATTCTTTGATTATTTGACTAATGCCCACAACTGAACTACAAACTAATTGTAAATAGTTATCAAAATTAAACTTTTCTATGCTACCTTTAACTTCCTTAGTTAGCCACAGATGATGCAACCTAGAGTCTTTTTATTTCACTGGAACGTATCCTTCAATGTTATGACACATCTCTTAAATGTCTGCCACTGTTTTTCTACTGACCTACCTCTTAACTACTTTTCACCTTGGCCAGCTCCATCTCTATACCCTTGTAATTGCCTTTATTTAAATTTAAAACACTAGCCTTAGATCCACTCTTCTCTTCCTCAAACTGAATGCAAAATTCAATCATGTTTGATCACTATTACCTGGAGGCTTCTTTACTATGAGATCATTAATTAATTTAGCTTTATTGTACGTTACTGGGTTGAGAATAGCCTGCTCTCTGCTTGGCTTAGAACGAGCTGCCTTAAAAAAACTGTTCCAAAAACAGACTATGTACTCATCTTCCATGCTACTTTGCTGACCTGATTCATTCAATCTACTTGGAAATTAGAATCCCCCATGATAATTGCAGTGTCTTTCCCAGCAACACCCACTATTTCTTTCTGTATACCCTATCCTAGAGTGTTGCTATTATTAGGAGGCTATAAACTATTCATGCAATTAGTTTCTTCACTTTGTTATTTCTTATTTCTACCCAAACTGATTCTACAACTTGAACTTTAGAACCAAGGCAATTTCTCATTATTGTACAATATCATCCTTAATTAACAAATCTACAGCCTTTTCCAGGCTTCCTAATCTTCCGAAAACATCAGGAAAGATTGAACAGGTTGGGCCTGTGTCCATTGGTGTTTAGAAGATTGGGAGGTGATCTAATTGAAACTTATGAGATCCTGAGGGTACTTGACAGGTTGGATGCTGAGAGGATGTTTCTCCTTGTCAGAAAGACTGGGTTTTGGAGCCACAATTTTAAAGTGCTCCCTGGTGAGGTTCATTGAATAATTAAAAAGTAGAGGAGGCAGATAGATTCTTGACTAACAAAGGAGTTGAAGGTTATGGGGGATAGGCAGACTATGGAATGAAGACCAGTTGGATCAATCATGATCTTATTGAATAGTGAAACAAGCTCGAGAGGCTAAATGGCTTACTTCCGCTCCTAATTTTTTAAGTTTGTAGAAAATGTCAAGTACCCTTGAATATTCAGGTCAGAGCCTTGGTCATCTTGCAGTCATTTGTTTATATGGTGATCAGATAATACATATTTATTTCTATTTAATTTGATAATTCATCTGTTTTCTAAGACTTCTATGGACATTCAGCCTTTAGTTCTGTCATTCTTAATTATTTCTGTAACCTCTGGCTTTAGCTGCTGTCATATTTGTGGGTTCGTGCTCTGTCCCATGGTCTGATTGTCATTACTCTTATTGCTACCTTGCTGCCCTGTCTTATCCTTTTCCTGTAATTTACCAAATCTTCCCTTGCCTAATCCCTCACTTCCACTGTTTAATTTAATGTAGTTATAACTCACCAGAATACTGATGCCAGCATGATTCAAGTGCAAACTATCCCAAAAATACAACTCTCACTTCCCGCAGTACTGGTGCCAGTTCCTCGTGAATCAAAATCTATTTCTCATACACCAATCTTTGAATCACACCTTTAACTCTCTAATCTGATTTACCTTGCATCAGAGATCTTTCTGATATTATAATCCCCTTGCAGAAATTTCTCTTGTAAGTCCTTCTTGTAGAAATTTCTGTTATAATTGCATCCCCTCACAGAAATCTCGATCATGACCTGTGACTTCCCTAAATGCACTTACCTGCAGAAGCCTAGGATGTGCCACAAAGATTACCAGTAGAATCCTGAAATAAATCACTGGGCTAGAAATAGGACAGCAATGACCTTCAGGGTGACAGGCAGTGGGTGGCTACCAAGTCCATGTGGCACCAACTCTTGGAAAACCGGGCAAAGGTGAACAACTGTGCGGCAGGATAGCCGTGGGCAATCTTACTGTTCCATCTGCCGTGGGAGTGGGTGAAGGGTGGACCATGGAAAGGTCTGTTGATCTCGGGCGCTCTGTTTTCTCTCCACAGATGCTGTCAGACCTGCTGAGACTTTCTAGCATTTTCTTGTTTCAGGTTCCAGCATCTACAGTATTTTTTTTTATCTTGGAAGTAACTGACTGGGGAGCTTGTTGTGAAAAGGATTAACGAGTGACTGGCAATCAGTGGTGCTAGTGTACATCAGAACTAAGTTAGTGGGCATCATTGACTTGTCTTTTAAAGTTTTAAGAAGTTTATTTATTAATGTCACACATAGGCTTACATGAACACTGCAATGAAGTTACTGTGAAAATCATCTACTTGCCAGACTCTGGCGCGTATTTGGATATACTGAGGGAGAATTCAGCATGGCCAATGCACCTAACCATCACATCTTTCGGACTGTGGGAGTAAACTGGAGCACCCAGAGGAAACCCACACAAATAAGGGGAGAACATACAAACTCCACAGAGAGAGTGACTCAAACCGGGAATCAAACATGGGTCCTGGTGCCATGAGGCAGCAGTGCTAACCACTGTGTCACTGTGCCACCCTTAAAAACTAAGCAGTGTTACTTGACTAAGGACATAAGAACATAAGAAATAGGAGCAGGAGTAGGCTGTCTAGCCCTTTGAGCCTGCCCTGCCATTCAATAAGATCATGGCTGATCTGAAGTGAATCAGTTCCACTTTTCTGTTTTCTCTCCATAATCCTTAATTCCCTTGTCTGTCAGAAACCTATCTACCTGTGACTTAAACATATTCAAGGAGGTAACCTCGACCACTTCAATGGGCAGAGAATTCCAGAGATTTACCACCCTTTGAGTGAAGAAGTTCTCCTCAACTCCATTCTAAACTGCACTCCCTCCTTTATTTTGAGGCTGTGCCCTCTAGTTCTGCTATCTTTTCTAAGTGGGAAGAATCTCTCTACCTCTACCCTATCTAGGCCCTTCATTATCTTGTACGTCTCTATAAGATCCCCCTCAGCCTTTTAAACTCTAACGAGTACAGGCCCAGTCTATTCAATCTCTTTTCATAAGCTAACCCCCTCATCTCCGGTATCAGCCTGGTGAACCTTCTCTGTACTCCCTCCAAGGCCAATATATCCTTTCGCAAATACAGGGACCAAAACTGCACACAGTACTCCAGTTGTGGCCTCACCAATCCCCTGTACAGTTGCAGCAAGACCTTCCTGCTTTTATATTTTATCCCCCTCGCTATAAAGGCCAACATTCCATTCGCCTTCTTGATCACCTGCTGCACCTGCAGACTGAGTTTTTGCAATTTGTGCACAAGGATCCCCTGGTCCCTCTGCACTGTCACATGCTGCAGCTTTTCACCTTTTAATAATAATCCCTCCTACTATTATTTCTACCAAAATGGATAACCTCACACTTTCTAATGTTGTACTCCATCTGCCAGGTCCTTGCCCACTCACCCAGCCTATCCAGATCTCTCTGCAGACTTTCTATGCCCTCCATGAAATTTGCTTTTCCACTCATTTTTGTGTTATCAGCAAATTTCGTTACCCTACACTTAGCCCCTTCCTCCAGATCGTCTATGTAAATCGTAAACAGTTGACGCCCCAGCACCAATCCCTGCGGCATTCCACTAGTCACCAACTGCCAACTAGAAAAGCACCATTGATTCCAACTCTGCTTCCTGTTAGATAACCAATCCTCACTCCACACTAACACCCTAACCTTCTGCAGCAACCTTTTGTGAGGCACCTTATCAAGTGCCTTCTGGAAATCTAAAACTTGTGGATTTCTGATCTGGTAGGACTGTTTCTGCAGTGATTTAATGTTTGCTTTATATGCAAAATGTTGCTTGATCTGAAACCAGTCAGAAACTCTATCAAAACCTTTTACTGGCTGGAGTCATGACTGAGTGCTGAAGGTGTGAATTTGAAATCCATTGGGATTCTCCAGTGCATTTCAAATCCTACCAACTGTGTCTCTCAACATTCATCTCTGCAGGTATCTCTGATGTGGCAGCCAAACGTAACCTTGTTACTGTCATGATTCCATATAGAAGCTTGTATGATCAGTCATTACATCTGTCAGAGGAATTTCTGAGATATCCCCCGGGATGTCCTGTATTTGTTGATCTCACTCAACAAAGTCTATTATATAGACTATATGTAGTCTATATAATACATAGACTATGAAAGACGGTGTATGATTAAAGAATAAAAAGGAATTTATTTGTTAATGCACGCATCAGGAGGGAGACAGTCAATGAAGGTTGACTGTCCTCTTTGAGCTAATATTGCAAGGTAAAATTATTATGTTCTAAACATTTCAATATTCCACTCAGTCTTGTCAGTCAGGCTAGACTGTCCAATCACAATTTTAGACATTATTACCTTAACCAATAATGTTCCACCTGTCAACAGGAATAGGTGATTATTAGCTCATTGCCCAAGTAGGTTCTTCCACTGTTACCAAAGAAACCTAACTCACATCATTACCAATGGCCAAAGCCATATCTGTGATTTTTAATTGGCAAAAGGAGTTATTCTCTTGCTGGAACTACGGCCTCCCTCATCAACTTGAGAGACTCCTCCAGCCTCGCTACACATGAACAAATGTATTACTTTAAATACCAGGCTTATTAAATTTACTTTTGTGTATTAAAGATAACAGAAGCTGCCTTTCTGTGCTCTATTGTATTAAAAGAATTTGGCCTGTCTATCACTGTGTTTCCCATCATGCTGCATTCAGAACGAAGTTGGCTAAGGCACACAATAGATATATACTGAAAATACAGTTTAAGGTTATAATACTTGGGTAATTTTGTGGTTTTACAGTTTATAATACCTTTGCAGTTTATTATACCTTTGCATATTTTGTTTCAGGCACATTGTGAATTCTCACTATATGTAAAGCACTTTATAATGATCTTAACTTCATCTACTTATTATAGTAAAACTAAAAGAAAAGCCTTCATACTAAAAATTCTATACTACCCCCCATCAACATCACTGGTAGCTCCTCAGCCCCCAACATTGTGGCTTCTCCAGGCTTTGCATTCTAGATACCCGTGCAATCCAACTGCCTACGCTTACCGACCTAGTACCAGGTACCTTACAGAAGGCAGAGGCCCTTAACTTGTGGATTGCAGCCTCAGGGTGGCTTTGATGCTCTCTCATCTCTGAGTCCCCGCCCCCCATGAAAGAACCAAACCATCAACCTGTACCCCTCAGAGTCAGGCCAGTGGCAGATCCCACACAATTGCCCTCCACCAATACCCCACCTGTTAAGATTGCTCTTCTCCCATCCCATGAACACCTGTAGCCCTGTGAAGGGGCAGGCCTCTTGCACCCCTTGGGATTACTCATAGTTCCACTCAGGGTTGGCCTCACTTTACCCCACCACGAACACTCACAGCCCAGTCAAGGGGCTGGCCTTGTTTCCCCCAAACAACCACTGCCTGTTTCCCACAACTTGCTGCTTCCATCCATCAGATCTCACAGCTTCTCCCTGATCCTGTGACACCCTCAAACCATCAGCCCCCCCTCCCTAGGCAGAGCGACCCCTTTAACTAGTTCTTCCCCATGGATCTCAGGCATCCTTTCTCCCAGTGGACTTCCTGGTGGATAGTGGCACCCTGCTGCTCACTTCTGATATTTCACTCGGAGATGAGGTTGCAAGGTTTCCACTTTTCAGAACCTGCTGCGAATCCTGTTGATGTGATGGTCGGACATTGTAATGAAGGGGGAGGTTACAATGGGACTGCTGCTAGTTAGATCATAATGAGCTCAAATGCAGCAATCTCATTACATCAATGACAGTGGGACGGGGAACAATGGCAACATAAGATTCGTTTTCTGGCCGCGCGCGAGTGTGTAGTTTCAGGTTTTGATTTGATTTTGGTATTATTTATTATTGTCACGTATTAGTATACAGTGAAAAGAATTGTTTCTTGTGCGTGCTTTATAGACGTTCGTAGGGAAGAAGAGAGGGTGCAATCATAGCCAAGGTGTAATAATGCGCTGTCAGAGAATTTAAAAGAGAATAGAATTTTAGAGGCACAAAACAAGAGTAAAGGATAGAATTAGAGAATATGCTAGGCACAGCTCGCAAGCTCTGGCGCCATCTTGAATCTCCTCATTTAGTGTGGCATTTGTACCTCACCTCAGGAGCTTCTGCAAACTTTTCATTTATCATAAGAGAGGTCATCACTTCATGCTGTCAGTAATGCAGATTTGGAAGGACACAACAACCAAAGGAATTCTAACATTAACATTTTTAAACATTTAACATTTATTTATTAGAATCACAAGTAGGCTTACATTAACATTGCAATGCAGTTGTTGTGAAAATCCCCTAGTTGTCTGTTTGGGTTCAATAAGGAAGAATTTAGCATGGCCAATGCACCTAACCAACACATGTTTTGGACTATGGGAGGAAACTGGAGCACCTGGAGGAAACCCACGCAGACATGGGGAGAATGTGCAGGCTCTGCACAGGCAGTGACTCAAGCCGGGAATTGAACCCGAGTCCCTGGCGCTGTGAGGCAGCAGTGCTAACCGCTGTGCCACCAGAATTCTGGCACACTGCCAACAAGCAATGTTGTGACTTTCCTTCTTCCTGGAAATTCGGGTTTTGCTATTGGTTTGCCATAATTGGGGACCAGTTAGTTCAGTTGACTGGACGGCACTTAATGTAGAGTGATGCCAATTGCGTGGGTTCAATTCCTGTACTGGGTTGAAGTTATTCATGAGCCTTGCCCTTGTCTCAACTGTGCTGATTCTCAGGTTAAATCACCACCACTAACCACCGTCCACGCCTCCTGCCGTGCAAAGGGGAGAGTAGTCTTTGGTCATCTGGGACTATAGTGACTTTCACATTTCAGTAACAGTTTGTAGCAACTGTATTTCTTGAACATAGTGCTAAGGCATAGTTTAGTGTAATATGGTACCTCAGTCATGTTAAAAGTATTCCGATCACTGTGTGATTGTTCATTGTATTATGTATAAATAGAGCTCAGCAGAAAGTTTCATGTGACCGCCACACCCACCCAAAAAATGTATTGATGCAGCATTAAAGTTTTGTGTACTGAGGTTTTCAACATCAAAATTGCTCTCAACTTATCATAGAATCCCTACAGTACAGGAGGAGGCCATTCAGCCCATTGAATCTGTACTGACCACAATCCCAACCCCAAGCATTTACCCTGCTAATCCACTGACACTAGAGTAAATTTAGCATGGCCAATCAACCTAACCTGCACATCTTTGGAGTGTGGTAGGAAACCAGAGCACGCAGATGAAACCCACACAGACACAGGGAGGATGTGCAAACTTCACACAGACAGTGACCTGAGGCTGGAATTGAACCTGGAACCACAGTGCTAACCACTGTGCCATCGTGTTGCTCCTATATTTCCTAGATCTTCTTTTCCCAGAGGGTGGAGCAATGGTGGGAGAATGTGTAGTGTGAAAGCATCCTTTTTTGTTCAAAGTAAAGGTAGCTTACAAACAAATAATGCGTAGAATCTTCTTTGTTCTTTGTTCTCCAAAAAGTTTAACCTTGATGTACTTTGCAAGTTAAGATACAAATAATCAGAGTACTCCGCAAATTCTGCATTAAAGTTAAAAGATTAATATTTGCTTATCTGGAAGTTTGGTGAGGTTTTGCTGAGCTCTCAGTCACACTCTTCTTCTGGGGTTTCTGCTGACCTTCTGTTGGGACATATGGATGGAACATTGGCGAACCCTCACTGATATCCACAGTCAATGTCATTGTAGTTTATTTTGTTATTTTCATTTAGCTTGCTTTGTCATATCCAAACAAAGGGACCGGTCCTGTCAGATTGACGTTACACAGAGATGTTAACATTTCAAGCAGAGAATCCAATTTACCAAAATCCTTGTGGAATTTCCACAAGGATCTTGTAACACTGACCTTGTAAAGTAGCAGAAGATTGAGAAAACCCCTTGGAAATATTATTCTAGAAGCTTCAGGTTTTTAGAGGTTTCTTTGAGTTTGCAGTGTGAAATTTCATACACATTAATGACACCCTGTCACCTAGATAACAAGGACACCTATGTCAGACTTCTATTTATTGACTACTGGTCAACCTTCAACACCATTATTCCTATGAAACTCATCTATCTCCAAACTCTGTGACCTGGGCCTGGGCACCTCCCTCCATGACTGGATCCTGAACTTCCTAACTCACAGACCACAATTAGTAAGGATAGGAACGACACCTCTTCCATGATCATCCTCAATACTGGTGCCCCACAAGGCTGTGTTCTTAGCCACCTACTATACTCCTTGTACGCCTATGACTGTACGGCCAAATTCCTTCCAATTTGATTTTCAAGTTTGTTGATGATACTACTGTAGTGGGTCAGATCTCAAACAATGATGAGACAGAGTATAGGAATGAATTAAAAAAATCTGGGGAACTGGTGCAGCAACAATAATCTCTCCCTCAATGTCAAAGAAGGAGATTGTCATCGACTTCAGGAAGCTTAAAGGAGAACATGCCCCTGTCTACATCAACCGGGATGAAGAGGAAAGTGTTGGGTACTTCAAGTTTTTAGGTGTTCAGATCACCAACAACCTGTACTGGTCTCTTCATGCTGACGCTATAGTTAAGAAAGTCCACTAACGCCTCTAGTTTCCCAGGAAATTTGATACGTGAACTATGATTCTCACCAACTTTTAGAGATGTACCATAGAAAGCATTCTTTTTGGTTGTATCACAGCTTGGTATGGCTCCTGCTCTGCCCAAGACCGCAAGGAACTACAAAAGGTCATGAATGTACCCCAATCCATCATGCAAACCAGCCTCCCATCCATTGACTCTGTTTACACTTTCCACTGCCTCAGTAAAGCAGCCAGCATAATTAAGGCCCCCAGACACCCTGGACATTTTGTCTTCCACTTCCATCAGCAAAAAGATACAAAAGTCTGAGGTCACGTACCAATCGACCTAAGAACAGCTTCTTCCCTGCTGTTGTCAGACGTTTGAATGGACTTACCTTCCTTTAAGTTGATCTTTCTCTACACCCTAGCTACAATTGTATCACAACATTCTGCACTCCCTCTTGTTTCCTTTTCTATGAATGGTATGCTTTGTCCGTATAGCACGTAAGAAACAATACTTTTCCTTTTATGTTAATGCATGTGACAATAATAAATCAAATCAAATCAAAGTTGGCCTGTCACTTCAGAATTTGGTGTGTGGCTTCAGGATCAACACACTGTAGGAACTGCATGAAATGTACATGCTGTGGAATCATTACTTTGGCTGAAGATCATTAAATGAGTAAAGGCAGTACAACAACAAGAGTTTACATCAATATGGCACTCTTAAAAAAATTAGAACATATAATTGTAGGCAGACTAAATTCAGTGAGTGGATCCATTCTTGGAAAATTGGACCAAAGATTGGCAGACAAATTATAATCGAACAGCGGGCTGCCAAGAAAGAGATGATTGGGGTACAGTCAAAGAACATTACTATGCAGGGGAAAGATAGAGCAACCCAAACCCAAGGCTCCCTGAATGACGAAAGAGATAGCGAGCAAGATGGTGCAGAAAACAAGTGTTTATGAAGATATTAAATTGATAATACAAGTGAGAAACAGGCTGAATATAGAATGTCCTGAAAAGGGAAACAGAAGGGGAAAGAGAAAATGTGAGAAGAGACTGCCAGCTAATATAAAAGGAAATCCAAAAGTTTTCTACTATCAGATAAATTGTGAAAGGGTGCAAGAGGAGTAGTGGCCAGGTCTGGATGCTCAGATTGAAGAAAAGGTGAGACAATGTCAATCCTGTGCACAAATAAGAAATACACCACTGATGTGTCCTTTACATTCTTGGGAGTGGCTTACAATACCATTGCAATGATTGCATGTAGGTTCTGTTGGTCCGTTTGAAGGTTCCATGTTCTTATTCATAATTCTTGCACATTCAAAGTGGCCAGATGTTGTTATCATAAGATCTACTGCGACTGAACAAACCATTGAAAAACGGTGAAACTTTTGCAAGATTTAGTAAATTGGAAAAGATTGTTAGCAATAATAGTTCACCATTTACTTCATTCGAGTTTGAGGATTTTCTCTAAATAAATGGTATTCAGCATATAAAATCTGCATCTTACCATCCATCAGCTAAATTGGTTAGCTGAAAAATTTGTACAATGCTTGAAACATTTTTTAGAAGCTGCAAGAGAGTAAAGTCTATTATCATGTCATATGAATAGCTTTTTGAAGTTTTATTGAAACATTACGCATGCAAGTATCCAAAGTTTAGCTGCATTCATAATCTTGACAAAGTTGAGAACTAGTTTGATTTGTTATTACCTCCAGAAAGTTCAGAGATAGTCAAGTGTCAACTACCATCGCAAGTTGCTAGAATGAGAAGTGAGGGTGAAATAATGCCCTCTCCAAAACTCCAAAAATTGGAGTATTGAGTATAAAATTTGGAGTGTTATAGTAAGGTTGTATAAGGCATTGACAATGCTGAACTTAAGTATTGTGTACGGTTTTGGTACACAATAGTTACAGGAAGGATGTAAATAAGGTTGAAAGAGTGCACAGAAGGTTCACGAGGACATTGCCGGGACTTGAGAAGCTGAGTTGCAGAGAAAGATTGAATAAGTTAGGACTTTATTCCCTGGAGTATAGAAGAATGAGGGGAGATTTGATGGAGGTGTATAAGATTTTGATGGGTATAGATAGAGTGATTGCAAGCAGACTTTTTCCACTGAGACCAGGGGAGAAAAAAACCCAGAGGGCATGGGTTAAGGGTGAAAGGAGAAAAGTTTAAAGGAAGTTAAAAGTTTAAGGGGAGGGTTTCTTTACACAGAGAATGATGACAGTGTGAAATAAGCTGCTGGATAAAGTGGTAAATGTGGGGTCATTTTTAACATTTAAGAAAATCTTGGATGGGTTCATGGCTGAGAGAGTTGTGGAGAGATATGGTCCAAATGCAGGTTAGTGGGACTAGGCAAAAAATGGTTCAGCACAGACAAGAAGGGCCAAAAGGCCTGTTTCTGAGCTGTAATTTTCTATGGTTCTAATGCTCACTTCAACAAGGAGATTAAGGAGACTGGGGCTGAAATTTTACGATCATGCCCACCCCGATTCCAGGGAAGGGCAAGGCATGGAGAAGAGCATTCTCCATTGGCCTCAGATGGGATCATACAAAACTTGGGCGGATGTGCTGGTAAAATTTTGCCCTGAGTGTTAGCGTATAATTATTGCCAAAAATGAGAAATAGATACCAGCAATAGTTTAGCAAAAACAGCTCCAAATCCTTACTCAATTGAAACTGAAATTGAACTTGTTTGTCAATACTTTGCTGACCGATTGTTGTAATCTTGAAATAATTTTCCAAATCATCTCCAGAAGTACCAACTTCTTTTGTCCCTAGTGCTGTGAATACTACTTTGGAAGATTTAGTTGGATCTAAATTATCTGATGCTACTATACAATGTGAGAATGATGCAAAATTAGTTCCAAGAGAAGAATTGTGTACTGAAGTTCCAAATCAGAACTTATGGGATCAAGGATCAAATTCCAGAGCATCGTATTCAACCAAAGACAAATAAATGTTCTCCTGATTTGTTTTATTGACTATGTATAATGATCAATGATGCTTAGTACTGTGTGTAGAGGATTACTGATTCTGTGTACAAGATTGTAGTAATTTGTTGTAATGACCACAGAAGTAAAGGGGGAGGAATGTTGTATATTTAAGTAATTGCATGACTGTTTTAAGGGCCAGTCACATGGTTTTATGGTGCTATCATTGGGGTGTTTCACAGCTTTTTATTTAGTTTCTTTTTCCACTCTGTGCAAGTAATAGCTCTTATAATAAATTTTGTTGTTAATTTGAATCTACATGTGCAAACCACATATTTTTCTTTTGGTTTGAAATCCACAGCCTCTAACATAGGTGGCACAGTGGTTAGCACTGTTGCCTCACAGCGCCAGGGACCTGGGTTCGATTCCCAGCTTGAGTCATTCTCTATGCAGAGTCAGCATGTTCTTCCTGTGTCCGCATGGGTTTCCTCCAGGTGCTCTGGTTTCCTCCCACAGTCTGAAAGACATGCTGGTTCATAGAATCATAGAGGTTCACAGCATGGAAATAGGCCCTCTGGCCAAGCTGTCCATGGAGCATTCCCTTTCCAAACCCCAAAGTTAATCCCAATTGCCCGATTTGGCTCATATCCCTCCGTACCCATCTTATCCATGTGACTATCTAAATGCTTTTTAAAAGACAAAATTGTACCTGCCTCTACTACTATCTCTGGCAGTTTGTTCCAGACACTCACCACCCACTGTGTGAAAAAAATTGCCCCTCTGGACACTCTTGTAGCTCTCCCCTCTCACCTATGCTCTCTAGTCCTAGACTCCCTTACCTTTGGGAAAAAATATTGACTATCTAACTGGTCAATGCCCCTCATTGTTTTATAATAAGATCAACCCTCAGCTTTCTACGCTCCAGAGAAAAACGTCCCAGCCTATCCAGCCTCTCGTTATAACTCAAACCATCAAGTCTCAGTGGCATCCTAGTAAATATCTTCTGCACTTTTTCCAGTTTAATATCCTTTCTAAAGTAGGGTGGTTATATGTATTGGCCTTTCTAAACTTTCCCTCAGTGTACCTGAATAAATGCCAGAGTGTGATGATGAAGGATTTTCATAGTGACTTCACTGCAGTGTTAATGTAAGCTTACTTGCGACACCAATAAATAAACTTTAAAAACTAGCTAGGACATTACTGTCCTCTTAGTGCGTGTGGGAGCAGGATGGGAGGGATGAGGTGGAGAGGGTATTTTCTTTAAATGCGCCCCAACCTGACCCAAGATTCTCAGAAGATGGCTTTTTCTGGTCTGGTCTTGCCAGCATGATGGCATGAGCCACACCTGCAGATTTTTTCTGTACCATGGGCTGGATTATCTGTAAAGTCAGCGAGGTGGGTTCTTATATTGCATGCAGTACACCATAACGGATAACATACTTTATCAAAGTATTTACAAATTTATTACAGAACTAGTTAACATACAGTACGCTTTAAAGTGGGGAAATACATCACAATATTAATGCGACAAACACATAGTCTTAGTTCTACTGCAGAATTAAATACATTTCAATAATGCAATGTCACGGCTAGTTTCAATTTAAAAATACCCATCAATATTCAAAGTAATGCTTTATCTGAACATAAGAACATAAGAAATAGATGCAGGAGTAGGCCGTCTAGCCCTTCGAGCCTGCCCTGCCATTCAATCAGATCATGGCTGGTCTTAAATGGATCAGTTCTACTTTCTCGCTTTCTCTCCATACCCTTAATTCCCTTGTCTATCAGAAATCTATCTACCCGTGACTTAAACGTATTCAGCGAGATAGCCTTCACCACTTCAATGGGCAGAGAATTCCAAAGACTCATCACCTTTTGAGTGAAGAAGTTCCTCCTCAACTTCGATCTAAACCACCTCCCCCTTATTTTAAGGCTGTGCCCTCTAGTTCTGCTATCCTTTCTAAGTGGAAAGAATCTCTCTACCTCTACTCCATCTATCCCCTTCATTATCTTATATGTCTCAGTAGGATCCCCCCCTCAGCCTTCTAAACTCCAACGAGTACAAACCTAATCTCTCCCCGTAGTCTAACCCGCTCATCTCTGGTATCAACCTGGTGAACCTTCTCTGCACTCCCTTCAAGGCCAACATATCCTTCCGCAAATGCGGTGACCAAAACTGCACACAGTACTCCAGCCTCACCAGTGCCTTGTACAGTTGCAGCAAGACCTCTCTGCTTTTATATTCTATCCCCCTCACTATAAAGGCCAACATTCCATTCGCCTTCTTGATCACCTGCTGCACCTGCAGATTGGGTTTTTGCGATTCGTGCACAAGGACCCCCAGGTCCCTCTGCACCGTAGCATGCTGCAGCTTTTCACCTTTTAAATGCCAAATTTTGATTTTGATTTGATTTACTATTGTTACATATATTAGTATAAAGTGAATGAGTTGTTGGTTTTTTTGGATACAAAAGCTGTCTGCTTTACGATATTCAAACCCCCCCCCCCCCACCCCTCATACCCCTGGCCCCAGCAACCAAAAAAACATTGGGGGGTGTAGGGTTGGCTCCAGTACCCTTCTACAATATTCCTGACTTTCTGAAAGGAAACTAGAACAGTTATATCCTTCTAAATTACATTATATCAATCTTTAGCAGCAATGGGTGTTAACTCTTTAATTAACTCCTCCTCTGGGATGTGTCCTTATTGTTAACTTTTATTTAATTGTTAAAATGGTTTTACTATTCATACTGTGAGTCAGATATATAGTCGTAATGTTCTTAAACATGTCCTTAATCTCCTTCCTGCTTACCTCAATTTTTTTTCTATTTTCTATAGAAATAATTTTAAACTTTTAATAGGGGAATAGATTTTTCAAGTCTGTTTTCCTAATTTGCTGGGGTAAGGATCTAAGAATAACTTTAGGATCGATAAAGAAAGATGATTGTAAAAACTTTTAAAGTTCCTTTGAAAATAACTTCAGAGCTTTTTCTTATCTAAGTTTAGTGTGAAGAAAACTTGAAAGGCTCTCGTGTTACTTTATGTGTGGCACAGATGAAATCTCTTTAACACCTGCTGAGACCAAAGCTGTCAGTTAGAGTTGCCCATGCATGTGCTTTAAGGCTTCTAGGTAAAAATGACTGCACATGAATATGTATCCACGTTCCCAATTCTGAAGTATAATATCCTAAATAGTTATTAATTCTACCTATTTATTCATCTATTTCCTTCACAGAGTTACAATACAGGATTATGGGGTATGTGAAACAAAGAAGTCAGCATGTAGTAAACAGAGCTAAGCAATCTCCCAGCTAACAGACCATATCTAAGTACTGCAGTCCTGGACAATTAAACAACTCACTGAAAGAGAAGGTTTCACAAATATCCCCATCCTCATTGATGAGGGGCCCAGTACATCAGTGCAAAAAATAAAACTGAAGCATTTTGAGCAAACCTCAGCCAGAAGTGCCAAGTAATTTATTAATCTTGGCCTCCCCTTGAAGTCCTCAACATCATAGATGTCAGTCTGCAGCCAATTCAAGTAATATGAAGAAATGGCTGATGGCACTGGACTCTGCAAAGTCTTTGAGCCCTGACAACATTGCAGCAATATTATTGTGCTCCAGTACCAGCTTCGCCCCTCGCCAGGCTGTACCAGTGCAGCATTGGCACCTACCCAGCAACATAGAAATTGCCCAGACACCTCCTGTCCACAAAAAGCAAGATAAATCCAACCTGACCAATTACTGTCCTATCAGTCTTCTCTTGATCATCAGTAAGTGGTAAGAGTTGTCAACAGTGCTATCAAGCAGCACCTATATAGAAACAGCCTGATGTTCAGTTTGGGTTCTGCCAGAGCCACTCAGCTCTTGACTTCATTGCAGCCTTTGCTCTAAACATGGACAAAACAACTGAACACAAGAGGTGAAATGATGATGATTGCCCTTGATATTAAGGCAATTTGATTGAGTATGGCATCAGGGAACCCTACCAAAACAGGAATCAGTGGGAAGAGGGGCAAAACTTTCTGCTAGTTGGAGTCATTCATAATCATGCCAAAGGAAAATGATTGTGGCTGTTGGAGGTCCATCAAATCGATCTCAGAACATTGCTGCAGGTGTTCCTTGGGTCCAGCACCCAACCATCTACAGCTGCTTCATCAGTGATCACCCTCTATCGTAAGGTCAGAAGTGATGACCTTCGTTGATAACTTCACAACGTTCTGCATCATTTGTGAGTGCTCAGGTTCTGAAACAACTTATGCCCTTATGCAGCAACAATTGGACAATATTCAGGCTTGGGCTGACAAGTTGCAGGTAATATTCATGCCACACAAGTGCCAGGAAATGACCATTTCCAACAAGGGAGAATCTAATCATCTCTCTTTCATATTCAATGCCATTACAATCACTGAATTCCCACTATCAGCTTCCTGAAGGTTACCATTGACCAAAAACTGAACTGGACCTACCGATTCATCCTGTGGCTAAAAGGGCAAGTCAGAGGCTAGGAATTCTGGAGAATAATTCTGGGAATTCTGGAAAAAGCCAGTAAGGCAGCTGTCAGTCTGCTGGCCACTTTTCTCACCTAAGAAAACTCCTGGGAGAAAAGTTCATTAAATTCACCTATTGAGTACATGGCCCATCTGGTGCATGTTGGAAAGAAATATCTTACACATTGGGAAGACAATTTTGCGCCAATATCTGTACACTGGTTTTCTATTTTTCACTGTAGTTGGGATGGCACGGCAGCACAGTGGCTTTTCCCGCCGAATGTAAAACAATTTGAAAGAAAAATGGAAGTGCTGGGACCAAGAACCCATCCACTGGCAAACTTGGCCCCTGACAGATCAAAGGCCCCTTTTAATTCCAGTCTCAATCTGGAAAATACAAAAATTACAAAAAGATCCTCTCCATAGAAATGGAACAGCCTCTCTCAACAAGGACCTAGGAATCCCCACCTGTCCTGAACCTTCCCAACAGACGCATACCCTAATGGACACACCACCGCAGGAACCAACCTCCCCCCCAACCCGCCCCCGCACCCTGAGCCTCTCCAACTGACTACCCCTCAGCACTGACCTCCTGTCAGTGACGGGGGAAGGGGGGGTTTCCATTAGAGAAGAGGACATAGTTTTGGAATAAGAGATATGCTATTTAGGACTGAGATGAGGAGAAATTTCTTCACTCAGTGAGTGCTAAATCTTTGGAATTCTCCATCCCTGGAGACTGTGTCATTGAGTACATTAAAGATATCAAGGGATATTGGAATAGTGTGGGAAAAAGGAAATGAAGTAGAAGATGGGCTCTGATCTAGTTGAATGGTGGAGCAGGCTCGAGGGACCAAATGGCCTGCTCCGTTCCTGCTCCTACTTACTGTGTTCCTATGCATAAATGATGTAGAGATGCCAGTACTGGACTGGGGTAAACTCAGTAAAGTCTGGCAACACCAATTTTAAATCCAACTGATTTATTTGATAGTAAATCTGCGAGCTTTCGGCCTTTGTGGCCTTCGTCATTCGCCTGACGAAGGCCACAAAGGCCGAAAGCTTGCAGATTTACTATTAAATAAATCGGTTGGATTTAAAATTGGTGTTGCCAGACTTTACTGAGTTCCTATGCATAAAGCCAGTGAAATGCCGAGCCACAAAGCCAAAGCAGTGAAGTTTAGGTCAGAGTAGGTAATACTCAAATGCTATTGTGTTGTGGTCACAGAGAGGCCAGTAACCAAAGACTGGAGTTTGAGTTATGAGAAAAGGCCGGAGAAACTTGTGTCTTTACAGTTTAGAATGAAGGTGTTGGAGAGTTGACCCAACGGAGCAGTTTTAATAGCTGGGGAAATGTTGAACCGGAAAGTAGCATTAGATTGATTTGCAAGAGTAGATCTCGGTAACCCAGATTTAAACTAGGGATGAGTACCTCTGAGATAGATATTGGGAAGATTTTTTTCACATAGAGATTGATCTAGATGGGGAATCCACACTTCCAGACATAAAGGCAGAGGCAAAATCCCTAGAATCATTTAAGAAGTGATAAAAGGGATGCATCTGGATCGGTGAATTAAATTGCCTAACTCATCTGTAATTATCTAGTTATAACACAGAAACACGAAGGGCAGAAGGAGGCCATTCAGCCCATCAAGACTGCACCAGCAACAATCCCACTCAGGCTCTATCCCCATAATCCCACATATTTATCCCACTAATCTACACATCCCAGGACACTAAGGAGCAATTTAGCATGCCCAATGCACCTAACCCACACACCTTTGTATTGTGAGAAGAAATCCATGCAGACACAGGGAGAACGTGCAAACTCTACACAGGCAATGACCCCAGCTGGGAATCGAACCCGTGGCCCTGGAGCTGGGAGATAGGAGTACTAACCATTGTGCCACCATGCTGCCCTTGTCTTAAAAAATCCTGCAAATTCATCTGCTGCCTTGGCAGATGCAGCCTGATCTGCTGAGTGTTTTTAGCATTTTTAAAAATGTTATTCCAGATTTTTCACTTTGGCTCACACGCTTTGTTTTCATTTTAATTTAGGTGGTTTACAGCACCACCTAGTGGCCAGGATCAGATATAACATCAGGTGTGTCGAATGGTCGGAAATTGGATTCACTGAGAGGCATGGGTCGACAAAATATTATTTATTTCAGATAAATCAAATAGAATCTCGAATGATTTTAGCACTTCTAAGCTATGTAGGTAATTATATGATTAAAGAGATATGCATTATAAGCATACTGTTGGCCAGAATGGATGCAATTCACTGACACATAGCTGCCCATTAAGTGGTGACCTTGCTGAAAGTGCTAAAACACAGAAAACTAAGCCATTCCATCTCATTCAGATCTCACTGTTTAAGGTCATTTTTTTGGATGTGCTGAGAAAGTTGTCTCAATTATCCGATGGAAGTTTGCAAATTATGAGAGATATGGATAGAATGGATAGTTAGAGTCTTTTTTCCAGGGTAACATTTTAATTACTTGGGGACTGAAGTTTTAAAAGTAAAAAGGGGAAAGTTTAAAGGAAATATGAGAGACAAGTCCTTACACAGATAGTGGTAAATGCTTCGAATGCATAGCCAGAGGAGGTGGTAGAAGCAGATTCACCAGCAATGTTTTAGAGGCATCTTGAAAGATATACGAACAGACAGAAAATAGAAGGATACGGGCCTTGTAAAGGCAAAAGTTTAGTTTAGAAAGGCGTCATGTGTTGGTGCAGGCTTGGTGGGCAGAAGGGACTGCTCCTGTGCTGTACTGTTCTTTGTTTTTTTTTGTTGTTTGTTCCTTGGTTTGGAATATGTTTCCATCTCTATAATTTTAGTTTAATCAGGATTTGGTCAGTAGAAGATATTGACCTGAAATTTTTTGGAGATTGTAATGATGCAACAATGTAGAAGGCACTGCCAAAAGCTCCAGCAAATTGTCTTGTCAGTAAGCTCCATGATGACTTTCTCCACTCACTATTTTCCTCAGATCTCTACATCACTCTATCATTTCCCCTGACTGGAACAATTGAAAGCTAACTATCATGGCTTGGCACCCCATTGACATCAATGGTGAGATTGAGTTTACTGACTTAAAGCCACTCTGAATGCCACTGCCAATTAGACCATTCCAGTGCTTCTTGCACTGCTCTCAGTAGCAAAGAAAAGCAGATGAGTGGCAGTACAATGTAACCCCAGGCTGCCACACTGTGAGTGTGTGAACTGAAAAATTAACTGAAAAGTGTAACAGACATGCTGCTGTGAATCACTGTTTCAAATGTTCCATGTACTGCCTCTCTCAATGATATCAATGCTCTTCCTGTAGTAGAAGGATATGGTACCTAAAAGGTTAACAAGGGAAACAGTACCACCCACATGGTGATGTAAGGAGGCACATGATCTAGAGCTAAGGCCAATCCTGTGATAGGTAGCAATATGTAAGGAGTTGATATGCTCTCTCTCTGTCCCTCTCCATATATTAACCATTAATGCATACATAGTTCAGGAATGTAAAATAAAGACTTATTTTTATCATCAACAAGACTGCTTCATGATGTCCACAAGTAGCAGTAGCAGAATAGATCACTTACTTTTGAGTGCAAAGTTATTCTGCAAAAAGAATAAGAGTGGGCTAGTGTGTGATATGTGAAAAGATGATGAAAATGTGCAAGACACCTTAACAGATTGTGAGCATTAATAGGAAGAAGCAGGAAACGTATACAAGGGAGTGGGGGAGAGTCAAAGGATGAGAGAAAATGGCACAGTGTGATGTATCAGAAAAATGTGAACATGAATTCAAGTTCAAACAAGGCAAATGCAGAGTGGTATTTGTGCGAGTTATGATGGCAAAAGCAGACGTTGAGTTTGTGTGGGTAGCAGAAGGGAGAGTGCCCTGTCATGATTGGAGGTGATGCCTATGCATTGGAAGAGGAATTGATTGGTAGTGTTTGTTGGGAATCTGTAATATTATCGGACTATATTCAGAGCAAGGGAAGTTTTAACTTGGCAGTTTTGATACAGTAAGAAGTTTCACGACACCAGGTTAAAGTTCAAAAAGTTTATTTGGTAGCACGAGCTTTCAAAGTGCTGTCCCTTTCATCAGGTGAGTGAAGGATTGGGTTCACAAACAGGGCATGCTCGTGCTACCAAATAAACCTGTTGGACTTTAACCTGGTGTTGTGAGACTTCATCCCAATACAACACCAGCATCCCACATTACAGTTCTGATACAGTAATTGTACCTTTTCTTACACTGCAAAATCACTGCAAGTTTGGGGGGGGGGGCCGTGATGTGGGGAGAGGAGGAGGAGGAGAGGGATTGGGTGGGGTGGGTGCTCAGTTGGGGGGGGGGGTGGCCAGAATATCATTCAGCTAAAAACGACCAATATAACCAATTCTCGAAATCAGTCAGATCCACCATACCTCCCTGATTGATTCTGCAGACGAAAACATTTAATCTAACTTCAGATTTGAATGTGTGTTACAGATGTCATGGGACCTCATGTTGATGTGCAGGTGGAAGTGGAAAACTCTACGACCATCCATATTAAGTGGGACTCGCATCTGCATTCTGTATTACAATGTGTTCTTGTCGTCTTCGTAAAAGGAAGCAAGGAAGATGAGATATTTTTATTGCCCAGGTAAAACAATGCACAGAAAGAGTTGAGGGAAGGAAGGAAGGAAACATGGAACCTTTATGCTCTGTAGATTTTTTTCTTATTAATGCTCTTTTATTTACCAAAAATCCTTCTAAAACTGGTATAGATTATGTAATTAAAAGAAATTTTAGATTGGGTGTGATCATTGTGATGCTGAATGACAAAGTAATTTAATGTCAAAGTACATTCTATAGATGCTTCATGATAATTGCATTTTGTGATTATATGAGTGCCCTAAATCCAGGTTTTTATGAAGTTGTGGTGGAACAGGAGCAGCTTTGGCAGCATTCCCACTCAGAAAAATACATAGAAATCATAACATAGAAACAGGCAATACTAGTGCGAGCTCATGTGAGCAAATTTCAAATCAATTAGACCTGTACCAATGCCCCTTCATCTTTGCTTCCTCATCTATCCAATCTAATTTTCAATTTTAAAATAGCTTCTATCCTAACAAATGACTTTGGAAGTGAATTCCACAGCTTTACAACTTTCTGTGTAATGAGACTCCTACTCCCCGTGTTCTGTTGTATCATTTTGCACTTCTTGATTCCTTCTTCTTGATTCTTCAACTATTGAAGTCAGTCTGCTTTTATCTACCTTGGACCATACCATTGTCATTTAAAGGTATTCTATTATAACGATTTTAATTGCATTGTCATAATTTAAAAAAAAACGTATTTCCAAGTCTTTCGTCACATTTGCATTTCCTCATGTCAGGTAATATACTTGTGGCTGTGTTGTACCTTCTTTAATATCTATTTCCAGTATGTTCTACTTTGTGGAGCCCAATATTGCCCAAAGTTCTGTGATTGAGGTCTTATAAATATTTCATATAGGCTCATTATTAATTAATTTTTATATCCTCTTTGGGTTAAGTCAGCATCCTAGCATGTGAAAATGGGGTTCAAGATGCAAGTGTACATTTTGAGCCCTGTCTACATGTAGAGCAGACAGATTATGACTTATTCCCATTCATGCATGCGCAGCAGGAATACAATGAAAGCCATGGTGCTGCAAGGAACATTATAGAGCATACTAGCAGTATCCTCCATTAATACTTCTGCTGCATTGGAGGAGTTTTGCAGTACTCAGCTGAATGGCGATCAGGATGTCTATCAGTATTTTACATGCTGCACTACCTGACCATGATGAGAGATCAGCCATTCTCACCACATATGCAGGGAAGATAAGAGAAGAAGCTGAGGAGGAGGACCAGGAGGAGAACGAGGAGTTGAAAATGGAAAATGAAGATGAGAAAGGGACGTGACAATGTGACAAAATTATCAATGAGAGTGATGTTGGTACAACCACATTTCCTTATCCATTAATAGTCACACACTCTTATCTTCCCTGCATCAGTGGCGATTAAATCACCTCTTTTCACTGTAAAAAACATTAGAAAATGCACATTTATAAATTCATTCAGTACATAATGCAAACAAAAATAAGCTAATAACCTTTGAACATTCCTTTTGTCATTGTCTTCCTTGTAACTTTGTCTATCTTAGTGTTGCCTTGAAACACTTTCCCAGTGGCTGTCCTGTGGTTGGTGAGATCAGAGCCAATCAGAGGACTGGCAGCTCTGTTGTTAAGTTTGCAGATGATACAAAAATATGTCGAGGGACAGGTAATATTGAGGAAGCGGGCGGCTGTAGAAGGACTCGGATAAGTTAGGTAAGAATAGCAAATGGAATATAAGGTGGAAAAATGGGAGGCTATGCTCTTTGGAAGGAGAAATGAAGGCATAGACTATTTTCTAAATGGGCAAATGATTAGGAAATCATTAGCAATCAAATAGCATAAAGGGACTTGGAAATCCTTGTTCAAGATTCTCTTAAGGTTAACATGCAGGTTCAGTCGGCAATAAGGAAGGTTAATACAATGTTAGCATTCATGTCAAAATACAAGAGCAGCGATGTACTTCTGAGGCTGTATAAGGCTCTGGTCAAACCCCATTTGGAGTATTGTGAGCAGTTTTGGACCCTGTATTTAAGAAAGGATGTGTTGGCCTTGGAAAGGAGGTTCACAAGAATGATGGAATGAAGAGTTTGTCATTATGAGGAAGGTTGAGGACTCTGGGTCTGTACTTGTTGGAGTTTAGAAGGATGAAGGGGGATCTTATTGAAATTTGTGGATACTATGAAGCCTGAATAGAGTGGATGTGGAGAAGATGCTTCCACTAGTAGGAAAAACTAGGTCCAGCGGGCACAACCTCTGGCTAAAGGGATGATCCTTTAAAATAGAGATGAGGAGGAATTTCTTCGGCCAGAGAGTGGTGAATCTGTGGAACTCTTCGCTGCAGAAGGTGGTGGAGGCCAGATCTCACAGAGATAGATAGGTTCTTGATTAAGGAGGGGATCAGAGGTTATGAGGAAAAGACAGGAAATTGGGGATGAGAAAAATATCAGCCACGGTTGAATGGTGGAGCAGACTTGATGCATTGAGTGGCCTAATTTTGCTTCTATGTCTTAAGGTCTTATGGTCTTCAGTCCAAGTTGGGTCTGCACTCAGCACAGAGGACGTAATGATGGACACTGATCTCACAGCATGGTAACTGAGGTCGGAGGATGGTCAATAAGGAATGCGAAGAGTGGGTGAATGGTTGGTGAGGATGAAAAGTGTTGTTCATTGCTGCAGTGAGGTTTCTCCATGTGCCATGCCACATGGGATTTCCAGATGGTCTCCCACATAGTGGGTAGCCCAGTCATTGCTGGGAAAATGTCAATGCCAGTGGGAAGAAACCCTTAATTGGCTGTTTACATGGTGCTCTTTATCACCGCTGCCAACTGCTTTGGCAGCAGGAAGGCAACAGGCACTCTCCCCCTTGCAAACAGAAACAATGAAATCCCAGCCAGAATTCATCACTGAAGAAGAAGTCTCTCCATGATACTTCGACGATTATCCAGAAAGAGACTCTTGCTGATGCGATATATCCCACCCGACCAGGCAGAGTATGAAATAGAAAGAAGACCGTGGCCAAAAGAGAAAGAAGGCCCTAATATCAAAGAGTAAGAGAGAGCCTGAGACTTAGAAGAGGAGGGGTATGATAGTCTCCAGGACTTGCATTGGGAATAATTGATTCACCTTCCTGTAGGACTGTTTGAGTAGGAGCTCCTTGGGAATTGGTAAATAATTCACTAGGTGGAGCTAATATACTGGGCTCTGCATAAAGCAGGCCCCTGAGTGGGTCCACTATTGTATTTTCTGCTTGTGTTTTTTTTTCAACAGTGCAATAAAAGCACTATTTCTTATTAGCCAAATGGTTGTTTATCAGACTAGAGTGAGGTTCACTAGAGTGAAATTTCCAAGGTTCCACATTTAAGACCATGGCTGTTTTTGACACATTTTAGTTTGAGTCTGGTTCTCAGACTATCTGACAACAGATGGTTCTTAAAGCAAAGATGGTCCAGCCTTTCTCTGCAGATGTTGTCTTATTGTTGTTTTTCTGCAGTCGCCTAGGTCTTTTATGGTTATTGGATAGTATAGGATCTCAGTAGGGAAGGAAGTTTCAATCACATGGTCAATGATACTGACCAAGGGGTCAAGTGACCTTTACTCATTCAATACAGACAATCACGCTTCTGGCAAGTTCTGGATTGAATAACCAAGAATGGAGGCCTTTATTATCCAAGACCTAGAAGAGACCTGAATATCAACAAGACAGCAGCTGCAGAGAAAGGCTAGAAGGACCTTTTGGCATCAGCTAGCCTGAGAACTAGAATGGAAAACTAGCCAAAGTATTTAACCTGTTCCCATCTCAAAGTTCACCAACCTCCTAGATATTCAACTGCAAGAACCCTCACAATCTGCAGTGAACCCTCGGCTTTACAAGATCCTCATTCAACTTTATCATCAAGTCCACTCAAGAACCCACAGGCCTGTCATGTGGGAGACTGGAGATCGTAAGTCAGAGACTGAATTAACTGTAATCTGTAAAAGAGCACTATCTTTATCTGAATCCAATCTGTGTGTATGTGCACATGTATAAGGGAATGCGTCAGACCAAGTGTGTAATGATGTGTTGATTGAGGATAATTGTGTGATATTAAACAGCCATTTTTATATTAAACTCACAAAGTTTACTGCTGAATTATTTAATTGGAATAAACATTCCCAAAAGCAAGAAAAGACACACCTCTTCCCATATAAAACACTCTGCTCATGAGAACATAGAACACTACAGCACAAACAGGCCCTTTGGCCCACAAGTTGTGCCGAACACATTAAAACCTACCCAGCCATAGACCTATCTATAACCCCCAATCCCATTGGATCCCATATACTCATCCAGAAGCCTTTTAAAAGACCCCAGCGAGTTCGCCTCGACCACCACCGACGGTAGCCGATTCCATTCATTCACCACCCTCTGAGTGAAAAACTTTCCCCTAGCATCCCCTCTGTACTTGCTTCCCTGCACCTTAAATCTGTGCCCTCTCATCGCGACCATTTCAGCCCTGGGAAATAGTCTCTGAGAGTCCACCCTATCTATTCCTCTCAACATCTTGTAAACCTCTATCAGGTCGCCTCTCAACCTTCGTCTCTCCAGGGAGAACAGTCCCCGCTCCCTCAACCTGTCCTCATAAGGCATGCCTCCCAATCCAGGCAACATCCTTGTAAATCTCCTCTGCACCCTTTCAATAGCTTCCACGTCCTTCCTATAGTGAGGCGACCAGAACTGCGCACAGTACTCCAAGTGTGGTCTGACAAGGGTCCTATAAAGCTGCAGCATTACCTCCTGACTCCTGAACTCAATCCCTCGATGAATGAAGGCCAGTACACCATAAGCTTTCTTAACCACATCCTCCACCTGGGAGGCCGATTTGAGAGTCTTATGGACCCGGACCCCAAGATCCCTCTGCTCTTCCACACAGCTAAGACTCCTACTTTTGATAGTGTACTCATTCATCCCGTTGGATCTGCCAAAATGAACCACAACACATTTATCCGCATTGAAGTCCATCTGCCACTTCTCCGCCCAGTGTTGCATCCTGTCGATGTCATGCTGCAACTTTTGACATCCCTCCAGACCATCCACAACACCACCGACCTTCGTGTCATCGGCGAACTTACTCACCCATCCCTCCACTTTCTCATCCAGGTCATTTATGAAAATGACAAACAGCAAGGGTTCTAGAACAGATCCCTGGGGCACTCCACTGGTGACCGACCTCCATGCAGAAAAAGAGCCATCCACAACCACCCTCTGCCTTCTGCAGGCAAGCCAGTTCTGGATCCACAAGGCCAAAGCCCCTTGGATCCCATGGCCTCTCACCTTCTCAAGAAGTCTTGCATGTGGGACCTTGTCAAATGCCTTGCTGAAGTCCATGTACACCACGTCCATTGCTCTTCCTTCATCAATGTGTTCAGTCACATTTTCGAAGAACTCAATTAAGCTTGTAAAGCACGACCTTCCTTTTACAAAACCATGCTGACTATTTCTAATCAACCTAAACTTCTCCAAATTTACCAAAGAAGTAAAGGAACAGATACAAACTGGAATTCTCTGGCCACTCAACCATCCCATTGCTGCTGGCGAGAACAGAGAATTTGCCGCTCAGCCAAATGTCTGTTCACTGCAGTGGGACCGGATAATCCCAGTTGCAGGCGAGGTTGGAGAATCCGGTCCACGTTCTCCCTGTCATAGAATGATAACTAGAGGGTGCAGATATAAGGTGACTGGCAAAAGAGGAAACTCAGGAGACAGTAGCACTGTGGTTAGCACTGCTGCTTCACAGCTCCACAAGGACCAAGATTCAAATTCTGCGCAAGTCACTGTTTGTGTGGAGTTTGCACATTCTCCCTGTGTCTGCATGGGTTTCTTCCGGATGCTTCGGTTTCCTCCTACAGTCCAAAGATGTGCGGATTAGTTTGATTGGTGAATCTAAATTGCCTCTTCATGTCCTGGGATGCATAGGTTAGAGGGATTAGTGGGTAAATATGTAGGGACATGGGGATAGAGCCTGGGTGGGATTGTATTTGGTGCAGACTCAATGGACCAAATGACCTCTTTCTGCACTGTAGAATTCTATGAGACCCATTTCATTAACTTAATGAGTGGTTAGGATTTGGAATGCAGTGGCTGATAGTGTGGGGGACACTGATTCAAAAGGAAATTGGATAAATAGTTGAAGTAGAAAAGGTTGTGGGGAATTTGTGGGAGAAATCAAGTTAATGGAGTATTTGCATTGCTCTTTGGGGAGTCGTCAAAGACATGATGGTCCTTCACAGACTTATGCAGTACTATTCTATGATTAGGGAAATAATGTACTTCAAATATCACAGTTTATCCACACCTTTCAATATTTTTCTATTGAGTGTATATGTCCATGCCTTTTACATTTCCCAAAAGTATATTGCTGCATACTTATTCACATTAAATAGTATTAATCATCATTTATCCATTCCACTCACCTGTCTGACTTCCTACAGTATTTACCAAATTGGCTAATATTTACTAAACTGCCTCTTTTTACCCTATCAGCAAATTTCATGATTATATTCTCTGCACCAAAGTCCAAGTCATCCACATATACTAAGAATATAAGAACATAAGAACAAGGAGCAGGAGTGGGCCATCTGGCCCCTCGAGCCTGCTCCGCCATTCAATAAGATCATGGCTAATCTTTTTGTAGACTCAGCTCCACTTACCCCCTACTCACCATAACCCCTTAATTACTTTTCAAAAATTTATCTATGTCTATCCTTGCCTTAAAAACATTCAATGAGGTAGCCTCAACTGCTTCACTGGGCAGGGAATTCCACAGATTCACAATGCTTTGTGTGAAGATGTTCCTCCTCAACTCAGTCCTAAATCTGCTTTCCCTTATTTTGAGGCTATGCCTCCTAGTTCTAGTTACTCTCCCCAGTGGAAACAACTCTCCTGCTTCTACCTTATCTATTCCCTCATAATCTTATATAACTTATGTAGCTGCAACATAATCTTGCTGTTTTTAAACTCCATCCCTCTAGCAATGAAGGACAAAATTCCATTTGCCTTCTTAATTACCTGCTGCACCTGCAAACCAACTCCTTAAGATTCCTGCACAAGGACACCCAGGTCGTTCTGTATAGCAGCACGCTGCAATTTTTTACCATTGAAATAATTGTCCATTTTGCTGCTGTTCCTACCAAAATGGATGACCTCACATTTGCCAACATTGTACTTCATCTGCCAGACCCGCACCCACTCACTTAGACCAGCTATATTACCTTGCAGATTTTCAGCATCCTCTGCACACTTTGCTCTTCCATCCATCTTAGTGTCATCTGCAAATTTTGACACACTACACTTGGTCTTGAACTCCAAATCATCAATGTAAATTGTAAACAATTGCGGTCCCAGCGCTGATCCCTGAGGCACACCATTAGTCACTGATCGCCAATAAAAAAATACCCATTTATCCCCACTCTTTGCTTTCTGTTAGTTAACCAGTCCTCTATCCATGCTAATACATTATCTGTAATACTGTGCACCCTTATCTTAAGTAGCAGTCTTTAGTGTGGCACTTTATCAAATGCCTTCTGGAAATCCAGATACACCACATCCATAGGTTCCCCATTGTCCATGCCCATGTAATATTCTCAAACAATTCCAACAAAATAGTCAAACATGACCTTCCCTTCATGACGCATGCTGCGTTTTACTAATGAGACAAATTATATCCAGATGTCTCGCTATTTCTTCCTTGATAATAGATTCAAGCATTTTCCCTATTACAAATAAATTCTGCAGATGTTAAGCCAACCGGCCTATAGTTACCTCCTTTTGTCTACCTCCTTTTTAAAACAGTGGCATCACATTTGCTGTTTTCCAATCTGCTGGAACTACCCAGAATCCAGCGAATCTTGATAAATTAACACTAGTGCATTTGCTATTTCTTCCAGCATCTCTTTGAGTACCCTGGGATGCATTCCATTAGCACCGGGAGACTTGGCTACCTAAACCCCATTAACTTGCCTAATACAACCTCTTTCTTGATCATGATAGTTTCTAGGTCTTCAGCTGCCATAGCCTTCCTGTTATCAATTTTAGGCAATGTTATTTGTGTCTCCCACTGTGAAGACTGACACAAAATACCTGCTGAATCCTCAGCCATTCTTTGATTTCCACTTATTACATCCCCCTTCTCATCCTCTAAAGGACTAATGTTTATTTTTGCCAGTCTGTTTCATTTTATATATTTATAGAAACTTCTGCTGTTTTTATATTCTGAGCTAGTATACTTTCATAATCCATCTTACCTTTCTTTACAGCTTTCTTCGTGGCTTTCTGCTGATTTTTAACGATTTCCCACTCCTGTAGGTTCCCACTAATCTTTGCCACATAGTGTGCATTTTATTTCAATTTGATATCCTCCTTTATTTCCTTAGATATCCACAGCTGTTTATCTCTTTTTCTATAGTCCTTCCTTTTCACTGGCATATACTTTTGCTAAGCATTGTGAAAGATCACTTTGAAGGTCCTCCACTGTTCCTCAATTGTTCCATCATAATGTTTTTGCTCCCAATCTCCCCCTCTAGCCAATTCCTTCCTCATCGCTTCTTAGTCTCCTTTGTTAAAGCACAAGACACTGGTATTGGATTTTACCTTCTTCTGCTCCATGAGAATAAAATATAGCACTGACCGACCCAGTCCAAGCAGAACCCATGTACTCCAACTTTGTCTCAGGTTTGCTAAACAATGATCCACGCTACTACAATTCCTCTCGTATCATATTTCTGAATTTCCTAAATATCTTATTGTGACATACTGCATCGAGTGACTTTTGAAAATCCATATGCACTACACGTTCTGCATTCACTTTATCCAATTATTAATTTCTCCAAAAAGCTATTTTTAATCTATCAAGCACAGCTTGCCTTTGACAAATCCTTACTGTCTGATCTTGAATATATCATGGGTTTCAAAATGTTCACTAATTTTATCTCAAGTCACAGATTCTAAGCGTTTGCCCGGAACTGATACTTTCTAACTGGTCTATAACTATCTAGGAGGACGTGCTGAGGCAGATTGGAACGATCTACCGAGGGGACAGCACGAATCACTTACTCCACATTTACTTCTCTATGTATTCTGAGTTAATATTCTTGAAGATTGGTTTGAAACTGTTTTGAAATTTCTTTATTATCATTATAGCCCTCCAGCATTTGAGTCGCAATCAATGAAACTAAAATTACAGAGGTACCTGGGTCAGGGTTTCAATTTTATAGCCGTGTATTAATTCAGAGCCTGCAGGCTCTCCCTGCCCTTTGTTTGTCCTTAAACCTTCAAACGTGGAATGATGCTTTGGAAATTGCACATGAAATTCCACCCAGACTTTAACCTTTTCATGGTAAATGTCTGTACTTCGCCGAGGTTTAGACAATATTAAATTATTCAATTATTCTTTTCTGTTTCAAATTTTAAGAAATAGGTTTTCCAATTTTGTGTTCTATTGACAAGCTGAACTAAAATTTAATTTAGTACAGAGAACAATGATTTTGCATTGTAACCTTCAATTGTGTTCCTGTCCAGTTAGTTATTCAGTTTGGTCTCCTAGTCTGAGGAAGGACATTCTTGCTGTTGAGGGAGTCCAGTGAAGGTTTATCAGGCTGACTCCTAGAATGGAAGGATTGACATGTGAAGAGAGACTGGATCGACTTGTACTGACTGGAATTTAGAAGAATGAGAGGAGATCTCATAGAAACATTTAAAATGCTGTTGGGACTGGAACCTAAATGTGTAAAGGATGTTCCCCATGTTGGGGAAGTGTAGAGCAAGTGGTCACAGTCTAAGAAAAAGGGGTAAGCCATTCAGAACTGAGATAAGAAAGAACTTCTTCACTCAGAGTTGTGAACCTGTGGAATTCTCCACTGCAGAAAGCTGTTGGGGCCAGTTTGCTAGAAATATTCAAGAGGGAGCTGAACATGGTCCTTGCGACTAAAAGGATTAAGGGGTAAGGAGAGAAAATGAGAGTGGAATACTGAATGCTTGATCAGCCATGAATTGAATAGTGATGTGGATTCAAAGAGCCAAATGGCCTACTCCTAAACCTATTTTCTAAATTTCTACAGGATAGGGGAAAGGCCATTTTAAAGGAAAATGGTGTAGGGGAAGATATTTCTCCTGATTTCTTGAGTTTGGCTTGAGATTTTAATTTTAAATTTGTGTTTTCCAGTTCAGTGCTGATATGCCCGTATCAACATCATCTGTGCCTCTCAGCATTCTGAATTTGAAATGAAGGGGTTGAGGGAGCTTTCTCCAATAATTGGGAAGGTGGCAGGTGTTGCATCCCCTGAGTCTAAACGTGTTGGTTGGGTGTCGGGTTGATGAAGTGAAAGCTCTGAATGAGCACTCTGAAAAAGCCTGGAGGCCTGGAAATGGGCTGACTCTTATCTTGAGCAGCTGACAGAACGCATTTGGTGAGAGGTGACTGGCAGGAGTTGCACAAGAACTTTCAGTCGATTGAAATACTTTTGTTTTCCCTGGTCCCACAAAATTGAAAAGATCCCTTCCACCTCTTTTGGAGTGGCTTGCTGCTTTGAGGATTACTGGCTAGGCTCTAACCAATGCTCAGGATTCCCTTCACACACATTGTTAGCCACTTTAACACTTGAATAGCAGGTTAGATGTAAGGATTCGCATTCTAATCAGCAATCTGTAACTGTCTGTGCTGATATGTGCTATTGCAGACCAGAACACTGCATTTGCCTGACGAAGACACAGTGTCGAAAGCTTGCAATTTTACTATCAAATAAATCGGTTGGATTTAAAATTGGTGTTGCTAAATTCTTACTGAGTTCTTACTACCCCAGTCCAATGTCGGCATCTTTACATCATGGCTGCACCAAGCCAGGGACCAATGGATTGAATTTAAATTATGTAAACTGTTCCCATTGAAGCACAGAAATCATGTCAGGATCCTACAATTAGTGTTGGATGCTCATGTAAATATTTAAGGCTTTTAGAGTGTAAATGCTAGAGGCCTTTAGTGAGGTTTGTTGCTGGATTACACGAGGCAGGCTTCTCGCAAGATCACATCAGATGGAAATCTCAGTGATTATTCAGGCACTGTCATCTTTCAGGTTGGGTAACCGCTAAAACTTCAGTTGAAAATCAGCCTCTAATACCCCCCTCAATCTCCATTTGTCGTTATCACACGGGGAGAGATTGGAATGGCTACTCTCTTCCACTGCTGCTCATTTGGTCGCAATGGCTGTGTTCCTTAATTCAGTGAGTGCTGTTTATGTGCTATGACTATAAAAGGTGTCCCTGAGTTTTCAAACAAGAGAGAATAACATGGATTGTACTTAGCCTGATGGTGGTAGTGCAGCAGAGTGTGATACGCAGCGACATAGCCTGAGTTCAGGAATGTGGATAGCAGTGAAGATTGGGACTGAGAGCATGGAGAGGCAGTTGAACATAAGTCCAAACTTGCATTCTGTGAAGGTGGACTGTAAGTCCAAGCTCGTGTTGCGGCAGTTGAAGGGTGGCAGCTGGAGATCAGTGGTTGAGTTCAGTGGTTGACCCTCAGGAGTTGAAGAGTATGGAGGTTTTTGCTGTCCTCTTTTCTAAATAGCTCTTTCTGAATAAATAAATCAATAACTTGCTCCTGCCAGGCAACTGTTGAACCTTGCAATTAATACATTGGTGGTAAGGTAAATTGGGACTACAGTCGCTAGTTACTGGAATTGGGGGTGGTGGGGGGGCAATAAATGTCTATCTATTATAAAAAAAAATCTCTGCAGCAACAGTGAGTAAGGAAAAAACCCCTCTTTGGGAAAATCAATCCTTTTAGACTGAACACTGGGTTCAATATATTGAAAGACTGTTTCTTCGTTGTGAATCATGACTAGTCCTTTGAACTGCAGTCCAGGTGCCATGGATTGTGAGGGTGAGTGAGGAGGTGAGTACCACTTGGCACTAACCTCCAGGGTGCAAAAGGGCAAGTCAGCCGATGCAGTGGTGTGGGTTGGGTTCTTCTAGGGTGCAGGGGTTGAGGGGGGCAGTGGTGGTGGGGTGGGGTGGTGTTGGAAATTGGGATGCAGCTCATGCTGAGCCAGAGGTCCTCAGGTCAGGAGCACCGCAGTGTTGGGGCTCTGTGTGTCAAATATTCTCTCTGTCTGCTGAAAGATCTTAGAGGGATTTCACAAGAGGTCAGGCTCAAATCCAACTAATATTACAAATGGTTACTCTATCCTCTGTTAGAAAGGCTCTGTAGTTTATTGTTGACATTCCATTCCAGCCCCCACTAACAGTTACAAGCACTGGCATGATTGTCACGTCAGATGTGTTCAGAGGCCATTGGTTGAGGACCATGGCTAGGTGTTGCCAGCTTGGCAGCGCCAACAGGTATTCTGGGACACCAGGTGGGAATTGCCAGGTCGGCACTGCCAGGTTGTCAGAACAGTGCCAAGGGGCTGGGGCTTGAGTAGGGGGTCATGAAGGAGGAGGTTCATGAGGGGATGTCATGACGAGGTGGGGGGGCATGAATGGGGTTATGGAGAGGGTCATGAAGGAGAACCCAACATTCTGATGCCAGCGAATTGTGCCGGGGAGGGGCTGAGGAAACATGCTGTCGATGAGGTGAGGAAGGAGGTTGGAATGTCTGTGGGGGAAGGTCCTTGCAGTGCATTGTGAGATCAGGCACCCTTTCAAAAAAGCGCACGTCACTTTGCAGCTGGGCTCACCAGTGTACTTAGGTCCTGGCTCTTCTAGAACTGGTGCATAACTCAGCACTCTCCCAGAAAATGACTGAGTGTGGGATAATTGTGATCTGATTCAAACCTGTTTTCTTGTCCAAAGTGATGCTTAGTCATGTTTTGAGCAAATTATAGCCAATGTTCTAATAACCGAGTTTCCCCAGAAGAACATTTGGCTCGAGGTGCTCGAGAGATTTAAAGAGGCCAGCAAGCAACTTAAAACAGGGAAGTGTACCTTTCAGGCCCACGAAGTCACTTAGTTTGGATTTCGAGTCGATAGCAGGGGACTACTCCTTCTTGAAGAAAAGGTATAAGTTATAAAGAAAGCACCAGCACCTAGAAATGAGTCAGAACTGAAATCGTTTTTGGGCATGGTTAATTATTATAGTTGGTTTATACCAAATCTATCAACATTACTATTACACTTACTTTTAAAAATATATCAACATTGGTATTGGAGGGAATCACAACAAGAAGCTTTTGAGGAGTTAAATTTACAACCTTCAGATTTACTGGTCTATTTTGATCCAAGAAGAGAAATAATCTTAATGCATGATGCTTCACCAGTTAGCATAGGGGCAGTTTTGGCATATAAAATGGAAGAGGCATAAAAGTGCCCATCACTTTGCTTTAGGAACCAGACTTCTGGGCGAGTACATAGGATTTAATGGGATTGAGGATAATGGATAGGCCTGGCAGGTATGGATATGATTGGCGCAGCTTGTGGGCCGGAGGGCCTGTCTGTGCCCTCTTCCATGTTCTATAACTGATGTCAGGAGAAAATGCTCCAAAATTCAAAAAGAAGGACTGGCCATCATTTACAGAGTTAGAAAATTCCACCAGAAAGTTTACAGACGTCACTTTGTGATAATCACCGATCACAGCTACTGTTAGGATTATTTTCCAAAGGCAAGCCTATTCTTCTTATTATGTCTGCCAGAATGCAACAGTGGGCTTTACTTCGAGCAGTGTATAACACAAGCCAGGTATTAAACATGAATGCTCTCAGTTGCCTTCTGCTGCCTTGAACAATATCACCTACAATACTACCACAATATTAGTGTTAACCCCAGCTTTTGGATACACTACTGGTATCATCTAAGCCAATTTGGAACTGGACTCAAAGAGACCCAGTCCTGTCCAGATTAAAGTGGATGATTTTCCAAGGATGGAACTTTAACATATCACAGCAATTCCAACATTCCAATCTTCCCAAAGATGAATTCACCCATGAGGACAGATTGTTATTGTATGGATCTGGATTAGTAGTTCCTGGTCCAGCAGAGTGTGATGTGCAGCGCAAGATCAGGAACATGAGCAGTAGTGGAGTGCAGAGCCAGGACAGTGGAGCAGCAGTTCAACATGAGTCCAAACACAGGTTGAAGTGGATGAAACGTCACAGCTGGAGGTTGGAAGTTAAAGAGTACGGAGGTCTTTGCTGCCCTCCTTTGTAAATAGTCCTTTCCGGATAAATAAATAAATAAATAACTTTCTCCTGTAATTGTAGAGCCTTGCAATTATTATAGCAGTCTAAAAAAATAATAAAAATACTCTAACTTTCATACACACACAACCGCACACACGTATATATACACACACACACACACACACATAGACAGAGACACACACAAAAGCACGCACGTGCGCGCGCACACACACACACAGACACAAACGCGCACACACATACATGAACACAGATGCAGACACACGCACACGCGTATACTCGCGCACACACATAGACACAGACACACACAAAAGCGCGCACGCGCGCACACACACACACACACACACCCTTCTAGGTTGGGTATCGAGTTGGTTTAAATTTATAGATGAATGATTAATGTGTTCTTCTAGAAATAGCAGCTTCTGGATTGAGATCTTACCAAGATCTCTGCCTGCAAACATAGATAAATCATTGGACGGGGTAGAATTCCCCACTCCCATGCCCAATCCCCTGGAGTGTTCCGTGGCGACGGTGGCAGTTTACTATTGGTCGATTGGTGGGGTCTTGTGCTACTGCTTCTGACAACAGGGTTTCTATTGGAAATTCCCCTGCTGCCGGGAAAATCACGGTCAGCAGCTCACCGTGAGCAGGGCAGGCTGGAAAATTCCAGCCATGGTTTAAAATTTGTGATTAGATGGAGAGAGAAACAGGGGGAGGCCAGTTAGAGTTTTTCTTCTTCTTCTTCAGAGTTTCATTTACTTGTGGTTGATCTGCAGAGAAAACAAGTGCTTAAACATACTAAAGGTTAGCTTTCTTATCACTTGAACTTCTCTCTCCAACTACCCAGTGACCTAAATATGGCCATGTCTTATGGATTCCAGTTGCCTGGTTTACATGACTAGATTAAATTGAGATGCTTCCTTTAATAGCCAGAGTTCCATTGTCCAAGTGATTGCATCTAACAGTTTGTCTCCACCCAGTTGTGTACCAGGTATGGCTGCTCTGCTAATGGGATTGGAGATGGCCCCCATTCATATCCTTTCAAGGCAATTGTTTTTGGCGAAGTGTTACAGGCAGGTTGTCTCCACCTCAATGGTTTTAGAATGTAGTAAGTGCAGTGATGCAAATATTCAGCCATCTTTGATTGTTATTTCTGAGGTATTGGGACATGGCTTTAGTCTTTAAAAAAAATCAATTAGTAGTTTCCAGCAAGTAATACATAATAGCATATTTTTTTAAAAAAGCATAGCTTCATAATACCTTAGAAATAGGTTCAACACTCAGAGCACCCTTTATAAAATAAACCCATAGTTTTAAAGTCATTCATCCATCTATTTTTTGGGTGTATGAATTCTTCCTAAGACTTGCAAATTTCACAAAATATTCCAAGCCTGGTCCAATTATTATTTATATTTACTTCCTACACACAGCATTGCTCCAGGTTTTTGTTCCCAGCACAGATTAATTCTTAATTTCAAAGAGGTCTCAAAATAAATATTTTTCTTCCTGATTTTCATTTTCTTTCAAAGATCACCAGGTGGCACTGTTGTCCTCTCTGCTGATTCTAGCTGAAGTACGTGAGAAGTGAGTTGATATATTTTCAGGAACTGTATGCTGGCAGCCAAGTCACGTAAGAGGTAGCCAGAAATATAGCCTGCGTATCTTAGCCGCATTGAAAAAGACAGAGCCCTAAGCCACAGGCCTGCAAGACAGAAATGATGAGCATTTACTGAACGGCCTAATACATATTAGTTTGTCACACAAATCAGCTTTCCATCCATTGACTCTGTCTACGCTCTCTGTTGCTTCGGAAAAGCAGCCAGCATAATCAAGGACTCCACGCACCCCAGATACACTCTCTTCCAAATTCTTCTGTCGCGAAAAAGATACAAAAGTCTGAAATCACGTACTAACCAACGTAAGAACACCTTCTTCCCCGCTGGCATCAGACTTTTGAACAGACCTTCCACAAATTAAGCTGATCTTTTTCTACACCCTAACAATAGCTATAACACTATACTCTGCACCCTTGCTTTTCTTTTTCTATGTATGGTATACTTTGTCTGTATAGCGTGGAAGAAACAATACTTTTCACTATATCCCAACACATGGCGTTTGATAAGGTGGCCCATGGAAGGCTTCTGCAGAAAATGCAGATGTATGGGATAGAAGGTGATTTAGCTAATTGGGTTAGGAATTGGCTAGCAGATAGAAGACAGAGGGTGGTGGTTGATGCGAGATATTCATCGTGGAGTTCGGTGACAAGTGGTGTACCTCAGGGGTCTGTTTTGGGGCCCCTGCTGTTTGTAATTTTTATAAATGATCTGGATGAGGGTATTGAAGGATGGATTAGTAAATTTGCAGATGACACTAAAGTCGGTGGAGTGGTAGATAGTGAAGAGGGGTGTTATAGTTTGCAGAGAGACTTGGACAAGTTGCAGAGCTGGGCCGAGAGGTGGCAAATGGAGTTTAATGTGGAAAAGTGTGAGGTAATGCACTTTGGCAGGAATAATAAATGTGTAGAGTATAGGGCTAATGGTAGGATTCTTAATAGTGTTGATGAACAGAGGGATCTTGGTGTATTTGTGCATAGATCCCTGAAAGTAGGCAGTCAAGTCGATAAGGTTGTTAAGAAGGCATATGGAGTCTTAGCTTTTATTGGTAGGGGGATTGAATTTCGGAGCCGCAACGTCATGTTGCAACTGTACAAAACTCTAGTGCGGCCGCACTTGGAGTATTGTGTGCAGTTCTGGTCCCCGCATTATAAGAAAGATGTGGAGGCATTGGAGAGGGTACAGAGGAGGTTTACCAGGATGTTGCCTGGTATGGAGGGCAGGTCTTATGAAGAGAGGCTGAGGGATTTGAGGTTGTTTTCGTTAGAAAGGAGGCGGCTAAGAGGGGACCTAATCGAAACATATAAGATGATTAGAGGTTTAGATAGGGTGGACAGTGATAGCCTTTTTCCTAGGATGGAGAAAGCTAGCACGAGGGGACACAGCTTTAAATTAAGGGGTATAGTTATAGGACGGATATCAGAGGTAGGTTCTTTACCCAAAGGGTGGTTAGGGAGTGGAATGCCCTGCCTGCAGCAGTTGTAGATGCGCCAAGTTTGGTGCGTTTAAGAGGTTAGTTGATAAGTATATGGAAGAGAAGGGAATGGTTTAGTTTGGAGGGGCATTGCTTTTTATATTGGTCGGCGCAACATCGAAGGCCGAAGGGCCTGTTCTGTGCTGTAATGTTCTATGTTCTATGTGACAATAATAACTCAAATCAAATCAAAGCTTCTATGAAAGTTAAATTAACCAAAGCAAGGTTATATGCAAGAACTTTGAATGTGATCATTGAGTCACTGTGGCACAGAAGTGGGCCACTTGGAGCGTGCTGGAAAAAATGAACTGCTAGAATTGGTGGTGTATGATGCTTAGATTTTCCAAACGCTGAAGAACTTGGTGTTTCTCTAGTTCATCTATTTTCGCTGTTCCTATCAACTGACACTATTCCATCTGTCTGGAAGGAAGAACATTTTAATAAAAGTGGTTGAAAAGGGGGAGAATAAATGAACTAGATGAGAATTTTTATAGCAAATTGTACTAAACGTTCTTCGTATGATTTAGAGAATGAAAGCTAAAATGATTCCACGTGACAAATTCTAATTCATAAAGAATTTGACAAAATGAAAAAAAAATCTAATCTGGACAATGACCCAGTTCTTAAGATGTTAAAAAGCATTATTATAAACAGATTATTTCAATCTGTAAAACCTAATGAGGACAGGTACAAAATTAACAAGACAATTATTAGAAGAAACCTATCATTAACAACCAAGTAGATCATGAATGTTCATAATTCCAGTGCTACATAGGAACTTCAGAACACTTCACATGTACCAGAATCATCTCCAGCTGCCCAAGCTCAAGTTTAAGATTTCCCAGCTGAGAGGTAACTGGAGTCACCATGAAGCATCAGGGAGGATGAGAGCTTCCTGGATCAGATGTTCCAGGAGGTGGGTCACTCCACTGTCAGTGAGAGGTCAGGATAGTCACTGATTGACTTTCCGGAAGAGTAAAAAGAGGCAGCTAGTACAGGAATCTGTGGCATGTGTGTCATCCTCAGACAGGTACTCAGTGTTGGAGACTGTGGGAGTGCCGATGTCTTAGAAGAGTATGTCCCAAAGCGTGGACAATGGACTCTACAGGAGTGAACTGCAAAGCATTGAAATACAATTGTTACAGGAAATTCCATAGTTAGGGGACAGCAGGCATTTCTATAACCACCGTTTTGCATTCTGCATTGTGCGTTATGTTCCTGGATGCCAAGATAAGGTACATTAACGAGAACATGCAGAATATTCTTCAGGAGAAGGGTGTGAGCCAAAGATTGTTATACACATTAGTAGCAATGATATAAAATCATATCCAAGTCCTATGGTGAGATTTCAGGGATTTGCAAGGAAGTTAAAAATTGGACCCCAAGGATACTTATCTTTATATTATATCCAGTGCTACAAGCTAGCCAGAATAGAAATAAGAAGTTAGGGAAGATCGATGTGTGGCTTGAAGCATGGTACAGGAGGAGAGGTCTTCAGATTCTTGGGGCATTGCAATCAACGCTGTAGCAGAAGGCACCTATTTAACAGGAATGGGAGCAATGTACTCACAGGAGGCTCACTTGTGGAGGTGGATAGAATTTAAATTAAATTGTCAAGGGAATAGGCACCAACCTATAATAGTAGCCAAAAAGAATAAGTTCAATAGCGAGTATTGGACAGTACAAGAGAAGGAAATAATATTGTGTTAAATGGAAGCAGACTAAGAAGGGCTGCAAGGTATGTGAAGACAAGATTTCAGTGCATGTTTGCAAATGCCTGAAGTGTCATGAATGAGTTACAAGCACAAATCGCTGTGTGGAAATAGGATTTAGTGGCAATAATGACAATGTGGTTTAAAAATTGTGAGGACGAGGCACTTAATATACAGGATATAAATTAGTTAGAAAAGGGCAGCGTGGTAGCACAGTGGTTAGCACTGCTGCTTCACAGCTCCAGGGACCTGGGTTTGATTCCTGGCTTGAGTCAATATCTGTGTGGAATTTGCACATTCTCCTCGTGTCTGCATGGGTTTCCTCCGGGTGCTCCGGTTTCCTCCCACAGTCCAAAGATGTGCAGGTTAGGTTGATTGGCCATGCTAAAAAAAATTGTCCCTTAGTGTCCTGAGATGTGTAGGTTAGAGGGATTAGTGAGTAAAATATGTAGGGATTTGGGGTTAGGCCTGGGCGGGATTGTGGTCAGTGCGGACTCGATGGGCCGAATGACCTTTTTCTGTACTGTTGGGTTTCTATGATTTCTTCTATGATAGAAATGAGAAAAACGTTGGGTGGCAGTACTGATTAGGAAAGACATTCTAATGTTGGGAAGAGGGGATGTCTTTGACAGAGCAAGCACAGAATCAATTTGGTTAGGGTTGCTAAACAAAATGGTAAGATCAAGGTACTCAGGCTATTCTATACATCTCCAAATAGTGGGAGAGAGTTAAAGGAACAAATCTACAGGACAATCACAGAGATGTGCAAAAATTATAGAATGGTGATACTAGCAATGGCGGGGGGTGGGGTGCAGGCTTTTTCTACTCAAATAGTGAATTGTAATGAAGGGGAGGACTTTATGTATCCAGAAGAATTTCCTTGATCAATGTGTTCTTGGCCTAATGAGAAAGGATCCATTGCTGGATCTGGTGCTGAAAGGTGAGTGAGATTGGCCAACTGGACCAAGTATACCTGGGGAAACGTTTGAGTAAGATTGATTATTGTATCATAATGTTTAGATTAATAACGGAGAAGAGCAAAGGGACAACTTAATATACAAATTCTTAATTGGAAGAGAAGTAAATTCAATGTAATGACAAGGAATTTAACCTGGGTAAATAGAACAGAAAAACTAACAGAACGATGGGTAATCTTTAAGGAAGAGAAGCTTCAGATAGGGGGTAGGTAAATTTCAACAAGCGTGAAAGGTAAGAAAACAGGGCTCCTTGGATAACGAGAGAGATAAGCATTATGATGAATCAAAAAAGGAGGGTACATGATGCAAAGCAGATTAAGTTCTTAAGGTAAGAACTATTCCAAATAGACTAGGTTGGGAGGAAATGTGAAGATAGAAATAAGACGATACAGAGAGACAGAATGAAAATAAAATAACGTTCAAGCAAAAAGGAACCATAAATCTTCCAGCAGTATAAAAATGGTAAGTGGGTAGTGAGAGATGGATTTGGTCCTAATAGGGACAAAGTGGGTACTATATGCTTCAAGACACAGGACAAGCTAGAATGCTTAATGTGTTTTTTGTACTTGTGTTTACTATGGAAGAGGAATCTGACTAAAAACAGTATAACATGGTTAGTATGAAAATGAGGTGGTACTGGAAAAGTTGGCTGTGCCTGGGGTCAATCAGTCATCTGGTCCAGATGGCTTGCATCCCAGGTTTTTGATTTGATTTAATTTATTATTGTCATATGTATTAGTATATAGTGAAAAGCATTGTTTCTTCTACACTATACAGACAGAACATATTGTTCATAGAGAAGGAAACGAGAGAGTGCAGAATGTAGTGGTTGTTAAACAAAGTGGATGTGGAGATAATGGAAAAGCTTGCGTTAAGTTTTCAGTCTACACTTGAAATGGGGAAGGTGCCAGAAGATTGGAGAGTGACACCTCTATTCAGAAGGTATGAGGACATTCCTAGTACTACAAGCCCACTAGTTTAACAGGAATGGTGAGAAAACCAAAATCAGGGAAAGAAAATCCACAGGCAGTTGGAGAGATTTGAGTTAGTTATGGAGTGGCAGCATGGATTTGTAAAAGGCAGGTTAGCTTGACTAATTGATTTGAAGCTTCAGATGAAGTAACAGAGAAAATTGATGAAGTTAATGTAGTGAATGTTGTCTCTTTGAATTATTGACAAGGTACCAAATAAAGGCTTGTTAACAAAATTGAGGCTTATAGAATCGAAGGGTGAGTGCTGGGATCACTACTTTTTCACTATGTATAAATGATTTGAATCTTGGAACTCAGAGTAAAATTTCAAAATTTCCCTGTGATACCAGATCCGGCCGAAGTGGTAACAGTGAAGATCATAGTGATTGCCTACAACTGGACATAGGTTGGCAGGTTGGGCAGACAAGTGACAGATGAATACAGAGAAGTGTGAGGTGATGCATTTTGACAGAAAGGATAGGGAGAGGCAATGCAGATTTAATGGGCACAATTCTAAAAAGTACAGACGAAGAGAGGGTCTGGGGGCTGTGCGTAGATTGATCTTTGAAGAAGACAGAACATGTTAAGAGTGGTTAGCAAAGCATATGGGATCTTGGACTTCATAATTGGAAGGATTGAGAGTACAGTAGCAGGTAGTTGATATTGAACCTTTATAAAACAGCTCGAGAATTGCATCCAGTGCTGATCATCATACTTCAGGAAAAATGTGAAGGCCCTCGAGAGAGGGCAGAGGAGATTTACCAGACTTGTTCTAGGGATGGAGGATTTTAGTCACAAAGGTAGGTTGGAAAGGCTGGACTTATCTTGAAGGCAAGGAGATTGAGGGGGTATTTATTAGGGATGTACAAGATTATGACAGGTTTAAATAAGCGAACAAGGTAAAATTTTTCACATTAGATGATTGTGCAAGCACTAAAGGATACAGATTTAAGATTTGAGATGAGTGAATCAGGGGACTGTGAGGAAGAACCTTTTTAAGCAGTGAATGGTAATGACCTAGAACTCACTGTCCATGAGGGTCGTGGGAGTGGAAACAATCCATAATTGGATGAACACTTGAAGGAAGCAAACCTGTAGGGCTACAGGAATCGAGTGGGGGAATGGGACTGAGTGGATTGTTATACAGGGAGCTGGCATGAACTCAATGGGATGAATGGCCTCCTGTGGAATAAATGACTATGATTTTAAGGACAGTGAATAGAATTAATCTTTTGCAGTTATTTTAGGGTATTTTTATTGCTGTTTGCTTTTAAAAGCTGGACTTATCTAACAATAATTAACTTATTGTGGGTTTATGAAAGAAATCATTGCTTGAATTTGTGATCTTCGCCAAGAATTAGCAAGTGTCTGTGTTTATGGAAAATATATAGTGCATGTTGCTAATGTAATTTAAAGAATCAAGGTGGATGTTGTAGGAACGAATTATTCACTGCCCCAGTATTGCTGATGAAGGTTCAAATTTCAGCACAAATTCATTTGCGTCAACATCAAATCTTCCATATGTTAATGCATACGTGTCTTGTGATTGATCGGGATTTTCCGTTGTATCATCAAGGGGTATCAAAGGGCAGGAAATGACCCATTCCTACTTTATAATTGGCATCAATTGGCTGATTTAATGTGCTGTTCAATCATAAGATTTGTAAGCAGCAGGCAATTGAAGACACAGACGTGTGCTCTGTTTTGCTGTAAGTGGCTGATTTTGGGCTAATTTAAACTGAATTGAAAGTAATTTAAAATAATTGCAGCAGGAACAGAAGAAACAGACCTGAGATAGGCTTCAACTAAGTGCTGGTTGGTGACTAATGCTGGAATCATGGATCGCTGTCCACCCAAACTTCTGAGCACAATGTATGAACAGCTTCAAACAGGCACAATGGGTGGAAACTTGCCATTCTGAACTGGGAGTGTAATCATATTTGTTGGCAAGTACTGCTTAGGGAAAATGGGTTTTTGAACTGATGTAAAAGATTCTCAAGTAAAGTTGTAATTTTATTCTATCCAAAATATCCCAATTAAAATTGAATCCAATTCATGGTCCCAACGTGAGGGACAAATAAGATCCAAACTGATAAGACATGATATCACATTCCATCGAGGGCTTGATAAAAAAAAGATCTAAGCTGACAGGATGAGGCAGTGCACCCTGCCCCAGGCTTAATCTAATGCTTCATCTTAGCCAAAAGGATGGCTTTGAAAAATTGCACCAGGTAAAGTCTTGGTTCAGCCTGACAGGCTATCCTGATCTTTTACTCTACCCTAACTTTGGCAAACCACAATCGCAGGCATCAGCACACCCCCACTGCAATGGGCTAGCTTCATCCCCTGCCTGAGTGTGGTTTCACTTGTTTACGTTTAAAATTCTGCTATGTTGAGAGGCATTTAGAATCATAAAATCCCTACTGAGCAGAAGAAGGCCATTCCGCCCATTGAGTTTGCACCAATCATAATCCCACCCAGGCCCTATCCCCATAACCCCAGGCATTTACTCTACCTAGTCTCCTTGACACTAAGGGGCAATTTAGCTTGGCCAATCCAACTAATCTGCACATCTTTGGACTGTGGGAGGAAACCAGAGAACCTGGAAGAAACCCATGCAGACACAGGGAGAATGTGCAAACTTCACATAGACAGTACACAATGGATCCCGAACCACTGATGCTGTGAGGCAGCAGTGCTAACCATTGTGCCACCCCAAATGAGTGCAAGCTGTTTTTTTTTCCCATTAATTACGCAACCACTTCAAGTTTTTCATTAGTCATAAGTAAGGTTTACACCAACACTGCAGTGAAGCCACTGTGAAACTCCTCCAGCTGCCACATTCTGGTGCCTACTCGGGTCGGTGCACCTAACCAGCATGTCGTCGGAAGGTGGGAGAAAACCGGAGCACCTAGAAAAAACTCACGCAGACACAGGGTTTCATTTCATTCACTTCATTTCATTCTGCTCAGATTACCATGATATCTGTTCCTAAATATTGTAGGAACTCTCATTGCTGTCTTTTGGTTGAGCTTTCATGCTGAAATCCTGTCAGATAGACAGGAAATATCTCATTACACCTTTCTGAAAAGCATTGAAAGCTGCTAGCTGAACAATATTCGTCTCTCAACAAAAGCATCAGTGCATTGATCTAGCATCTGTCTACATATCCTCTATCAATCTCGTTTATTATTGTTTAATTTCTGAAAACTCAAGTAGGATCTGATCAGTTTGTGTTTTGTTACGTTGTGCAAAATATAAAGTTGAAGAAAAATATGACTTATTGCCACTTCTTAATTGTAATAAAATATCTACAGTGTAAGTCCATTGTTGAGATATATTGATGCTTTGATTTTTTTGAAAATGATCAAGTATCAGACACCACAGTTGTGGTGCTTCCTGTTTCATGTTTATACGTACTGTTTTACAATATTTTACAGCTGCTTGATGTTATGTCGGTGTATTAAATTAACACGTTCATTAAAATTTCAGAAACGGAAGTTTGAAGCTAACAGATCGAAAGACCGGGACTCTTTACACCATCAGTGTGAACTGTTTTAATGGTGAAACAATTCTCAAGTCTTCAAATGTCAGCATTGACACAGGTATAATAATGTCGCTTTTTAAAAATAATTTCTAAAAGAAGACATGGTTTTGATGTAAACACAAAAAAGAAAATGCTGGAAATGTTCAGCGGGTCTGACAGCATCATGTGGAGAAAGAAACAGAGTTAATAAGCTGAGTTTTCCCAGTCTGGTCTTGGAGAACTTTGCATTGGTGGTAGTGATGGGGATCAAAGGTTACAGGGAAAGGGAATTAAATGTTACGGGGAAAAGGCAGGAGAATGGTGTTGAGAAACATGTTAGCCATAATCGAATGGTGGAGCAGACTCGATGGGCCATATGGCCCAATTCTGCTCCTATCTGTTATGATCTTATGGTCTTACACGTGCATTTCCAGCATCAAGGAACTTTCCCGGGATTGCCTGGAAATAAAATTGGTTGCAAGTTTCATGAAGGTGGATAGCAGAATTTAGATAATTAGGTCTCTCATTAGGACTGATTTTGTTGCCTCGTCATTTTTTCAGGAGTGGAGAGGCCTTATCATGCACAGAGGCAAACAGTTCAAGGTAACATATTTAGAAAAGATAGAAAGGGGAGATATATTAGCTGTGCTTATTCTGGATAACATAATGGCAGTCAAAGAAAAGAGATGCTGCAAAATGAAAATAGAATTCTTGCAGGTACAGATCAAAGATAATGAAGGATCAGTCTTTCTAATAGGGCTAGTCTACAGGTCACCTAATAGTGGAAGGAAAGTGAAGGAAGAAATGTGTGGAGAAATTAGTGAAATGGTAAAAAATACATTGTAGAATCACGATTCAAGTGGCAGAATGATTTGCAAGTAGGTTTCAAGACAGGATTTGGGAGTGAGCTAAAAGGTAGTTATTCAGACTGGCAGAAGGTGGAAAGTGGTGATCCACAAGAGCCACTGCTAGGCCCATTCACAGTTTATATTAACAATTTGGGCTTAGGAATCAAAAATACAATTTTTAAATTCATGAAAGACATCAAATTGGAGAGATAGTCAATATTGAGGACTCTAACAAATGATAGGACATTAATAACTTTGCAGGATGTTAAATAATTAGTCTGAAGAATAGGAAGCTGATTTATTAATTGGAAGGTCCAAATTTAGGTGGGGGTAGAGAATCTTGCAACAAATACGCCAATCATTTAAATAAGCAAAATACTGTGGATGTTGGAATCCGAAAGAAGAACGGCAGATGCTGGACAAAACCAGCGGGTCTGGCAACATCTGTAGGGAGAGAGAAAGCAGACCCAACATTTTGAGTCCATTTTGACTGTTCATCAGTTCTGTTCTTATGCCAATCACTAAAGGTTGTACCACAGGTTAACAAGGTCATGAAAAGCAAACCAAACACTAGCCATTATTTCTAGAGATAGAGATTTGAAAAGTAGGAAAGTTATGCTAAACGCATACTTAACCTTGGTAGGCTACAACTGGAATACTGCATGCAATTTTAGACACATTGGAGATTCACAATGATGACACCTGAAATTCTTGGGTATACACATAAGAGAAGAATTGACAAGCAAAAGAAAGTGACCTAATAGACACCTTTATGTAAGGTTTTGACAGAGTGGATGCTGAAGGAATAAGCAGAATTTAAGCTACTTCCCATCTAACCTCCTGCTGCTTCCCTACACTAAACTGATGAAAGGCCTATTGACCAGAAATGTTAACTCTGTGCCCTATTTTGTTATTTTAATTTAAGTTCTGGGTGGACTTGAAACTGGGAGTTTTTCAAATCTGACTTTTAGACCCGTTCTGTGACGCCGCCAACTGCACTATGCCTGAAAAAGTCTCAGCGATTCCGAATCACGCTGCAGAAGCCTGTGGGCTACCTGAACCCTACAGCTCCGATCAGAGCCTTGAACTGTGCACCCACAGAAGAGAAATGGAAAATCGCTGTCTGCCTCATCGCTCTCGGGCCGGATAATGCCTCCCCCGGTCCCCACAGATGTTGCTTCATACCCCACAACTCCCTGATACCCCGACCCTCACACCACCCAGACTGATTGCGGTCCTTTTCCCTTACCCCCACCATGCTCACATGCAGAGTGGCAGCAGACCCCATCACCACTCTTAACGATTACACGTGGAATGGCAGCAGACACTGCATTCCCCCCACTGATCACAACCAGAGTGGCAGCGGACCTCTTCCCCCTCACTAGAGAACCATCTGATCTGTCTCCCTCCCCTCAACCAGAGAGCCATCTGACTCGCCTCCACCATCCTCCCTCCCCTTTCCCCCAAACACCGATTTGAATCAGAGAGCTGCTGGAAGCTTAGAGCTTACCTGCTCAGAAGCTGGAGCGCCCAAATTGGGCCTTTGCGGACCATGTCTGTTTTGTGCCGAATCTGGACGGGGCGAATGCGGTGGTAAAGGGGGAAGTGCCGGTGAGTTTGGGTGTGCAGCCCATTAAGTCAATTTAAATGCATGCAAATTCATTTAAATTGACGTCTCGCCCATTTCGGGCATGGTTCTGATGGCGGCGGATAGAGCGTGGATCATGCTACTCGCCTCTTGCCTGACTTTACCAAATTGTCACACCTGAAAATGGGTGCAACTTGATGGTAAAATTGGGCCCTCTGTTTCTCTGCACAAATGTTGCCTGTCCTGCTGAATAATTCCAGCAAATTTTTGTTTTTATCTTAGTTTTCTAGTATCCGCAATATTTTACGTTTGTACTAACTGTCCTTTGGTGGTGATATCTCCATGCGTTCAAATGGTCAGTGGATAGGCATATGGATAACATTGGAATAGTTTAGGTTAGAGGGTCATTACATTTGTTCCACTGGTTGGCGCAACATCGAGGGCCGAAGGGCCTGTACTACGCTGCAATGTTCTATGTTCTATGCTGTACTTAAGTGCTCATGATAATGGTACTTACCCTTGCTGTACAGCAAAGCCTGCCCATTTACATGAATGAAACCATCCATACTGCATGTAAAACCATCACATTTTGGGGTATTTCCAATATCTCTCTCGTTTCAGTCAGATCCATTTTGGAAATGTTTTCCCGCTGCTTCTCTACACTAAACTGATGTTCTACAGATTAATAAATAAGTGATCATGGTTTTCATGGGGAAAAATGGTTTTATCAGGAAATGAAAATAAATTTCCAATCTGTTAATTCCATGAGGACTGTTTTAAACTTCTTGCTGTCTCCATATTCCATTCTGTCCTTTGAATCAAAACTTTCATGATTATGTACTTAATAATAAATTGTATAATAATCGAAACTCATTCAGGATCTTTGTCAAAGAAAAGTAGAGAACGGTGCAAATCTCTGCACTCCTAAAATTACATTATGCAAAACATAATGTTCTTTATTTGTCTTGCATTCAAATGTCACTTCTTGCATTCCAGGTATAGAGTCAAGTTTTCACCCTTCAACGTTACCATCCACATCAAGAATAAAAATACAGTCGACTCTAGGCGGCCACCTGAACCATGCCAAGTTATTCAATTCGTACGTACAGCTTACATATTAATTCCAAAATGGAGTTTATGTACAACTGTTGTCCTCAAAGAATTTAAGTCAGAGGTTTTTTGAAATCACTTAAACATGTCAGGAGAGTGCTGATCCTCTGCTATAACAGTACGGTGACACAGTGGATAGCACTGCTGCCTCCCAGTGCCAGGGACCCAGATTCGATTCCTGGCTTGAATGACTATCTATGTGGAGTGTGCACTTTCTTCTCATGTCTGCGTGGGTTTCCTCCAAATGCTCCGGTTTCCCCCCAGGGTCCAAAGGTGCACAGGTTAGGCTGACTGGCCATGCTAAATTGACCCTAATGTTAGAGGACTAGCAGGGTAAATGCGTAGGGAATGGGTCTGGGGGGATTGTAGTCGGTGCTAACTTGATGGGCCGAATGGCCTCTTCTGGCACTGTGGGAATTCTATGATTCATAGGGGCTCTTGCTTCTGTGGAGCTGGATTTGTGTCCATCCCCTCTGCCCTGTCAGGGCGATGTGACTGAGGAGCAGGTATTGTGTGCAGTTTTGGTCTCCTTTTCTAAGGAAGGATGTTCTTGCTCTCAAGGGAGTGCAGTGAAGGTTTGCCAGACTGATTCCGGAGATGGCGGAACTGAAGGGTGAGGAGAGATTGTCGAGGTCAGGATTGTTTTCGCTGGAGTTCAGACGAAAGGGGGTTGGGGAGGGTGATATCATAGAGACTTATAAAATTCTAACAGGACAGGGTGGGGTAGATGCAGGAAGGATATTCCCAATGTTGGAGGAGCCCCGAAGCAGGGGTCACAGTCTGAGGATTTGGGTTAGACCATTTAGGGCTGGAGGTGAGGAGATATTTCTTCACCCAAAGCGTGGTGAGCCTGGGGAAGTCATTATCATAGGAAGTAGTTGATGCTAAAACACCGAATGTATTCAAAAGGTGGTTGGATATACCACTTGGGGTGAATGGGATCAAAGGTTATGGGGGTGAAAGCAAGATTAGACTATTGAATTGGACAATCAGCCATGATCATAATGAATGGCAGAGCAGGATCAAGGGGCCAAATGGCCTCCTCCTGCTCCTACCTTCTATGTTTCTATGGTTTATGTAGCTGAGGCTGTTGTTGGAATTCGTGTTGCTGCTCCTCATGTTCTTCATCATAGAAGCTAAGGTATCACTTCACACGTTACTCTCATGCGGTGCTGAAGAAAGACAACAGTGAAGTGTAGTTGTAAGTGAGTAAAGTGCAAGACAGGTGTAACTGACTTCCAAGAAGTTAGCAATCGCCTGTCAAGCAGTCAAAGCGTACCCTCAGAAGAAGTTCTGTGATTCCCAGCCTCTCACCTGGTTATGAGTACAGCTCTTCAATTTCACTATTCAGAGCCTGGCCAATCCGTTAGTTTCACTGGAAAAGCACCCCTCAATGTGCAATTAGCTCAGTGACCCTGGTATGTTACTGACGGCTCGGAAAGTAGGTGTGCAAAGTGGATAGATGGTTAAAGCAGTAGCTAATGATAGATTTGGATAATTTTGTTGCTTACCAAGAGCTCCAAGATTATTCCCCGTTCGTCTCCAAGATTATTCCCCATTAAATGTAATGCAGAAGTGGACTGAATGATGTTGGAAACGCAACCCTAAATTACTTTTGGGATATTTAACTCCATGCATGCATTCATGCACACACCCCAAGTCTCTTCCTCTTTCCTGTGATTTCACAGTTCTGGAACTAAGAATATTTTTCAATATTACCAGCAATTTTTTGTTTTCCATCTTCTATCATCAAGTCCTGGCCAATGGATTTACTGCGTTGCTTTATATGATCTTGTAACGGAGGCAAAACAGTAGAAAGAGGTAGTGACAGGTCAGCAGCTACGTTAAAGGAAAAATAAAGAAATACTTTGAAGTTACAACTCAGAGACTGACCATTTGGTCCATCATGGCCAAGGGAAAAAATAATTCTATTCACATCCCCCTCCTGTTTCTCCGTGCACTTATCCAACCAATCTAGTTGTGAATATTTACAGCTTTTTTGGCTCAAATACTAATGCTAGAAGGAATTCCACAGCTGCACAGCTCTACCCTAAATATCTTACTGTCTACTGGCCCTTTGTCTTTGACCTGTCAAATTACTGGAAGCAGTTTGCTTCAATCTAACCAGCTCCATCCTTCCATAATTGTAAACACTGCGTCTATTGTTCTGCAATCTGCCAATGAAACTGAAAAAAGTCTCTGTTCTTTCTACATATTTATAATTCAGTTTTCTCACACCAGGAAACATTTGAGTGAATCTGCATTGTACCCTCTGTAAAGCACCAGATTTGTTCATGCATTGGTGCAGACTCGAGGAGCCGAAGGCCTTTTCTGCGCAATATATTCTGTGAGGCCGGTATTGCACACAATGCTCTTCCTGAAGTTTTATTAAGATTTTATGTAGCCTTATTTTGGTTTTTATGTTCTGTACCTCGAGATAAAATCTAGTATTCTATTAGCAATCAACTCAATCTGAAGCCCTCTGTGCCTGTATTGCTAAGTACCTCTGCTCTTCCACAGCATCAAGTTTGCTTCCATTCAGAATATTTGTACTACTTTTGTTTAACTAAAATGTATCACGTGATGATCACTGATATTTAATTTGTCCCTTTCTCATCCTTGCCCCATGTTAGCAATATCCTTTTATAGTTTTCTTTGATTTTGTAAAGAATAAAGTACACTTTCTACTTTGTTACCCTCAACATCACTGTGTCATTAGATTGGAAAATTGCAAATGTAAAGCCAGTATTTAAAAACAGAGCTGAGAGCAAACCAGGACACCAGGAATTATAAATCTGGTAGCCTGCTCTGGGCCCTGCCGGTCTGTCGTGGGGCCTGCTGGCCTATCTTGGGGCCTGCTGACCTGTTGTGGGGCCTGCTGGTCTATCAAATAATTAAGCACTTAGAAAATTTTGAGTTGAATGGAGAGAGCGAACATGGGCGTGTAAAGAATAGGTCATGTCTGAGCAACCTAAGCAATTTTTTTGAGAGATACGAATGTCTATGAATGCAGTTTATATGGACTTCCTGAAGCATTCAAAAAGGTTTCACACATAAAACTGTTATCTGAAATGAAAGCATATAGAATTGAAGACAAATTGTGGACCTAGATAGGAGATTGATTAGGCAGGCAAAGATAGAGAAAGGGATAATGAACATTTACTTTAGTTGTGAAGAAGTGACCAGTAGTGTTATATAGCTTATTTGTTCTGGGATCTTAAGAGCTCATTGTACTTATTAATGACTTAGATAATACAGAAGACACCTATGTATACTAGTTTGCTGATGACAGAATAATTGGTGGCGTGGTAAATTTAGTAAGCATCAGATTAGAAAATGACATCAATAAATTAATGAAGAGGGCAAAACTGTGGTAGATGGATTTCTACACAGACAACTGTCAGGTCATTCATTTTGAACTAAAAAGAGGATCAAATTGAGTATTTTATAAATTGTGAAAAACTAGGAAAAGTGGTGCTCTGAAGAGATTTGGGAGTCCTTGAATGCATGTCACTAAAATAAGTTTATTTATTTATTAGTCACGAGTAAGGCATAAATTAATACTGCAGTGAAGTTACTTGAAATTCCCCTAGTCGCCACACTTGGTGTCAGTTCGGGTCAATGCACCTAAACAGCATGCCTTTCAGAATGTGGGAGGAAACCAGAGCATCTAGAGGAAACCCACGCAGAGACAGAGAGAACGTGCAAACTCCACACAGACAGTGACCCAAGCCGGGAATCGAACCTAGTCTCTGGCGAAGAGAGGCAGCAGTGCTAACCACAATGACAAATGTAGTCATATAATCAAAATAGTATTGAAATGTTACCTTTTTAATGAATGGGCTAGAATATAAAAGGAAGGAAATTTCATTACAGCTATACAAGCTACTGATTAGATGAAGGTACTGTGTAGAGTTCTAAATACTGACCATAAAAAGGACCTGGTCACTTTGGAAAGAATGCAGTGCAGATTCAGCAGGCTCCATGTGTTAGATTATGAACAGTGAATTCATAGATAAGACTTGTTTTTCTTGGATTTTAGGGAAATACTAGGTGGTTTAATTGATGTTTTTAGGAATTTTAAAGGGATTGATGTGGATTGTGTAAATAGAGACATTTTCCATTGGGGAAGGACATAATCTTGAAATCAGAGTCATTCAGGAAACACGTGTTGACTGAAAGTGTGGAACCATCTCTCACGAAAGGCAGCAAATGCTAAATCAAGTAATTCTGAGATGATTTCTAGCCAAGGGTGTTGAGAGATATGGCACCATGTTGGGTGGATGGAGTTACCTCATAATTGGCCATGATCTCTGAATAGTGGAACAGGCTCCAGGAACTGTACAGTCAAATATTTTTCATATGTCCCATCTCAGATTGCTGGTTCTCTATTTTGTCACTATTTTGCTAAATAAAGATAAAGGGACAACCTGGGTAACAAAAAACCAAGAAAATTGCAGCATAAGAATAGGCCCTTCAGCCTCCAAGCCTCCACCGACCATGCCTTCTGTCTGAACTAAAACCCCCTCCCTTTCTGAGGACCATATTCCTCTATTCCCATCCTATTTATGTATTTGCCCCTTAAGAGTCACTATCGTACCTGCTTCCATTATCTCCCCAGCAGCGAGTTCCAGGCACCCACCATTTTCTGTGTAAAAAGACTCACCTTGTACATCTCCTTTAAACCTGCCCCTCACATTTAAACCTATCCCCCTAGTAATTGACTCTTCCACGCTGGGAAGAAGCTTCTGATTATCCACTCTGTCCATGCTCCAGTGTGTTGCGGTGTGATGTGAGCCTTGCCTGCTGGCTAGAGAATCAACATTGAGTTGCCTCCTTTTGGAAGGCAGTGATGCCTTCAGTGTCTCCTAGGCACTTCTCTGGGATCAAGGATCCTGGAAATGGAAATCTCATCCATGAGATCTACCAGTCAATCAGAGGCAGCAGTTGTGCATTGTTCAGCGGCACCACCTTGGGAGCTATGGAATTGCCGGTACTGCACCCATCTGAGACTCAGGGTTACTGAGAGATCCAGGCCAGAGATGAAGGAGGCAGGATGGAAGTGGTGGGGTGTAGAAATGGGGGATTGGGAGGAAAGGCAAGTGGGGTTCTGAACCAGCTGCCCCCTTTTCAGTGTTGGATCCCTTGATCCAGGGGTGGCATGGTGGCACAGTGGGTAACACTGTTGCCTCACAGCACCATGATCCCAGGTTCAGTTCCAGCCTTGGTTCAGTGTCTGTGTAGAGTTCTCCTCATGTCTGAACGGGTTTCCTCCGGGTGCTTTAGTTTCCTCCCACAGTCCAAAAATGTGCAGGTTAGGCAGATTGGCCATGCTGAATTACCTCTCAATGTGCAAAGATATGTAGATAGGGGAGACTTGTGGGGTAAGTATGTGGGGTTACATGGATAGGGCCTGGCTGGGATGCTCTGCTGAAGAGACAGTGCAGATTCGATGGGCTGAATGGCCCCCTTCACTGTAGGGATTCTAAATCCGCAAGGAGCACTGACAGGGTTTGCTTTTCAAGCTTGGTGATTTGTTGCTGCCACTGGGTGAATGCTTGTGGTGATGTGGAGATGCCAGGTTGAACTAGGGTAAACACAATCAGAAGTCTCACAACATCAGGTTAAATTCCAACATGTTTATTTGGTAGCAAAAGCCACTAGCTTTCGGGCCTCTGACCCTTGTCAGGTGAGTGGAGAGGTAGCTTTTGCTACCAAATAAACTTGTTGGAATTTAACCTGGTGTTGTGAAACTTCTTACTGTGAATACCAGTGGCACAGGGAGAAAGCCCCTTAAGATCATACCAATTGCAACCAGCCACCCTCGCATCTGATTAGACACCCTCCCCCCACTTCCCTCTGCCACTAAGCTGGTCTTGGTGGAAAGATTTTCACCCCTTATGTGTGAACTATAATAACCTAGTTGCCTTTAGCAGAAGCTATTTCAGCCTCAGGTCTAATCTAGAACGTTGACGTCAAAGGAAAAAAAAAATCACTGTTTCTTTTCTGAAAACAGTCCATGCTCTCCGACGGCTTTCAGACAATTCGGCAAACTCTTCATTTTTGTTTTCTCTAATAAAAGATAACTGAATAAAAATATTTGAAAGAAATAGTTTTTCATAAAATGCAGGGAAAATCACAAGTGGTTTTGCACTGACAGTAATTAAACTTGTACCAATAGGGGGCAGCAAATCATTATGTTTGAAATATCACACATGCTTCAGCATTATAGAAAGAAAAATCACTTTTGTTTTTCAGCCGTTCTGTAGAATCATTGAATGGTCACCTCACAGAAGGCCATCTGGCACACCAACATCCACCTAGTCCCACTTCCCTACATTTCCCCTGCAGCCCTTGAAGTGTTTTCCCTGCAGATAACGATTCTGGGGATGTGGCTGAGTCTTGTCTCACTATCAACCTGTCTAGTGTTAAAAGCAGCAAGAAAATTGCAAAGGAGAAACCATTTCTGACATTTGGAAAAAGACTCTGCCTGATAACCTGGCAAAACCACCAATAAAGAAAACTGAATGAATTGAATTCCTCAAAAACATATTCATGCACTATTTCTTTCAGTAACTGATACTAATCCAGAGTAAGTTTTAAATTAAATTCAAGAAATACGCATTACATAGCAGCATTTTTCAATTAATTGAATAATATTTTATATGCCTTTTGATTCCTCCTTTAAATTTATTATTTTTAAGACCTTGGCCTACATTATTTGCTTATTTTCATAGAACATAGAACATAAAACACTACAGCACAAACAGGCCCTTCGGCCCACAAGTTGTGCCGAACACATCAAAACCTACCCAGCCATAGACCTATCTATAACCCCCAATCCCATTGGATCCCATATACTCATCCAGAAGTCTTTTAAAAGACCCCAGCGAGTTCGCCTCGACCACCACCGACGGCAGCCGATTCCATTCACTCACCACCCTCTGAGTGAAAAACTTTCCCCTAGCATCCCCTCTGTACTTGCTTCCCTGCACCTTAAATCTGTGCCCTCTCGTCGTGACCATTTCAGCCCTGGGAAATAGTCTCTGAGAGTCCACCCTATCTATTCCTCTCAACATCTTGTAAACCTCTATCAGGTCGCCTCTCAACCTTCGTCTCTCCAGGGAGAACAGTCCCAGCTCCCTCAACCTGTCTTCATAAGGCATGCCTCCCAATCCAGGCAACATCCTTGTAAATTTCCTCTGCACCCTTTCAATAGCTTCCACGTCCTTCCTATAGTGAGGCGACCAGAACTGCACACAGTACTCCAAGTGTGGTCTGACAAGGGTCCTATAAAGCTGCAGCATTACCTCCTGACTCCTGAACTCAATCCCTCAATGAATTTTCCCCAGAACAATAGAGTTTCAAAATATGTTTGCACCTCCTATACATGCGGGCTTGGATTTTTATTCATGCATTGGATAGCGAAAGTCAAAATTCCTGACTCTGCAAATCCAACTTCTATAAATTTAGCTTTGAGTGTCTGATTGTCGGTCTGTGGGGATTGGCCTGTATTCGGAATCAAGTTGGGCAACCGCAGAAGGTGATGTGGTCGGAGATAGGCCTGATGCAGTTTGGGCACCTCGGTGCAAATTAAAGATGGGTCTTCAGAAAGATGCATTTAGAGGTTGGATGGTCTGATGTTTCAGAAGAGGCATTATTGACTTGTCAGATGAGTAGGAACTCTGAAAAGTCCCAAGGATGATGTGTCATGGAAGGAAGAATATTATTGTCACTGTACTGAAGCACTGAAGTCATGGAACGGATTCACAAAACATACACATAGAGATGGCATCAGCTTGGCTTCGTTACCTGGTAAAGATATTCTGAAATAATGCAGTTAGCAACCATCCATGGATGAACAATGAACAGTGCCATAGTCGTGAATCTAAACTCTTGCCACCTATCTGTCAGGCTGCACCAACACAATTGACCTGTGACCAGGTATCTCTCAGCTGCACGCTGTTATGGCATAACTGTGTGACCAAGGGGCAGTAAGCCAGTTGCGCTGCCAGTGGTTGTGGAATACAGCATGTTTCCTTGGAGTCACAGCTGCAACATACACGGTACCAAGCATAATTTGAGGACCATTTCCTCCATATCCAAGAGCTTCTCAACCCTTTCATTTTCTTCCGCCTCTCCAGCCCTCCTTCCAGAGCCTTGACTGCTCCATGTGTAGCAGTGACCACAGCTGCCTATGCAGAGATGCAGAGCCGGCAGTTTACAGCAGTCATGAACAGGTGCCTGCATGACAAGGTCAGCAGTCAAGCTTTTCAATGCAATTCAGACTAAGAAGTGACTCCGGCTCCCCTGAGGCAATACGGTGGGTGACAGGGGCACTTTGTAAGAGTATGTGTGAGCATAGGACACCTGCTCACTTGAAGATGTTTGAATTCCAAATGAGAAAGATGTGCTTTCTGAGGGGAAGTTGAGGTTTATGGAAGTCTGGAATGTTACATATGGCACCCACTCCAGAAACCGGACCATTGACTGGAATGGATGGTGGAAAGTTGATTCAAAGAGATTTTGTTGCACAGTTGTGGGTTCATCCTGCAGTATGTGCTCTATTTGACTGTATGTTGGCATATATCAGGCTGCATCGGATTTGAGGCCTTAAGCTATGATGGCACCAGCATTGTGGCCATGGTTTGAGTATGCACAGGGTAATGGATTTCTCACTTCATATACAGCCACTGGTGTTTCTGTGAGGGGCCTGATTGTGGAGGATTTCTTACCGTGCATGTTTACAGTATACTGCGGTCCGTGGTTTTGATGGCAAGGATTGCAAACAATTTATTTTGTCTAAGTCAAACTCGTTGACGTTGTTCTCCTTTATCAGGCTTGGGCATTGCACTGAGTGAATGTTGCGTCAATGTCCAAAAGTTCTTAATTGGAATTTGCTCATCAGGGAGTGGCTGGTGGAAAGTGTGAGATTGGAGGACTTAGGAGATTTTCACAGTAACTTCACTGTGTTGTCATTGTAAGCCTGCTTGTGACTAATAAATAAACTAAACTAAACTGTGAGAATCTATTCTGCACAAGGACATGGCTGATGATGATTCCCCTCCTGCACAGAGTCATCCCTAGCTATGTGGCCAGGATTTTGAGCTTCTCTGCCATTGGTGGTTTATATATTGTCTTCTGTTTCAGAATTGTCTCAACGTACAGAGGCTGCCTCCCTGAAGTAAAAAGTAAAAGTTAAAATTTAATATTTATTTATTATTAGTCACAAATAAACTTACATTAACACTGCAATGAAGTTACTTTGAAAATCCCTTAGTTGCACCACTTTAGCGCCTGTGTGGGTATGCTGAGAGAGAATTTAGCATGGCCAATCCACCTCATCCGCACATCTTTCGTCTGTGGGAGGAAACTGGAATACCAGAAGGAAATCCTAAACCCTTCTCCTAATCATCTTTATTGACTTTACTATCCTTATTGTCTTTCTCTTCATCATCATCTTCATCAAATTCCTTCTCCTCAGAGTTTGGGATTGGGTCATGGCCTCTTCCTCTTTGAGTTTGTGGGCTGTTGTGCAACACAATGTCATGCAGCATGCAACACACCACTGCTTTCTTGATCCTATTGCCGGACCATATAGGGCTGCACTGAATCACATTTGTAGAATTTCAATGGCCTGCTCGATTGTATGCTTTGTGACAATGTGGCTATTGTAATAGTTGTGCTTAGTCTCACTTTGAGGGTTCCTAAAAGGGACTATTACTCAGGTTCTTAAGGGATAGCTCTTTCCCCTAGAAATCAGGTCTGCAAACATAACTGTTGTAGTTGAGGAAGTTGAGAACCTGTTAGTATTGAATTACCAGGGAACATTGCCCTAGATGAGAGGTAATTCCCCAGTTGAAGAAATGTTCCATGGTTAGAAGGGTTTTTCCATTGATCTTGATGGAAGAAGAGATTGGATCTTGCTCTGGAGTGGGTTGGTAAAGGATTTGAGTCTTCTTGAGGTTGAGGCCAAGACTGGTTTTTCAGTCTGCTTCCGTGAAAGTGCCAAGCATGGCTTGGAGATTCTCTTCCGAGAGTGTGGAGATAGAAATGTCATTCACATACTGAAGTTCCACAAGAGATGTCAATGTCATTTTCTTCTTGGATGCCTAAGGACTAGAATCTTCAATGACCACGACATTCGTGCTGACATCAAGATCCTCATGCACAAGGCAGTCATCCTCCTAACACTTATATATGGTCAGAAACATGGACAACATACAGATTTCACCTCAAGCCTCTGGCCAGGTGCCATTAATGCTCTCCGGGATGGATCCTCCATATCAGCTAGGAGAACTGACATACTAACATCAGCATCTTTGAAGGAGCTAAGAACACCTGACTGAGGCTATGATCATCCAAAACCAATTCCGCTGGGCTGGCAATATATTTAGGATGTCAAAGTCCCAACTGCCAAAGCAAATCTTCCTCGACCAACTCAAGGAAGCCTCCTGAATATGAGGAGGATAGAGGGAGGATTTCAAAGACGCCTGAAGGGTTGCCTCAAGAAATGTAATGTAGATGTCCATGCCTTGGAGAGCTTTTCACAGAGGAGACCTACTTGGGAGAATCTCTCAGTTGAAGGACACAATTCTTTGAGGCATTCAGTGGCAAGAATAGGACTGGAAAAGGAGCTTAAGAAATACCAGTGATTTAGAGTCCAAGAACCAAATCCAACTCCAGGAAACAACTACCAAGTGTGCGGTGGAAGATGTGGCTCTTAAGATCAGATTCATCAGCCACGCAAGGACCCACAGAACCCATGACCAGTGACATGGAGTTTCTTAGGTGGACAATCATACTTGTTACTCAAAGAAGAATGCAGTTGCATGCTATTGATTGGGACTTCCAGTCAAGTCATGTGCTTAGACCTGGAAAGAACCTAAGACATAAAAACTGAGAGCAATGGTTACCTTTAGAACTCACCAGGTGGACACAGGGATCGAGAGTGTGAATCAAGCAGTTGGTAGACTGTATGATGAACACTGCTTCTCCATTGAATTAAAGGAGGATATCTGGGTCAGTGCATCATTCAAATCTGTTAGTCCTTCCACTCTTTCTTCTTCACATGACACTGCCTCTGTCTCTTGATCTTGCTTTGATTTCTGCCTGCTCACATGATTGGCTTCTTTGGTCCAAGTCACATGCACAAGCATATTCCCTTTGTTTGAATGGTTCTGATTTGTTTGTGAGATTTAATAATAGGTATTGGTGTGCAAGGGTATCATTTCCTATTTTGCATCTTCTTTTGCACAAAGCATAATGTGCCCTTCTCAAGTACAAAGCTTTTCCTGGCATCTGGGGGGCATGAATCAATAAGAGCAGATGACATTGTCCTGCCAAGTCCAGCATCCCCACTCCACTGCATTTAAGCCAGACAGCTGGCAACATGATTTTGCCTTTCCTTGTAAAGTAAATACAACTTTAAAACAAAGATAAACACATGAATCAGACACAAGAGTACGTCACTCATCCCCTTGACCCTGTTCTGCCATTCAAAAGGATCATGGCTGATCTGATTGTAATCTTAACTCTATATTGCCATCTATCCCAATAACCTTTCACCCCCTTGCTTATCAAGAATCTATCTAGCTTTGCCTTACAAATGTTCAAAGTCTGTACTTGCACTGCCTTTGTAGAAGGAGAAATCCTCTGAGAAGTAAAAATTCTCATCTTTTGTCTGAAATGATTGACCCCTTATTTTTAAAGTGATTCCTAGTTCCTGATTCTCTTGCAAGAGAGAAATTTCTTCCCATATCCACCCTGTCAAGACACAGAGGGAGGCAAGAGAAAGAAAGCAGGCAACAGGGCATTAAAGGAAATATATAAATTAAAAGTCAAAAGATTCCCAGAAGATTAATTTGAAAAAAAAGCTGTAAATTGAATTAATATAGAGGGCACACTACTGCTCGCTGCCGACAATTGGGACCTTTTAGATTTGCATGCGGTTTGTTTGTTTATAGATAATCATTTTGGTTGAACTTTTGTGCAGATTCATTGGACACAATCTTATGGAACATTGTGCTTTACTGCCAGGTAACTTGATGCAATGTGCAATGTCCGTTCTTTGCCATTTGATTATGGTAATCTTGACATTGCACACAATTATATCATGGGCTCTTATCCAGAAGGAGTGGGTGAAGTGGTCTAAAATTCTTAGAATACCATTCCTGTTCTTAAGGAAAAGTCATGATGTGGAGATGCCAGCGTTGGACTGGGGTAAACAAAGTAAGAAGTCTCACAACACCAGGTTAAAGTCTAACAGGTTTATTTAGTAGCAAAAGCAATTAGCTTTCGGAACGCTTGCTGTTCCTTCATCAGGTGACTCATCTGACAAAGGAGCAGCAAATACTTCAAAAACTAATGTCTTTTGCTACCAAATAAACTGTTGGGCTTTAACCTGGTGTTGTGAGACTTCTCACTGTGCTTAAGAAAAGATGGCATTTTATACTCGTGCATTTTGTAAGTACAGAAATTAGCTCAAACAATTCTCAGTACCTTTTATATTTTTATTGAAACTTTTTTTTACATTTCTGGGAATGACACAGTGGCACAGTCATTAGCATTGCTGCCTCACAGCGCCAAGGACCCAGATTCAATTCCTGGCTTGAGTCACTATCAATGTGGAGTTTGCATGTTCTCCCCATATCTGCGTGGGTTTCCTCCCATAGTCCAAAGAAGTGCAGATTAGATGGATTGGCTATGTTAATTTGCTCCTTAGTGTTAGAGGAATTAGCAGGTAAATACATGGGGTTATGTGGATAGAGCCTGGCTGGGATTGTGATTGGTGAAATCTCAGGGGGTTAAATGGCTTCCTTCTGCACTGTAGGGATTTTATGATTAGAAAAAAATTCAATGTTATACTTTCCTAATCCATAATACCAAAAGTGACTTCAAAATTTCACCATTTGATTTCAATTTCTGAGTGACTGGGCAGACTTGTTAACAATTAAGTTTAAAGATGTTTGTGTTCCAACAATGTAATCACATTCAATAGCACATCATTATATGGATTACATGAGTGATTTTACTTGAAATTCTTTGCAGGCAGTTAATTTGCACACACCACTTCTAAAAGTTGTGTAAGGCCTCTTGGATAAAACTTTAAGCAACTTCTCTATGAATCAGAAGTTTGTTTATAATGGACATTTGGGTCCACATATGTTTCAGTTCAGATTGAATGTGACGCAAAAGATAGGGTGTTGACGTTCTTAGATTGTGCAGTTTGTACTTGAGTGAAGATCTGATGTTTTCCAGTATTTCGGTTAACTTTAAAGAGAACAACGCTTTGCACAATCTGTAATTCTTTGCAGTCTTAAGCAGGGCAAGTTGTAGATTACAATTCCAAAGCTGGATGGTGTTATTGAACTGATCCAATGCCTTGAGTTTTTATAATGCTGTTTATACAATGTTGTTATTATAAATTAAAATACAATCAATTGATGATTATGCAGTGATATGGAATTAAGGCTCTGGAGAGGTGCAAAGGTTAGAAATGTAAAACATTGTAAGTCTTTAGAAAAAACTTATATCCCCAAAACCTCACTTTATTCCCAAATACAATGCGTGTATGCCCCTTGTTAGACAAGGTGGACCAAAGTACCTGTAGGATAAAACAAATACATCAATATCATCGACAATTTACACACTTCCCAGGGAACTCCCAAGGCTCATGATCCCTATTTTAAATCAGTTTTCTATATCCTTCCATTCCCATTCTGTTCATGTGCCCACCTAAGTATCTCTTAAATAATTCCAGAGTGCCTGCCTTCACCATTTTACTTGGCAGCGCATTCCATTACCCCCACCACCCTCTGTGCGAAAAAACTCCCCCTAGCGTCCAAATTATATCCCACCTCCCTCACCCCAAGCCCATGACCCCCCGTGCTATTTGAGTCCATTCTAGGAAAAGCTTAACCCTGATTACTCTATCTATACCCCTCATAATCCTGTACACCTCTATTAGATCTCCTCTAAGTCTACGCCTTTCCAAGGAAATCAGTCTCAGTCTGTCCATGTTGCCTTATCCCATCTTGCCACTTACTTGTGCAATAATTTTCCAGATTCACCTTTTCCACACTACTGGCTGTTATTTGCTGAAATGCATTCCACATTATCTTGAACATCATCAAACCTATCAAGTTCATTTTGAGGACCCACATACACTATATCCATTCCATTTCGTTATTAGCTGTACAGTTCATTATTATTTTCCTGCAAGTTAGTAAAAAAAGTATAAAAATGAAGCTTGTATGCATTTTAAAGATGGATAGTACTTCATATTTAGAAGGATTTTCATAGCAGTTAGCTTTGTGAAGGGATTCACGTTATCCTGTGAAGATTGATTTATTTTTGTCACAGTCCCTCAGTCTTTAAGATCACAGAATTGCTACCTTGCCTTCATCTTAGTGTTTGAAATAGGGATTGAATCTGTTTTTAGGTTGATAGCTTCCTCTCACACATCATAGCTGCCAGGGCAATGTTTATATGTAACGCGGAGCGTAATAGATTAACGTTTGAAATATGCAAATTCATTGAATGATGACCTTGGAAAGAAAGTAGTTTATATATTGTGTGCATTTTGATTGTACCTATAAAATACCAGCTATGAATATCTTTTAACTGCACAGCTTGAGCTGAACATGGATTGGATTATCAGCATGTGGTCTGCAGAAATGTAGTGAATGAAAAGAAATGAAATTATACAGAAGCATAAAGTATGTAATTAAGCAGCATTGACCTGAAAGCAACTATGTAATTTATCCACAAGCTTCCCTTCATGATGATTCAATACACAAATATATTTCTACATCTTACATGAGGTCAGCATTGCTGCCTCACAGTGTCACGAACCCAGGTTTGATCCCAGCCTTGGGTGACTATGTGGAATTTGCACATTCTCCCTGTGTTTGTGCGAGTTTCTTGTGGACACTCCAAAGACGTGCAGATTAGATGGATTAGCCATGGTGAATGCACTGGGTTATGGGGATTCAGTGAAGACTCAATGCACTGAATGATATTCTTCTGCACTGTATGGATTCTATAATTGAATAGTTCACTTCTGTAGATCTTTCAATTATCCCAAATCTATTTACATGCTTTTTGCCTAAGTTTGTTTCATTTATTCTTACACCCCTATGTCACTGATAAGTTCAGCCATCCCTACTTGCCTATGTAGATGATGATGGGCCTTCTCCTATCTGATAGAACTGAGTAGTTTGCTATCTACTAATTTGCTATCTACTGAGGGCTATTAGCAGCCAACTGTGTTAGTATGAGACTGGTATCTGTCTGTATCATACTCAATGCACGGGATAAATCAAAGCAGGAATGGAAACAAATCTTCCCAAAGGTGAACCAGTTACGGTTTTTTGACAATGCAACTACATCATAGTCACGTTTACAAATTCCAGCTTTCTAAAACTTAAGACAAATTCTGAAACTGCTGCGGGAGATTGGAACTCATTTACTGGATTATTTGTCTCGGCTGCTGAATTACTGCTCCAGCAACATAACCTCTGTAATCTAATGCATTCCAATTTCAGCACATGCTGTTTCAGAGAAAGGATATTAAGCATTTAGTATTTTAGAGCATTGCCCATTGGGAGCAAAAACGTGGCGTAGAGATCACCTCTATCAGCCATTCTTTAATCTGAGTATTGGTCAAATGAGATACCTTAAACAGGCTTCCCCAATTTTAGGACTTAATAAGGAATTTGCATTTATAATGCACTCCAGGATGTATTGGAATACTTGACAAACAACAAATACTTTTTCAAGTATGGTCACTGTTCTAATGTAGGAAACACTGCAGTGAATTTGTTCACAGCAATGTCTCACAAACAGCAATGAGACAACCGAGTAGATAATTTGTTTTACTGATGTTGATTGAGGAATAAGTGTTGGCTGGTACACTGAGATAACTGGAGGACATAGCTCTTGGGACATAGAGTGAAGGCAATTGGCAAAAGAAACCAGAGATGAACTTCTTTAGGCAGCATGTTATTATAATCTGGATCATAATGCGTAAAAGGTGGAGGCTTTCAATAATAACTTTCAAAAGGAAATTGGATAAATACTTGAAAAGAAGAAAGTTGCAGGGCCCTGGGGTGACTAATTGGATAACATTTTAGAAGAATGGGCTGAATTCCTGCCTTCTATGATATAAAATTCTATAAACACTTCTGTCATGGAATCTTAAAGAGATAGGACATTGGCATCAAATTCAGGCAGAGTGGTGGAAGACATGCTCATGCCTACATCAATGGGGATGAAGTAGAAATGATCAACAGCTTCAGGTTTCTAGGTGTCCAGATCACCAGCAACCTGTCCTGGTTCCCCCATGCCGATGCTACGTTAAGAAAGCCCACCAATGCCTCTTGTTTCTCAGGAGACTGAGGAAATTTGGCATGTCAGCTATGACTCTCACCAACTTTTACTGATGCAACATAGAAAGCATTCTTACTGGTTGTATCACAGCTTGGCATGGCTATTGCTGTGCCCAAGACCAGAAGAAACTATAAAGGGTCATGAATGACCCCAGTCCGTCACTCAAAGCAGCCTCCCATCCATTGACTTAGTCCACACTTCCTACTGCCTCAGAAAAGCAGGCATCATGATTAAGGACCCCATGCGCCCAGACTTACTGGCTGGAATTCTAGTGTCAAATTCAAGTGTCAAATTCACGTGATAACTGGAGCAAATCACATTGGTTTTTTTCAGCGAGTTTTCCCAAAATGAATCTCTCGCTCTGTGCACTGCAGAGGTCACTAGCTTGGATTATCATTAAAAATCAGGGGGCAGGGCATATTCCCGTCGGAGGGGATGGTAACATGGCGCTGAGTGTGCCATTGCGCATATGCTGATCCATCAATGGTAAGATTGGCGCATGCACAGTGGTCTTGCACTGTTAACTTCCAGTTGCTGACCAGTTCGATCACTGACCAGCAGCGTGATCCTCACAAGCCATCACCCACCCATCCGGTTGCTGGACCTCCGGCAATGTATGGCCCATCCTCAACTTTCCCAAGAGCCCTGATCTCCCAGTCACCCTTCCCAGTCCTGAATACCCCAGCGCACTGACCCCATCCCCACTCCAATGGCCAGCCTCGATTGTTGGTCTTCCTGTCACTCATTCCAAATGCAATTGGCAGTGGAATCTGCAATCCCCACCAATTGCTGGACCACCCATCAGGCTCTGCCCCTTGACACTGACCCATGCCCAATGGGCAGAGCAGATGTGCTCCTGGGCATTAGCACTTTGTCACTTGGGCAGGGGGTACAGGCTACCAATGCCAAAGTGACAATGTGAAGGGGGCATCACCCCAGCACCCAGCCCCCCGGGGGGGCCTCGATTGTTCCCTCCTTCACTCCAATCAGGGCATCAGCTCCCTGAAAATGGGGGGCCACTGTAAACCTCATTGAATTGAACCACTCCTGGTTGAGGATGGAGGGTGGGGGGAAGAGGCTAATGGGCCTGGGACTATTCTCATTTCCATAATTTATGTATCGCCTCATCGATTTCTGGCATAGATCTAATGCTGCCAAAAATTCGAAGCTGAGAGATGCTAGTGGGCTGGCATTCAGCGCAAATCCCACGCCTCTGGCGCTGCTGGATCTCCAACCTGCGGTACTCTCTTCCATCTTCTTCCTTTGGGAAAAAGATACAAAAGTCTGAGGTCGCTTACCAACCAATGCAAGAACAGCTTCTTCCCTGCTGCTGTCAGACTTTTGAATGGACTTACCTTGCATCAAGTTGATCTTTCTCTACACCCTAGCTATGGCTGTGACACTACATTTGCACTCTTTCCTTTCATTCTCTATGAACGGTATGCTTTGTCTGTATAGTGCGGAAGAAACGATACTTTTCACTCTATACTAATACATATGACAATAATAAATCAAAGTCAAAATCAAAAGGCAGTTGAAGGGGAACTCACTCGTGCGTAATTAATGAGAGTCCAGCACAGACTCTAGTGTGGGATTCAGCCATTGGGAAAAGCACCGCCGGAATTGCCTGTCTCTGCACTCAGTCTCTAATCTGAGAATGTCACTCTGCACCTCTCTGCCATTAAAGGAAACTCCAAGCTTCATGAAACTTCAATTTAATACACAAAGTATTCTTTCAGTACTTAGTTAGCAATATGCTATTCATTTTAACATTTAATTTACAGATTAAACATGAATTTCAAAGAGAATAATTTCTGGTGACTAAGAGCACCACTTCTCCAATCTTGTGGCACAGTGGGTAGCGTTCGTAACTCTGGACCAGAAGCTCGGGGCTCAAGTCCAATTCTGGAACTTGCAGGCCATGGCAGGAGTGTAAATAATGCGGTTCAATGGACTGATAATCAGCAGAAAAATCCTTCCACCACTTCCCCATTACTCCCCAAAGGGAAAAACAGTGTATGTGTGAAGACAGTTTATAGTATTCATTGATCGCCGTGGAGAGGATGTTAGTAGTGTTTTCTTTTGAATTATTAATTTTCTGAAATGGCATTTTGCCACTGAAATCAGTGGGAATGAAAATCGAGGAGTTTCTCCAATGGATAGCTGATCTACATTGCCAGCTTTATATTTAGGCACCAGGTTGTAAATCTATCCATACGCTGTCAGATCATATTATTCAGACTGCAACTACAAAATGATTTTAATATCACAAGCAGAAAATAAATATAGCAGAGCAATATTTAACATGCATTGTTAATTTTCCAAGATTTGAAAATCACTGTACTCAGAAGTCTTGAAGTTGCATATTCCCAATAGAGAACTTCATCTGGCAGGAGTGCATGTCTATAATTGCAGTTCCTTGACCCATAATTTTTCAGCCATTAAAATGGATGATCATCTACTGATGTACATATTCAGCAGTGAAGCTCTCCATGAGGAATATGCAAGCAAAGGATATTTCTTACATTACTTCTCAACTCAGAAAACCTAACATGATGCCCTTTCATCTTTCAGTAATATCAGTCTCCTCTCTTATACCCCATGAATTGAATATCCTCGGGCTATTATCCAGATCTATCCCTCACATTTTCGGCATCTCACATCTTGCTCAATTCATTTCATAAATTATTTCTTTCACCCAAGTAGATAGGGGAGTGGATAACAGCCCCCGTCACTGGAAATAGGTTTGTCAAGTCAAGTTTCAATGAAGTTGAATTACGATCAGCCTTGATCGTAATGAATGGCGGAGCAGGCTTGAAGGGTCAAATGATCTCCTCTTGATCCTGTCTTCTATGTTTTTATGTATTGTGAGATGAAAAACATCAAGCAGTAGGACAGATAGATAAGATGGTTAATAAGTCACATGGGATATTTGCCTTTATTAAGCGAGACATTGAACATAAGAGCAGGAATGTTATGATGGAATTGTACAAAACATTTATTAGACCACAGTTAGAGTACTGTGTGCAGTTCTCATCGCCACACCATAGGAAGGATGTGATTGCGTTAGAAAGAGTGTAGAGGAAATTCACCAGGATGTTGCCTGGGCTAGAGCCTTTTAGCTATGAAGAGAAGCCAGAAAGATCTTAGAGGGCAGAGATAGCTGAGGGGGGATCTCATTATGGTGTACAAAATTATGAGGTATATAGATTGGGTAGATGGAAAGAAACTTTTCCCCTTAGCACGGGAATCAATAACCAGGGGAGCATAGATTTAAAGTCGGGGCAGGATATTTAGGGGGAATTTGAGGAAATCTTTTTCACCCATATGAGTGCTTGAATGCCATTGGAAGACTCCTTCAGGAGATGGGATAGCTGGATTGAGATCAGGATGCCCCTCCTCTCTCTTGTATAGCCATTGATTGATGCCACCAGGACAAATATCTTGGACCAGGATCACGATAGCCATCTAATCCCACCTGTGTTGACATAGGTGCATTGGCATGTTGCCACTATGATCTCAGACTGAACACAGATGGATTTCCCCATCATCTGTTGCCAACTGAGGTGTACAGCTGACATCCTGACATCGCTTCCTGATGGAATTTGTATATTCTCCCCGTGTCTGTGTGGTTTCCTCTCACAGTCCAAAGATGTGTGGGTTAGGTTGATTGGCCATGCTAAATTGTCCATTAGTGTCAGGGGGATTAGCAGGGCAAATACGTAGGGTTGTGAATGTAGGGCTTGGGTAGGATTGTTGTCAGTGCAGGCTTGATGGACCGAATGGCCTCCCTCTGACCTGTAGGATTCTACAATCCTCTGATTCTTGTGATTGTCACTGCAACTCCAGCAGTTGACTTTAGAACCGAATCCAGAGGTTTGACATCTGACTCAACACAATTGTGCCCACCAGCAGTCGTCTGAGTACAGGCTACCTCAGGTGTCCCTGCCATGCTGTGGACCAGATTGTGTGCGGTACTCACCAGACCATGACCCAGATGCTGCCCTACAGTTGGGTCCCATCAAGATGTGTGTCACTGTGCTGTAGAGAGTGCAGATAAACGCTGTGACTGGTTTTCAACAGTGCTGTCCACAGATTCCTCAACTGCAGTGTCACCCGGGGTTGAGATAAGGGCCTGGCAGGCTGAGGGCTGCTTTGGAAAGGAAATAGAGATGATTAATACATGACAAGTGACTTGAAAAACACTCAGTTGATTCACAGTATCGTTGTCTGAGGGATGAAGTGGTGCAGGATCCTCATTTGGGTAACTGTCACTGACTTCTCTGCCACTATTGAAATGATTCACATTCTCTCCTGTTAGCTCGATGACTCTGTTCTATTACTCTGTGAGGACTTTAATGTTGGGGACTCCATCCTTGGGCTGGGACCTCTTTCTGTGATTGTGCACCATCTTGTCCTGCATAAAGACAAATGGAGAGAATTGGAACAAGGCACCCATCAGGGTCAATGATAATGATGCTTACCTTGTGCGGGTGCTGTGTACAGCCATGCACAGAATGAGGACGTGAGCTCTGGAGGAGATGAGGCCAGGTAGAGGTGTGAAAATGCACATGAGAGAGTGTGTGGTGATGTCCTTTGAACTGGTAGTGTGTGAGATCCCTGTGGAATGTCATCCCCCTGATGGGCTGGTGAGTGTGGGAGTTGAGACTGATGACCTGGTTGACTAACCCTGGCGTAATAGATGAGATCAATTACCTTCACTCTGCACTGGATGGCTGACCTCTTCTGGCACTGACTGCCTCTACCACCGCCTTCCAAGCTGGAATGGTGACATTGGTGGACCTCTTGCAGCCAAAGTGGGGGCAGAGGACATCACGGCAGTTCTCCACAGGAGGTGATCCAGTGAGGTGTTGCTAAACAGCAAGGCTATATTTTCGAGTACAGGAATCTTGTGTTGTATGCAGTGAGACAGCTCCATAAAAATGGAGTCTGGAGTGATGTATTGGTGAACTCACAGCAGGGTGGAAATCTCAGAGGCTGCCTAGCCTTGATCCAGTTTGTAACCCATGCACACATTATTAATGAGATAGGTAGTGCACAATATGATGTTACAACCCACCATTATAGCTGGAGAAGAAATGGTGATTCTTCTACCCACCAACGCACTTCGAGCGCAGACTTGAAAATCCCAACCTGACTTGGAATTTGATTTAGAAAATAAATTATTTTGTGATGTGACACAGGAGAAAGCTCCACTCCAACACAATATCAGTACCCTATTCTGCTTGTTATGATATGTTATTGTAAACTGCAGTTACATATTTGAACAGTGATTTTTAAATAAATGGTCCTGACATATCTTAATGGAATTACAATCTTACAAACACCAGAAAGTAACACTGCTCTTCTATTATAAAAAATGGAGCTTTATAATTTGAGTATTGCTGAAAAATGAGATTTACTGTCAAAGTTGTTCAATTTGCACTTATCAGGACAGAATTGTTCAAATACCAAATTTCGAAGGGAGCACCAATTTATACTGCATGAGAAAAAGGTGCTGATTGGTTGTTAAGTGGTAGAGGCATTGCCGTGGAGAATGTACCAGGGTACAATCATCCTCATGCTTCTGTTTAAATTCAAAGCATATTAGGTCAACTCTGGTTCGGGCATTGTTATGGGGTGTACACCAGGGATCACTTGTTCACCATATTTTTATTTAGATGAATAAAGCACAATATCTAGATATAATATTTCCTTTGCAAAGGTCAGGGTCTTATGTATGAACGTATATAACTTCTAGCAATTATAAGTAAATTATATTGCATCCTCAACTTCATGGCAATGCCTTTGTCAGTTAGAGTCTGCTTGTCAAACAGTCAGCACCCTTTTCATGTGCAGTACAAATTGTTTCCTTTAACATTTGGTATTTTTGTGATTCTATCCTGACAAGTGCATGATGAAAAGCTGTGTACCTTCTCCTCGCATTTGCGTGAGTTTCCACCGGATTCTGCTTACAATCCAAAAACATGTGCTGGTTAGGTGCATTGGCCATTCTAAATTTTGCCTCAGTGTACCTGAATAGGCGCTGGAGTGTATAGCAACCAGTGGATTTTCACAGTAATTTCATTGCAGTGTTAATGTAAGCCTACTTGAGACACTAATCAATAAACTTTAAAAAAAATTTCCCTGTCCTGTCAACCATGGGAATTATAACGGATGAGGGAGGCATGGACCATGCAAAGGTTTGTTAACTTTGGACGAGATTTTCTGGTTTAGGTGAACGCGGGCAGTAATTTTGTCAGTAATACTCAGGTTCTATATTACCAAGTGACTACCTGTTTATTTTCATGGAATTTTATGTACAAGTGCACAATCTCATGGCATACATGCGATGCAAACACTGCTGTGTTTCTGACAGTGTAATGTTTGAACTTCATTTCTTCAAGGATAATTATGCTTTCTTTTCTTGGTAAGGGATGTGCTGACTGGAGCTGTGTTTGGCTGTATTGGTGGCGTAATCCTGATATACCTATCCTATTCTTTTTATAAAAAGTGGAGAATAGATGAAAGACTACGAGCATTCTTAAGGTAAGGCACATTTAGTGAATTCAAAAGATATTGGTATCTTTATTAATTGGGAAAAATTATAGACCACAAGTTCGTGATAAATCTCTGGTATTAAGAAGAGTAACTGTAGAGATATCTTCCTTTATTTCCAAAGATTAAGCAGATTTTTACATAGGGTCCCCATATGTTATTGTGGTCCTAGACTTTCAATTAAAAAACAAATTGGAATTTGCATGTTGGAGGAGTAATTATTCATTGAATAATGAGGCCATCTGGAGAAACAGATAACTTCCTTATGAATGCTTGGCTGAAATACCAAAACTCACTAGCAGGTGATTTGTTTTCACAAGATGAAGTGGAGTTTTCACTTTGATTTATTGATGTCTTCATGAGGTTATAGTATATTATACTTTCTTTGAACTGTTGTTTTCAATGATTGTATGTTTATTTGGACAAGCACAAGATAAAGAGGTATGAAGTGAGGTAAAAAAAATGTCTCTGTAATAGAACTGGCTAGGTTGAGAGTGCTCCCCGCATCCTTATCTTGTACTGGTAGAAACAAAGACAGAAAATGCTGGAAAATCTCAGCAGATCTGACAGCAATATTTGCGGGGAGGGAATAGAACAAATGTTTCAATTCTAGATGATCCTTCGTCAAAGCTTTGCTCTGAATAGGGCTGGGAACCCCTGATATGAGTTCTACTCTACTTCCACCCCCATCCCCCCTCCCCCGCCTCCTTTCCTCTCAATTTTTAAAGGCCTGTAGAGTTGGCCTGACTTCACAAAATCCATCCCTTTGCATCAAAACTTAATGATCAATGCGACTGTTCTGTATTTTGTGCATAAAGGTGCCAAGAACCATTGGGAGTTCTTTGTAAGAGCTATTTTATTGCTGTTGAACATTAGCTTTGTTGAATGAGCTAGCAGCTGGGCAAAAAGAAACCGGTTGCCAAATATGTAGAGTGCAAGATAGGATATGCGCACTCTCCTTTGTAGGATGTACTATAAGGCAGCAGTCAGTGGGAAAAGGAGGGGAAATAATATCAATATTGGCCCAAAAGTTAAATCAGCTGTTTTCATTTTAGTTATGAAGACGCAGAGAGGGAGATACGGTGGTGGCTAGGGGAGGGGAATGTTTAAGAACACATTTGTCTGTGAATTAGAAATTACTGCTTCTCAAGATAACTTTTGACAACAGCTTCCGCCATCTAATGCCATGTTATTAATGGCATTTCAATGCAGCAGAGGCTAAGCTGCATTCTCTGCTTACTGGGCATGTATTTTAAGCAGCTGTTGACGATTATAATGTCTGGTGATAATGCATGAATTATGGACATAGGAAGTAATAAGTTCAGTCTGTCTGTTTGATGTGCTGACAAAGCACACAGTCTGAAATGGATAATCAAAGAAGTGTCAAAGAAGATTGACTGCAGGACACATGAGAATAATGGTATTTTCTAAGCATATAAGTAAAAACCCAGTTGAAGAAGGGATGAGATAATTTGGAGATTAAGCAGAATCTTGGATACAATAGAAAGAAATTCGCTGAAGATGCTTATGTGTTTTGCACGATTTAAACAGTAGAAGATCAAAATAGGATTGTAGGGAATTTGGAGGAAGGTGTAGAACCGCCATTGCCGAAGGCTATTCAGAAGACTATTAAAACCAATCTGGAATAAATAAAGCAAAGTTATCAATACTATTAAGGGTTCTGCCGTTTACTGTAATGTCCCGCTGAAGAAGTTGGCAGCATAGTGCTGAGTGGGGCACTGTGCATGTGCCAATCTGTCAGAGTGGAGATTGGTGTATGCACAATAGCCCCACACTACTGGCTTTCTGATCGCAGCCAGTTCAATTGTTGGCCAGCCCCATGACACCGCATCCCCATTCCCCTGTTCCTCCCCATCACTAGCCATGTGGCAGCCACCCATGCCCCAATCGCTGGCTTCCTACACATGTCTGGGTCAGTCTAGTCCTAACCAGCACCACCCCCTCAAAGCCCACCTTGATCTCTCCCCTTCCTCCTGCATTCCTGATTCTCCCCCTCCCCACCCCAGCAGCCCCAATCGTTGACCTCCCTCCCTTTATCACCACCCAGCACAAAGTGGTAGTAGAGTCCCCCACTCCCACTGATTTTCCCCACGCAGAGATCCAATCTCCATTAGCTCTGTCCCCCTTGGCACTGGCCAGTGCATGATTGGTAGTGCCAAAATGTCCCCTGGGCATTGCCATTTTAGCCCTTGAGCAGTGCCGGAAGGCCAGGCTGGTAATGCCCAGGGGGCACACTCCTTACACTCAACCTTCTCGGGGGCTTCAATTGCCCCCGTCACTCCAGCAGTACAGGATGCCAGCTCCCTGCAAGTGGGGAGCTATTGTTAACCGTGCTGGGGTAAACCACTTCCGGCAGGAGATGAGAATCTAGCAGGCCCAGAGACTTCATTCCCGGGCCTATCAATTGTATAGTAATCCTCATTACCATAATTTATATAGCTCCCAACAATTTCTGGCATGAAGCTGATGGCACTGGAAATCCATTAGTCGGACACTTGTGGAGCTTTAGCAGTGCAATTGCTGGCAGAATTGCCCCTGATGTCTGAAAAAGCTTCATTTAGAATCCCTACAGTGCAGAAGGAGGCCATTCAGTCCGTCGAGTCTGCGCCAACCACTATCTCACCCAGGCCCTATTCCCATAGCCCCACATATTTACTCTGCTAATCCCCTGACACTAGGATCAATTTAGCATGGCCAATCAACGTAACTCGCACATCTTTGGACTATGGGAGGAAACCAGAATACCTGGAGGAAACCCAGGCAGACATGGGGAGAACATGCAAATTACACACACACACACACACACACACACACACACACACACACACACACACACCACACACACACACACCAGTGACTCGAGGCCAGAATTGAACCAGGGTCCTTGGTGCTGTGAGGCAGCAGTGGTAACCACTGTGCCACCATGCTGCCCAGTGCAGAAATTCTGTGATTTCTTCAAAGAAGAAATCAAAGCATATAGAGAAGGAGAATGCCATGAATATGAAGTGTAGATCTAGGCTAACTTTTGACTTCAGAATAAAAATGATGGAGGCAATTGAGTGTTTTCGGGTTGGTGAGATTTGAATAATGGCACACTCAGGGCTCTGTGCTTTAGTTGTTTTTTCCTAAGATTCATTGCTAATTGTTTGTGGGCAACACTGACAAGGCAGCATTTGTTGACCATCCCTAATTGCTCTTGATTGGCTTGCTGGACTATTTCAGAGGGTAGTGGTGAATCAATCACATTGCTGTGATTGTGGCCAAGTTAGAATAGCAGATTTCCTTCCTTAAGTGACATCAGTGAACCAGATTGGTTTTAACCACAATTGATGATTGATTCATAGACACCATCACTGACCAGTAATTATCTGAGACCAGCTTTTAATTCCGGGTGTTTTTTAATTAAGTGACTTTAAATCCCACCAGCTCTGTGGTGGGATTTGAACCTGTACCGCCAGAGCATTAGCCTGGGCTGCTGGATTACTAGTCCACTGACATTGCCACTACACTAATCCCCCACCTCACCTTTCAAATAGCATGGGAATAATATCATATTATATTGCTGAGATAATGTTTATGGTGTATGGGAAAGTTTATGAGGAAATGGAGTAAGTGAAGTGGACAGATAGCCAGGTGTTGCTCAATCGTGAGAAATATGGAGTAGTATCTATTTTTGCAGGGACAAGGGAGGTGAAGTATTAAATATACCTCCAAATAGTAAGATTCAGAGCTGAAAGATGTATCAGGAAAGAGAGAAATAGAAACGTAGAAGATAGGAGCAGGAGAAGGCCATTTGGCCTTTCAAAGCTTCCCTGCCATTCATCACATTCATGGCTGATCATCCAACTCAATAGCCTAATCCTGCTTTCTCCTCATAACCTTTGATCGCATTTGCCCCAAGTGCTATAATACAGAGGTATATCGAGAGGAAACTGATGATCGGATTGACAGGCAACTGAGAGACGTCATTCAAAGTGAAATTGAGTGAGATGTGAAATGGTCAGGTGATCCAATCGTGCCAATTTCCTACTGGTATGATAAGTTTAAAATGATCTAGAGATATCTAAAGATGTGCAGGTTATGTGGATTGGCCATGCTAAATTGTCCCTCAGTGTCAGGGGGACTATCTAGGGTAAATGCATGTGGTTATGGGGATAGGCTTAAGTGGGATGCTGGTCAGAATTGATGGGCCAAATGGCCTCCTTCTGCACTGTAGAGATTCTATGGTTCTAACTCCCCAGTGATCTTGATGATCATTTTCCCTGAATTTTCACCTTTAAAGAGGGCAAGGAAAGATTCTGGGTTTACAGAATGAGTAAATACAGAAAGAAAAAGGTGAATTTGTACAAACATTTATTTCCACCAATTGCCAAATTAGTGACAAGGGGGAAGACTAAACATTATCAGCAGAAAGTAAAGTGCGCAGTTAGAACAAATTTTCACAAGAGTTTAGTGAAACATGGAGACATTTGCTTTAATGTGGCTATTGAGGCGTGGAATATAATATTACTTAGAAGAGCTTGGATAAGTATTCAGAAAAGAAACATATAAAATGTAATGGAAAAGAACAGAGATTGGAATTAGTTGGGTTATCTCCAGTTCAAAATCTGCACTAAAATTTCTATGGTCTGGCCTGTACTCAACTGTCTTACAATGGTTACTTTAAAATGGTGCACATATTTATTTAAAGAAGTTTGAGAAACCTTTGGCTGCTGTGTAAATTTCTATGTTGTAACTTCAATCTTAGTTTAATGAAAAGGGTAATATAAACATGGATTTTTGTGTATTTCAAGAGAAGTTATAGTTGCTCCAAGTTTCTAACTTCCTGTTATTTGTTTGTGTAGTAATGCAGAGCATTACTAATAGTTTGGTTTGGACACTCATATACGGCAATGGCTTTCCGGCTGCCCAGAATATATGCTTTATAAATGTTGATGTGTCACATTTGTGTGTTTCAACTAATGTGTGGGTGTACCTTTCAAAAACCAATTTACTTATTAAGATATGTCATCCATGTCATTGTTATTGGCAAGCGAAGACCTTTTTAAAAAAAAAGTTTATATCCTAAATTACTGTGCCACCAGCAATGAATAGGCCAAGAGATGTGGTCTTGGATTTTACTTGTGTGCTTAGCAAAGAGAAAAACAAATCCGGCAGGAGTCCTGTAAAAGGAGTCTGTGCTATTCTCCTCAACAATAAACTTGAAGTCTGGCACTTTATACTCTCCAGCAAGATCACTTAAAACTATAATTTAATGTATTTTTTTTACGACCTTAACAAAGTTGCTAATCTGCTTATAATGAAACAAGGTATTTCTTGGCTGCATTAATGTTGAAAAGCCTAATTTCACAACAATAAAATGGATGAATTTGTGTTATTCTATCTCTCTTGCAGGACTATGTTATGATTTAAATAGATACAGTAACTTTTCAATAAGAAATATGAAGTACCAAGTATTGACTAAAAGAATGGAGTCGCAGGATTCCATGGTTTAAAAACAAAGAACTTGTACTATATAAGAGTCAAACAAAGCAAACATTTGATACCATCTTAGCTCTATTCTCAAACATTAAGAACGAACATAAAAACCAACGTAAGTTAAACATGAATTAACAGTAAATTATAAACTATGAATTGCACATTAAATAGCAAATGCAACTAAGTGAGAAGTCTCACAACATCAGGTTAAAGTCCAATAAGTTTATTTGATAGCATAGGCTTTCGGCGCACTGCCTGTTCATCAGGTGAATGGGAATTGTGTTCACAAATGGAGCATACATAGATACAAACTCAATTTACAAGATCATAGTTGGAATGTGTCTTTACAGTTAATCAAATTTTAAAGGTATAGACAATGTGTGTGGAGAGAGGGTTAAACACAAGTTAAAAAAGTGTGTATTGTCTCCAGCCAGGACAGTTAGTGAGATTTTGCAAGCCCAGACAAGTCATAGGGGTTACAGGTAATATGACATGAACCCAAGATCCCAGTTGAAACCATCCTCATGTGTGCAGAACTTGGCTATCAGTCTCTGCTCAGTGACTCTGCATTGTCATGTGTCGTGAAAGCTGCCTTGGAGAACACCTACCCGAAGATCCGAGGCTGAATGCCCGTGACTGCTGAAGTGTTCCCCAACAGAAGAGAACACTTCATAATTGTCAAGTGCTGTTCATTCATCTGCTGTCAAAGATCTGATTTGGTCTCCCCCATGTTCTATGCCTCAGGACATCCTTTCCTGCAGTGTATCAAGTAGACAACGTTGGCCAAGTTGCAAGAATATGAACCGTGTACCTGGTGGATGGTGTTCTCACATGATATAATGGCATCCATGTTGATGATCCAGCATGTCTTGCAGAGGTTGCTGTGGGAGGGTTGTGTGGTGTCGTAGTCACTGTTTTCCTGAAGGCTGGATAGTTTGCTGCGGACAATGGTCTGTTTGAGGTTGTGCGGTTGTTTGAAGGCCAGAAGTGGGGGTGTAGGGATGCCTTGACGAGATGTTCATCTTCATTGACAACATGTTGAAAGCTCGGAGAAGACGCTGTATCTTCTTCGCTCAGGGGAAGTATTGGACAACAAAGGGTACTCTGGCCGCCATGTCCCGTGTTTGTCTTCTGAGGAAGTCAGCTTGTGCTATCAAATAAATTTGTTGCACTTTAACCTGGCATTATGAGACTTCCTACTGTGCTTACCCCCGACCAAGCCAGCATCTCCACATCATAAATACAACTAAGGCTGATCTTACAAATTTGACTTGGCAGTCCATGTCCTCTAGCTTGATGTGCTGAATATTCTGGACCCTACCAGGTGGCTTACTGCTTTTGGTTGTCAGAACAAATTTGTGGGAATTTCTCACATGGATCAGGAGTGTAAAATCAGAAATATCCCATTGCAGATCGTAATAAAGCAACAAACCCCAATCTCTCCCTTTTCCCACCATTGTCAACAGTGTTTTAACTCCTTAGGTGCTGGGCTCATGATACTCTCTCCCTTTTCACACCAAGGATGTGGGTTCAATTCTTGGCTTGGTTGACTGTTTGTGTGGAGTCTGCATATTCTCCCCGTGTCTGCATAGGTTTCCTCCGGGTGCTCTGGTTTTCTCAATCAGTCTGAAAGATGTGCAGGTTAGGTGCATTGGCCATGCTAAATTCTGCCTCTGTGTACCTAACAGGTGTCTTGAGTGTGACGACTAGGGAATTCTCACAGTACTTCATTGCAGTGTTAATGCAAGCCAATTGTAACACTAATTACAACTAATAACAACTTTTAGCTTATCAAACTCAGTCACAAAATCCTTCAAAATTGTATGTGGAAATTTTTGTCCCCGCCCACTGCCGGGATTATTTAGTCCCACTGAAAGGGAACCGACGGTTAGTTGGGCTGTTGAATTTCCCGTAACCGGTCCCACCATGATGAACTGGAAAATCCCAACCTTTGTCCTTCTCACAATGAATTTCAGCTCCTGTCCTTCCAGGAGCTAGCTGCCAACTGCAGCGCACAAACAGCCCATTTGTGAAAGTGGCACACATCTGCAGGATCTCAATTCAGTCTGGGTGGTATGGATCCATCAATGCTATCTTCAAATTACAGAAACAACTGCACAACTTATGAGTCGCACCTTTTTCTTCTTCAGCTTGCCTGTACTTTACCGTTGGACTCATTAGCTACAGCTAGAGAGCTTGGATACAGTTGCCCTCACTTTTGTATAGTTATCATGTTTTGTGAGGAATGGGAAAAATGACCAGCTGGAATTAAATATGAAATAGATACAAAATATGAGAGACATAACTTAATTTGAATATTTAAATGAGCAGTCACCTTCTGGGAGCCGATTGTTTGCCGGCTGACCATTTGGTTCTGTGAAATCAGAATTGAATGGATTGAGATAATTTGAATCTGAGCTTTTTAAAACTTTAATACCTTAACTGACTTGGAACACAAATAGCTGAGTTTAATATCCCCCCATGGAATCTGAACTGTTGAAAACCTCAATTTTATTGATTTATTTTTGACATTACAGCATTTTTTTTTGTCCAAAGTGTAAGCATTTCTAATTATCCTCAAAAATCATTAAAGGAAAATGTAGCCATATATGTTCAGATGCAGACATAAAAATCTCTTTGTATTTCCATAAAGATTTTGAATAGCAGTCTAAAAGTAGCAATTTTAATGCATTAATTCAGTTAATTCCAATGTTTACCTGATCTTTCTTTGATGAAATGTTTAATCAGGGACATTATTGTTTACACAAGTGATCATCATAGTGCTATGAGCAATCACAAATATATTTGATACAAGGTTCAGTGTTTTCCCTGCTGGATTTAATTTACATTATACTTTCCAGCAAATCTCTCAATTTGGAGGCAAGTGATATGTTCTCATTTCACATTTCCCAGTGAGTGATACATTTGTCCAACAAATAAGGTTGAATAATTATCTTGCAGTGAAACTTCAATTTAATTTTTAATTGCCTGCATTTGTCAGGTTTGGATTTTCAGCAAATGTTAAAATATTTATAAATGCTTTGTAATTTGGAAAAGAAAGTTTGCGGTATAATTGTATTCTGAGTGCTCTTCTTTAGTAATTTACAAAAGCATGGGACTTGCATTCTGATGTCTCTCAATGGGTGATTATTGTAGTTGTCCAAAGTAGCATTAATAAAACACTGTGTTAAATCCACATACCGGAAACTCCAGGAGTGTGAGGATCCGCATCCTGGAAACTCCGGCAGTGTGAAGATCTAGATCCTGAAAACTCCGGCAGTATGAAGATCTATATCCTGAAAACTCCGGCAGTGTGAAGATTTACATCCCGGAAACTCCGGAATGTGAAGATCCACATCCTAAAAAACTCCAGCAGTGTGAAGGTACACATCCTTAAAACTCCGGCATTGTGGAGATCTGCATCCCAGAAACTCCGGCAGTGTGAAGATCCACATCCTGGAAACTCCGGCAGTGTGAAGAACCACATCTTGGAAACTCCGGCAGTGTAAAGATCCACATCCGGAAAACTCCGGCAATGTGAAGATCCACATCCTGAAAACTCCGGCAATGTGAAGATCCACATCCCGAAAACTCCGGCATTATGAAGATCCACATCCCAAAAACTCTGGCATTGTGAAGATCCACATCCTGAAAACTCTGGCAGTGTGAAGATCCACATCCCGATAAGACTGGCATTGTGAAGATCCACATCCCAAAAACACCGGCATTGTGAAAATCCACATCCTGAAAACTCCGGCATTGTGAAGATCCACATCCTGAAAATTCCGGCATTGTGAAGATCCACATCCCAAAAACACCGGCATTGTGAAAATCCACATCCTGAAAACTCCGGCATTGTGAAGATCCACATCCTGAAAACTCCGGCAGTGTGAAAATCCACATCCCGAAAACTCCGGCATTATGAAGATCCACATTCCAGAAACTCCGGCATTGTGAAGATCCACATCCTGAAAACTCGCACGTTGTGAAGATCCACATCCTGAAAACTCCAGCGTTGTGAAGATCCACATCCCGAAAACTCTGGCGTTGTGAAGATCCACATTCCGAAAACTCCGGAATGTGAAGACCCACATCCTGAAAATTCCGGCATTGTGAAGACCCACATCCCGAAAACTCCGGCATTGTGAAGATCCACATCCTGAAAACTCCGGCATTGTGAAGACCCACATCCCAAAAACTCTGGCAATGTGAAGATCCACATCCCGAAAACTCCGGCATTGTGAAGACCCACATCCCGAAAACTCCGGCATTGTGAAGACCCACATCCCGAAAACTCCGGCAGTGTGAAGATCCACATCTGGAAAACTCCGGCACTGTGAAGATCCACATCCGGAAAACTCCGGCAGTGTGAAGATCCACTTGGTTTGTGAAGAAACTGACTCTCGTGTACACCAATGAACTGTTAACTCATTCAGATTAAATAAAGTGCAGACCTAACAGGACAAACTCTACCCCAATATATTTGATATATTAAAAGCTAATGTACCATATTTCAGCTGCTTTTCATGTGACATCAGATTGGCACTGGAACTGGAAAAGAACACTATGTCCTCCCTTAGGGAGTAATTAATTACAACACATATCTTACAGTTCACTTGAAGAAGAAAGAAGAAATTAAGAGTTTTTATTTCTCTCACAAATGATGCTGTTAGTCTACAGAACATCATGTTCTGATGTATGGTTGGGAATTTGAAATGACGGTGGAAGGATACACTCTTGCCTATCATTGTGGGTCACCATTCCCATCAGAAGCTGGTATGAAGCCATTTTCTATCCCGTTATTGGGATGCAGATGATAGACTGACTAGAACTGTCTCTTCTACAACATCCATACAATTATCTGTGCCACCGAGAGAGATATCACATCAGTGATATCAGACCAAGATGGTCTCAATATGTCAGGACTTATCTGTAAGAAGGCCTGGGGCAACTTCCAGACAGGAACTTCCAGATATGAACCTTCACACTGCCGGAGTTTCTGGCATGTGGATATTCACACTGCCGGAGTTTCCAGAATGTGGATCTTCGCACTGCTGGTGCTTCCGGGATGTGGATGTTCACACTGTCGGAGTTTCTGGTTTGTGGAACTTCACACTGCCAAAGTTTCCAGGATGTGGATCTTTGCACTGCTGGAGTTTCCAGGATGTTTAACTTCATACTGCCAGACTATTGGAGTTTCCAGATGTGGTTTGCACCAGAGTCCAATGCAATTTGCAAAACAACACCAAAGACCATGTTATTCTTTGAGTTTTTGAGCTGGTTCAGATTCAGTTGAACTGGATCAGGCCCCATCCGTAAAAGTGGCTGTGCCACTAGAGTGAAATTATGGAATTCTGTTCAGGAAAGCTTTTCAAATTGTTCCCATTTTCTTGGGCAGACAGGCACTAGTAGCGACATATCTTAAAGTATTTGGTTTGCAAAGAACCTGACCCTATGGTACACCAATGAACTGTTAACTCATTCACATTAGACTTTAAAATGATTTTCATTTGATATTAGATCATGTTATTCACAGGTGGAGAACTGGACACTCTTAGTGAAATGCTTGTTCTAATTCCATTCTATTATGTTGCTCTATTGTGCTGGTGTATTGAAGATTTTATGTTTGTGATTAAAGAATGAATGTCATTCGAAACACAGCTAGTGCAATTGCAAACAGATTTTGGGCACAATTCTCCACTCAAAAGAATTTATTTAGCAATTTATTGCTTTCCTGATGTAAACTGATCAAGCATAAAATAAAAATGGAAATGTGTGTTATTTCTATCTTGGAAGCTATAGGATTTTTATTGATTTGTGAAAAATACATAAGGACTGTGTAAAAACAAGACAAAAGACTGTTTCAAATATATCCTTTTTATTTCCAGACTCCGTCGCAATGCAGAAGTGGCACCTTACTTCATTTTTGGCGAGCATGAAGAGAATGCTGGATGAACTAGTCATCATCCTGAAGAGACTGACAAATGCCTTTTTTGCACATTTTACATTTTTGGATTGTTAATTTTACTCATTATATTAAGCCTATTTTTCAGAATTGCATAAGGCTTTAAAACACAGTCAGAGAATCCAGAATGGTTACAGGACAGATTAACCCAGTGCCATTCCTGCCTTCTCCCTGTATTGCTACATATTTAATTTCCTCTTGAATGCCTGGAATGAATCTGCCTTTACCATACTCTCAGTCAGTCCGTTCTAGTTCCTAACTGCCTGCTATGTGAACACATTTCCTCATGACATCATTGCTTCTTTTGTCAATCACCTTAAATCTACACAATCTGGATCTCCTAATTCTTCCACCAATGGAAACAGTTTCTTCCTATCTGTCCAGACCATTCAAGATTTTAAAATATCTCTCTGTATTCTTTCTACCAAAATGAATCACTTTACACATCTCTGCATTAAATTTCACTTGTCTGTCCATTTCACCAACTCGCTTATGTCCTTTTGAAGTGTATCACCTCACAGTTCACAATACCTTTCAAATTTTGAAATCGTGCATTGTACGTCAAGGTCTAGGTCATTAATATATATTACAAAGAACAAGGACCCTAAGATCAACATGAAGAGAACTCCGCTATAAACCTTCTTCCAGTCTGTAAAACATTCTCTGATTCCTGTCACTCAGCCAATCCCATATCCATGTTTTAACTGTTCATTTTATTCCATAACTCTAACTTTGCTTGTATGTCTATTGTGTGGCACTTTACCAAATGTCGTTTAGAAATCCATGTCCATCACAACAATAGCATTACCTTCTGTTGACGATAAATTCAAGCAAGTTAGTGAAATGTGATTTGCCCTTAACAAATCCTTGCTGACTTTCCTTAAATAACCTGCATTTGCCCAAGCGACTATTAATTTTGTCTTGAATTACTAGGCGAGATTCTCTGGCCTCCCCTCAGCAATTTTTTTCGCTGGCGGTGCATTGTTTTCTAGCCCTGTCCCTGTCAGTGGGATTCCCACTAACTCCAGCCCACTTGACAGGAAATCAGAAGATCCCACCAACATGAACGGCCTGAAAGTTCTGACCATTGTTTTGAGAGGCTTCCTCACCACAAAGGTTAAACTGTCTGGGCTTATCTTTACTTTATATTTTGAACAATAGTGTAACATTTGGAATTCTCTAGTCCTCTAGAACCATTCCAGAGTCTAAAGAAGATTGGAAAATTATAAGCAGTGGATCTGCAATTTTCATTCTCACTTCCCTCAATATCAACATACACCCAATCCATATCACCTTAAAGTGCAGGCAGCCCATCCAATTCCTCCTCTTTATCAATGTTTTTATTCATTCATGAGACGTGGGCATCATTGGCTGGCCATTGATTGCCCATCCCTAGTTGCCCTTGAACTAAGTAGCTTGCCAGGACATTTCAGAAGACAGCTGAGAGTCAACCACATTGCTGTGTCTCTGAAATCACATGTAGGCCAGACCAGGTAAGACAGCAGATTTCCTTCCCTAAAGGATGTTAGTGAACCAGAAGGGTTTTTTCCAAAATTCGACAATGGTTTAATGGTCATCATTAGATTCTTAATTCCAGAATTTTTAATGAATTCAAATTCCACCATCTGCTGTGTTGGGATTTGAACCCACGTACCCACAACGTTAGCTGAGTTTCTGGATTAATAGTCTAGCAATAATACCACTAGGCCATCCCTGTCAATTTTAAACCCTTCAAGTGTCTTAACTACCTCTTTTCTCACCAAGACCTGGGTAGCAATTTCTTTCTGAGTGAAGGCAGATGGAAAATATTCATTTAATACTTAAGTGTTGCCCCACTGTACACTTGATCCAATCACAGTACCTTTGGACTGGCTGCACTCCCCAGATTAACCATTCCTTTCATCAGCATTCAGAGATGCACTTTGGGACCCTTAGACTACCTGTTTGTTTCTTTCTGACCGCCTGCTATAAACATGCCATTCAGGAAGCTGTCCATCTCGTACTTGGCCCGCTGTGATGTTAACTGCTGCTCATGCTCTGAAAGCAACTACTGCTGCTTCAACTGACAACATTTTCTGCACCTATCATTATCCAGAACATGGGAAGCACCTTGGAATTCCCACACTGAACAAGATTAGCATTTGACAGCTAGAAGCTGCCCTACCATTCCTCTATTTATTAGATAATATACTTTGGGAATAACCCAACTACTAATAGACCTTACTATTTAAAAAAGAGAAGGAATTACTAACTTCCTTTCTGTTGACACAACTTCAATATAGGCAAACTAAATGCCTTATTTAGAATCATTGAATCCCTACCATGTAGAAGGAGGCTGTTCAGCCCATCAACTTTGCACCGATAACAATCTCACCTAGGTCCCATCCCTGTAATCCCACGTTTACCCACCTAATCTCCCTGACAGTAAGGGGCAATTTAGCATGACCAATCAACCTAACCCACACAGCTTTGGACTGTGGGAGGAAATCGGAGCATCTGGAGGAAACCCACCTTGACTCGGGGAAAGTTTGCAAACTCCGCACAGCCAGTGACCTAAGCCGGGAATTGAACCTGGGTCCCAGGTGCTGTGAGGCAGCGGTGCTAACCATTGTGCTAATGTGCTGCCCAATTTAACTTATTTAAAAAAAAATGAAACTTCAAATTTTTCAGCTACTTAAACTAGCATCTTAACTTCGTAGAAAGGGAGACTTAGGAGGAGTACTCACCAGTCAGTCATCTCACAGTCTTCCTGTAGTGTCATACTTTGATTTTCTTCACTTTTTCAAACTCCAGCTGTTGCTAATCCACTTCCAGTTCCCAGTCTCTCCTCAGGTAAGTGACAGATCAAAGCTTGGCCTTCAGTTTATTCTCTCCTCCCTCCTCGACCCTCACACCACCATCACCATTTCTTCGAGGTTTGCCTCAGCTCCTAATTCTCTGATCCGGTATCTGGGCATGTAAGAAGATAAAAACTAGAAGCAGGAGTAGACCATCTGGTCCCTTGAGTCTTCTCCACCATTCAATAAGTTGAAATGTTCATGCTGGTTTTTCAAATACTAGGGGTGGCATTTGCCCAAAAATATTAGTCATAGAAGTTTGAAAATGGGTGTCTCCCACGCCTGTTTTTTTGATTGAGTTTGGCATGGCAGACTTCCCACATTCTGTCAGTTTTTCTGGCAGCAGGGAGAGGGGAGCACAGAGCCTGAGTTTGCCAGAGAAAGGCTTCAGAACATTTGTGTGCCATTGCGCAGGGCACTTCAATCTCTCAGTAAACTGGGAGACCAGTAGTGATTCTCGCTGGTATGGCCTCATGCTGGCAAGGGGGATAGTGCCGGAAGGCTGGAAACCCAGATACACTAATAGGATTGAAATTAATACAATCCTATGCATATCAGCCTGACCGATCCCACTGGCAAACCAGGATTGAGAACGCAGGCATGACCTGGATTTTGGGCCCTGCACTGGTAATCTCACCAGTTCACCACATCAATTGACCATACGGCGAGCTGGTGGGATCGCGTCCTGATGTTCACTGTAATATTCACAATCCTCCTACACAACGTTCCATTTATGAATTTTGACATTCTTTTTCACTGGAAGCTTTTACTCCTGAATTTCTTTTGAACAAAAGGTTTCTTTGTGATGAGGCTTTGAGATTGACAAGTTTGTAACTTTTGTAATTTTGTAGTATTTTGTACGAGGCTGAATAAGTTGTAAGAGTCGTGGACTCTCTGATGGATGCGTGGTAATGTTTCATGTGAGAAATGTAACACAGGAAAGTCTTGGGTTCAGCTCTTAATCCTTTTCTTCAGATTTCAGCCAGGGCAAGGGTAGGGTCTGCTATAGGTTTAAATACCCCAGAACTTTGCAAGTGAAATTAGCCAAAGTTTTACTCCTGATTACTGTAATTGACCCTGCTTAAAAATAAATGGTGCAGGTATGCTGTCATTTAGGAAGGAAACTTGTGTTTGAAAATGGATAGTGGTAGTGAGGAAGTAGAGGAGAATTTGCTCCTGCTTATGTTATGACAGTTTCAGGGAATGATGAGCTTTCTGGAAGTTTATTTGTGGCACAGGTGGGGACTTCCTACTTGTATAAAGGTTACTTTGACAGTTTTAGCCTACAATCATTCTGAAATTCCCAGAGGAGTCTTTATTTTTTCATGGGATGTGGGCATCATTGGCAAGGGCAACATTTATCACCAATCCCTGGTGGCTTCCTATGCCATTTCAGAGGGCAGTTAAGAGCCAACCATGTTACTCTGGATCTGGAGTAACATGTAGGCCAGACTAAGCAGATTTCCTTTCATCATGAGCTTCCAGCAACTATTCATAATAAGTACATGGTCACCATGACTAGTTTTCAATTTGTGATCTATTAATTAATTGAAATTAGATTTCATCATCTGTTATAGTGGGATTGAAACCTATGTGCAGAACAAAAGCCTGGCCTAGAGTTTATTAACCCAGTAACCCATTACTCCACTGTCTCCCTGACTCTACGTTGGTCAGAAAGGAGGCCTAAAATGGACCTTATTATTTAAAAAAGAGAAGGAATTACTAACTTTTAACAATAACTGCTTTTTAAAAGCCTTCATAGAAGTATTATTTTCAAAAGCCAGCATAAATTCTTGATAATGCATGTACCAAGACTTAAAATGATGTAACAGTGAAGCCTCTGATTTAAAGTGGTTGTGAATGCACTGTTCTTTCTTAACCTAGTCACATGTGTTGTTGGAAAGCTAATTATGTTTTATGGTGATTCACAAAAGAGTTCAGCTATAGGCTGATAGATATCCAAAGTCAATATTGACACACTGGGGTTATAGTGCTATCGATCAGAGATTTGCTACATGCCTTTGTAATGAAAATGTGCAATTATTTTAATGTAACTGTTATTAACTTGCTGTCATACTGTATGGCAGTACACCATACTTTGGACTTTGGACAACATCCATCCATAAATAAGAAAGATAAAATTGCAAAATTCCTGAAGTGAAATGAATGTAGTTCTGCAGACTAATGTCCAGTGCTGAGGCCGAATATCTTTTGCCAAAAATCTGCAAGACAGCAGTGGACAAGGCATTATTGAGCTAATGGTTTTCTCTCAGTTAGTGAATGGAAGAGACTAACCGTTTGAAAATTGCTTCATCATTGAAAGACACTTCGCTATTTGCTGTTTTCACACGCTCAACTAACACCAGAATCTGGAAAGTTGAATACGAATGATAAAAGGCAACAATCTCCTCATGATGTTCTCAAGCTGGTTCATATCTATCTCTACTTTGAGTGCCTAAACTAAGTAATTTCCAGTCACCTGTGGAAAACATTCAATAAAAGAAACATGCGGACAAATTCACAGGAATATACATCTTTTAAATGTGCAATGTGTGAAAATTCTGTTTCGTTAGTGATTCTGAGGAAGTCACAGCTGCAATTATGATCCTTCAACACTTCTCAAACAGCAAATGAATCATTTAATGTGTGTAATTTTCACAGTTTGATTATCTTGCTTCACAGCATAGTTGTTGGAAAAAAAATGTTTAAGTGCCAGCAGAGAGAAAGTTAATTAGCAGTTTCTGAGGAGCTGACTAGAAGTTAGAGGAGAGTGGGACGTGTATGTGTATGTGTGTGTTTCTATGTGTATTGTATGGGAAACTTGGGGGGGGCGGTGGAGCAGTGGAAGGTTTGGAGTGTGGGTAGGGCTGGTTGGATACGTCGGGGAAAAGTTGGGTGATCGAACACATCTGAACAAGTAGACCACTCAGCCATCCAGGCTTGCTCTGCTGCTCAATAAGATCATGGCTGATTTGATTGTAACTTCAACTCCACATTCTTTCCCAGCCCAATAACTTTTCGCCCTCTTCTTAATCCAGAATCTGTCTATCTTTGTCTTAAAAATATTCAAAACAGAATTCCAGAGACATAGAGCTCTCTAATAGTAAGTATTTCTCCTCATCTCTGGCTTGATGAGTGATCCTTTAATTTTTAACAGTGAACTTTAGTTCTAGACTAAGGTTGGGGGGAAGGAAGGGGAGGAATGGTGGTGACTGGACATCCCAAAGCAAAGGTGGGGAGTTTGTAGGCCAGGGAGAGGTGGAGGTTGAAAGCCTCATAGTGTGATTACAGGTTTTAGGGGAATGGTTATTGGAAGGCTGCCAGATTTCTGAGGCTCCTCAGGCTGGTACCTGGATTCTAGAGTATGTAACAAGGCACTTAACTCCTGAAACCCCAACGTTCTCACTTTGGTGAAGATGCTGGATTTCCTGATGCTTAGCAAACCTTTCCAATCAAAACCTGACGTATTTTTAATGCATCAACCAGTAGATTATTAGCCCGCCAACTTCCAGTCTCAATTAAATTAGCAAGTTGGAGGTGGATTTGGATGGGAAACAGATTTACCTGACTTTTGTTGAATATTTTTCAACGATAACATTACTGGGTAGCTACCCTTGGAGTTGGACTGCTCAGTTCAAAAGTGGTCATTCTTTGGCTGGCAGGATGAGGGACAAAAGCAGTTAGCAGAGCTAAGCACTCCTGGTTTCCATTTTTTCAGTGGAAATTTTAGTAATTATAACTTTTCATCAGTTGATAGCTTGAATGCAATTCCAATGAAATTTAGAGTGTAATGGCAACACTTTGTGGTTTTAATTAAAGTCAAGATGTTCTTGCATAATATGATTACAGAGTTTAGTGAGAAGGAGGAAATCAGACACATCACATATCGGAAAAAAGCTGACAAGCCTCAGACACACTTGATCATAGTGTGAATCTGATCCATGCTGTCAAACATTGCAGCTCAGTGTAGGTTATGTTTTATTTATTCACTCACAGGATGTGGCTGTCAGTGGCAAGGCCAGCATTTATTACACTTGCAAAGGTAGTGGTGAGCAATTAGTGATCGTCTTGCCAAAAATGCTCATATCCCGTGAAAGGATTTTTAAAAATGTCATTATTGGGCATGGGCTGTAGTTACTATTTTATAGTTAACACATGATTGCACTATGTTTTGAGGCTAGGTAAGTGCTCCTTTACAGTCTTCTGCAGAATTATAGAAATAAAAACATTTTTATCATTCAAAGCAAAACCAGTGTTCTAAATTACTTTTTTTACATCTTTTCAAACATATTAAAAATTTTAGAGTTATTCTCTAGATATACAGACTCAACATTAACTTCAGATGTGAAGTGGCAAGGACCAGAGTTTGACTCCTGGTTTGCGTCACTGTCTGTGTGGAGTTTGCACATTCTTCCTGTGTCTGTGTAGGTTTCCTCTGGATGTTCCAGTTTCCTCCCACAGTCCAAAAGATGTGCTGGTTAGGTACGTTGATCCGAACAGGTGCTGGAGTGTAGAACAAGGGGAATTTCACACTAACTTCATTGCAATGTTATTGTAAGCTTTACCTGTGACTAATAAATAAAGATGTGGATGGGAATGAACTCTCATGTCTCACAGGATGCTACCCCTTGTAACTAATTTGAGACCTATTCTGCCCGTTTAGCACTCAATTTTTCGCTGACATTTCTGAGCAGTACCAAGAATTTGCCAGTCGAACATTTAAATGAAACCCCAACTTGTGATTTAGACATTTACACATTTTCCTGCAGTTTATGTAGAAATAGCACTGTCATGAACTTATCTATTTAAAATGAACTAGAGATTGTGTTATGGTTTTCTGGTGAGATCCGAAGAAAGCCTTTTAATTTCCTGAGATTTTTATTGCAGGCGTGTTTTCTCCTTACTGTTATTGCTGTGAAATGTTTTTGCCAAGTGATTTTTACACGCCAAAGTATTTTCAATGATCACCATATTGACACAAAGGATTGGCCCATAGGTCTTATTTCCTTTTTGCTTTGTGAAGAGGAATACTGGGGGAGTAGTAGGCAGATTGGACTGTTCCTGAACATGAACCCACTCACTTGGTGTTATCATTGCAGCCATTTTACAAGCAACCTGAATCATTAGCAAGGCAGTAATGGAGACTGGCCAGTTCCTGCAGGAGAAAGTACAATTGATGTATACGTTAGGGCAGGAACTGCCAGTGGAAGTCATTTCGGTTGTGGTCTCTGCCTCCACTTACTTCCTGGCATACCAAATGTTGTCCTGTGGGGTGGTACTCCTGAAATAACAAACAGAGCCATTTCTCACTGTTGCTACATGAAGTATTATGTCCACTATGTCAGCTATTAAATATTTGATTTAAGTATTATGTTGCACCGTTCCTTAGAGGAAGTCTCTGCTTCCTGTCTCCACATTTACTTGCTACTAACCTTTGGCAGTCATTTGTTATCCAAGTACCTCTAGAAAGTCAGAAATATACATATACAAAAAAATTAGGAGCCTTTGTAAAAATTGCCAAAAATTTGCATCTGTACACAGCTACCCATATCATTTTAAGTTGTATTCATTACCAATGTTCCTGCAGAATCCTATGGATGTGTGGCTGCAGTAACCTGGAAGATACTGCACAGGACTGGTTTTGCTCTAAACACTGCACAAAATAATTGAAAGGGATTGCACAGTGGAAAACCTAGCTACGTAGAACAACTAAATTTTAAAGGGAACCTCGCAGTTTATCCCTTATGAGGAGACCTTCCACAACATTCCAATTGCTTCCTAAATGACACTAGAGTGAGTTCAGGTCCCTATTTTCTGGTTTGGGAGATGAAACCAAATATTGGTCATTCCTCTGTGATAAGTCCTTTCTAAAATGCTCACTACGATCAGCTGGATGCACTACAACGGACTTCTGGTGTGTTCTTGGATATTTCTATGTTCTCAATCCTGAACTTCTTTTACTAGTGTGTAATAGAATATAGAAGCCCTACAGTGCAGAAAGAGGCCATTCAGCCCATCAAGTCTGCAATGAATACAGTTCCATCTAGCCCGTATCCACATAACCGCATGTATTTACTCCAGCTAGTTCCCTTGACACTAAGGGGCAATTTAGCAAGGCCAATCAACCTAACTCACACATCTTTGGAGTGTGAGAGGAAACCAGAGCAACCAGTGGGAAACCCATGGAGACATGGGGAAAATGTGCAAACTCCACACAGACAGTGAGCCCAGCTGGGAATCGAACCCAGGTCCCTGGCACTGTGAGACAGTAGTGCTAACCACTGTGCCACCATGTATACCAACAATGCTTTCGCTTTGTCTGCTGTTTTTAATTGAAACAAAACAAAACTTATCTACTTCCTTTTCTAAGGATTGCAGTGAATCCAAATCCACCACAACACTATTTCAAAGACTTAAAACTGTCTGTAAAAGTAAGTAGTTCCTTGCAGTTAACCTAACTGTATCCTTTCACTATGGGTACTTAGGCTCCCACATCTTCCCTGTTTCTCTAAAATAATCTGACCATTTAGAATGTAACCATTTCATTATTTCAAGTTTCTCATTTGTATTCTCTTGGCATTTAGATGTCCCCAGAGTAATTAAAACAGTTTTTACTGGCACAAAGGAAGATGGTTGTGGTTGTCGGATATCAATCATCTCAGCTCCAGGATATCACAGCAAGAATTCCTCAGGGTAGGCTCAACCAACTTCAACTCCTTCATCAATAACCTCTCTTCCATCATAACATTAGAAGGGGAGAATGTTCACTGAAGATGTTCACACCATTTGTAACTCCTCAGATTCTGAAATAGGCCATGAACAATTGCAGCGAGATCTGGACAATATCCTGTCTTTGGCTGATAAGTGACAAGTTACGTTTGTGTCATACAAGTGCCAGACAATGACTATCTCCTACAAGAGACCATTACCCCTGTGACTACCAGTGCAGATGTAGAGATGCTGGCATTGGACTGGGGTAAACCAACTTCTCAATGACAGGTACAGAAGGGCAATAAATGTTGGCCTAGCTAATGATACCCACATTTTCTGAAAGAATTTTCATACAATAACTGTTTCCTCATTTTTCCTCATTATGCGCTGCAAGTGGCTTGAAGAGGAATTTCCAGGTGGTAATGTTCCTATGTATCTGCTGTCCTTGTCCTTCTAGATGGTAGCAGTCATGAGTTTGGAAGGTGCTGCTAAAGGCCTTGGTCAGTTCCTAGTGCACCTTCTAGATGGTGCACATTACTGCTCCTGTTTGTCAATGTTGGAGGAAGAGAATGTTTCTCAATAGGGGGACAATCAAGCAGGTTGTTTTGTTCTAGATGGTGTCAAGCTTCTTGAATGTTGGTGAAGCTGCACCCTTCCAGTCAAGTGGGGAGTATTCCATCACTGGCTTTGGGAAAGCAGGAGGTGAATTACTCACCTCCCACAAGTTGTGGTGAGCATAAGATTCCTAGTCTTTGACTTACTGTTGTCACCATAGTATTTATATAGCTAGTTCAGTTCAGTTTCTGGTAATCCCCAGAATGTTGAGAATGGGGGATTCGGTGATGGTAATGCCATTGAATGTCAAGGGGCGATGGCTGGATCCTCTCTTGTTGGAGATGGTCATTGCCTGGCACTTGTGTTATGTGAATGTTACTTGTCATTTGTCAGCCCAAACCTAGATTTTGTTCAAGTCTTGCTGCATTTTGACATGGACTGCTTCAGTATCTGCAGAGTTGTGAACAGTGCTGGACACTGTGCAATCATCAGCGAACATCCCGACTTATAATGGAAGAAAGGTCATTGACGAAGCAGCTGAAAGTGTTTGGGCCTAGGACTCTTCAGTATTTTTTGTCTCTATTTCTTAAGATCTTGTATGCTTTATTAACTGCCTTCTTGCTTAAAAACCATTAATGTATGTAAATATTGGGTGAAGAGATGACAGATGGAGTTTAATCCAGACAAATGTGAGATAATGCATTTTGGAAGGTCTAATACAGAGAGGAAATATACAGTAAATAGCAGAATCCTTAGGAACATTGATAGGCAGAGGCTATCTGGGTGTATAGGTATTCAGGTCACCGAAAGTGACAATGCAGGTGGAGAAGATAGTCAAGAAGGCATATTGGCATACCTGCCTTCATTGGCTGGGGTAATGAATTTAAAAATTGGCAAGTCACGTTGCAACTTTATAGAACCTTAGTTAGGACGTGCCTGGAATATAGTGTTCAATTCTGGTTGTCATATTACCAGAAGGATGTGAAGGCTTTGGAGAGGATACAGAAAAGATTTACCAGGATGTTGCCTGATATGGAGGGCATTAGCTATGAGGAGAGGTTGGAGAAATTTAATTTGTTCTCACTGGAGCGACAGAGGTTGAGGGGAGACTTGATGGAAGTCTACAAGATTATGACAGGCATGGACAGAATGGATAGTCAGAAGCTTTTCTGCCCGTTGAAATGGTGGAGGCTACCTTGCTGAATATATTTAAGTCACGGGTAGATAGGTTTCTGATAGACAAGGGAATTAAGAGTTATGGGGAGAAAGCGGGAAAGTGGAGCTGATCCACTTCAGATCGGCCATGATCTTATTGAATGGCGAGAGAGGCTCAAAGGGCTAGATGGCCTATTCCTGCTCCTATTTCTTATGTCCTTATGTTCTTATATTCTTTTTCCCAAGGCAGAAAAGTCAATTACCAGGGGACATAGGTTTAAGGTATGAGAGACAAGTTTCAAAAGGGATATATGAGGCAGATTTTTTACACAGAGAGTGGCGAATGCCTGGAACTCATTGCTGGGGGAATTAGTGGAAGCAGATTGGTAGTGACTTTTAAGGGAGTCTTGACAAGTATATGAATGAGATGGGAATAGAGGGATATGGTCCCTGGAAGCGTAGAGGGTTTTAGGTAAGTCATGCAGCTTTTTCAGTGGAGGCTTGGAGGGCCGAGGGGCCTGTTCCTGTGCTGTAATTTTCTTTGTTCTTTGTAAAGAAAAATGGTGTCCTAACACTGACCCCTGGAGAATTCAACTGTATACCTTTCTCCAGTCCAAAAAAAATGATCGTTCACCACTAGTCTTTGTTTCCTGTCATTCAATCAAAACTGCCATCAGCAAAATCCTGTCCTGTTTAAAAATGTTACCGCTACAGATTGGGAATTTGAATTCAATATAGAAAAATTGTGTCAATAAAAGAAATGATCAGAATTTTCTAAGAATTCAACTGGTTCACCTGCTGAACTTATCTGACTGGCCTACCTGGATCCATAGCAATGTGATTGAGGCTGAACTGCCATCTGAAGTGACTTGATTGTATCAAACTGCAATCATCCAGGAAGGAGGTGGATCACTCCCTTTTCAGGATAACCAGACTGGGTCAATAAACACCAGCCTTGCCAACGATGAGATCGACATAAAAATAGTTAAAGGAGACATGCTCCATGTTTAATAATTTAATACAAAATAAAATAATGGCTCCTCTGGAGGGATTTGGAAAGATGTCCTGTGAATATGCTTGACCAATTTTGAGCATTGTCCAAGCTAAGACACTGAATCATAAGTTAGCCATTACAAATATATCTTTGATTTTGTACATAAGTTGCCACAGCAAAGGATTCAGCTATTGTTATGGCAATGCTGCAACAAGTGCTCCTGCTGTGAACTCAGCAAAAGTGACATTGAAATAACACTGGTTTGGTGAGCCATGTGTAATTGGTAATTATTATACTGTAATATTATAGCTTAATTGCATGTCACCAGGTCCCTCGATTTATATCAGAACAATTGCACGTTTGATTCTTAGAAACAATGTTTTAATGATTTCTTTTATTCATTCATGGGATGTGGACGTCATTGGCTGGGCCTGTATTTATTGCCCATCCCTGAGGGTATTTAAGAGTCAACTACATCGCCGTGGGTCTGGAGTCATATACAGGCCAGACCAGATATAGATGACAGATTTCCTTCCCTAAAGGACATTAGTGAACTAAATAGGTTTTTACAACAATTGGCAATGGTTTCATGGTCATCATTTGATTTTTAATTCCAGATTTTTTTGTTATTGAATTCAAATATTAGCATCTGTTGCAGTGGGATTTGAACCAGGGTCTTCAGAGCATTACTCTGGGTCTCTGGATTACTAATCCAATAACAATACCATTAGACCACTGCCTCCCCCCCCTATTAAAATGCAACATACTATTTATCAAATCTCAAACCAGCTGACCAAGTCCTAGTTGGAAATAAGAGTATAAGTAAGAATAAATAAGTGTAGGCCATTCAGTCTTCAAACTGTCTTGCTGTTTCACACCATCAAGACTGATCTACCTCAATACTACTTCTCATAAATCCCATTTGTCTTAATTTACTTAGGGTGGGATTTTATGTACCCACCCACTCCCCACCCTCCTCACCCCATGCCATGTTTTGCAACAGCAGAGACAACCCACCGTTGCCCAGCTGTGGGATCTTCTGATCTTGCCACTGTCAGTAGGTTTTCCTATTGTTTACATTCTTTACCATTAGGGAGCTTACTGTTGGCGGGATTGGAAAATCCCACTGGTAGGAATGACTGGAAAGTTTTGACCTTAGTCTCCAAAGATCTCTCTATTCTATCTTGTATATATTCAATAACTGGACACCCAAAGCACCCTAGGGTAGAGAATTCCAAAGCCTGCCTCTTGAATAGAGGCTTTTTTCTAAATCTTAGTAACAATTATGACTGCATATAGGATTTTGCAAAATGATCCAGATTTTCTCACATAATAGACTACTATTGCAAGTAATGTTGTGTGATGGATAGAAAGCTGATTAGCAAATAGGAAGCAAAGATTTTCCATAAATGGGTCTTTTTCTGATTGGCTGTCAGTGACTAATGGGGTTCCACAGGGATCTGAGCTCAGACCCCAACTGTTCACATTACATATTAAAGATCTGGAAGAGGGAATTGAATGTGTTATCTCCAAATTTGCAAATTACACAAAATTGGTGAGAGGGTGAGATGTGAGGAGGATGCACACGTGCTTCAGTATAATGAGATTCTCTATCTCATTCCTGTATTCGTCTTTGTTTGAGACTCACTAAGGTGTGTCATCAGCAAACTTGAAAATCAAATTGGAGCGGAATTTGGCCGCACATTCATAGGTGTATAAGGATATAGTAGGACACAGCTTGTGGGGCAGCGATGTTAAGAATGATCATGAAGGAGATGTTATTGCCTATCCTTACTGATTGTGGTCTGTGAGTTAGGAGAGGTACATGAATAGGGAGGGAATAGAGGGATACGGTCTGAGTAAGTTTTTTTTTGTTTAGTTAGGATATCATGATCGGCACAGGCTTGAGGGTCGAAAGGCCTATTCCTGTGCTGTACTTTTCTTTGTTCTTTGTTCTAACGAGGTAACAGCCATCTTAAAACTGAAGGAGCCATTGAGAATGCTGTACTATCAAGTTGTTTTAACTTTGTTCCTTACAAACCTGACACCGGGCTGTTAACTCTACTAAGTTCCGATACAGCCCAGTATTGACAAAAATGGGTCACTCGTGAAAGTGAAGGTTAAATAATGCATACGGTGATGGCAATGTTCATATATTATAGACCTTACCAAGAGGCTTGTAAAATACAAAATAATAGATTAAATTAAAATGTCCAGCATCAGCCTTGGCCAACCCTCAGAATGAATTACACCCGAAAAGATTAAATCTTAATTTTATATAAGGCTACATCAGCCTGGCCCTGTTTATAGCATTTTGAGACAAGGAGCAGTCTGATTAATGAATGTCATTTGGAACATACACTAAAATAACAGTATGAGACCTTTACGATATGATTGCTGTATGGCATCATTAAATAATGCATGTTAACTAGTCTCCAGTCACAGAGGACAAAAGGCTGAACATTCAGTAGCTCAACATTTCAAATGAACTTGTTCATCCACACAAGGGGTGAGCAGAACAGTTCTTTTTCCAGTCTTTAATTGGAATGCACTGAATCCAAAACAGATTTCAACAGCATTTTTTTTAATAGTCAGGACCTCATTTTCTTTCTTGAGTTCTTAACTTCCATTATGAATTTTCAAAAAAATGTTTGCTTTCTATCCACATTCATCAAATATAATCTGCCCAGCACACGTTATATTAATTGCTTTAAATTTTTTTGATGATAGGCTGTGTAGTGTTGTGCTACAATTGGGATAGCACTCCGGAGGTGAGACTTTAATGTTATCTTTCACTTCACTGTAATCCTGAAACTGCCTACCTAGCATTGATGTGGGAGCCCCATCACCACATGGTCTGCATCAGTTCAATAAGAGGACTCAGCATTACCTTCTGAAAGACAGATAGGAATGAATGATGAGCACCAGCCTTGTTAACAATGCTGCTATGTTTTATTTTTTAAATGTTGCTTGTTAAATTAAAACTTATAGTGATTCAACAGTTTTTGAAAGCACAGCATCTACCTAAACTCATGTGCAAAATTCACAATTTCTTTGTTCTTTTGCTAAAATGGAAGTTTATTTAATTAGCCAGTTCCACTTTATCTTAAAGGGACTGTTAACTGAAATAGTTAAATGACGTAGATTGAATTATACCTGTACTGTTTGATGGCATTATTATAATCATAACTTGCTGGATTTTGTTCAAATCATTTAAAAAATCTGTGCCTAAAGTGGTCTATTGATGAAATTGGTGGATGTGTTATTGAATGGGAGTTTAACAGGGCCAAATGCTTTCATCTTATGAAATATTGTTCTATATTTGATACCTGTACTTCCTCTTGGAATTATGTGAAAATGGGCATTCGCTGCATTGAGGGTGACTAGATAACCTTCAAAGATCTAATGCACTCTGCTGGTCTCGAGATCCTGGACTTTACCCCTTGTAAGAAAATAATGAAGTAATCCAGAAACTACTAGAGGTGAAACGTTGCCTCTGTAGGGTTTACCTTAATGCTAAATCATCACTATGCAAGCCCAACACCCACCAACAAATCCTGAAGACTGAGCGATATAAGCTCAGAGAGATACAAGACACTAAATTGAATGAGAGAGCAGACAAATATCAGTCATATAGAAAGACAAAGACTGGGAGAGATTCTAAAATTCCCAGAAATCTGTTTACAGATCCTGGCCTCATAATTCATCACTAATTCCTGGTACAATGCATCAACACTGCTCATAGAAAACACCTAAATTCTAACAAGTTGGGCAATGCACTTAACCATATCTTCTCAGCTGACCTTTGCCTGTGAATGAAGGAGCTGTCACTGTTCGCTAATAGCTGTTCTCTTGATGATCTTTCCACATTGTTAGAAATGACAAATGTAATCAAATTCCTGACTCATATCAAAGTTCCAGGAGCTGATACTATCCCAGCTGAAGTTCACAATGCTGGAGCCCAATGCCTGGTCAAGAAGATCACTGAACCCTTTCAGTCAATATGGGAGCAGAGAACCACCCAGCAAGAATAAAAAGATATCTCCATTGTCCACCTGTATAAGTGAAAAGGAACTTGCCATTCATGCAGTGAACATAGATGTATCTCACTCTTCTGCACTACCAGATCCTTTCTGGATCTTTGCTTAGTGCACTTAATGCAACACCTTGGTCAGAATCTACTTAGTGTGGCTCCCCGGATAGAGTGCTTTCAACTATTCAGCTACAGGGGAATTGCCAAGGACATAACATGCATCTCTGCACTATGTTGACCTGACCAAGACAAAGAAAGAACAAAGAACAATACAGCATGGGAAACAGGCCCTTCGGCCCAACGAGTCTGTGCCGCCATTTTAACATTATGAGTGCCCTCCTCTACATATGACATTTGTTTTTACACCTATGGGGAAGATTTAGGGAGAACTAATTTAGAGACAATTTGTTACGCCAATCAGCCTAAGAGCACACACAGTTGGCTGTGGGGACCATGGACAAATTCAGCTGCCTTGAGAAATTGATCACAATAATTTGGTAGTTCCAGTTTGGCATCTGTGCCCTATCTATTGATGATCTGACCCAATCTCAGTCCAAATGAAGTTAAAGAGGGCTCTAAGCCAGTATAAACTCTTTTCAGCATGCTTTTTTTTTGCCATGCTCTCTGATGCCTTCTAAAGCAAGGGACAGGAGATTTGGGGAGAAGGGGGAATGTGAGGAAAAGCCTGACTACCCAAAGAATGGTGATTGATGGTCTGGAATGTGGGGGAAGAGAATGGTGCTAGAAGTGAGTTACCTCACATCTTTTAAAAAGTACCTGTTTGAGTACTTGGCACATCATAACATTTAAAGCTCTGGGCCAAGTGCTGGTAAATGGAATTAAGTAGGAAGTCAGGTGTTTCTCGTATGTTGGTGCAGACTTGACGGGCTGAAGGGCCTCTTTTGCATTTCTATGATTCTATGATGATCCTGGCATTGGTATCAGGCATCACAAGGATGCAAAGCTACTTAATCTGATACAGCTCCAAGCCAAAGACCAATGTCTCCAAGAATAGATTTCACTATTTCCACTGTAGAGCTGGGCATACAATGTTGCATGGACTTGTTCTCCCATTTATGTGGCAACTTCAGCCTTATGATCAGCACAAAGAAACCTGAAATAATGTACCAGCCTTCTCCAGGAAAACCCTTTCTCAAGTCCAAGATTTCAATCCATGACCAGAACCTGCCAGCAGTGGATAGATTCATATATCTTGGCATCACACTCTCTCTTGAGCTGCCTATATTGACAAGAAGACTCTTGCAAGAATGGGAAAATAAATGTAAGCTTTGGCACAGCAAATGTTTCTGCCCATGAGTCCTATGATTGTGAGACCCAGATCCTGTGTCAGTGTAAGCCAAGAATTTCAATAATTTTCACTTCAGTTGCCTTCAGAAGCTGAAAAGAGGTGTTCACCCAAGATAAGCTGATCATCTAGCCAGAATGTGAACATATGTTTACCAAGTGAATCTTCAATCTAAAGCTCGAGTCTGGGGTGCACTCTCATGATGGCCAAACAAAGTGTTACAAAGACACTGAAGGATTTGCTTGGTTTGATAAGGAATTTTGGTCCGGGGAGAAGCTCACCCAGGACCACAAATAAGAAGTATACACCTTCTTTCATATGCAGCGAATATCATAGGCTGTGAGAAAACACAAGAAGAGGAAAACCCTACCCAGCAACATATTCAAAAGCATCCTATAGTGCTTTATTCTATTTTCTGCAGAACTTCCTGAGAGCAGATCAGCTTTAGTGGTCACGTATGTATTTACCAGAACTTACCAAACATGGTCATCTTCACCTTTGTGATAGCATGGCCCCTTTAAGGTGTTGATCCCTGAGGGTCAGGTGATCAGGCCGGACCCTACGGAGTGTTGGGACAAGATGTGAGCTGATTGGATGCAAGGGTATGTATCCTGGGGTGGAGACGTTCCTCAATTGGAACCAGGCAGAAGTGGAGAATTGTTGCACAGTTAATCCTGATTGTTTGTAACTAGCTATTTATCCTTTTATATCTTGATCCACACCAGGTTTCCCTCAATTTATTGCACACTTAAAGGATAAACATGATGGAATTGTGCTTCCTACTGGCCAATGCAGGGACGTTGTTGAAGACATCTATGAAGAGGAGCAGGGCAAAATGATTCTGGACTTCTTGCTTGAGCAAGATGTGAAAAGCTGGGCAGATAATGCAGAGAAAAATCTCTTCATACTTGATTCCATTCACAAAGGCAGGAAAGGACTGGTACCACTTTTTTTTTGTTTTTGTGAGTGTATGTTTTTAATTCAACAGATTTGAGAAGTGGAAGTAATTTTTACATGTAAGATTGATATTTGCATATATTGCTTGAAAAATGAAAACTTGCTTTAGAGGAAAAACTGAGCTGTACTAATTTACTCTTAGGGAATAGCTAAATTTGTCAATCTACTGAACAGACGTGCACATCTGATCCCCATTTCCATGTAAAGATGTGTAGGAAATAATGAATGAATGGAGAGCAGTGATTCCCATGGGATCAGAGAAAGGAAAATCAAGGTTGGGAACAAAGGGACCACAGTAAGTCTCACTGCATGGCTTTCCCTGCAGTTTCCAAATCTTTCATCCCAATCTGGAGGAAACCCAGGCCAGAATCTTCTGTCATTATTCTTGAAACAAATGCATTCTTCTCACAAATGTATCAAGATTCTTTTTCAGAATCAGGGACTACTTGATTCTGAAAAGAGCCTAAAGATAATAACTTCTAACACAGAAGAAACGACAATTTCTAATTTCAACCAAAGTAATAATGGCTCTTTAAAGGTGGCAGTTTAGTATATTTGTTCAGTACTGATGTATACCCTACCAAGAGATGTTGCCACAGAATAAGCAAAAGATCATTGTGCTGCAATTTTGTTAACTCCATTTTTAATCTTCATAGCATTAGTAAAGAATAATTCAATCAGTTGTACACTGATATTAAAATGTTATTGACGTTTGGACGCTGATAGATGTATTTTTTCTTGCATAGAAATAATATGAATCTGAAGAATAACTCTTTTTTTGGCTCTGCATCTATTGAAACTGTAACAGCTCTCAAACTACACACATGATGAAGATTCATGATCTTTTCAACATAAATGTAGTGGGAATCCCATGGAAAGATTAAGTTGAGCATGATTGTACAAAAATGCCTCTTACATAAGGACTCTAGATATATGTAACAAGTGGACAGCTGTAGAAAATGGAGCCACTTACTGATTAAGTAGCATTGTTGAGAGGTTGACTTGTCTTTTCTCCTATATGTGTATAATTAAAAAGTCAATTATCCCTATGGGAAGAAATATCTTATCCCATCCAATGATGTGTTCCTTGGATGATAAATATTGGAGGTGAGAATGGAGCACTCGTTACAAGATTGAGCACGCCCAGATAAATATGATCAGATACAGATCAAAGCTCTCTTGATTTTGTTCCATTTTCAGAATCTTACATTTGGGTGAGATCACACAAGATCACAGATACTTATGGTTGAGAAAGGCAATTTGATTCATCTTAATTCATCCGTCCAGAACAATCCTACCCTTCGCTCATTACTAGAACAGGCTTTTTCTTTGTATGATTCCAAGATATTCATCTCCACTACTCAATTTGGAAGTCTTCCAAGTGTTGATGACTCTTTGTATGAAGAAGAATTAACATGCCGATATCAGTCCTGCTGGTTACCTTTACTATTTTCAATTTGTGTCTATTTGTTTCACTTCTACAGTTTAATTGAAAGCCGTATTCCATTGTCAATTCAGTTCTGCACTATGGCTTTTGCTCACCAGGAACTGGACTGAAATTTTCCAGATACATTTTAGTATTGGATTTTTTTAGCGAGCAGATTTCCAACCATTTGAATTTGAACTCAGAAGTGAAAGGTCAGTGCCAAACCTATTGCAGCATCTAACCCCGTCACACTGAAAAATAAATCCAAGTTCTCATAAATGATCTATTTGTTTTATTTATTCAGCTAAATATTTTTATGGGATCTGTTTTATATAATGGACTGCTGTGTGCTGTGCCTATTGTGCGTACTTCCTGCTCTAGCGAGATGGTTAATGGAGTTATTTTCATTTATTTGGCTTATCCTAGATGATACCCACTGTTAAATGAATTGCTGTAGTATATTTGACATGGGCCAAAAGCAAAATGACATGGGCCAAAAGCCAGCAGACCCTCCCACCCACACCAGACATGTTACAAACACTGAAGCCTTTGTGCATGTTGTGTGGGAGAGCTCTGAAAGCAGAGCGCTATGGAGCAGAACTGTTAATGGGTTCTTGTGTTCTTGGACAAATCTGATACACATTGGAATTACATGAACCCTATATCCGCAACAACATTTGCCACACTCAACTTCTTTCATGCATTAAAGTTTATATTTACTAAGTAAATGAAAACATTACGTTTAACAGAGCTAGTAAGATAAACCATTGATGACCAAAAATAGTAATGTCCTCCTACTTGAGTTGTACATATATAGGAACAGCAATAGACCATTTAGTTCTCAAATCTGCTTAACCATTGAACTAGATCATGGATGATTTGCACATCCATTCCATTGGCCTAACCTTGCATCATTTGCCTAACAAAGATCCCCATTTCAAAAGTATCAACTGATTTTGAGGACAAATTCACAAACATTAATCTGGGTTCAACATGGAATATGTGTACCTGACCATTGCCAATCTGTGTGCTTAAAGGGACTTTGTGTTAATGAGAACATTATAGTTTAAGATGTTCTTTTTAATCCATGTTAATCTTAAAACCTGTGTATATTTAAGATAAGGGGGGAATAAAGGAATTTTGTATCATAATCCAATTTTTTTCATGTTTAACAAATGTTTTTTTCCTTGTTTAAACTAATTAGCAGTCCATGACTCTGTTCCTATATATTTTATTAAAAAAATAAAAGTTATGGTCTTTTGAGCCAGCATTCTGTTGTGGGATCTTCACATTCAGTTATAACGTCAATTAGGATTGTAACACCTCCTCCTTAGGTCTCCAGGATTACAGATACCAGTCTTCAGCCAATTCGCTTCACTCCAAATGATATATGAAATAACTGAAGTCACCGGGTACAACAAAGGCTATGGGCTCTAACAAATCTTGGCAGTACTGAGGAAGACTTGTGTCCCTTAGCCAAACTGTTTCACCATCTACCTGACAATGTGGAAAATTACCCAATATGTCCTGTCCACAAAAGGTAGGACACAGCCAATCTAGCGAATTACTACCTCACAGTCTACTCTCGCTCATAAACAAAATGGTGGAAGGTGTCGTCGTCGGTGGAGGGAAGAGATTGTGTGAGAGGAGATGTAGTAAATCAAATGATAACACCGAGGTGTTGGAGCAGGGTAGCAATTAGGTAAAGTTAATCAGGGTGTGGCATGAAGGATGGTGAATAGTAATGACTGGATCAGCAGCAAAGCCCAGAGATTGCAAAAATGCCAAAAAGACAAAGTTAAAGTCATTGCATCTGGATTATTTATCATTCATAACAAAAGAGATTGTCAGCACAGACCATAAATATATCTGACCCGATCACCATCACAGATCCAATGTGACTAAGCCTGGGACCTGAATATTAAAGGGTATTTAACATTTTGAAATAGTAGGAAGAGGAAAAATACTGGGGTAGCTTTGCTAATTCAAGATGTCATTATTACTGTAGTGAGAGGTGACCTTAACTTGACAGAGCAAGAGGTAGAATCAGTTTTTGTAGCAATTAGAAATAAGAAAGGTAAGAGTTCACTTGCAAAAGTAATTAATAGGCCCTTTAACTGTAGTTAAACTGTAGGACAGAGAATGCAGGAAGAAATAAATGGGTCAGGTAAGAACGATGCCACTGTAATCATTGGTGACTTTAGAATCATAGAATCCTACAGTGCAGAAGAAGGCCGTTAGACTCATTGAGCCTATACTGACAGCAATCCCACACAGGCCCTGTAACCCCATATATGTACCCTACTGATCCCCCTGAAACTAAGAGGCAATTGCCCATTCCAATCCACCTAACCCAGACATCTTTGGACAATGGGAGGAAAATGGAGCACCCGAGGAAACCCATGTAAACATACGGAGAATGTGCAAACTCCACACGGACACTCACCCCAGTTTGGAATTGAACCCAAGTCCCTGGCACTGTGAGGTAGTAGTACTAACCACTGTGCCAATGTGTTGCCCCACTTAAATTGGACTAATCAGATTGACCTGTAAAATGAGTCCATGGAATATATGTGGCATAATTTCTTACCTGGTAATAGTCATGGCTTATTCATTTAAAAACAACTTAATGGCATTATTTCTGATCCTCTGTAGTGAACAAAGGGGTTGGTTAGTCCAGTTGGCTAGATGGCTAATAGTGATTCAGAATGATGCCAACATCATGGGTTTAATTCCACTTCTGGATAAATTAAATGTGGGACCTGCCTCTTTGCCCTGCCCCTGGAAGTGCATGTCAGTGGCAAAACCAACACTGCCAAGGAAATGGCACTGGATGAAGCATCAACAGACAATGGCATTTGGGCAAGGCACATATAGTCTAGGTGGTAATGAGTTGGATCATGACACACCATAAATGTTCGCAGTTGCCTAATTGGCAACGATCCCTGTACAATATCCCTTGTGAGAGCTAGGCACATTTACGAGACATGTGCAGCGTAGCACGCTGCAGAAATACTGAAGCTGACAATCAGGGTATTTTATAGTATTACCCAGTCAAAGAGTTGTGGGGTTATCATGGTCTGCTGAATTCTTAATAATGTAACAATTGAAAGAGGCTTTCACATGTCACAAATACAGGAGAAACCTGTCAGAGGAGTAACTGGAGGAGATATCAAACTCGACTTGACCAAGACAGACCCCAGCAAAACCGAAGCTCATGGACATCAAGGGGAATAGTCTGCATATTTTTAAAAATTTGTTCTTGGGATATGAATGTCACTGACAAGTCTGGTGTTTGTTGCCCTTCACTAATTGCCCTTGAGAATGTATATGCAAGATAATAATCATGATTGTTGGAATCTAATCAATGCAGTTCCAGGAAATCATTGTGGAACTAACTAGGGAGAGGATGTGGATCTAAAAGTGTTCAGTTGTTTCATTAATATCTTTTGTTCCATCACAGGGTCAGGAATGCAATTGTTTATTGCTGATTCAATAGTCTTCAACTCCATCCTTAACTTCCTGGGAAATGTCACAGGTCATGTTAGCCTAATGTAGGACTTGGAAGACATCCAGCCTTGGGTGGACAAGTGACAGGATAACATTTACATCACATAAATATTAAATATTATCCCTCTCCAAGAAGAAAAAGACCAGCCAGTTTTCTGTGACTTCAAAAGTACTACAATTGCTGTGCACCCATTATCAATACCTTGGGGGTCACCTGGACTTGGAAGCTTAACTGAACGAAATTTATTGGCATAATACCCACAGCCACAGAGCTGAAGTGGTATCTCCTGACTATAGACAGCCTATTCACCAATCAATTTCTTTACTGTGGGTCACTCTCTCTAGCTTGATTATAACCAATGCAGGAAGTACGGATTAGAAAGGACACCTTTGTGACCTCGGCTGGCATGGTCATGATGGGCCAAGTGGCTTCCTTCTGTGCTGTAACTTTGCTATCGTTCTATGGTTCTAAGCAGCTTGGTATACCAGTTTGTGATTTGTCAACACAGTAGTCAGCAGGGGCAGAACTTATATCTGGCATTCTTCACAATCAGACTTTCCATTGCACTATGTTTGAGTTCCTTGGGGTAATATATTTTTCATGGAATTATGATATCATGCAAAAATTCAATTCCCCAGGGGATGGCCCTGTAATCACCACCGGCTGAAAGTAGGAAACTTTAATTTGTGATTGACGTTTCTTATCATTGTGGACTTTCCTCTGCATGCACAGGATGTTGCTGATTCTTGTCAATTAACAGCCATACTAGGCAAAGTAAAAACAGACTCAATGATTTCTCTGTGACAGCTTGGTAATCAATTTAACAGATTGGTTGTCATCAAGGAAATATATATAGTATTTAAGAAAATCTTTGTAATGTTAGCCTTAAGGGGAATGGAATACATACTATCCCTTTGTGTGCCATCTACTACTTTGCTAATGAACAACATCACAGAATTACAGAATGATTACAGCACAGAAGGAAGCCAATCGATCTGTCATGTCTTTGCTGGTTCACCAAAGGAGTAAATCACCTAGTGCCACTCCACTGTCTTTTCTCCATAACCTTGCACTTTTATCCAGAGTCTCAAGTTTATTCGGCAACAGATTTACATTTAAAAGGGTTGCACGTCAAACTAGTTCATGGAATGGAAAACAAACTATTTTGAGATAAGACTTTACATGAAGGCTATACCTTCATTGCATCCAGACTGTCCCTCTACATCTTCCAGACTTACCCTGTTCACAAACTCAATATCTCCAAAGGAATGAAGTACTCAGTTCATGGTTTAGGTATGAAGCTACAGAATGGTGCATATAATTCTTACTGATGATCTTTCAAGGAATTAACAAGCATACATTGGCTTTTATTAATTTATGTTAATATTAAAAATAGAACATAGGAACAGGAGGAGGCCATTTAGCCCTCTGAGCCTACTCCACTATTCATTACCATCATGGCTGCTTGTCCAATTCAATAGCCTAATCCTGCTTTCTCCCCATAACATTTGATTCCATTTGCCCTAAGTGTTATAGCTAGCTGTCTCTTGAATACATTCGATGTTTTGGCATCAGCCACTTTCTGTGGTAATGAATTCCATAGGCTCACTACTCTTTAGATGAGAAATGTTTGCTCATCTCCATCCTAAATGGTTTACCCCGAATCCTCAGACTGTGATCCCTGGTTCTGGACTCCCCCACCCACTTTTGGAAGAATAGACATATTTAGAGAAGCACTTTCCATTCAGTTTTACTCTAATCAGGGCCAGAATTCTCCAGTCTTACACGCCACGCCACTACTACCAATGAGAACAGAGGGGGACAGGAAAATCCCAACCACATGCTAGGTTGGAGAATTCCAGCCTATAGGTTAGGGAATTTATGAAGCTTTCCACAAACCTCTTGCCATAATAGTAGTAGAAGACAATCAGAAACTTTCCACTTATGGCGTAAATGTTTATTTTAAACCATTTAGCTTCTCAGATCTTTCACTGATTGTCAGCAGGAGAAGTTCTATGAAAATCTTGCACAATACAAATTTGGCTGTTGAACAGTGATACTGATGCCTGTTTACAAATGGAAAGCTTTTCTCTGAACTCTGTGTATAATAAGTGCTTGCAATGCAGAGAACATGTGTGTATAAACACCAAGGTTTGAACTCCATCATTGACAAATGTTTACCAAAAGGATTATTTGAAAGGAAGGCTAGTCAGAATGTTTTGGTAATGCTAACTAATATAAAGATCACATGTGTTCACAAATGCAGAAGTAAATAAAGTTAATTTATATAGTTGGTTGCTATATCACTAAAAAATAGTGCATTGGTTGACATTTCTCAGGTTTAACACTGTAGTAAATATTTACAAAAAAGACCAGTTTAACTAATTATTGGACCAATGGCCTTTGAAGTGTTAGGGTTGCCCTACACCAAAGAAACAGAAAAAAGCACCATGGGTTTGCCAATCTGAAAATGAGGTATATTTGTTTTCACCAGAAAGGGGAACAGGCTTCTAGCAACTGGCAACATTGAAAAATAATTAACCTGATATTCGCTGATTCAGGTTGACCCCACCTTTTCTAGTTACCAATCATATATGCCCAATGGTATCAAACTTATGATTTTCTGAAGCCTAACAGAAGCCTGAGGTATAGAAACTTCCAGTTTGGATTATCCCCACCATTCCTTACTTTAATGTCTATGTCAGGGCAGGTGGAAGTTAGGTCCCCAGAAGGATCAATAAATTCAAGGCTGGGACCAAAAGTACCCATTCTACCATATTGACTCCATAGATTGGACTTTGCTGACATAAATACTGAGAAAACAAGCATCAGGTGGCCAAAAATAGAGGTGGCTGGGCAGTAAATGTAAATTTCACATCCAATTTCTGCAAGCCACAATTTTGCCTGTCTTTGATTTGATTTATTATTGTCAGATGTATTAGTATGAGTAAAAAGCATCAATGTTTGTGGTCACAGAAACACTTATCTGTTCTCCTTGCAATTGATCTCCTATAATTGCTGCACTTTTTGTTCCTCTCCCACCCAGCAGAGCAAATTGTGGTGTAAAGAATTTGATTGTTGCTAAGAGGCCACTAATAGTATTCAAAGCAGTATATTTGTTTAACTGGGAAATGGCTATAGGAGATTCCTGCACTTCCTGCCTAGTCCTCCTACTCTGCCTACTGGTCACTCATTCCTTTGATAATTACTGTCTGGGTTCAAAGACATCCATGTGACTTCAATAAAAGGGGAGGGGTGGAATTCTTTGGTATCTTTGGAGTGTGTTTCTCATGCTGCTCAACCATGGTGGGATCGTCTAGTGAGATTTCTCATTGACTACCCACCACACCCCTGGAAAACCTATGATAGGATTGTGCCACTGGTGGGGCCAGAAGATCCCATCAGTGTAAACATCTGGTGAATTCCAGCCAAAGTCTGATAATGGAGGATTAACAGGGGTAGTTTGCAACTTAACATTGGAGAACAAAAGAAGCATTGGAAGTTTATAGAAATCATCCATTTTTTTCTTTCCAATAAAAATTATGACAAGTCTGTCCCTTGGGCAATATATATTCTCATTGTTTCTCCTATTTGCTTTGGATTCCTTTAACTTTCTTTCCAACTTTTTTTAATATTTTAATTGATGTGCCAGAGCTGAGGCGGATTGTTGATAGGTTATGAACATATAATTTCATTTTTGATATGTTTCAGGAATATAACTTTTAGTTTGGGGATTTTTGATCAAAATGTTTGGACAAAAATCAAAAGAAACTTGGGGACAATGCAGTACTCACACAAGACCCAACTTGCAATGGTAAAGAAAATGTCTGTGATCCAGGGACCTATTATCCTGCCCTTGAATGAGGAAATGATAAAAGCATGATTCGTGCACACCAGTTTTGCCTGTGCAATGAGTTGAAAGTTGCATGGATAGTGTAAAATCACTACTTATTGTCTTGGCAATGGCCTTAATTGATGCTTTAATTGTCAGCACACATGCATCCAATCTAAAAGTAGCAAAGAGATTCAGGGCAACTCTCAATTAAGGAAAAGATTGACAGAATGCAAATTTCAGATTGAGTTTTGAAATATGCTCCATTTCCTCTCTGTGTAGCCCATGGAATGATTTCTCAGTGCTCAGGCTTTTTTCCACTGGGTTGTATTGATTGTTACAGTTTTTCCAAATTCCAAATGCAATGACCCTTAAAATGGGGGCTGGATATCATTTAAATGAAACTCGTTGATGTTTGTTAACTTCTCATTTACAAAACCTTTTTGTGTATGATTATTAGTTCTGATTTGGTATTGTTATTTAATCCAACCTTGTTTTATCACTTTGCTTTTTTCAATATATAGGCTTGAATTTTAATGCTCCCCCACTATTACAGACAAGTTGTGAGGATGGGGCAGATGGGTAATGGCAGCATGAAATTGTATGGACAGGGTTCCCTTGAGATCCTGCCTGCCATGATTTTATGATGGGATGGGCATAGCCTAGGATAGGGCTGTGCCCACCATTGCCACCATCGCCACTTAACTTCAGCAAGTGCTGTTATGTCAGGATAGGGAAACAGAAAAAAGTTCAAACCTTCATCTTGGGCAGGAAAGTTGGTGTGGTGAAGGGGGGTGGGGTGGGTTGGAGGGGGTTGGTGGGGGTTCCATCAAAAGCCTCCTTTCAGCTGGGGACATCCTCTCTACAAGAACCGCGCACTTCCAGACCTCTCTCTCTACCCTGGCTTATCTCCAATCACCCACTTTGCCAACACCCCAGAAGTCATCTAGCCTCCCATCTCCAGAACCCTCATATGTATTTCGACCCCATATTCCAACACAATCCCAAGCATGCTATTGCAATATCTTTTCCAGTCACTGCAGAGCTGTGCCTGGAAGGACTGGAAAGCTGTCAACCAATCTGATTGGTTGGATTCTATGTCCGGAATTTTCCAGCTCATCACATTAGATGATCCCGCTGATATAAGTGGAGATTTCAATGGATTACCAGCCCTGCAGTGGGGGAATCTGCAGCAGGGAACTGGAAAATGTTGATCTACAAGATGGGACTGCCCTCCAAATGAATATGGGAATCATGCCTGCTGTCAACCAACTTGCAATAGAATGTAAAATGGCAGCAGGAATATATCCCTGCTGACTTTCTGGGAAGAGGGCTTGAGACATTTCAGGTCACAAAGTAAAAAAGATTTTCCTCATTTTGGGACATGTTGAAAAGAAAGAAAAATTGAGGAAGTTAATTTTTCCATCCCATAATTCTTCCTTTGTCTCCTCTTCTAGCACAGTGTAATGACTTCAAAGTTAACCTGGCACAACTATTTACAAATGGACTGACAAGTGCCTACTTTGCTAAGCAAGTCCATTCTACTTGTGAAGGAATAAGATGAATGGTCAGGATCTGGTTAGAAATAAAATTGTATGCTTTTCCAAATCTGTCTTGGATAAGCCAAACGTCAATTAATGTAAAAAAAAATTACATTGATATACCTTTACTGCATCTTTCAAATCTCAAAGACCTTAATTTAATGAAGTACTTCTTTTGAATCCAGTGATTGTGATTATTTAGGCAGATTTTGCAGCCATTTTTACGGACCAAGTCCACATAAGTTCAATCGAAGGAACAACTAGTTATTCTGTTTTTGACATTCTTGGCTGAAGAGTGAATGTTGATCACAATACCAGGAAAACCCCTTGTTCTTCAAATAATATTCGGGAATCATTAGCATGCCGCAAAACACAGAACCAGGGACTGGAAATCTCTGGCTGTTCACATCCTGCCACTGCTGCAAGTGAGGACAGAGAACGTGACGGTCAGCCAAATCATCATTCATTGCTGCAGGATAGAAAATCCTGCTCGGGTGTACGGCCGGACAATTCCGAATAGGGATTTTTTTTTATTCATTCTTGGGACTTAGGTTGTCCTTGGGTGGCACAGTGGTTAGTACGCCTGCTCACAGTGCCAGGGACCTGGGTTCAATTCCTGGCTGAGTCACTGGATGGTGAGAGTTTGCACATTGTCCCTGTGTCTGCAGATTTCCTCTGGTTTCCTCCCACCATCCGAAAGATGTGCAGGCCAATGGAATTTATCTTCTCTCAACATTGTGAGGTTATAATAACTAGTATTGATTCTTTATTGTTGCTGTAAACTCTGAAGAGTACCACCTGGGATATAACTATCTAGAGCAACCTGGGAGGTAGTTTTTTAGGGGAATCATTCTCGCCTTACTTCTGGAATTTAGTTGTTTGTGTTTAGACCAAGCCTGTATTGTCTTGCTTTAACATCCCTCTGAAAGAAAGCATTATCGAGCATAACACTACAATATGCCAAATGACTTCTTAGTCGAGACTAGCCCAGGAATCCTAGCCCACACATCCTTTGTGACAAAAGTCACAGTAGCTGAGAATTGACATGAGTTCCACCATGGGACCTTCCAGAGGTTTCACATTGTTTCACAGCCATAACCAATAGAAATGACCCTCTTAGATCTTATAAGGGATTCCAAAATCTGAAATTTGAGAAAAGCAGGAGAAACCTCTTCCCATTTTGAGTAGGCCATCATGGTGATAACGTCTTTTTGAATCCATATGTGTGTGGCTACCTGCCCTGATGATCAATATGACCATTTCCCCTACAGCCTGGGCTGGGGTCTATATCCTTCACTGCAGACTAACGAGATTTCTGATCTACAGCATGTTCACCAATGGGACAAGCACCCTAGGACTTTGGGTCCTGGCTGACAATTCAATTAAATACAAATCCTCTCAAGTATCTGAGCATAGCTTTCTCTGTGTTATAATGATTAGTACAAATCTAAAAATTACACAAGTGGAAACATACCATTTTGCTTCAGGTTACAGGGCAACATTCAGGACTTAATGGCCCAAAGACTTAATCAATTAAAGGAATATGAGTTCCGCAGTTACAAGTGTCATTTGTGCATTTAACAGAAAGAGAGGTTTCACCTTTCACTTTGATGAAAGGCAATTGCGTCATGAGTGAGTCAAAGGACAGGCTAATGTTTTGCTGTAGAGCTGTAAACAGCTTACTTATTCTTGTTGCATTTAATTTATTGTATAGAAAGGTCAGATTTATAAATTCCAAATCAAAGAAAAGCAATCACACTAAGAATGTTTATCTTATTTCAGTTTGTAACTCAATAACAAGAATACTGAACCTTTTTGGATTCTGTGTAAAGCTGAGAGTTGAAAGGCCTCAATTAGCTTATGCAGCCCAGCATTCTCTGCTGAAAGAATTGGAATGAAGCTTTGTTCAGTTGAACATTAATGTGAACAAAATAATAAAGGTCATCAATTCCTCAGACTTTGGGCTATTTTAGGTTGTTAAATCAATTAGTTGTATCTTTGTAATAGGAATGAAAATTTTATACTATTTCTTTTTATATTTCCTCCACCCCTTTTGTTCTGGATGTTCATTTATTGGTTCTGATGTGGAATCTCAATCCAAAGCCCCAATCTCTTATTTTCTTTCTTTCAGATGTTAAAAGATCAACTTATACATTTGCAATATTTTTTGTTTGTCACCCATAATAGATTAAATCATTCAGCTCTGCAACAGCATTTATGTTCTTCCTGAAATAATATCGAGGGCAGGTTTTTAAGCAGTTAATTTGAGGGGCCCCACAAAGCTATAAGCATTCTGTATATTTAATCATTTCGAAATCTACTTCCAACTTTGCATTTACAGCCACTGTTGTAATTAGAATTTTGTTGTTATGACTTATTATTAAAGGCTAAACATCCCATTGTCTGTAAAGCAATGTGAAAAGATATCTGCAGTAAAGAGGTTGGAAGTGCTAGTAAAAACACTACAAAAGTCAGTCCCTGTGCCACTCTGTCTTGTTTTTATCATTAAAAAGCTGAAAAGCAATTTATTGAAAAACCCTTGTTGAACTCTCTGTAGGTTATGTTTTAAAAAATCAATGGAAAGGAACTTGTACAAAAAGGTATAGGGAAGAAGGTACTAATAAATGGAACGTGAGTCCCCAGATTTCTAGTGAGCATGGCAGAAGTGTGTGGAAAGAAGAGTGAGATTTCTACAATGAACATGGAACCTTGCAGTAGGGTTACAGAAATCATTCCTGGTTGTTACATAAATATTTTCAATTGGCAATGTTCAAAAATGTCTCTGAGAATTTACTTTTAAGCTGTATAATCTTGGAAATTCTACATAAATAAAGTGGTTGAAAAATATGCATTAGAGAAAGTGGTAAGCAATATAGTTTGGGTTGAGCTGCAATTTTTATATTTAACAATGATTGTAGCTAAATTAACTGCTGTATGTCCCACCAACATGCAAAATATTAAATTATTCTTACAGCACAAGATAAGAAGGTATAATAAGATATACTGAACATCTTATATTTGTGTGCACTTCCTTACTTTCTATTGTCACATTCTTGTCACTTTTTTCAACTTTTTCTTATTATGAATTCTTAAGCCTATATGCATCATGATAACTGACTGTGCCAGATATTCATCATAGAGACAAGGATTGGGAGTTGGGGAAGGTCCCAATGTTACAATCCTGTCTTTGCCTACATTCAGGCAGAGACAACCTAACGCAGAGATGGAGGTGAGCTGATGATGACATTTAAAAATATATATATTTCATGGGCATCACTGCATGGCCAGCATTTATTGCTGATGTCTAATAACCTTGAGGAAGTGGTGATGAACTGCCTTCTTACACAACTGCAGTCCCTGTGGTTAGATACACCCACTTTGCTGTAAGGGAGGGAGGTTCAGGATTTTGACCTCACAACATTGAAGGAACAGTGATATATTTCCAAGTCAGGATGGTGAGTGACTTGGAGGAAAACGTCCAGGTGATGGTATTCCCCTCTGTTTGCTGTCCTTGTCCTTCTGGAAGGTAGAAGTAGTGGGTTTGGAAGGTGCTTTCTAAGGAGGGAGCACCTCCTGTAGATGGTACACATAGCTGCCATTGTTCCTCAGTGGTGCAGAGAATGAATGTTTGTGGATGTGGTGCCAATCAAAGAGGCTGTTTTGTCCTGGATGGTGTCAAGCTTCTTGAATGCTGTTAACACTGCACTCGTCCAGGCAAGTGGGGAATATTCATTAGCACTCCTGACTTATACCTTGTAGATGGTAGACAGACTTTGGAGAGTCAGGAAGTTACTCACCACAGGATTCCTAGTCTCTGATCTTGTCTTGCAGTCATTGTATTTAAATGGCAGGTCAGGTTATGTTTCTGCTCAATGGTCACCTCCAAAATGTTGATACTGAGGCATTCAACAATGGTAATGCTATAGTATGTAAAGAAGCAATGGTTACACTCTCTCTTGTTGGAGATGGCCATTGCTTTGCATTTGTCTGTTGCAAATGTTACTTGTCACTTGTCAGCCCCAGCTGGATATTGTCAAGATCTTGCTACATTTGGACTGTTCCAGTATCTGAGTTGTGAATTCTCTGAACATTGTGCAATCATCAACGAACATCACCAGTTCTGACCTTATGACCTAGTTCTGCAGGTCAGTTAATCCCCCTCCCCCTACCTCAATCATTCTTCCCACCTTCTTTTCTCCACTACCCCTTCATCCCTCATTCACTCCTTCAATTCCTCTTATCCACTTGCCCCAAAGGGACAGGTGTCGGTGTAGGAGCATTCTCACTGGACTAGTAATCCAGAGGCTCAGGGTAATTCTCTGGGGACCTGGGTTTGAATCCCACCATGGCAGGTGGTGGAAATTGCATTTCAATTCAATAAATATCTGGAATTAAAAGTCTAATGATGACCATAAAACCACTGTTGATTGTTGTTAAAACCCTCTGGTTCACTAATGTCCTTTAGGGAAGGAAATCTACTATCCTTACCTGGTCTGGCTTACATGTGACTCCAGATCCACAGCAACATAGTTGATTTTTAAACACCCTCTGAAAAAGGGCAAATGGGGATGAGTAATAAATGCTGGCCTAGCCAGCAGTGTCTACATTCTATAAATCAATATTTTAAAAAAGTCCTTTTATAATCAGAATTTACAAGAAATACAAAAAATTTGGAAATCCTTGAAAAAGGATTTTGATCAAAACTTTGGCTCTATTCTCTCTCCTCAGATGCAATCAGTCCTGCTGAGCTTTTTCAGTATTTTCTGTTTTTGTGTCACAAATTTTATTTGTTGGCTTTTAATTCACGTCAATATCATTTTCTGATATTCAGCTACTCCTTTGTAATTTATTTGTCTGTTTGTTTTACATCCCAATGTACTATAGCACCATCAGTGAAGTATATATTCAGGGTATTTATAGTAAAATCCAGATGGCTTGACCTTGTGTGTAGGAGTGCAGTTATTAACCTGAGAGATTTAAAGCTAAATTCAAACCTTCATTTTCCATGGAGCTCTGACCTATGCATGTTATTGAGTAGGTGTGAACAAATTAAGCTGACAGTACAGGATGCAATGATCCAGAGCCAAGGTCGTTGTACCATGCCTGAGGGCTGCAAAATCTGTAGCTAATCAATAGTTGTTTTTAGATTTACAAATCGAGTAATTTTGATGTGATCAAGGCAACCAAGCAACAGCAACAAATTCTCCAGTTTGCAGATTTTAGGACATTTCAAACTAGCTTTGAAACTTTTGCTAGCTAAAGTTTCTTTTTAAATTGTTTCCTAACTGCAAAGGCAACTTCAAAGAGCAGCTGCATGGTGAATGTGGAATGCTTCAACCAAGTTTCAGTCAACTAGGCCGCTTCATACTTCACCGCACACAGAAATTCAGAGGATCAGCCACGCTGCCAGCTGCTGAGTATCAGAAGCAGAAAGAGCTAACCAGTGCTATACCTTTCCAATATCATTCACATTCCACTATTCCATTCATTCTTCCATTTTGTCTTATGTTTGTTTTCTAGAGATGAAATCTGACCGCTTTTCTGAAAATATTCGCTTCAGAAAGGAAAAGCATTCTTTAAACAAGGCTAACCTTTATTGTCCATTCCTGCTTGCTCTTAAGAAGTATGGTCGGCCTTGAATTAATGCAGTCTATGTATTGACTTCCACAGTACTCTTGGATGCTTTCCTGCTTTGTTCACAATGACAAGAGAGGAATCATAATTGTCAATATTATCCAGGTCAGGAATTGTGTGACATTTGGAAGGAAGGTTAGAGGTGATTTGTGTTTCCATATGCCCATTGCCCTTGTTCTTCTAGATGATAGATGTTGTAGGTTCAGAAGGCGCTGTTGAAGAAATGTTGATGAGTTGCTGTAGCACACCTTGTAGGTAGGCATTGTGACTGCAGTGTGTACCATGTAGTGCAGGTAGGACATGCTTAAAATGCTGGATGAGCTGCTGGTCAGCTGGTATGCTTTGTCCTGGGGTGACTTGAGTATTGTTGGAATGAGACTAGCATAAGCAAGTGGAAAGTATTCCATCATATTCCTGGCACATATCTTGTAGACGCTGGACAGGTTATCGAGCATGAGGAGGTGAGTTACTTGTTGTAGGATTCCCAGCCTCTGATCTGATCCATTTGTACTTCTGGTCAATGGTTTACCTCCCTGGTTGATAATAGGGGATTTGATGCTGATATTGGTTTAGTTTGGAGGGGCATTGCTTTTTATATTGGTCGGCGCAACATCGAAGGCCGAAGGGCCTGTTCTGTGCTGTAATGTTCTATGTTCTATGTTCTATGTTCTATTACCATTTAATGTCATGAGGAAATGAATGGATTCTCTCCTCTTGAAGATCTGATCATTGCCTTGCACACATGTGGTGCAAATGTTTCTTCCCAGCTAAAGCTGGTTGTTGTCTAAGTTTGGTAACATCTGAGCACAGCCTTTCATTATTTGAGCAGTTAACTTTTCATTGTCATTGAAGTTTAACAATGGCTGTCTTCTCATTATTGAAAGAAGAGAAATTTGTTTGCGTTATAGGATTTTATGCCCTTCCTTTTCATCTTTTGCAAAATCTTTTATTCTGTAAACTGGGCTCCCATTGTCTTCCTAATTTTTGGTTCCCACATTCTTACAATGACTGCACTTCAAAAGTACATTTTTGGTGGTAAAGGCTTTAGAAAATCCTGAGAGCATCACTATAGAAATACAAGCTCTTTTTTATGTAATGGATTCCTTTCAACCTGCTAACTTCCATTTATCTATTCTCATTTTCTTAGCATAATTACCTACTTTAGCAGAGGCTTCTTTTGTTTTTTGGTCTGATTGTTGTCTCTGACTTTGACATTCTTTGGTTTCCTGTTGCTGAAATGTCTCAGTAACCTCCATATAAATTTTTGATATAAGCAGCAAAAAAGGCCTCCCCAGCATCACGGATTCCAGTTTGATTCATTCCACACAACATCAAGAAACAGTGGTAGGCACTGGATACTGCAAAGGGTCTAGCATTAGCTGCATCCATTGCCAAGTTGCTTTGGTACAGCTACAACACTGGCACCTCCCCAGCAATGTGGAAAATTGCCCAGGCGTACACAAATAGCAGGACAATGTGATCTGGTCAATTACTGCTCCATCAGATCATTCTCTATCATCAACAAAGCCAAGTCACTTGATTCCTGGCCTTATTGCAGCCTTGGTTTGAACATGGGCTTGAAGTTTTCAAATGGCTGGGTCTAGCTCCCTATTATCTGAAGAAACTCAGAGTGGCCCAGAGCCATTTCATTCTCGAATGAGCATTAAATGGCTGCAGGAGAAAGTTCCCCATTAGAGAACTGGCAGCCATTCTGATTGGCTTGCCGCTCTCCAGTTTCTGCAGCAATAGTACTGTAATAGACAGAAATTCAAATGGACAGCTGAGCCTGAATCCAGGCACCAGAGGCTTAAGTAAATTCGAGGGCTCTCTGTAAAAGCAGGGTGCAGAAATCCTAGGGGAGTGTGAAGAGGGATGATCAGGGTCTTGTGGAAGATGGAGTCTGGAGGCGACCAGACTTTAAAGGGAAGTGCCTGACTTCAGAAAGGAGCTTTGAATGAGATGCCCTCCACCCGAGATAGTACTTTGTACTTTTTTAAACTTTCCCCCACGACTACTAAGGGGCCTTGTGTAAAATCATTGGGCAGAATTCTCCTAACTGGGTCCCGTGGAGAGGGATGGGAATAGGTTGCATTTCCCACTGCAGGGATCAGTCTATATCTTCCAGTTCTGCCTTCGTTAATTATGCAACTGGGTATTAGTGTCACATTCCATGGCGTGCAGACCAAATGGTATGTAATCCACCATCATATCCAAGTGCCATATTGAAAAGGCCCTCAACATCACTGACCACATATTATAGGAAGAAGATGGATCTCCAGGAATGAAGATGGAACACTAGGAATGCTCTGAGGTTACAAGAGGACATCATCAATGTATACAATAACTCAAGGGAGCCCTAGCAACAGATTTTTCATTGTCCTCTGGAAAATAGCACATGCTGATGACACACCAAGGGCAGGCATGTATACTGGAATAGACTTTGTGTTTGTTTATTGTAATATAATCTCAGGAAGTGTCATCTAATTGGACTTGCTGATGTGCGTGATTTATGTCCAACTTTGTATAAGATTGATCTCCAGCAGCTCTGCGTACAGGTCTTCAATCTTTGGCATTGGATAGTTATCCAATTTGCCAGTCCTATCAACTGTTAACTTGTAGTCCTCACAAATGGTCTTAGTCTGGCTTCAACACCTGCCTCTGGATTCACATAAATCTTTACGAGCAAGTCTGTTATCTTGCCTAGTTCATCACTGTAGACACTCTCATGTTTCTTCATCAGTTTGAGCAGTCCTCCTTCTTGCACTTTGAAAATCTTGGCCCAATTTAACTTGATTTCCTTAAGCCAATTGTGGCCCAGAAGACTTTGTCTTTCATCTGATACTATTATTACTGGGTGCTGGGCAGAATGTTGCCCGTAGATTATAGGTATTGTCTCATGCCCATTATTTTTATGGCTTCTCCTGTGTAAGTTGTTAACTTGGCTGCAGAACTCTTTAAATTCAATGGCTGAGCTCCTTCTTTCAAGTACTCAAATGTATGTTGACTCACTGTAGCAGAAGTCTACTTCATCTTAAGAGCCTTTCCATTTACGAGGAGCTTTACAGTAATGGGGCTGTCTTGTCCATTTTCACATCAAACAGGGACTGAACATTTAAATCATTGGTGCTAGCTTCTGCCACGTTAAATACTTGTGATACCCTATTTAGTTGGCTGCTGGGTAGACCTGAATGGTTTTGCACTGAGACCTTAAATGGCTTTTCCTGTGACAGAGAAAAAACATTCAGCCTCTTTACACCTATAGAATTCAGGGGAAGGCTACTCCCAGAACAATAATGTTCTGCTTCAATCTTTGCTGATTGATTTCCTTTTCTAAATCTTGTTGTTTTATTTGTGGCTGAATTCACTTTCCGCTTCATTACTACATCTCCATTTTAATTGCTGAGCTCACACTCTATCTGGTGAATAGCATTGTTTTACATGCTTGTAATACTTGTGCACCATTTTTAGCATTCTCCATTGCCAATGCTATCTCCAATGCTCACACAAAATTTATATCCACCTCAGATAATAATTTCCATTGAACAGCCACATTATTCACCTTGCAAACTAATCTGTCCCACTGCATATCATTCAAAGTGACTCCAAAGTTGCAGTGCTCTCAGATTTGCTTCAAATTGATGATATTAGTCATAGTAGTTTCCCATGAGCCTCTCCCCCTTGAATTCAACTTAAATCTCTGCAATATGATTGATGGCTTCAGATGGGAATGTGACTTCACTAACTAAATCAGCTTACTGAATTACTGGGAGTTTGTTGTGCTTGGCCCGAAAGTAGTAGTTTAAATGCTCTGTGAATTGTGTCCAGTCCTCCACAGAGGCAGCAAAAGGATCTATCCCTCCAAATAAAGGCATATTTAGTGGTTACTCTTCTTGTCTCAATTTCAGCTGAAACTGTAGCCACCTACCACAAAGGTTCCAGAGCAGAAACTCGAGCTCACCAATGTGTGCACCCCACCCCCCATGCTCTTTAATTGGATTTCCAGATCAGGTCTTAGGAGTGACACAGTGGTTAGTTAGCATTACTGCCTCACAGCACCAGGGACCAGAGTTCAATTCCGACTTTGGGCTTGTGTTGAGTTTGCACATTCTCCTCAATTTTTCATGGGTTTCTGTCGGTTTCCTCCCACAGTCCAAAGATGTGTAGGTTAGGTTGATTAGCCATGATAAATTAACTCTGAGTGTCAGGGAATTAGAAGGGTAAAACTTGGGGTTGAGGGATATAATCTGGGTGGGATTATGGTCAGTGCAGACTCAATGAGCTAACTGCCTTCCTTCTGCATTATAGAGATTCTATGATCCTACGTGATCCTTACTCCGAAGATTGATCCTTAAAGGGACAATCACCACAAATCTTTATCAAAAATTCTTCACCACTGTTGAATCAGAATCCTGGGACTCCCTTCCTAACAGCACATAGGTGTATTTAATACTAAAAGCCTTATTGAAATCATCCTGTAATCACCTATATTTGAAAGAAGACAAGCTTAGTTTATGCAATCTATCAGCATATAATGCTTCATTTAGAATGGAAAATTGCACATGACATTGTTACTGAAGATAGGTGAGAAGGGGAAACCAGAAAATTATAGATCTGTTAATATAATATCTGTTATAAGGAAGTTACTAGAATCCATAATTAAGGATAGGGTGACTAAACACGTTGACAATTTTAAGCTAATTAGGAAAAGGCATACATTTTTAAACCAGTAGATTATGCCTGATGAATCCAATCGAATTATTTGAAGTAGTGACAGTGGAATGTTTGAATGTTATTTATATAGACTTCTAGAAGGCATTCAGTAAAGTCGCTCATGAGAGATTGTAAAGCTACAGCATATAGAATTGAGGACATAATATATTGACTGACTGGCTGGAGAGAGGGTTTTGATATTGGGGTACTTTATAATTGACAGGTGTGACTGGTGTCATTCCACAGGGACGTGTTGGAGCCTTAACTATACAACGTATTTGTTAACAACTTAGACAATTTGATGGAAAGTCAACTATTCAATTTGCCAGTCACTTAAAGATAGCATAACAAGCAAGTTGGCTCTGAGTATAAAATTACAAAGAGATATTAAAACTAAGTTTTTCACTGCATATTGTTTTTCAGAAGAAGCATTAAATTGAGACGCTGTTTGTCTCTCAGAAACTATTTGGAAAAATTGGTGATTTATCCCTCATGTTCTGGCCAATATTTATCCACAATCAATATCACAAAACAGATTATCCAGTCATTACTACCTAATTATTTGTCACAGCTTGCTGTGTGCAAATTGGTAGTTGTGTTTGCTACATTACAACAGTGACTTACAACAGTGATTTACCATTGGCTGCTTGGCGGCAGTGGGTGGCACGGTAGCACAGTGGTTAGCACTGCTTCTTCACAGCTCAAGGGATCTGGGTTCGATCCCCAGCTTGATCACTGAATGTGTGGAATTTGCACATTCTCCCTCTGTCTGCATGAGTTTCCTCCAAGTGCTCTGATTTTCTCCCACAGTTTTCTCAGTTCAAGGATGTGTGGGTTAGGTGCATTAGCCGTGCTAAATTGCCTCTTAGTATCCTGGGATGTGTAAATTAGAGGGATTAGCAGGGTAAATATGTAGGGTTAAGAGGATAAGGCCTAGATGGATTGTTGTTGGTGCAGACTTGATGGGCCAAATGGTCTCCTTCTGCACCATAGAGTTTCTATGATTCTGTGATTGTATGTCTATTCTTCAAAAATTAGCTGTAAAATACCTGGGGACACTATGGACATGAAAGGTGTTATGTAAATGCAAGTCCAAATTGTGGGAGGAGCTGGTACAGAGGTGCCTTTAGAAGAGTTGCTGTTTGACTAGCTCCACTACAGGTTCACCATTGGTTTAAAAGTTTAATTCACTCACCAACATGGCCAATTATTTACCATTGCTATTGTTATTCAGAACAAAAAAGACTGGAACAAGGCTTCTTTCAATAAACAATTGATTTATTATAAAACAATCTTGTGAAATAGGAAGGCAAAGACAGTTTGAGGTGTATAGTTTGAAATATGAAAGTACTCCTTCGAGATAGCCCAAGTCATACACACAGACTCACACAACCCAAGAAAAGAAGTTAAAAATAGAGGAATTCTACCAAAGATCAAAAGTCAAAGGTTCAAAGAAAAAAGGAAAGATGGCGGTTTCCTTAGAATGACGTCCAGGTTACAGAGCTATTCTCTCAGTGCTAATATGTCAAGTGATCAATGGCCCTAGCATTACTTTTCAGGCAGGCTCGAGGGCCACTTGGGATGGATTTTTCCAGTCACACAAGACCAGAAAATCCTGCCCGAGGTCAACAGAGCTTTGCATGGTTAGTATCCTGCCCACTATGATTCCGATGGCAGGCAGGACAGGAAAATTCTGCCTTTGAACATATAGAGCAATGCAGGAGCAGCATCATTTTATTCACTTGACAATGTGGGCTGACTCTTGGAACGGCTGCTGTCTTTTTTTCAAAAGCAGTTGATCCTCTTTCTTCTCAAACTGAAACTAAGACAAACCGTTAAACAGCAATCCAACCATGGCTTTTTCAGAGCCATAAAATACTGTGTGACTCTTTCTGTACACAATCCATAAAGGTCAAGAGGTTTCCAACTTCTTTGATGTTGCTTAAGTATCCTTTCGTGTAAAAGGATGTTTTTCTGGGAATAACAATCTGTGTGCTGCATTAACCTTTTCAGGGACAGTGTTCTTGAAGATGAACCATTTTCCATGATTAAAGTATTTATAACATGATAATACCATCAGACTAATAATCCAGAGGCCAGGTTAATGTTCTAGGGACAGGAGTTTGAATCTCACTGGCAGATGATGGAATTTTAATTCAGTTAATAAATCTGGAATTAAAAAGTTTAATTCTTCAATAGTCACCATGAAATTATTGTTGCATTTTGTAAAACCTGGTTTACTTTAATTTGATTTATTATTATCACATTTATTAGTATTCAGTGAAAAGTATTGTTTCTTGTGCACTATACAGACAATGCATACCGTTCATACTAAAGGAAAGAAAAGAGTGCAGAATATAGTATTACAGTCATGGCTAAGTTGTAGAGAAAGATCAACTTAATGTGAGGTATGTCCATTCAACAGTTTAATGGCAGCAGGAAAGAAACTGTTCTTGAATCAGTTGGTACGTGATCTCAGACTTCTGTATCTTTTTCCCAAAAAATGAAAGTGGAAGACAGAATGTCCGGGGTGCATGGGTCCTTATTTATGCTGGCAGCTTTTCTGAGATGGTGGAAACACCCCTTAAATTGCGAACAAGCCACTCAGTTACATCAAATCACTAAGAGGCCTGCAGAAAGGAATGAAACTGGCTGAGCCACCTGACTTCAATCTATGCACCGGAAATGAGAATGGCAAACTTACCCCTGTCAATTCTGCAAAGTCCTCTTAACTAATATCTGTCCAAATTGGGAATGTCTTGCAGTCATGCAATAACTTGACACAGTCCTAATCATCAAATCATACCTAACTGACAACATATAGGACAACATCATCACCTCCTAGCAACACAGTAATATGGAGGCAGAAGGGAGTTGCCCTGGAAGTCCTCAACATTGACTCTGGATCCCAGAAAGTCTCATGGCGTCAGGTCAAACATGTTGAATACTACAGTCCTGGGATAGCACTTAAAGGATTCCTCAGAGTTGTGTCCAAAGCCCAGCCATATTAACTGCTTCATCAATAATCTTCTCTCTGTCATAAAATTAGAGTGGGATATTCTGGGATGATTCCAAAATGTTCAGTATTGTTCGCAATACTATTTTATCCATTCATGGGATATGGGCATCTTTATCTAGGCCAGCATTTGTTGTCCACCCTTCATGGCCCTTGAGAAGGTGGTGGTGAGCTACCTTCTTGAACTGCTGCAGTCCATGTGGTGTTGTTACACCCACAGTGCTGTTAGAATGGGAGTTCCAGGACTTTTGTCCAGTAACAGTGAAGGAACAGCAATACAGTTGTAAAGCAGGAGGGGGAACTTGCAAGTGGCCTTCCTAAGCATCCGATGACATTGTTCTTTTAAGTGGAAAAGGTCATAGGTTTGGACAATGGTGCTGAAGGAGCTTTGCTGAGTTGCAGCAATGCATCTTGCAGAAGATGGTACACACTGCCCTGAGGAACTTCTCAGATATTGAAGCAATTCATGCCCATAGAGCATGGTTTACAATGTTTAGATTTGGCCTGATAAGTAACCTTTGATAGAATCCCTACAGTGTACAAGGAGGCTATTCAGTCCATTGAGTCAGCACCAACCACAATTCCAGCCAGGTCCCATTTCTGTAACCCTACTTATTTACCCTGCTAGTCCTCCTGACACTAGGATCAATTTATCATGGCCAATCAATCTCACTGGCACAGCTTTGGATTATGGGAGGATTTTGGGGCATTCAGACAAAACTCATGCAGACACAGAGAGAACATGCAAACTCCACACAGACAGTCAGCCATATTGTGCCACATGAGTACGAGGCAATGACCATCTTCAACCAGAGAGAATCCAATCATCTCCCTTTTGTCATTCAATTACATTGCTATCATGAAATTCCCCATTATTCACATCCTTTGACCAGAAACTGAACTGATTCTGCCATCAATATTGTGGCTACACGAGCAGGTCAGAGTCTAGGAATCCTGCACTGAGTAACTTATTTCCTGACTCACTAAAGCCTATTTACCATTTTCAAAACAACATTCAGTGTGATTGAATATTCTCCATTTGTCTGGATGAGTGTAACTTTAACAACACTCAAGAAGTTTGTCATCATGGACGAAACAGTCCGCTTTATTGGCATCCCATCCATCACCTTAATCATTCACTCTCTTCATCACCAATGCATAATGGCTGCAGTGTGCACATGCACAGGATACACTGCACTAACTCCCTAAGGCATCTTCAACAGCATGATCTCTATCACCTGAAAGGACAAGGTTGGTAAATGCATGAGAAAACCATTACCTGCAAGTTTCCTTCCAAGCCACAATGACTTGGAACTTCATCGCCTTTTCTTCACTAGGTGAAAATCCTGGAATTTCCTCTCTTATAGTACTGTGGGTGTACCTAGAGAACATGGACTGCAATGGTTCACAAGAAGGCAGATCACCACCACCTTCTCAATGTCAGTTAGGGGTGGGCAATAAAAATGTTGGCCCGTCCACTCAGACCTACAGTGGTTAGATGTGCAGGTTAGGTTGATTGACCATGATAAATTACCCCTTAGTGTCAGAGAGGTTAGCAGGGTAAGTACATGGGGTTACAGGATAGGACCTGCGTGGGACTGTTGTTTATGCAGGCTTGATGGATCAAATGGCCTCTTTCTACACTCACTGATTCTATGATCCTTCTAAGATCTGGAGAGGTGATGGCCTGGTGGCATTATCATCAGACTATTAATCCAGAAACTCAGCTAATGTACTGGGGACATGGATTTGAATCCCACTACAGCAGCTGGTGAATTTGAATTAAAGAAAGATCTGGAATTAATCATGAAATCATTGTTGCTTGTCAGAAAAACCCATCTGGTTCACTAATATCCTTCAGGGAAGGAAATCTGCTGTCCTTACCTAGTCTGGCCTACATGTGACTCCAGAGCCAGAGCAATGTATTTGACTCTCAACTCACCTCCAAGGGCAACCAGACATTGGCATTAACTGCTGGCTGGTCAGCAATGCCCACGTCCATGAATGAATAAGAAAGATCTCAGGACCATTGGTTTCTAATCCAGTGCTATAACAAACAAATTTCTATTCACATAGGATAATGTCTGAATTCATTTGGAATTCTAGATACAAATGAAGCCTTTTGGAATGCCTCCTTCAGAGATGCAGGGAAATGTCTGAACTGTCTTCCTAAAATGATTCATTTTCAAGACTGCACTTTTGTTTTATCTGCTATCTTCGGTAGTCCAGAATGCTAAGCAAACTATCTTTATCTGTTAAGTGGTTTGAATTTGCTGCAATGGACCTTTGTCCTCTGGCTCATGACTTTTCTCTCACTGCATTTTCACATTTGCCCACATACTCTTTTACGCCTTAATCTGCCCAAAATAATTTCTGTCTGCACAGGTACAGGGTTCTTTCAATTGTCTTGTTTGATTATGGATTTCTTTTATTATCTCCATCTTGGGAGATAATGATAACACTAATTGGAATCCTGCGTTCTTAATAAACTTCCTGATTTATTTAACTGGAGGAAAATCTTGTCCTTGTTCTTTAACTTTCCATGTTATTTAAAAGTTTTTCTCATATGTCCTCTCATATCTAAAAGGTCTTCAAGCTCTCTGAAAGTATTCACACATTTTGATGACAAAACACAACTGTTTATCTCCTACCATATGGTGTGAGTAATCTGCCCAGGTTATTCTAACAGTTGCATATGTTTTTGCACAACCTCTCATCTCCCACAGGCTGCCTCCTCACATATGTAGTTTCACATAATTGTAGCCTCTTCTGCTTCTCTTGTACTAATCCTGTTTGTTATTGCTTCTCTTCCAAGTGACGTACATTTATCATATTGACTCCTTCTTGCCTTTCTGCTACTGTGTAGCTGGCCACAGTGTGATGGTGTGCTTCTTGCACCTTCCTTATGGTCTTTGCCTTTGCTTTTGTGTTTATATAATGCCCAGACAAGAAATACAGAGTCAGCTTATCCACTTTGGATCGAAGAAAGATAGGTCAGAGTATTTTTGAAATGTTAAGAAGGTAGGAACTACCGATGAGTTAGATATCCCAATATTAAAAATCACTGAAAGTTAGCAGCTCCAAAAAAAAATTGAGAAGGCTAAAGAAAACTGATCTTTAACTGGTGAGGGCTGGAACACCATCAGGTGAAAGCTAGATTACACCAGTCAGATCACATTTGAAGGCACCGTGTTCTGTCTCACTATATCTCATAAGGATACAGTGGCCTTGAATGGGATACAATGTAGTTTTTCTAGAATGATTCCCCCCAACACAAACTGTGTGCCAGGTATTTTAATCAGGCCTCAAATTGGCACAGGTCTGTACTCTACATCCTGACTTAAATAGGCCCTCAATCTATTGAGTGCGAAACATTTGCACAAAATTTTTTTGGTCAGAACAACCCAGTTGAGGGGAACCTTCTTCAACTCTTTCAAAAATGCAGAATTACATTAAATCGATTGTTGTATCACTGCCAGCTTGTGAAGTTTATTGCGTTGTTCCTCTCTGAGCAGACTGACAGTACTGGCTTTTAAGTTTGAATATATGTTTACGTACAATCTGGTGATAGATCTATGCTTCTCAGTCAGCCAGCTTCATACCTCAGTATGATCGAGAAATTCTATAATATTAATAAAAATTCCTTTTCTTTATTTCTTATTGCCAAGCTAGCTTTCCACCCAGTGACCTTATCATCAATTGCATCCTGGAATAAGAACTATAAAGTACTGTTAAAAGTCATACCTCCTCTTGATGTTTCATGACGAAAAGGTTAATGGGCAGTATAGCGGATACTCAGCATCCTGTACTTGCTTAGGTTAGCCTGTTTGTTCTATTCATTGCTAATTTAGATTGGACATTCATCTACTTAACAACAGCATCATAACATTAAGCTGTTTTCTATTTATTACATATATGGAATTATGATCTGAGTATGGGCAGAAGTGTTTTGTCAAGGTTAAACTAACTGTTTCTGAAAGCTAATTATTAGTGACGGCAACACAATTTGTTCTATAAATAGTATGTTAAGCTGATCATTTATGAAATGTATTCCAAATACAGACACTGGAAACATAACACTGGGTGACAAGTGGCAAATAGCACATTCAAATCATCTGATAAATACTTATCCTTGAAGCAGCATTTAAAATCTATTATAGCTTATGAGTTTTCATATTGTCCCAGCCAACTGTGAAGCTGAATTATTTTAAGCAAGCTTATGAAAAGACCAACAAAGGCAACATACATTTCCCTTGTGTATCGCATGTTTTCCAGGTTTGAGGAGAAAATAAACAGTGGATGTCAAACAGTAGACAAAATGTTAGATGCAAAGACACAATCAAACAGAAATGCTTTACAGGCATTTGGGAGTAGATGGAATGATAGAAGAATAGAGAGTGAGTTTATATTGTTTCTGCAAGGTCTGTGAGTCTTCTACTGTAATACGGTGGATAACTGAAGGAACCATCTGAAATTCAACCTCATGATGTTTAACATTCATCCCAACCGCTTGGAATGCCAACTTAGAATTGGAGCTCAGGATATGGATCTCCAATAGTCTGGCTCAAAGTCCAGAAATATATCAAATAAGCCAAGTTGACTATGGCTGGGAAATATGAAATTCTGCAAATCAGTTCAGGTGATAGTCACTTAGTCATAATACCTGTTGACTTGGCACATTCAGTGATTAGCTTTTCTGAGACTACACCATGTTGTTAGTGGGCCAACCATTTCTGCAACATGATATTTAATTGGCAACTGCCTTTAGTTAAACTTACTCTTGTTTTGTATATCAAATTGCTGAAAGGAAGAGGAAACTGGGATTCTGAACAGAACAAAAGGATGAACAGAACAATAAAAAACCATAAGGGCTAAAAATTGAGTAGGACCAACATTCAGCTGGCGCGGGTCATGATTCCTGATCTGTATATATTTGTTTTCGTGAGGTGGGCAAAATGATTTATTCCATGATTGTAGGTTTGGGTCTAGCAGCTCCCATGCTGCTGCTGGTTGCCTCTGTCTTGCTACTGGTTGACTCCATGTTTCTACCGGTTGCCCCTGTGCTGCTGCTCATTGCCCCTGCTTTGCTTGCTGGTTGTCCCTGAGCTGTTGGTTTCCCCTGTGCTGCTGTTAGTTGCCCCCATGTTGCTCCCGTGCTGCTGTTGGTTGCCCTTGTGTTGCTGTTGGTTGCTTCCCTGCTGTGGCTGGTTGCCCATGTGCTGTTGGTTGCCCCTGTGCTGCAGTGGTCGCCCTCTTGTTGTTGCTAGTTCAATTTACTCTCAGTAGGAATTTGAACAGCGCATGGTTCTTAAAGGCAGACTGTCCCTCTTAAAAGGAAGCTGCACTGAATGACAAGTGGCTGCTCATGAACACTACTGTTACAATTCTAAACAGGAACAATGGAAAGCCAGGCTCCAGAGAGAGCTGCCTGGTCGTGAACTCCTTAGTGACACAGATAGAAGGAGGAGAGATGCCATTGCTCTGTGAAGGGCGAGCTAGGGAGGAGAACCAGGAGGCCCCCAAAAGGACAATTGTTGGAACCAAGTGGGAGAAGGTCATTGGGATGGTTAATGCCATTATCTGGACATACCGACCTAAGAGAAGCATAAGAAAACTTCTCACATTGTGAGGCTGCCTGTGACAAGACTGGAGGCAGCCAGCTTCACTGAGAACAATCAGGATGAACAAATATTCCTGCTTTATTCCCTTTCTCAACTTCCAGTTGACTCTCACTCTGTTATCTGGGATGAGGAACAAGTTGCAGGTGGATATTAAGCTGATATTATTTGATGGATATTGTTACAACTATAACACTATCTTATAGATGTACATATTTTATTAGTTGTAAGCTGGTGTGGTAGCGTAGGTTGTGCTCTCCATTTGATCATTCTATCAGTGAGAGGCACAGAGCAAAAGGAAAGGATTTCACACTAGAACAATGAAAGAACTATATTCTTCTATGTTGAATGCTGCATGAAAGAAGTGCAGAGAAATGAGAACACAGAATACATTGACTGGGCAATCTCACCGTCTGGTCTGGAGCGCTGCATTTAGTTTTCAGCACCAAATCTGAGGAAGGACATACAGATGAAACTTTATCAGAATTATACCAATGTTCATAGATTAACTTTTGGAATAGGTTGCATATACTATGCTGGTATTCCCTTGTAGGGTTAAAGGGTCATCAATTGAGATATTTAAGACAAATAAGGGATTGCAGAGGACAGGTAGAGAGAAACTATTTCTTTTGAAACTCAGAAAATGAAGAAATAATCTTAAAAGTAGAACTAGGTCACTTGGGAGACATTATTTCATACAAGGGATATGGGGAATCTAGAGCTTACTTCTCCAAATTATCTCTAGGAAGTAGTTGAGGAGAATAATGGATATATACGCAACTTTAGAAATGATCGTGTTTGAGTGAGAGAAGAATACATAGCTACAGATGCACTGGTAATGTGTAATGAAAACAACCTCAAGTCGTTCCTCATAAGATCTTCCCACCATATCAGGCAACATTCTAGTAACTCTCCGCTGCACCCTTTCCAATACTTCCACATCTTTCCAATAATGCAGCGACCAGAACTGTACACAATACTACAATTGCGGCCGCACCAGAGTTTTGTACAACTGCAACATAACAACAAAGAACAACACATCATGGGAAGCAGGCTCTCCAGTCCAATGAACCCGCACCACCATTTTAACATTGTGAGTGCCCTCCTCTACCTATGACTTTAGGGAAGACTAATTTAGGGACAATTTGTTACACCAATCAGCCTAAGGGTACGTTTTTGGGGTATGGGAGGAAACTGGAGCACCCAGAGGAAACCCACGCAATCACGGGGAGAATGTGCAAATTCCCGCAGACACCCACCCAAATCCATGTCTCTGCACAGCAAACAGTGATAGTCACTGAGCTATCATGTTGCCCATCAGATGGTCCAGTTTAAGCATACACTAATGACATGAATCATTAGGCAACTCTCGAAGTAACAAGAACAGCCCTCACATGACTCACTGCGTGTATGCCCCTTGTTGGTCAACAAGGCGGACTGAAATCACTTGTGAAGTAAAAGAAAAGACATCAATAAAATTGCACAACTTAGACATTTACTGAATCCCCAGAAGCGAGAAGTAAAACAAGTGAGTCATGAAATATGTTGGAAGGTCCATCGGAATCAATTGATTCCCAGGGATGTCCCAAGGTTTTTGATCTTTATTTAGAAAAGTCTCCTGTATCCCTCCATCTCTAGTCTGCTCATGTGCCTGTCTAAGTAAGCCTTAAACAACTCTAGCATGCCTGCCTCCACCACCCTATTTGCAGTGCATTCCAAGCCCCCACCGCCCTCTGTGTGAAAAACCTCCCTCTAACATCCGAATTATACCTTGCCCCCTCACCCTAAACCCACGGCCTCTCGCAATTTTTGTATCCAACTTAGGAAAAAGCTTACCACTGTTCACTCTATCTGTACCCTTCATAATCTTATACATCTCTATTAGATCTCCCTCATTCTCTGCCTTTCTAAGGAGAACACCCCCCTTTGCCCAATCTCTCCTCATAGCTCGGTCTTTCCATACAAGGCAGCATCCTGGTAAACCTCCTCTGCACTCTCTTCAGGGTCTCCATGGCCTCGTGGCTCCAAAACTCAATCCGTCTACTAATAAAAGCTAACACATCATATGCCTTCTTAACAAACCTATCAAGCTGGGTGCCAACTTTCAGGGTTCTATGCACATGGAAACTGAGATCTCTTTGCTCATCCACACTACCAAGTATCTTACCGTTAGCCCTGTACTCTGTGTTCTTGTTACGCCTTCCAAAGTGAATCACCTCACACTTTTCCGCATTAAACTCCATTTGCTACTCTCAGAAGGCTCTGTAGCTTATCTACATCCCTCTGTAACCTGCAACATCCTTCCACACTGTCCACAACTCCATCGACTTTAGAGTCATCCACAAATTTACTAACCCATCCTTCTACGCTCTCATCCAGGTCATTTATAAAAATGACAAACAGCAATGGCCCCAAAACAGATCCTTGCGATACACTACTAGTAACTGAACTCTAGGATGAACATTTTCCATCAACCACCACTCTCTGTCTTCTTACAGCTAGCCAATTTCTGATCTAAACAGCTAAATTGCCTTCAATCCCATGCCTCCCTTATTTTTTGCAATAGCTTACCGTGGAGAACCTTATCAAACGTTTTACTGAAATCCATATATACCATGTCAACTGCTTTACCCTCATCCATTTCTTTGATACCTTCTCAAAGAACTCAATAAGGTTTGTGAGGCATGACCTACCCTACACAAAACTGTGTTGACTATCCTTAATCAAATTATTCCTTTCTAGAGGATTATAAATCCTATCTCTTATAATCCTTTCCAAAACTTTGCCCATAACAGAAGTAAGGTTCACTGGTCTATAATTACCAGAGTTGTCTTTATTCCCCTTCTTGAACAAGGGGACAACATTTGCCATTCTCCAGTCTTCTAGCACTACTCCTGTAGACAATGATGACCTAAAGATCAAAGCCAAAGGCTCTGCCATCTCCTTCCTAGCTTCCCAGAGAATCCTAGGATAAATCCCATCCAGCTCAGGAGACTTATCTATTTTCACACTTTCCAGAATTGCTAACACCTCCTCCTTATGAACCTCCATTCTGTCCGGTCTAATAGCCTGTATCTCAGTATTCTCCTCCACGACATTGTCTTTTTTCTGTGTGAACATTGACAAAAAATATTCATTTAACACTTCTCCCACCTCTTCAGATTCCACACACAACTTCTCACTACTGTCCTTGATTGGCCCTAATCTTATCCTAGTTGTTCTTTTATCCTGACATACCTATACAAAGCTTCAGGGGTTTCCTTGACTCCACCTGCCAAAGATTTCTCATGTCCCTGCTGGCTCTTCTTAACTCTCTCCTTAGTTTCTTCCTAGCTAATTTGTAACTCTCAAGCACCCTAGCTGAACCTTCACATCTCATGTTTACATGAGTTTCCTTCTTTCTCTTCACAAGAGATTCAAGTTCTTTAGTAAACCATGGTTCTCTTACTTGACCCTGCCTGACAGGTACACACTTATCAAGGACACGCAGTAGCTGTTTCAATTGTGTCCATCCCCTGCGGCTTCCTTTCATATCCTATGCATCCCAAATCTCACCTAATTGCATCTTAATTTCCCTTCCCCCAGCTATAACTCTTGCCCTGTGATATATATACTTAACCGTTCCCATCACTACAGTAAGCATCACCAAATTGTGGTCTCTACCACCAAAATACTCACCTACCTCCAAATCTAACACTTGACCTGGTTCATTAATTACCCAATACCAAATCCAATGTGGCCTCGCTTCTGGTTGGCCTACTTACATACTGTGTCAGGAAATCTTCCTGCACACATTGGAAAAAACTGACCCTTCTAAAATGCTCAAATTATAGCATTTCCAGTCAATATTTGTAAAGTCCCCATAACAACTACCCTATTACTTTTGCTCCTATTCAGGATCATCTTTGCAATCCTTTTCTCTACATCTCTGGATCTTTTCAGAGACCTATAGAAAACTTTCAACAGAGTGACTTCTCCTTTCCTGTTTCTAACCTCAGCCCATACTACCTCAGTAGACAAATCCTTATCAAGTGTCCTTTCTATCATCGTAATATTGTCCTTGACTAACAATGCTGCACTTCCCCCTCTTTTACCACCTTCCCTGGCATACACAGTTAACTCTTTAGGGGCAATTTTACCAACATGTTACACCTGGGTTGAGACGTGACGTTGTTGTGAGGTGGGACGTAATGTGATTAGTGTGATTGGCGCTAGTTTTGTGACCCGCACCATTTTACAGTGCCGGATTTCTGCTGCAGTCAGTCTTGCACGGGAAATGGGTGAGAAGCAGGTTAATGCATTGAAATTTATATAAAGAAGCATTTACATGTCATTAGTGAGCCCGATGCTCAATCATCCTGGCTTGTCTGCCTTCATGACCTCGTGGGGAAAAATTCTCATTGGCAAGGAATAGACTTGCTCCCCTTGAACAGGGAGAATCGGGTTGGCCTCACCTGGAGAGGTCAAGGGTAAGGGGAGGTGCCTCTTGGACCATGTCAGACAGGTAGTGTCATCCTGCATTCTGGGCAATGCTCACCAGGCAATGCCAGGAGGCAGGGCTAATGGGGAGGGGCCATTGAGGGTGCAGGGCTAACGAGTGGAGAGAGCTGTTGCCACTCTGCACCGATAGGTAGGGGAAAGGAAGGGGGGCCCGCTGCTACTCTGCAGTTGGTGGGGGGAAAGCAGTGGGGCTGTGATCGGTGGCAAGGGATGGGATCCATGATCGGACTGGGTGGGGAGGATCAATGGGGGCTGAATCCCAGACCACTGGTCCCCACGATTGCAGGGGTGAGAACTCTTTCAGTTTGTCTGCAGTAGCAGGGGCCTGACAGCTCTGTCCTTGTCTGTCAGATCTCTGTTATTGCTGATGTGCATGTGCAGCTTGAGAAGCCTGTGCTGCTACCCATGAAATGCAGCAATAATTTGCATGCACTTGGTGCCACTAACATATATATGAGGTACAAAACCAAATAATGTTTTAAATGGTATTGGTTAAGGGCTAAATACTGGGATAAATTTACTGCTGTTCTTTCAGTTGTATAGTGGAATCTTTTACATTTACTTGAGAGGCAGAAGGGACCTTGGTTTAACTGAAAGACAGCACCCCAAGTGTGTAGCGTTCCATCAGAAATGCATTAAAGCAGCAGCTGAGGTCTCTAGAGTGAGGTTTGTGTTGTAAGGTTGTTTGATTCTCACTAAATGGTCTGGAGGTTTGTATTGTTGAACATTAATTGTTTATTGTTAATACACAGTTATATCTCCAAGGTAAAACCCATACCTCAGTGCTATCTTCAAGCCAACTTCTCTCAGATTGTCTGTATGTCCAGTCTATTAACATCATCTTCATCACAACAGCTTCTCATCCATTGTCTCCGTCTACACTTCTGCCTACACCTCGGAAAAGCAGCCAGCAGAATCAAGGACTCCCATGCATCCAGACATTTTCTCTTCCACCTTCTTCTGTCGGGAAAGGATACCAAAGCCCGAGGTCAACCAACTCAAGAACAGCTCCTTCCCTGCTGCCATCAGACTTTTGAAAGGACTTACCTTATATTAAACTAATCTTTCTCTATGCTCCAGCTATGACTGTAACACTACATTCTGCACCCTCTCCTTTCCTTCTCCCCTATGTACTCTATGAATAATTTGCTTTGTCTGTATAGTGCACAAGAAAGAATACTTTTCACTGTACACCAATAAACGTGACAATGATAAATCAAATCAAACCAAAATGTGGGTGGTAATTGCTCAGTAGCACATTCATCCTTGCTATTCTGAACACTTTTAAGCTAAAGCTTGAAGATTGTATAAGCTGACTCAGAAGTGGGTGTGCTAAAACTGAGGCAATAGGCTGACATCTAATGATTAAACTACATTATACAATAGATCTAAATCTGATACAGCAGAAAGATCCCAGACAAGAGATGTCAATAAAAAAACAGAGACAAAGGGATGTGAATTCCTTGTCTGCCAATGTGAAGACATGACAGGCACTCTCAGAAGAAATTGCAGAGTTTAAAAGAATAATGAAGGATTATTATGTACGATGATTGACACTGTTATATCATTGACATTGTTATATCATTGACACTGTTATATCATTGTATGCCTTCATTCTCCTATGTTTTAATCTGTTGACAGCATGTGGCTGTGCTGGGTGATCACAGTGAGTTCCAGGCAGGTTTTTTTGCTTGGATGATTCAAGCTGGTTAAAAAGCCACTCAGATGACCTTGACCTCAGGAACTGTGCAAACCTCACCGGATAGCTTTTGTCTTTGTCACTTTGCAAAATCCGCTGAGATAATTCATTTCATGCAGGTTTTTATTGTCACTGCTGCCAACATCTGTTCTACAGACAGCAAACACACTTCAGGCTGCTGTCAGATACAGAGTGTTGAAATTATTTGCCTGGTTACAGCTTGCTTTTGTGGTTTGCTTGTGGGCATCTGCAATCATTTCTTTCCTTATTTTGTTTGATTCAAGGAGTTTTGCCTTTCATGATTGTTGAACAGACACTAATCTGTGAAGTGAGAACCTCATGTTCTAAAACTCAGGCTCCAGAGAGGTTTCATGCTCTTGTCATGTTCATGAATGACAACTTACCAGCTGGATCCTTGATCTACTTGAGCCCCAGCTGATTACCATCCAACCTAAAGACTTTGAATACAGGTTCAGTCTCAAATCTCTTTGGTCGAGCCTAGAAAAGCTCATTTTAATTTGAAAGATGATGTTGTGTATCATTCTGTGAAGCAGCAGAAATCCAAAGGAAGTATTGGATGTGGATAGAATCATAGAAACTCTGCAGTGCAGAAGGAGGCCTTTGGCCCTTTGAGTCTGAACTGACCACAATCCAACTCTGGCTCTATCCACAAAACCCCATGCATTTACCCTAGCTGGCCTCCCTGACACTAAGGGGCAATTTAGCATGGCCAGTTCACCTAACACACACATCTTTGGACTGTGGAAGGAAACCAGAGCACCCGTCTGACACGGGGAGAATGTGCAAAACTCCACACAGTCTGTCACTCAAGGCAGGAATTGAACTCTGGTCCCTGGTGTTGTAAGGCAGCAGTGCTAATCACTGTGCTACCGTGCCGGAATTTCTAACTTATTATTACAATTCAGTCAGTAAATGTTTCCAAGGCTTACTTTCACAAGCCTTCTTATGCAAATTAATTGGAGGTTGAGTTATCTTTTTGCATTAAAATCTTATAATTTCTCAATGGCAATTAGTGCACTCTCTGGATTAGCAGTGTCTACCATAATGAAACATGTAATTGTGTGAAGGGTAATCTTCATACATTAAAAAATTGAAATTTCAATCATACTGTATAAAATCTAAAGGTACATTGAATTTCAGTTTCTATTTTTGTCAAATTGGTTGTAAAAATGAAGCAGTGTGTTCCTGAGAACACACTGGCCTGCCTCTAGTTTCTGTCCTTGAACTGTGCTGATCCCCATGTCAGTTGATGGAGTTATGAAGACAAGAATTGGTTAGAGAGAAAAATAAATCAGCCAAGGATTCTCTTCCGCTTTCCTACTCAAACGGTAGAAGTAGATACAGTAGCAGCTTCTAAAGTGAATTGCATGAACACGAGCTGGGTGAGTTGTGACATCGATTAAAATTACCAATGTTGAGGATTTACAGGACTGAGAGGGATAGGGTAAAGCTTGGGACACATTTGGGGAGATGTTAGGCAGCAAGGATCTTAAAGGAGGAAGGGGAAGTACCGTAAAAGGGAGAGATCTTGTGAAACAGACAACATGATAACTGCAGTAGTTTGAACAAGACACATGGTGAAAAGTATAGCCAGGTGGATAATATTTGTTGTGCAGCAGGTATTGCCACCTGAGTGTCAAGACTCTGTCAAAGCTGGATGTCCAATCAATCACATATAATGGCTCATTGACAGTTTCAGTGTTAAAGTGGAGCAGAAAAGCTTGACCAAAGGAATTTGAGCAGGAATTTTGGGAATGGTGGATACTGTACTGTGTTGTGTAACTGAAGAGAATCAGACAGCTCTGATTTGAGGAAGTGATTGATGGCAATAGCTTTGAAAGGGAGGAAAGTAAGTTAATTGAATCATGGATGCAGCTATACATTATATACTTATTTTCACACTTCTACTGGAGGTAGATTTAAAAGCTGGTATTCCTAATTGCCATGAATCAGTTATTGGAACTGTGTAGTTCCCAATTATATCTTAATTCACAACATAAAAACATTGTTAAGGATTGGAGTGCATTAGTGCCAAGTGCAGGCTACCCGTAAGAAATAGATCATCTTATTTACAACATTGGCACAGTGGTTCGCACTACTGTCTCACAATGCCAGGGAGCTGCGTTCATTTTCCTGGCTTGGGTCACTGTCTGTGCAGAGTCTATACATTCTCCCTGTGTCTGCGTGTGTTTCCTCTGAGTGCTTCGGTTTCCTCTCACAGTCCAAAGGATGTGCTTTGGCATTGGCTATCTTAAAACAGGTGCCAGAGTGAGGCAACTAGGGGATTTTCACAGAAACTTCATTGCAGTGTCAATGTAAGGCTACTTGACACTAATAAATAAGCTAAAAAAAAAACCTCACTTCCTTTCTATTCCAGAGAGTCCAACAGTATTGCCAGCTCAACATGAGCCAGTTTACACTTGTTATGCATTCAGACAAATATAGATTGTGACCCTGTGAACTGCAACGGCAGTAAACAATATCATTATGCCAAGTACTCAAGTTAATTATAACCACCGCAGTGAAAAAATGTTACCACGTTACCTAATAGACAACAATGTGACGTAAAATGACATTGCTTTCCATTCATCAAAAATGAGGCTGCCAGTAACTAATTTGGAACCCAGTAATACATGCTGCTGGTAAAACTACCTCAGAAATGTAAATGTGGCTTTGCTGTACATACTTCATTGGATTCAGTGTCTCTCCCACAACCAGCCTGATTGACTCACACTGCCCATTATCCATTTGTAACATGGTGCAACTTTGGATGTAACAGTAACATCCTCCTTTATGACCTGAATTGTACATTTGTATCTTTCGCTTGATTCACTTGATGGTGGGCTGAATGAATACTTGCTGAGACCCAACTGGAAATGAATTGATGAATTGTTTTAACTGTGAAATAAATGTCTATAACAGCAGTTGTCTCCGTCAACTCAAATGTTACAACTTAATTTTCTATTTTAATACAAAATAAAGAACATATCATGTTTCCCCATTTCATTGGGTTTTCTTGACTTAAATAAGGTCATTACTGATTATTCTTTCCTACACTTTGACCTGCTTGCAATCTTTTGTGCCAGTTTACCCCAGGGCATTTGTTTCAAAACAAACTTTTAGCCTCAACAAAAACCTTCGCAACTTGCTCTGGGAAACTTTTTGCTGGATTGGATCTCTAGCTCCTTCTGTTGACAGATGACAATGATCAGAATCTTTTTCCAACGCAATGCAGTTGACTTTAACTGTTCCCCCCACTACCCCTGCAGTAACGGTTCATGGGGGAGTTAAACCTGGCAGAGCATGCTATCTGGTCCAAGACCGTTCCATTCCCAAGTCACAGCATTTTATCTTTAAGTTGGCTGATGTTCCCAGTACAGGTAGGCAAGGGACTAATTAAAATGAAAATGTCAATGATTTAATGATGACAATGGTGTCACAGTGCTATGAACTGGGGTGGCTGTGGGGAGAGGGGGGTGGGCTACTGAACCCATCAACTGGAAAACTTTTCAGACTGACCTAGCAGAGGTGAGAACTCAGTAAGAATTTAGCAACACCAATTTATAATCCAACCGATTTATTTGATAGTAAAAAAGCGAGCTTTCAACACTCTGTGTCTTCCTCAGGCAAATGCAGTGTTCTGGTCTGCAATAGCACACAGAGGTGGCCAGAAGTGGTGAAATTAAATTTGGCATACTGGCTTTGAAAAGAATAATTATGAACCAGCAGAGCAGGAGCGACCTTCCTGGTTCCACAAGAAATCCTTAGACCTATCCTGACACAGTCTTCCATCTTTTTCCCAAACTAATGTTGACTTGGTTCATTCCACATGCAGTATTTATCTTACACTGGGAATTGTTCCCTTGGCCCATCAGCCCCATTCTGGATACAATGGGTTCCAAATTCTTAAGGCCTATATATTGACAAGTTGGTTCTTGATTCCTGCATGTTCCCAAACTGTGCACTTAGTGGCAGGTTTCCCAAGGCAAAAAGAATTCCGTTGTGTACACCCAACAACAACTGCAACAGCTGGCATTTATTGAAGCTTTCAAAGTAATAAAAAATCCCAAGGCAATTCACAGGAGCAATGTAAAACCAAATAAAACACCGGGCCACAGAACAGATGACCAAATGTTTGGTCAAAGACAAAGGGGAAAGTGAATTGAAGAGACAGCTTTAGGAAGGGAACTCCACAGCTTGAGCTGAGATAGGTGATGGTATCGGCATCATGGCAAAGTGATTAAAAGCAGGGGTGCTAAAGAGGACAAAATTAGAGGAGTACGGATGTCTTGGAAGTGATTATAGAGAAATGGAGGGGCCAGGCCATGGAGGATTCGGAAATGAGGATGAGAATTTTAAAATTGAGGTGTATCTTAATTGGAAATCAATGAGTCACTGCATGCAGGAGAGATGGGTGAACGGGACTTAATGCAAGTTAGGATATAGGCAGCAGAGAGCTGGAAGACTTCAAGTTATGGAGTGTAGAGCCTAAAGGATGTCCAGGTGATTAGTGGAGTCCAGAACTAGGAGTTATAGTTTGAGGATAAGATGTAAACCATATAGGACTGAGATGAGGAGAAATTTCTTTGCTCAGAGAATGGTGAATCTGTGGAATTCACTAGACAGAAAGTAGTTGAGGTGAAAATGGTGCGTGATTTTTTAAGAAGAAATTAGATATAGTTTGTGGGTCTAAAGAGATCAAGAGATATGGGTGAAAGGCAGGATCAGGTTATTTATTAAATTTGATGATCAGGTATGATTAAAACGAATGATGGATCAGGTTCAAAGGACCGAATAGCCTACTTCTGCTTCTATTTTCTATGTTTGTATATCCAACCTAGAGGCAACAATGACATAGATGAAAAACAGCAGGGGATCTAATACAAAGGCAGAGCTTGGCGATGTTACAGAAGTCGAATTAGATGCACTTTGAGGTGGTATGAGTTTGTCTTGGAAGTTGAACCTGGGGCCAAATATGACACCAAAGTTTTAAACAGACCAAATATTAGTCTGAGGGGAAATATATAGAAGATAAACTAGAAGGAAATATTTGCTCAGCGCTAGGGCAAGGTGAAGCTTTAGAGGAAATTTAACTTGGTACGCTAATGGAAATTGAAAAATATACCAGATGCTTCAAGAGAGATGTTAGGAAGTACTTCTATACACAGAGGGTAGTAGAGACTTGGAACTCTCTTCCACAAATGGCAGCAATACTAAATCAGTTGCTAATTTTAAATCTGAAGTAGATACATTTTTGTTACGCAGAGGTATTTGGGGATATGGGCCAAAGGCAGGTATATGGAGCTGGACCACAGATCAACCATAATCTCATTGAATGGTGGAACAGGCTTGATGGACTGAATGACCTGATTCTGTTCCTATTTCCTAAGACAGAAAGTGGCAGAGGCAGTTGGACAAGTTTCTATAGCCAAACCCATCAAAGCCTTCACCTGAGCCCTCTGCATTAGAAGTTGTTGTGACCAATTCTCTAATGGGCTGACCCCTATGGTATCTTTGACCCTTGCTGCAGCACTCTTATGTCCAGTGTCTCCTCGCACTTAGGTCCTTCTCCTAAGCTATTCCCAAAGACAGAGATTCTCAGCTTGAGGCCTGTAGATTCTCAGTGCAAAGGTTTCAAGGCTTAGCCAAAATTAACAGATCAATTATCCAACTATGATCACAAATACCTTCATTTATTGACCAACTTTCTCCTAATTTCAGACTCCCAGCAATTCCATATTGTTTATCAGAAATCCATTCTCTGTCTGCTAATTGTTACCTCACTAATTCGCCGGAGCCAGGTAGAATGACTTACTGAGATAGCAACCTTTTCTGAATTCAGTCAATCTCCCCCTACATTCCCATGACCCGTGTGAGAAGATGTGAACATCAGATTCCATTCCACAAGCATTGCCTTTGCCTCAGGTCATTATGTTAAAGCATTTCAGATGATACAAGCAAACAATCATGTGTGACTGACCAGTAAAGAGAATAAAGAGTGTAATTGCATCAGGACAATGCCTCATGATTGGTAGCTGAGCTAGTCCAAGGGGGATTTGAAAAAGCTGCGCATGATCATGGACTCTTTGTTGCTAATTGATATTGGAATGGGTGAAAGTAACATTTCAGCGAAAGGAAAGTTATCATATCCTTACTCTTTAGATGTGTCTCATTGTCCATGTAAACATGAAATAGATAAAATGGAGATATTTTTCTCAAACAAAAGTTTGTTTACACCTTAAAAAAACTTGCATTAACAATCCCAAGACAAGCCTTTTTAAACATTCACAATCTCTTCTTTCCCTGTTTGATTTTTTTTCGTGTTGAGAAGGCAGTAATTCTCCTGCCAACCTAGTCAGTCTTGTGAAGAGCTCCCCCCCTCGCACTCACCACTAACCACCACCCCTCCCCCCCCACCGCACCCCCTGCCAAACACCTCACCTTGTCAGGTGGCTCCAATGATGGGGCGGGGGAACCTTACTTCTGATTGAATTCTGACATTCTTTTGTTCAAGAAATGTCAACTTTGCCATATTCAAATTATAGCCGGTAGTGCATTTTTCTGGACAGCTCAACAAATTTGATGATCATTTTTCAAATTTCACAGTGGAACAATTTGCTACACACATCTGGGCTGCAAACTCCTTTTGTGAGACCATTAAAGCTACGCTGCCATTCTCTGTCCCATCAGAGCTATTAGAAAAGCCTTTTAGTAGTGAGCTCCTCAGAACTAAGTTTGCTGAAATATCATTGGAGACATTTTGGTGTGAATCTTCCATTGAATAAGGCTTCTCCTAAAGTACTGAAAGTATTGATCCCATTTAGTACAATCTACTGATGTTGAAGATGGACTTTTAGCAAAAACATCAAGAAGAATGAAAGACCAAGCCAAGATGAACATTGACCATGACATAACGCTGCCCATGTTAAAGATACCTCTACTTCTTGGCAGAATTCTTGCTCAGAATCAGCAATAAGTTTCACACTAAGTAAAAGAACAATAATAATAATAAACTTTTAAATTGGTTCACTCATTTTATATGGAAAGAGTACTTGTTGGATTTGTGGAACCTTTATAAGATGGGACTGCAGGTGGGGGTGGGGGTTGGATGGCTGTGGGTTGGTGGGGGACCTTGGGATCAAAGAGGTTCCAAACTCCCGCTCTTTGATACTCAGAATGTCAGTAGCTGAACTAGTTACTGCAAGTGTGAAATCCTGTGACACTGTGTCTTCCTCATCATTGTCTTCTTTGTCACCCTCCCTGCCGGATAATATTGGACATTTTGGGTATCAATGGAAGCGAGGCACAAGAATAACGCTGTGTTGAGGGAAGGAGGTTAGTACGAGGTGCGTATTGACACCATCTGCAGCTTGTAAAGATGTTAGAGTTTGTAAGATGGGGAGGGAATTGGATGTGAGAAGGAGGATTTGGTATGATGGTACTGTCATCTTCAATGGATTCATCCCAGCTGCTGACCATAGCCTTGTTATTCTGTTAATGGCTTCCATGGGGTTTAAAGCATATCACTTCTCCTCTGGCCAGTTCCTGATATCTCTCGTTACATCCAACATTGTCCAGCAAGAGTGATGAGAATGTGACAGTGAGTGCTATACAATACATTTGGGTAATGTGGCTGTCACAGTTGATTAGTTGGCAACATGCTTGATCCGGGAGGTGTGGTTGTGAGACTTATAACAGTGCTAATTGTGTGTAGGATGTGATAAAACATTTGAATGTTAGGTATGAGTCTTGATTAATAAAGCATGTTGGTAGTGAGCGATGATTTTGTGGTGAATTGAGCACTAGGTGGAATTTTATGGCCTCCCACATTCAGTTTGAAGGGTGGAGGATTCAAAAATGCAACACGTGGCCTGCCTGCTGAATATCTGCCCGTCCCTGTCCTGTCTCCCATTACATGGGGTCAGTGGAGGAGTGAAGTGTCCCGCTCACTCATGGACATATTGAGATCCTCAGCGGTCAGTATATGGCTATTTAATTAAGTGTTTCATCCTATTGTTATTTTATGACCAGCAAGGGGAGGCCCACACCAAATAGGTAGCTGGCAGCTTTAGCTATACAGGCTGGCATTGAGCCTCTGAGGGTTCACTGTGCCCATAGGGCACAGCATCTCCCGCTTTAAACTTCTCTCCTGATCTCTCAAACCCGGCCCCCTACCCCCTCATTCCCCTTGCTGGAGATTGCCTGATTGGTTGCAGTCGCAGCAGTGACCACTGCTCTAACTTGGCATTGCTGGGATGACAGACCTGCCAAGCCTTCTGGTTGGTTTGCAGATCTCTAAGGTTGGGATGGAAGTCTCGTTCTTATCCATGTGATTCCTCACTAAACGTTAAAAGTCTGAGGGACAGCCCATTTTGTTGGGGCTGTATTCCTTGTCAACTCTGTGGATGGTGGGACAGGAATGCCTGCCAGCTGGAAAATCCTGCTCAGTGTGTGAGTTTGGCGGTGCAGTGGTGAGGGGCTGGCATTTAGAAGTTCATCCACTGACCTTACCCATTCGGGTGAATCATTGAACTTTGTTCAGCACTGTTTCCAGTACATTGGAGATGAACTGCTGACAGTTATCTGCTCCAATTGCCATTCCATATGGAGGGATTCCTGACACTCTGCAAGTGTGGGGCATCTCTCCTCCTTTCTACCTCCTCCGCAAGATTTGGGCAACCTGGATGACTTTGCTCTCATGTGCTCAGCTGTTCTTTCAATCGCAGGTAGCACTTTGAAGGAAACTGAGACCTGAACTGCTCCAGCTATGTTGTATCACTCCTTTAATGATATTCACAAGTTCTGATTTTAGGCTTGGCTGATACATGCTGTCCACCCTCAGTGCAGTGAGCATGGGCTGCGTGTTGAAATCCTGATAATGAGCAGGCCCCGTGTCATGTTACCTACATTGCATTGAGTGGACATGGAGTAATAATGCAGTGCAATTTTTGCAACCATTTTATTCGATATTGCCCCCAGTGGATGATAAGCCCTTCTTCTGTGCTGGGAATATCTATGCTTGCATTGGAGACTATTCTAAACAAAGTGAACTGGGAAAGTTCCATGCCGATATACATCAATGGCAATTTTTAATCTCACTTTTCTTCTTCCTTCTTCTCTACTAAGCTTGAATTTCCCTAATCCAATGTCAGATGCCCAACATCGCTGACTCCCAGCGTTCCTCACACATTGTTGTCCATGTGCAGAGGGCAGGAAAGAAACTTGGAGAAGATCAGCAAGAATTGTTAAAAGTCGTCGTTCCTGATTCTTCTTCTGCTTTTGTCTGCATCCATTCAAGTTTTCATTAAACAACAGGCTGCAACATTTAAAAATATGTCTGCAGGCAAAATACAGGCATGAAAATTCAAGCAAAGCTCCAGGTGTTTTCAGTTGAGGGAGGTTCAGTAAGAACAAACCAGTGTTTTAAATGTCAAAGTCCAGGAACAAAGAAGCTGAGATCCCAACCTTGTCAAATTATAGACTTGACAGTAAGGATTTCAGAACTGAGTGAAACAATACCTGATTAAGCTCTGTGAAAGGCAAGTGGGAGATGGACAATTGTGCAAGTGTTCAGGGAAGGAGATAATGATGTGAAGGTCATGTGAACGGGCCATGTGCGTCAATCCTACGGCCAGCAGCTTTGTAACTTTACTGAGTCGGAAGAAGAGAGGGAAGTAGTTTCTCTGTACCAAAGAAGTGCCTGCTGGAATAGAGATTTTGGTGTGCAAAGGAAAAGCAAAAGTCATACTTTTCCATCTGGTTTTGTTAGAGACAATACTCTTGAGATTTCTGCAATATAAGAGGGAAAATTGCTAGTGCTCTGTCTAATAATAACTCATCTGTCCCTCATTCAGAATCAAAACAAAAGGAAAAATCATTAAAAATTGACCTACACATCTGGTACAGTGAATAAATGCACACTGTGTTCTATTGAGCATGAGAGGCCAAGACCATCACCAAATCAATTAGTGGACAATAGCTGAGTTAGCTGATAACAGATGGATAATCATAAGGCTGCTACAGTTGAACCTAGTTCTCTCTGATTTGATTTGCTTTATTATTGTCACATGTATTAGTATACAGTGAAAAGTATTGTTTCTTGCACGTTATGCAGACAAAGCATATCCTACATAGATAAGGAAAGGAGAGAGTACAGGATGTAGTGATACAGTCATAGCTAGGGTGTAGAGAAAGATTAATATGAGATAAATCTATTCAAAAGTCTGATGGCAGCAGGAAAGAAGCTGTTCTTGAGTCAGTTGTTACGTGACCTCAGACTTTTGTATCTTTTTCTTGATGGAAGAAGATGTAAGGGAGAATGTGCGGAATGCGTAGGGTACTTAATTATGCTGGCTGCTTTTCCAAGACGGCGTGTAGACAGAGTCAATGGAGGGGAAGCTGGTTTGAGTTATGCACTGGGCTTCACCCATGATCCTTTCTAATTTTTTGAGGTCTGGGACAGAGCAGGAGAAAGAAATCAGCTTCTGTTTTCCCTTCCAATCTTTATCCACTGACTCTTGTTTGGATAAGCCTGTGTATGGAGGCCTAGTAAGGATCGGACTGAGTTTGGATGTGGTCCTTGCTGCAGTTGAATATGAGAACAGGGAATAGATCATTCAACCATTTAGTTGAAATTTTCCCATCCTGCTCAACACGGGAATCGTTGTTGGGGGGGACACGAAGCATGCAAAAAGTCTATTGACCTCAGATGGGATTTTCTGGTCTTGGGGCTAACACGGCTGGAAAATCCCACCCATTGACTCTGGTCCATCTTTCAATGATATCATAGCTGGGGATGATGATGTTTCTATACACCTGCTGTTTTTGTTCCTCTAATGTGGATGATGTGGATTTGGGAAATGGTATCAAAAAAGTCTTGGTGAGTTACTGCAGTAAATTTGGAAGATTTTTAATATTCATTTTTAAGATGGTGGCCAGAATCTATTGCTGATCCATATTTGACCTTGAGAAGATGGCCAGAGTCAGCTTTTTGGTAAGAACTGAGTGTTTTGCTATGCAATTCATCCCACTGTTGTGGATATGGAGTCACATTTAGGCCAGACCAGATAAGAACAGCAGATATTCTTTCTTAGTGAACCTGGGTTCTTATAACAATCTGGTGGTTTTATAGTCACTATTACAGATACTAACTTTTTACTCCACATTTATTTAATAACTGAATTAAAATTCCTCAGCTGCTATAATGGGATTTGAATTTATGAGCGGGATTTTCCTCCCTCTTGCTGTGCATTTTGTGGCAGTGGGCGATGATACACAGCTCACTGATGGCAGGATCCTATGGTTTTGCCATTGTCCTTCCCTCCCCGCCCCAGTCACTAGGAAACTCACGGTGGGAATCCACCATCGGCAGGACAGTAAGATCCCACCAACATAAATAGCAGCAAGGTTTCGGTGTATGTCTCCAGATCATTAATGCAGATGTCAGGATTGTGTATCGCTCTGAGTAAGACTAGCCCATCTAACAATGAAATAGTTCTTTTTACACTTTCCCCACAGAGAGAGCAGTAGAGATGCAACAGAACAAAATGCTCAGATTTTGCAATATTCTACATTGGACTAGCCCTGTAACAAAACCAATAAAGCTCTTCTCTTACGTTGGTAGACTCTATAAAACTAGGTCGCAGGGTGGAGAGAGGGAATGTTTAAGGTGGTGGATAGATGTAAACCAAGTGGACCTGGATAATGTCAAGCTTCTAGAGAATATAAGAACATAAGAAATAGGAGCAGGAGTAGGCCATATAGCCCTCTGAGTCTGCCCCACCATTCAATAAGATTGTGGCTGATCTGCAGTGGATCCATTTTCCCGCTTGCTCCCCATAACCCGTAATTCCCTTGTCTGTCAGAAATCTAGCTATTCGTGACTTAAATATATTCAGTGAGGTAGCCTCCACCACTTCAGTGGGCGGAGAATTCCAGAGATTTACCACCCTTTGAGTGAAGACGTTCCTCCTCAACTCTGTTCTAAACTGCTCCCTCCCCTTATTTTGAGGCTGTGCTCTCTAGTTCTTGTTTCCTTTCTAAGTGGAAAGAATCTCTCTATCTTTAACCGATCTAGCCCCTTCATATCTTGTAAGTCTCTATAAGATCCCCCCTCAGCCTTGTGAACTCCAGCAAGTACAGGCCCAGTCTATTCAATCTCTCCTCATAAGCTAACCCCCTCATCTCCAGTATCAGCCTGGTGAACCTTCCAGAGTGTTGTTGGAGCTGCACTTGTCCAGGCAAGTGTAGAGTGTCCTATCACCTTCCCGACTTGAGTCTTGCAAACAGTGGACATGCTTTAGAGAGTGAGGAGAGCCACTTGGCAGAGATTACCCAATCTCTGACCTCTTTCCATTGTTATGGTTTTTAGATGGCTGGTCCAGTACAGTTTCTTATCAATTGTCTCCCTCATGATGTGGTTGATGATGTTGATGTTGATGATGTGGAATTTGCTAATGCCAATGTCATTGAATATCAAGCGGCTCAGGTTATCTTCCCTCTCATTGGAGATGCTCACTCCCTAGCACTTGTATAACCAAGAAGATACTGCCACTTATCAGCCCAAGTCTGAATGTTGTCTGGATCTTGCTACATTTGCACCTGTATCTGAGGAATTAAAAATGGAGTCGAAGATTGTGCAATCATGAGTAAATAGTCCCACTCCTAAATGTTATAATAGTCAGACATTATTGATGAAGATGATTGGGCCTAGTAAACTGCCTTGAGAATCTCCTATAATGATACATTTTGCTGAAATTATTTGCTTCTAATAACCACAACCAACCTTCTTTGTGTTTGGTTTGCTTCCAGCAACTAACAGGTTTTTACCTGCTTCCCGTTGACTTCAGATTTACTGGGGCTGCTTGATATCACACTTGGGCAATTGGTGCATTGAGGTCAAGGGCGATTAATGTCACTGCAACTCTGGAATTCAGCTCCTTCGTTCATGTTTGGGTCAAAGTTATAATGAGGACTGGAGCACAGTGATCCTGAAGGAACCCAGACTAAACATCAGTGAGTAAGTTGCTGAGTAAATGATAAAGCATTACAGCTGAATCTTGAATTGAACATTCTTTTAAATTGAAACATTTAGCAAACCTATAGGAGTGTATGCAGATCTGCTGGAAGCTAAAAATAGTCTAGTTATTACAAAGAATTCCTGGTACATTCAACTGAATCAAAGATTTTTTTTCCACTATCAGTTTCATATAAATATTAGCTGACCCTTTAAAAAGACAGTGTCCCTCTTCCCTATCCCAACATTACATGTAACCCAATCTCAAAGAATTCAAATAACCAATCTTGTAAATTGGTCTCAGTAAGTACTTTGTGGTTCCTTCAAAAATGTAACTCAGACATTAAAGAATAATTCATTGGCATTTTTAACTGAGAGTTTTTTGTCGTTCTCCCCCCAGAACAAGATCCCAGCTATTCAAAATAAGATGGAGAGAGAAAGCCTTTGAAAGATGTCCAGCCTTGCATATCGAAATAATACTGTGAGAATGACATTGAAACAACACCAGGTTGGATCCCAAATGATCCAAGCATCAGGTTCATAACCTAATTTAGAAATGCAGCCTTTGGTGCCTCGACCTCCTCAATGGAGTAAATCCTCTATGGTGACGAGTGCTTGAAAATACACTGTATAAAAAAAGTAGACTGCATTGGGATACCTTTGAGCTTGTATAATGTTTGAAATATACTTGAAACTTGTACATCTGATGTGCTAAGTATAATTTTATAAGATGTAAGTTAGAGGGACAGCTGGTTTGGACAGCAGACTTCAAAGAGTAAGTTTTACCAACCCCAGAGACAATGGCATCCCACCACTGCAGGATTTAGCACTGGGTTCTGGGCAGGGAGAAGCATTCCTCTATGTTTCTATAAGTGAATGCAGAAATCTTGGTGTGATTAGATTATGACGGGTAGACTGCAGTCCACGTGTGACCTCTTAGACCAAATAGTTACCCAGTATCTCAAAGCTATAAATATTGTGGGGTTGAGTGAGCATTCTGTGACCACCTCTACCCCTGCCTCATTGATGAAATAATCACATTGAGATTTGTGAGTGTTGTTGTTGATGTGAGAACAGCACATGGCATCTCTGGTTACACTCAAACATCAACAACAACTTATCGTAGTCTCTTTAATGTGACGAAACTACCTAAATTACTGCACAGAGGCATTACAAAACAAAGTAGGCCATTCAGCCATTTGAGGGGTTATTAGGTCAGATGACCAATATCTTGAGCGATGAGGTAGTTTTAATGTGTATCTTAAAGAACAAAAGTGACGTAGAGAGGGGAGGGATGGGTTCTTAGGCAATTGAAAGTATGGTCACCAATGGTAGGGTGATTAAAATTGAGGATGCAATAGAAGCCATAATTAGGGGAGTGTAGATATCAACGAGGTTTGTGGGGTTAAAGAACAAAGATCAAAGAACAAAACAGCACGGGAAACAGGACCTTTGGCCCAACGAGCCCACGCCACCACCCCGATGTTCTCACCTCTACCTGCGATCCCTGTCCATGTTTATAGATCTATGGATTGAAAACCAAATTTGAGACAATTTAGGGAGAATTTGTTTTGCCAGTTAGCCTAAGAGCACATCTTTGGGATGTGGGAGGAAACTGGAGCACCCGGAGAAAACCCACGCAAGCACGGGGAGAATGCGCCAACTCCCACAGACACAGGCCCAAATCCATGTATCTGCACAGCACAGCAATAGTCACTGAGCTGTCGTATTGCCCATCAAATGGTCCAGGTCAGCGTACACTAATGACATGAAGCACTAGGATACTCTCAAAAGATCTAAGAGCAGCCCTCTCATGACCCATCGCGTGTATGCCCCTCGTTAGACAACAAGGTGGACCAAAGCACCTGTAGGATAAAAACAAGTACATCAATATCATCATCTATTTACACACTTCCCAGGGACTCCCCAAGGCTCATGATCCCTATTTTAAATCAATTTTCTATACCCCTCCATTCCCATTCTGTTCATGTGCCCATCTAAGTATTTCTTAAATAACTCCAGAGTACCTGCCTCCACCACTTCACTTGGCAGCGCATTCCATACCCCCACCACCCTCTGTGTGAAAAACTCCCTCTAGCATCCAAATTATACCTTACCCCCCTCACCCTAAGCCCGTGACCCCTTGTGCTATTTGAGTCCATCCTAGGAAAAAGCTTAACCCTGTTTACTCTAACTATCCCCTTCAAAATCTTGTACACCTCTATCAGACCTCCTCAAAGTCTATGTCTTTCTAAGGAAAACAGTCCCAATTTGCCTAATCTCTCCTCGTAACTCAGACCTTCCATACCAGGCAGCATCCCGGTAAACCTCCCCTGCACTCCCTCCAGAGTCTCTCCACGTCCTTCCGGTAGCAAGGCGACCAGAACTGGACGCAGTATTCCAAATAAGGTCTAACCAGCGTTTTATACAACTGCAACATTAAAGGCCAGCTCTTGTACTCTATACCCCTTCCTATAAAGGCTAGCATACTATATGCTTTCTTCACAACCTTCTCCACTTGCTCTGCCACCTTCAGAGACTTGTTCACCTGCACCCCCAGGTTCATCTGTGTTTCTATACTCTTAATAGGTCTACCCTTTATCATATACCTCCCCCCTACATTCTTTCTCCCGAAATGCATCACCTCACATTTATCAGGATTGAATTCCATAGATAGGGATGGGTGAGGCCACGGAAGGGATTGAAAACAAGATCAAAATTTTAAAGACAAGGCCAGAATTCTCTGACATCACCTGTGGCTGGAGTTCTTCGATCTCACCCATGGTTGGGATTCTCCAGTCCTGCTGCTGTGAATGGAGATTTGGCTGAATGCCAAATTCTCTGTTATCGCTGGCAGCGGTAGCAGGGCATGTGAAACTAGCGATTACTGGCCAAGATGTTGTTTGATATGTGTTTCACTTGGAGCCAGTACAGGTCAGCAAGCACAGGAGTGAAGGGGCAGTGGGGCTTACTGCCAGTTAACACATAGCAGAGTTTTGGATGTCCTCTGAAGATTTTATGTATTGCAGGCTTGCTGTGCATGTGTAAGAAGGTTTCTGTCTCTGCAAAAGCAGATACATCTGAATTAGCACACTTTTGTGAGTGGAAAATTCCTTTGTTATTCCAGCCCATATTGATCCCTGTTGAATAATGCATAAATAAAAGCCATGCAAACTATATAATCAGGCCTAAGACTCCATTATTCACCTCCATCTCCTATGACTACATGGCTTTTCTGAAAAAAAAATGAAAAATCTTCTCTGTGCTACTTTTTCAGCAATTGCCAATGTGCTCATTAAAAAATGGGCTCCCAATTCCACTGCATTTTATATCCCAAGAAAGTCTTCATCTTATATCAACATGCTGGGTGAAATAGTGGCATAGTGGTTAGTCTTGTTTCCTCACAATGCCAGGGAATTGGCCTTGGGTGACTGTCTGTGTGGTGTTTGCATGTTCTCCCCGTGTCTGTGTGAGTTTCCTCTTGATTCTGCGATTTCCTTCCACACTCCAAAGATACACGAGTTAGGTTGATTGGCCATGCTAAATTGTGTCGGGGGACTAGCAGAAAAATATGTGAAGTTACAGGAATAGGGCCTGGGTGGGAGTGTTGTCGGTGCAGGGCTGAATGGCTTCCTTCTGTACTCTGTGGGTTATGTGATACTATGATGTTTTACATTGGGAGTATTTAAACTGGTCAATATCAATGTAAAATGTTACAATGGAGCTAGAGTGGATCACCACCTCAGCTACTGACACTGACTCAATTTGGCAGATAGTCAGGAATTTCATTTTTTTAGTGCACAAATTCTGTCTCAAAATTTATATATATTCCTGTGAATTTTCCTTACAAATCTAATTGGAATAACATCAGTGATTCTGAGAGATTCAGAGTCACTTTAGTTTCTATATTGTCGATGCTTTGAGTTATTTTTGGACAATTGTTCTGACATTTTGAACCGGTTAGTCATTTTTAATAGTGGCTCAAGACAGAGAATGAGTTTTTAAAAAAGCTGCTGATAAAACGTTTCTATTTTCTAATAAGGCCATTAATGAGAACACAATTTCTGAATTCATTGTCTGATTGAAAATAGGCAGTCCTCTGAAGATTTGATGCACCATATGTGTGTTGTGCATGTATAAGAAGGTTGCTGTCTCTACAAAATGCAGATGTATCTGAATTAGCATGGTTTTAGAGTGGAAAGCTCCCTTGCTATTCTAGTCCATTTTTGATCCCAGTTGAATAATACATTTATATAAGCAAAAAAGAAAAATATTTGCTGTCACCTTCTGAATAAATGTGGTCTCGAAATTCTGTACATCTAATTAGAAATTCTACAGCTGCTCAAAGTGTCAAATCAATTACATTCCCTCACTTCAAAATAACACAGACAAATAATTAATTATTCTGTAGTCACTGACCAGGATATGAAGTGTGATTTTAATGATTCTGTTTATCAGACCAGAATAAAATGCAAACAGGTTAATTTCATGCCCACATCTATTCTAACTTAACTGAAAAGAAAATAAGCTTATCTGGTTCCTAACTTGACTGAACAGCCACAAATGCAGTCTGGAAATACTAGAACCACTCAGTACGATAGGTAGCAGCTATGGATAGGGAATAGTGTTTCCAGCTGATGACCAGGAATTACAGTCTTGCATTGTTGCAGTCCATAAATATTGCCTTAGCATCTTAGAATCCCTACAGTGCAGAACTAAGCCATTTGGCCCATTGAGTCTGCATTGACTCCGAAACATGATCTTGTCCAGGTCCCATCCCTGTAACACCCCATGTTATCCCGAGAACTCCTCTCACATACACACTTGGGACACTCAGGGGCAATTTAGCATATTCACTAAACTTGCATATCTTTGGAGTATGGGAAGAAAGAAACCTTCGCAGACACGGAGTGAATATGCAAACTCTACACAGACACTCACCCAAGGCTGGAATTCAACTTGAGTCCCTGGTGCTGTCAGACAGCAGTGCTAATCACTGTGTCAATGTGTTAAATAATGGGGGAAATCTTAGGGGCGATTCCCCCATTGCGACCCACAAATTTTCTGGCAAGTCCGGTTTGGAGAATCGTGTGTTGGCCATTTCGTGGGATTTGCGTATGCATTCCCAACACATGCACGTCTCTCAAAGCCAAGGTACAGTCTCAGTCAGGACTGCACTGGAAACTGGTGGCGAAGAGAGGTAAATGATTTAAATCTGTTTTTAGTGTATTTTCAATTAGTTTACATGCAATAATTAGGACTGGCATGGAATTTGCCAGCCACGATAGCATCTCTCACCTTGCCAGGAGTGCTTTTTTCCAGCGGAGTTTAGAGTAGCTCCTCACATTTGGGGAATGAGTGGGAGACCCCACTGGAGTGTAGGGGGAAATCGCCCAGGAAGTCAGGTGGTAGGGGATGGGGCCCTGGGCATGGGCAACTTGGCACTGTCCAAGAGGCAAAGTATCCGTGCCCACCAGGCATTGGACAGTTCCAAGAGGCAGGCCTATTGTGGGCAGGGCCTAGGGTGATTGGTGGGGGTGGAAAGTCCCCATGCCACTTTGCATGGGGATTTTGTCCAGAACCTATCACTTTAATATGCAAGGCTGGGCATCTTTCAAAGGTTTTCTCTCTCCATCCTATTTCAAATAGCTGAGATCTTGTTCTGGGGGGAGAACGACAAAAAGCAGTCACAGATAAAAACACCAGTAAATTATTCTTTAATGTCTGAGTTATGTTTTTGAAGGAACTACAAAGGACGTATTGAGACCAGTTTACAAGGTTGGTTATTTGAATTCTTTGAGATTAGATTACAGGCAATGTTGGGAAAGGGAAGAAAGACACTGTCTTTTTAAAGGGTCAGCTAATATTTATATGAAACTGATCGTGGAAAAGAAGTATCTTTGATTCAATTGAATATATCAGGAATTCTTCAACGTATTTGTAATAAATAGAAGGCCATTTTTAGCTTCCAGCAGATGTGCGTACACTCCTACTAGTTTGCTAAATGTTTCAATTTAAGAGAATTTTCAATTCAAAAGTTTCAGCTGTAATGCTTTGTCATTTACTGAGCAACTTACTCACTGATGTTTAGTCTGGGTTCCTCCAGCCCTGAGAGAGCTGGAGGGAGGTCAGCGATTAGGTTGGTTTGTGGGGTGTGGAGGTGGTTGATGTCTCAGTGAGGGGTGGGGGAAGTCTGGCTGCTGGGATGAAGGAGTGGGGGATCTCCACTGCTAGGGGCAGCGGACTGGACACTGGGGTACTCTGGGGTGTGAGGTGGGTTGTCAGGGTTGGCTCAGAAATTGGTGTGGGGGCCATGATTGGGCCGTGTAGAGGCTGGAGAGGCAGCACTGTGGGGATCCTGGGCTAGCCAGCGTTTGAGCTGGCCAGCAAACGGGTAAACTGACAGATTGGAGCCAATGCACATGCGCAGAGTTCTGGAGCTGTTGAACTCCAGTGTGAACAGATTGACACTTGGGACCTCTGGAGTGCACAGAGAGTGGAGATTCGAGTTTGAACTTCCACTGAAGAAACAATCGTGATCTAGACCAGTTTTCCCATCAATTCAGCATTTCTGGGAGAATCAACCCCCCCCCCCCCCCCCCACTACGTGCACTGATGCTTCATACATTCCCCCAGGTGCAAACTTTATTCTATATTAACTAGGGCTCCATAGAGAGTAGATTATTGAAACAAATATGGCAAATAACTTCAAAAGTAAACTTGTGGGTAGACATTGGATCTCATTGTGTCAGTTTATGTCATGACAGAAGGAAGACAGAATGACGTCTGGCCTGGCATTCGGTTGGGCCTTTTGCAAGAATCCCTCCCTTGCTGCTGCCTGAATCAGCTGCTAAATAGATAAAATCAGGTTTGTAACCCCTCTACCAAACCAGACATGGTAGGAGCTGCAAGAAGAAAGTTAGAAAACAAAAGAAAATATTCCTAACTTGGAGAAGCGGGACTGCTCCTTACAGTATCAGTGTAGTGGCAACTATCACTCCACCCCATCCACCCTCTCACAGTCACTGTACACGCCTTCCCCTTCAGAACTGGGTAAAGAGCCTAAAATTCATATCAATTCCCTATTCCATCAACGCTGTCTCATTCACAAAAGCCATTGCCACCTCACACTGAGTAACACACACTGACCTCACGATACGAAACAATGAAGGGAAATCACCAGTCATCCTGACTCAGTGAAAGTTCCAACTGCAGCAGCTTTACAAAGGCTGTGTCCGATGTTTCATGTTGAAAAAAGGTTTGGTGCATTGATGGTGTTCTATAAGTTGTCATTTGTGAGTGTCCATTGTCTTGTAGACTCTACCATGAGCATTTAGTTCTGTAAATTAGTGTTAGTTTTTGCAGGAGTCTGCTTTTTGGGATTGTCTATTTGTACAGATTTCTCAGAAGTATTAAAACTGCGTAGGTTCCAATAACTAAGACTATGCATCTTTATCCTTAACACCAGAGTGCAGCTAATGGAAGGATGGTTACCAAATCCAGAACATTTATTTCAACTGGCAACAGATTTCTCATCTGAATATGTATTAAGCTTCTTGAAACGGGAGATAGAGTTTGACATGGTCTGGTAGGTAATTCCACAGGCAGAGAAATGGGAAATGGTGATTTTCTGGACTCCAGATAATCAAGCATGGAAGAATGCACAGTCATTGGAATCACACACAGGCCAAGCAAAAATGACAGATTTCTCTTCCTAAAGGATATTAGTGAACAAGGTGGATTTTTATGATGATATTACTGAGACTAGCTTTATATTCCAAATTTGTTAACTGAATTTAAACTCCACCAGCTGTTGTGGTGGGATTTGAACACATATCTGCAGAGCCTTGGCTTCTGAATTACTTGTCTAGTGACATTAGCTATACACCACCATCTCCCTCAGGTTAGCCTTAGCAATATTTTGAAAAGGGTCTATTGACAGGTATCCATAGTGATAGGCCCCTTTCAGTTGTAAACCAAGATTGTTGCTCCTGATTTCCAAATTCGATTGGAATTGGTCAGAATGAGCAACATGCACACCCTGACCAAATGCATGCAGAAGCGACTCAGCCAATTGGTAAGTTTGAAAGAGTTTGGAGAAGCATGGGCTCTCTTCCTAGATCCACAGAAATAATCTAGACTACTGGTGTCGAGGCCTCAGAATCACTGCCATTTTTTCACCATTGTTGCAGTCATGGAGCTGCCGCAATCCATAAATCTATCTCCCCAAACACACAGAATCCACCCTCATGTGCCCACAATGCTGGTGCCATACTAATACAATGCAAAAGGCAGATTATCTTAAATAAAGAACACTTTGGGAGAGTTAGTTTTATTTGCACTTGACTCATTATTCTGCTGGATGTTAGTTTGTAATGACGGCAACTTTGAGTTGATCCAATATTTTGAAGATTTTCAATCACCTGTTGTTGCTTGATGTTACCACTGAATAATGTTCTGACTTCAAGAGTTTAAGACAGGAATTAGCTTAGAGCAAAAAAATATAATTAGCAAGATTAACATGTCCCACAAATATTTCAGTGCATTCCTAATAAGCAAATATTTTGCCTCTTGGACTGGAAAATCATAGCTGGCATCTGATCTGAGCCTAACCCAGAGAGAGAAATCTTCAGGGCGGAAAGCCTGAAGGCAAAGACTGGCAAAGCTGTCACTAAGCCAATTGTGATTCATCCAACCATGCCAATATGAGATGTTTGTATGTTGGGAATGGTTTGAATAGTTCACAAATATTATTGTGAAAACACCATTTCTGTTCTGGACATAACATGCTTCTCAAGATCTCTTGTCAATGCACATGGAAAGTTCATGGATAGCACATCTGCAGTTTTGTTACATACTTTGGCTGTGTGCTCATAAAATTCATCTCATGGCCCCAAGGAGTATCATTGTCTAATAACAGATTCAGAAGACTGAGCTGGCTGATAGTGGATAGCAGAGTTAAGTGATGAATGAGTTTACGACTAGAATACTTTGGATCACATTGTATGATTTTGACATTAAACATTATAAAAAATACTAGTTATTTAGAATGGCAACCATGTACAAATGAATAACTTCTTATTAAATGTGACTGCCTTTTAAAATTTGGCAGGAACCCGCAACCAGCAAGATGTGAAATATTTTCATTCAATTATAAAGACTCTAATTGATACATAATTATGATGAGCAATTGCTTTGAGCCAGATTACATCGTTCTATTTGCATTCTGCACTGTTTATGGAAGAAGTCACTCAAATTAAGGAAATACAGCCGCACACTACCTTGACTGGTTCTATAATAATTCATATTATGGAACCAAGTTACACAAGAGATCATTCTCATCGAATTCAGAAGTCCCTTCATCAATTTCTGTCTTCTTAAGAAGCTTAAGACTTAAGCTCACAAGTAACTATGTTTTTTCTGTTATATTGATGATTAGTGTTTTGACGTTGGTGTCTCTCATTCCACTCTACTTTCAAAGTACTGCAATTTCCTCATCCTCCTTACTACTCAGATTATTCCACCTTCCCCTAACGCTATCATTTCCACTTTATTTCTGTAGGGTTTCCTTTTCTCTATCTTCTTTTTGTAAAGTTTGTTTTATGGCTGCTATCTTTCAGCTTCTACCACCTTCTGATTCTGTACACTGTCACCTGTTTTATAATGTAACAACAGTTTTTTAAAAATAATTTTATGCTCACAGTCTCATGAACAATGTCACTTAGGTTTTTTGTGGTCAATCTTCTTTTTCATCAGATTTTCCTCTTAGGTGTGCATCTCTCTCTAGTCAGTTCATCGTAACTTGGGATATTTTTTGGTCCATCATTTAAAATGTCTTCTTTTATATCGTCGCTGATCACAATTTTATGGTGCTATTGCAGTTGTGATGTTTTTTAGAAGATCCTACCACTGCTACCATGTTGCAACATCCTTTACAAGGTGCCACCACTACCAACGATATCATAGTACGGTGCATGTAATGTCACAATGACGAGTACTTGAGACTTGTATGTTTAAACTTAAATCCTTTATTGGTGACTATTTAGTGTTCCAAGCTAGGGTCATGCATGAAGCTGTTCCATGCAGCCAGGTTGCTTGCAAAGTTTATTTCTAGACCGTTCTCCCAGAAGATCTTGCTATGTCATTATGTGCATTATACCATGCAGTGATGCTCTTCAATCCCACAATGCATGCAGGCACATAACACAACATCATGCGTGCATAAATAATGAAAAAGAAGTGGATGATGTGGCACAAAAACCAGCATTACGACCAGTGGGAAACACCCTATTGTTCATGCCCGCTCCTGAACTTAATGCAATGGTGGGAAAATTCCAGTCTCAGAATCCTCCATTTCAGTTAACATCCTAGAGTCCTCCATCACTATCCTGGAATTCTTGACAGATCCATCAGAGGCTGCAACTAAGTGGTATGCAGTTAGTTGTTGTTCCGGGAAACTTCAACAGTGACACTCCATGAAATTTTCAGGCACCAAACAAGGGCAAGGGCTAATCAAGATGGCTAGTATTAAAGGAATGGTTTTAATATGAGGATACATGGATGGAATTACATCTTAGGGTCAAAAGAAAAAATCTATTTTCCTATTATTTTCTCTGTCATGTTTCTTGCAACATTTTTATATTAAAGGAATTTTACAAATACAGATTATTATCCTGATTAACCCTATGAAAGCAGTTAACAGGAATGTATTCACATTACTGATTTTGCATGAAAACTATTTCTTTAGGCAGTACAATCCTATTCCTTACAAAAACATTCTGGGTAATTTACTAATTTTGCACACCTGAGAGGAGATCATCTTTAGCAATGTAATTCAGAAATACAACAAGTGCTCACATGATTTTCCAAACATTTCCAATACCTAAATAATCCTAATAATCTGGATTTTCAAATGTAGTGCAGTTGTATTTAAAACAGGACAATGATTACAATTAAGATTCATTTTTTTTAGTTGAAAATTCCACAAAACAGAGCTTAATAAAATCTGTTTGTACCATAATCGATGTTACATTGAAATGCCAATGAGTTTCAAAGAGTTAAGACTCCACCATAAACATTCACTGCATTTATTTCCTGAAGGATAGGACACAAATGCTACATCAAGGTGGAATTGGTTTATGATAGATGTGGTTGTGCTTATTGCTTTGGACTCCTCATGCACACATTCTGGCTTTCCCAGCGGAGCTGGAGCGAACAGCTCTAAGTGTTGTACAAATCATAGTTGTCCTACAGAAATTGAACTGACACAATTGCAGTGCTGTCTCCAAGGTGCCCTCATCAGTGCCACTGTGCTGAGGTATGCTTGATGGTCCACAGCAGTCACATTGCAGCTTCTCACATGATATCTACATTAAAGAGGAAATGCCTGCCTGAGCTCCAGTGGCAACAAGGGAAAATTCTAAGTCACCAATAAGGGATGAAAAGTAAACTGCATTTAGGGAAGTTGCATTTCCAGATGGCAAAGTCATTCAAATGCCTGGTGATAATTCTGTGTAAAAAATAAAGATAGAATATGTTGGGAAGACTCAGCATGTTAGGCAGCATCTGTGAAGAGGTGGAGAGAGAAACATGAGTTAATGTGAGGAGGCAAAACATAATAATGCAGGTAAACAGGTGAAAGAAACAATCAAAAAACTGTCAGAGTAAAGAGAAGAATTTTTTCTAGGTCGACATTCCCAAAAGAGAAGTGTCAGTGAATTGAATTAGAAAACATAGATACATATCAAGGCTACATTTGACTGAGTATGGCATCGAAAAGCCCTAGTAAAACCGGAGTTAATGGGAAACAGAAGGAACACTCCTCATTGGTTAGAGTGATAACTAGTACTTAAGGAAGATGGCTGTGATAGTTGAAGGTCAGTCATCTCAATTCCAGAAAGTCACTGCAGGGGTCTCTCAGGGGAACGTTCTTGGTCCAATCATTTTCAACTGCTTCCTTCCATCATAAAGTCAGAAGTGGGGATGTTTGCTGATGATTGCACAATGTTCAGCACCATTTGTGATTCCTCAGATAGTGAAGCAGTCTATGTTCAAATGCAGCAAGACCTGGACAGTATCCAAGCCTGGACTGAAAAGTGGCAAAGTAATATTCGCACCACACAAATCCAGGCAATGGCTATCTTCAGCAAGAGAGGATCTAAGCATCACTCTTTGATATTCAATGGCATTACTGTCACTGATTTCCCAATATCAACATCCTGGTGGTTATTCATTGACTAGAAACTCAACTGGACTAGCCATATAATTACTGTAGTGACAACAGCAGTAAGAGGCTCGGAATTTTGCAGTGAATAACTCACCTCCTGACTCCCCCAAGTCTGTCCACAATCTACCAGGCACAATTTAGAAGTGTGATGGGATACTCTCCTATTGCCTGGATGGGTGCAGCTCCAACAACCCTCAAAACACTTTACACTATCCAAGACAAAGTAGCCCACCTGATTGGCACCACATCTACACACATTTACTCCCTCCACCAACGATGAAACAGTAGCAGGAATGTGTATCGTCTACAGAATATACTGCAGGAACTCACCAATGTTCCTTTGGCAGTACATTCCAAATCTATGACCACAATGATCTGGAAGTACAAGGACAACACCACTATTTAGAAGTTCCTCTCCAAGTCACACATCATTCTGTTTTGGAAATCTATTACTGATCCATCACTGTTGCTGGGTCAAAAGAATGTACTGTAAGAACTCACTCTCTACACCACATAAAATGCAACAATTCAAGAAAGCAGCCCACCCCAACCATCTCTAGGGCATTTAGGGATGGGCAATAAATGCTAGTCTAGCCAGCGAAGCTGCAATCATTTGAATTTTTTAAAAATTGTTTTTGACTTATTATATAATTCCAAGTTTATTGATATCAAATTGATTACTTCACTCAGAGATGTCCCAAAGATGGCTGGAATTTAAAACAGAAACACAATTGGTGCTTTTGATATGGGACTTACAGGTTTGGGATTCACCACCATATTCAGTAGAAAAACTGAAAAGTGGTAGCTGAAATGTGGATCTGGTGGAAAAGCTCCAGAATCGCTGAGCTTGTCTCCTCGCACCCTGTCCAAAACAGGCAGGAATGACTATTTGCAGGATGTGTCTTTGCAAAGAAGGTTTGGAGGGACGTGAGATGGTTTTGGTCAAGGTTCATTCTGAAAAGCTCTGTGACGCAAGACTCTGTGCTCCACAGACTGTTCCTATGGACACATTCCATGACAAACATCAGATGTTGCTGAAGGATCATCAACTCAGTGAAAGACCCTCTTTAGTCTGCCTGATACTTGTTAGTTTGTCAGTAAAAGGAGTTGTCCCCAGCTGAGTATGGCATACTGGAACATTACAAATCCCAGGACTACATGCCAAGGGATGCACTAAAGCTTGGGGCAGCTACCACAAAGGTTCAATGCGGGAAGTCACTGTCTAAGACTTTTCAATCACAGTGAACTAAGGGGAGCAGAACATCTTTGGGCTGAATAACTCACTGAATTGCATACAGTGAATATTAATATATTTCAGTTGTACTGAAGCATCTCGGCATGGAATTTTTTCTGTATAGACAACCTTTAAAGTAAGTGCAACCTTCGCAAGACCATTGTGAAATATCTGAAACATTTTCTTTCCTGTATTGAAACTTCACAGAATGTTACTTGATGTATATAAAAAACCTGAATGTTGTTGCTTTTTGTGTGATGGTCATGTTGGAATGTCTGCAATGTTCTCATAGATTTATGAATGAAGTATTTTGGGGGAAAAAAATGACAATTATAAGGTAAAGCAAGCTTCACACTGCTTTTTGCACTTGCTGCACTTTTGACCTAGAAGTGGTTGATGTTGAAAGGGGGTGTAAGGACTGAAAAATATTCTATTTCCTGGCACTGAACTCTCACACCCTGATAACCACAGCGAAAAAAAAAATTCCATAGCTTGATATACGTTTTTACTTGCAGTGTAATTACACTGAAAACAATAAGGTGGACTGAAACAGCTCCAATCCTTTTTCCTTTTAACATAAAAAAACATTTTACAGGTAGTGTAAGAGACATCTCAAATACGTGAGAAAAGTAAATTAGTGATTGCAAGTCAGAACAGACTAATGAGAAAGTACTCAACCAGCTTTTGAACCTCGATTTCAGAGAAGAATGTTGCTGAAAATTCTGTGCTATGTCTATGGCATAGGTGTTGCAGCAAGGGAATGCATGGAATTTGAGGAGTTGTTCAAGCTTCTTTTACAGGTAGTTGTAAGGACTTGTTTTTAAGCAAAATCTGCTGAAGGTTTACCTTTCAAAATTACAGGCATGGGCAAGGAGAAAGGTTTCTATGGTATCTTAACAATATCAATGAATGTGCAGAGCAATCTATCCTAAATAGGTTTCCAATGTGTAACAATGACAATTAATAATCAAATAACAAGTAATTCATAAATCTCTACAATTAGCACAGTAAGAATTTAACTTTTAATAGGCTAGTTTGGCCCCACCTTTGCATCTAATTGATGCAATTTAAGCTGCATATTTGTCTTTGGAATGGTCTCAATCAAATGTAGGCAGGTAATGTGATGCCACCATCAGGAGCCTGATAACCTTGGTGGTTAAACCCACTGCAGTATAATTTATGGTGTTACCATTCAAACTTCGATAGTAATTACGTCTGATATTTGTTGTTATGCCAAAAGTTTCAGAACACGTTACAAAATTAAGTTAGCTTTTTGAAGCTCATTGACTTTTGTTATCGATACAGCAGCCATTTTGTGCCAACTGCAATCCACAAATGGCCATCAGAGAGATAATTTGTGCCAGTTTTTGGTGGTGAAATTGGAACACCAGCAATAACTTCCCTGTTCTTCTTTTGATAGAACCATAGCATCTTTGAGATGTGAATCAGCAGAATCGGCAAGTTAAGAGGTTGAAATAAAAACTGAAAATGCAGGATAAACACAGCAGGATGGGCAACATCTGCGAGAAACAGAGTCACTAGGGGTATCTTGCCAACAAGTGGCACAGTGCTGGTTCCAGTGAGAAAAAATGGTGTGTTTCTCGCCAGAGGGCACCTCGATCAGTGCAAAAAATATCCTACTCCCCATCCCATCACAGAAGTCTCGAGGGCTGGCACATCTTCCTCTCCTGATTGGAGATGGCATTTGCTCCCATTCCCCCTTGATTGGAGCTAGCATTCACTACCCTGCATCCACATCCGATTGGAGATGGCATTATACCTATCACTGTCTCTCTGACAGTCAGTTCTGGTAGTCTTCCCCCTTCTGTTCAAACATCATACCTCTTTCCCGTCAACCATATGGCCATTGCCGACACCAACCCCAACAGTCATCATCCCCATCTGCCATGTCCACTCCTTTAACCATCATATATAAATGAATCCTCCACCTTATTACCCTCCCTCCCCAACCCTCCACCTCTGCCACCTCCCTCCCCCCCACCACCAAATGAAGCACCCAAAGTGGTCTATCCATGACGTTATTTCTTCTGAGACTGCTGCCCATCTTCTTCTGCAGTGGGCTTGACTGACCAGTTGCTGTGGAACAAGTAGCGGGGGGGGGGGGGGGGGGTGGATGGCATTCATATGTAACTCCCCTTTGCTTGCAGCCATTAAGCTGTTTTGGTGGGTGAATCTGATAGAACGTAGGCATAAAAATTATAACTAATGGTCCAATAGCACTCCAGTGTCACCAGTGGGAAACAGTCTTGGAGGGAATTTTCATATCCCGCCTACCATGGGAATTGTAGTGGGTTGGTGGGGGGAACTTGCAAAGGTCTGTTGACATCGGGTGGGGTTCTCTGGTTTTGGGACGAGTGCAGCCTGAAAATCCTGCTGTCTGTTTCGCAACCCAAAAGCAAGATGACCGCAAGATTTGCAGAATATGCATTTTGGGGGATGCAAAGGGAACATTGATTACTCACTTGAGGCTTAAGGAGCAACAACATGTCTGTTGGAGATTCTTGCGCTTCTCTGCTGCTCCCACTTCACCAGCAGCACTTCACTATTTCACAGGGGTCATCAGCAGAGACAAAAACAAAAATAGCCCAGTGTGTGGGCAGTGCTGTGAAATAGAGGACAATAAAACGCGAATGATGATATGTATTAGCTTGCAAGCAGACCCACAATGACCTATGTTTTGGAGTTGAATGCAGTCTATCAGTATTCATATTATATCCATTTTTTATTCATATTACATATCACTTTTATCCTGGTTGGTATAGAAACCACACACACACTCATTCCTGCAAGCCTTCCAGATTAATTACTGAAAGATGTACTGAACAGCACTGCTTGTGTAGTAGGTGGATGTCATGGCAATGGAGAAATCAGAATATATCTGTTGTAATACACCTGCCTAAATAATTACGTTTACACATTTCAGAAGTTACATTCTGTACTATAACAACAGATTATGTGCCACTTCAAAGCGTATTTTATAATTAAATGTTATTTTTCTACCTTTAATGGATACATCACTTGACATATTTAGGAACAGGTATATTGGCTCCTTCTTAAAGCAATCAGTGTTCTCCACCCAAATCAAGATGAATTCAGATTGAGTCTTTATTTGAACATGGCAAAGGCAGCAGAAAAGAGATTTCTCAATGAAAGATTATTTCAGTGCTGGAGTGTGAAGGTGACCTTGCAGAGCTATTGACTTTGATGAAATGAGACTCAGGAAGAAAATGTGAGACATACATCAGGCAAGCCAGGGATCATATCAAACATGTCAAAGAATAGTACAAACATGCAGCAGGATATTTTACGATTAAACATCCCAAATTGTAGAAGCTGTTAACTTCCTTTTTTCCAATAACTTGTTTGGTAGTACTGAACTTGAGAGTTGTTGAAAAAAGAGACATGCTATTGAAGCTTTTATTTCTTGCACTCATCATGATTGATGCAAGAATGCCAACTGTAAATGGAACAATTTTTACTGCTTGGAAAGAGAATGCCAATTGGCTGGTATGATACGCCCTCGAAGGCAGAAGTTCCTTCACCAAAATCCCTGAAACAGCAGACAGAGTGTTTTCAGTAACAGTCTACACTAGGATTCCCAGAAGAACTGATACTCCTGGTTAAGTAAAAGCAAAGGGCTCCCTGACTGGCCCATCAATTTGGCCCTTAATCAGGGAGTTCATATTCTAACAGGTCAACCTTAATTGCTTGATTAAAGTCATTACAATTGGCAAATGAACTCTGATTGGTAAAAGCATTGCCTAGGAAAATGCACCAGGGAGCAGTTAACTGCCAAGCTTTTGATTAAATTTATATCAGGCAGGTTGATACAAATTGATCAAGGTATTGCCATAGAGAATGATTCAGGGAGTGGCTGTCACCCAATTTTTTTTTTAATTGAAAAAAGTGCAATGTATGAACATGCTCCTTTCTGCAAAGGACAGGAACCTGTGTGCAAATATATGTAGTTTCTAGCATGTGCGAGCCACACAGATAATCTTAAATTGATTGATAATATAATTCTTTGCACTGTCAAAATTGTCCAATCACAGAATAACACCTACATTTGGAAACCCTGTTTTGCATTTTGCAACATGCGAGTGCTAGCCCTGTACAAAATTATGCTCCTGCTGAGATTCACAAGCACTCCACAGTGCATTCAGCGTGGAGCTGAATGGCCCCAACAGTTAAATAAACAGTCAGTATGACATTTTCATGTTGCCTGCATCAGAAGCAACAGGGAAGAATGAATCCTGTATTAGGATCCCAGCACCCATTTTTGGGAGCTATCAAATGTTGGCTCAAAGAGACACATAAGATAATTTTGGGTAATGGTGGGCTATACAGAGAGGATGATGAATACATCAGGAGAACCCAGACATGTAACAGTAGTGAGAGAATCTGACGTGAATTTTGGGAGACAAGGAAAGGAGAAACCTCAGAATCACAGGGTGGAAAATCTCAGCCTTGTGGAAAGAACAGTGAAGGTGGAATCTCGAAACAAGGACTGGGCTGGTGTGAATGTTAATAATGTAGGCTGGGCAGATGATGAAATCTGAGAGACAGAAGTTGGAAGTATGATCTGGCGTAGGATAAAATAGCTAATTTTAAGGAGTAATTCTCATCTTTGTGGAACAATTAAAAATCATTACTCATTCCTTCAAAGTGCTGATAGTTTCACCACAATCGTGATGTGAGAATTAAAAAAGGGATTTAGAATTTCTGGATTACTGTGTCCTCCACTTGCTTGTAGTAATGAAAGATGGAACCTATCACCATTCATCCTGGCAGGATTTTCCTATCCTACAATAGCAGTGCCTGATATGTTTGTGTCCGACAAGTAGAAAGTGTACAAGAGAGAAAGAGAGATGTGGAATGCACATGCATGCATTTTGCAATGAATTGGTTCAGCTGCGACATCGGGTAGTACTATTATTTAAATGGTAAAATATTGCAGCATGCTGCTGTACAGAGGGACCTAGGTGTCTTTGTGCATGAATCACAAAAAGCTGGTTTGCAAGTGCAGCAAGTAATTAAAAAGGTAAATGGAATTTTGTCCTTCATAGCCAGAGGGATGGAATTAAAAAACAGGGAGGTTATGTTGCAGCTGTATAAGGTGCTGGTGAGACCACACCTGGTGAATTGTGTACTGTTTTAGTCTCCTTACTTGAGAAGTGCTATACTGCACTGGAGGGGGTGCAGAGGAGATTCACTAGGTTGCTTCCGGAGTTGAGAGTGTTGGCTTATGAGAAGAGACTGAGTATACTGATTGGAATTTAGAAGAATGAGAAGTGATTTTATAGAAATCTATAAGATTATGGAGGGACTCGATAAGATAGAAGCAGTAAAGTTGTTTCTACTCGCAGGTGAAACGAGAACTAACAGGCATGGCCTCAAAATAGGGGGAGCAGATTTAGGACTGAGTTGAGAAGGAACATGTTCACCCAAAGGATTGTGAATCTGTGGAGATCCCTGCCCAGTGAAGCAATTGAGGCCACCTCATTGAATGTTTTTAAGGCAACAATAGATAGATTTTTGAACAGTGAAGAAATTAAGAGTTATGTTGAGTGGGTGGGTAGAGGAGTTGAGTCCATAAAATGATCAGCTATGATCTTATTGAATGGCAGAGCAGGCTTGTGGTGCCAGATAAACCTACTCCTCCTTCTAGTTCTTATGTTCTTGTGCTGGTTAGCACTGGATGGCTAGTATGTGGTTCACAATAAGACAAACAGCATGTATTTGTTTCCCATTTCAGCCGAGGTAGATATAGGATCTGACTCCTTGTCCTATCTCTGAAAGTGCAAACAGCCACTGATAAAAACTGCCAAGAAAACAGCTCAAGACTGCAGTCTGAAGCATCAGAAAGCATTGAGCCACAGAGTTGCCAGTGGGCAGAGAACACATGATAGTGTAATTTTAAATTACACCATTAACACTCAGACAGAAACAGCAGATGCAACAATGTGAAATATAAGCAATCAATCTTGCAAATGTACCCTACAGAAAAACCAGGAGCAAGCACAAACAAAGGGACTGTTAATGAAATACACTGAAGAAATGAAGTTCAAATCAAAATATCATCTTTCAAAAAATGATGGATGATCCACATTTACAGTGCTCCCACTATAATGCAGAAGAAGTTCATTTGGCCCATTGAGTCTGCACCAACTCCAATCTCACCCAGACCCTATTCCCATAAACTCATCGCTTCATGTGTTTATCCTAGATAGTCTCCCTGACACTAAGGAGCAATTTACCATGGCCAATCCATCTAACCCTGGCAAATCTTTGGACTGTGGAGGAAACTGGAGCACTAGGTGAAACCCATGCAGACAAGGGGAGAATGGGGAGAATGTGCAAACTCCAAACAGACTGTGACCCAAGTTGTGAATCAAACCTGGGTCCTGGGTGTTATGAGGCAGCAAGGCTAACCACTGTGCCAACATGCTGCCCCAAAATATTGATGACACAAAGATAGGGAGGAAAATAAGATGTGGAGAGAACATCTGTAAAAAGCTATCAGTAGGTTTAGTGAATGGTGAAAAATTTTACAGAGTGCAATGTGCAAAAATGTGACCAGATCTACTCTCAGGAAGAGAAGCAAAATAGTGTATTATTTAAATGGAAAGAGATTGCAGAACTTTGAGATGCAGAGGGATCTGGTTGTCCGGGTAAATGAATCACAATGTGATGTGATTGCAGGTATAGCAAGTGATTAAGAAGCAAATGAAATGTTGTTGTTTATTGCAAGGGGAATGGAATATAACAGTAGGAATATTTTGCTAAATTTCTGAGACCACATCCAAAGTACTAGATAGTTTTTGTCTCTTAATTTAAGGTAGTACATAATTGTATTAGAAACAGTTCAGAGAATGTTCATTCAACTGATTCCTGGGATAAGGGAAGTATTTTATCAGAAATGTTGATGGGCTGGGCTTATATCCATTGGAGTTTAAAAAATTGAGAAGTGGTTTTATTGAAATATATGAGATTAGAAGGGTGCGTGTGGAGATCGGAGTGTTGTGGGGACAACAAGGAGGATGCTGAAAGAATGTCTCTCTTGTGAGAGAGACCAGACAAGGAGACACCATTTAAAAATAAGGAGTTTCCCATTTAAGATGAAGATGAGAATTTTTTGCTTTCAGAGGGTTATATATCTGTGGAACTCTCTTCCCAGAGAGTAGTGTCATTGAATATTTTTGAAGCATTGAAACCTATTAAATTCTAAAAGGATTAGACAGGGTAGGTGTAGGAAGGATATTCCTGATGGAGTCCATAACAAGGGGTCAGAGTCATGAAGGAGTTAGATATAGCTCTTGGGGCTAATGGAATCAAAGAATATAGGAAGAAAGCAGATACAGGTTATTGAGCTGGATGATCAGCCAAGATCATAATGAATGGTGGAACAGGCTTGAAGGGCTAAATAGCCCATTCCTGTTCCTACTTTCTAGTTATATCCCAGCAATTTAACAGAGGCTAATGTTTACATAAACCTTTCATTTTCACAAAAGCACTATAACTTCACAGGTTTTTACATGCAAACTTAAAATTTTTGGCTGGATTTTTTCCTAGTTTTTGGAACATTGATTTCAGGAGCAACTTGCTTTCAATGAAACTGGCACAATGATACATAGAACATAGAACATAGAACATTACAGCACAGTACAGGCCCTTCGGCCCTCGATGTTGCGCCGGCCAGTGGACCCTCTAACCTAAACTATTCCAATATCATCCATATGCCTATCCACCGAACATCTGAATGCCCCCAAAGTAGGCGAGTCCACAACTGCTGCAGGCAGGGCATTCCACGCTCTCACCACCCTCTGTGTAAAGAACCTGCCTCTGACATCCGTCCTATAACTACCACCTCTTAATTTAAAGTTATGTCCCCTCGTGTTGGTCATCACCATCCGAGGAAAAAGGCTCTCACTATCCACCCTATCCAATCCCTTGATCATCTTATACGCCTCAATTAGGTCATCGCGTAACCTTCTTCTCTCTAATGAAAATAACCTCAGGTCCCTCAGCCTTTCCTCATAAGGCCTTCCCACCATACCAGGCAACATCCTGGTAAACCTCCTCTGCACCCTTTCCAATGCTTCCACATCTTTCTTATAATGCGGCGACCAGAACTGTACGCAATACTCCAAGTGCGGCCGCACCAGAGTTTTGTACAGTTGTAACATAACCTCACGGCTCCTAAATTCAATCCCTCTACCAATAAAAGCTAACACACCGTACGCCTTCTTAACAACTTTATCAACCTGGGTGCCAACTTTCAAAGAGCTATGTACTTGTACCCCAAGATCCCTCTGCTTGACAACACTATTAAGGGTCCTTCCATTAGCCCTATATTTCATATGCCTGTTATTCCTACCAAAGTGAATCACCTCACACTTATCCATATTGAATTTCATTTGCCACCTCACGGCCCAGCTCTGCAACCTATCTATGTCCCTCTGCAAACTGTAACATCCATCCTCGCTGTCTACAACTCCCCCCCACTTTGGTATCATCAGCAAATTTACTAATCCAACCCTCTACACCCTCATCTAGTCATTTATAAAAATGACAAACAGCAGTGGCCCCAAAACAGATCCTTGAGGTACACCACTTGTAACTGCACTCCAGGTTGAATATTTCCCATCAACCACCACCCTCTGTCTTCTATCAGCTAGCCAATTCCTAATCCAAACTGCTAAATCACCTTCAATTCCATGCATCTGCACTTTCTGCAGTAGCCTACCATGGGGAACCTTATCAAACGCTTTGCTAAAATCCATATACACTACATCAACTGCCTTACCCTTATCTACCTCTTTGGTCACCTCCTCAAAAAAACTCAATAAGTTTTGTGAGGCACAACCTACCCTTCACAAAACCGTGCTGACTATCTCTAATCAATTTATTCCTCTCTAGATGTTTATAAATCCTATCCCTTATAATTCTTTCCAAGACCTTGCCCACAACAGAAGTCAGGCTCACCGGTCTATAATTTCCAGGATGGTCCCTACTCCCCTTTTTGAAAAGAGGGACATTTGCCATCCTCCAGTCTTCCGGCACTATACCTGTAGCTAACGACGACGTGAAGATCAAAGCCAAAGGCTCTGCAATCTCCTCTCTAGCCTCCCAGAGAATCCTAGGGTAAATCCCATCTGGCCCAGGGGTCTTATCAATTTTCATACCCTCAAGATTCGCTAACACCTCCTCCTTATGAACCTCAATCCTACCCAGTCTACAACCTGGTATCGCAGTATTCTCCCCGACAACACTGTCTTTCTCCTGCGTGAATGCTGACGAAAAATACTCATTCAGTATCTCTCCTATCTCCTCAGGCTCCACGCACAACTTCCCACTGCTATCTCTGACTGGCCCTAATCTTGCCCTAACCAATCTTTTATTATTTATATACTGTAAAAAGCTTTAGGATTCTCCTTAATCCTATCCGCCAAAGTCTTCTCGTGTCCTCTTCTAGCTCTTCTCAACTCCCTCTTTAGCTCCTTCCTGGCTAATTTATAGCTCTCCAGTGCCTTAACTGAGCCTTCACGTCTCATCATTATATAAGCCTCCTTCTTCCTCTTCACCAGAGATTCAACTTTCCTAGTACACCATGGTTCCCTCACTCGACCACTTCCTCCCTGCCTGGCAGGTACATATTCATTAAGGACATGCAGAAGCTGTTCCTTAAAATATGCTCCACATTTCAGATGTCCCCAGCCCCTGCAATATCCTGCTCCACCCTATGCATCCTAAATCTCTCCTAATAGCCTCATAATTACCTTTCCCCCAGCTATAACTATTGTTATTCGGTATGTGCCCATCCCTTTCCATCACTAAGGTAAACGTAACCGAATTGTGGTCACTATCACCAAAGTGCACACCCACCTCCAAGTCTAACACCTGGTCTGGTTCATTGCCCAGTACCAAATCCAATATAGCCTCGCCTCTTGTTGGCCTATCTACATACTGAGTCATGAAACCTTCCTGCACACATTGAACAAAAACTGATGCCTCTAACGTACTTGAACTATTGCTTTTCCAATCGATATTAGAAAAGTTAAAGTCCCCCATTACAACTACCCTGTTACTTTCACACCTATCCAGGATCAACTTTACAATCCCTTCCTCTACTTCTCTGGAACTTTTTGGAGGCCTATAAAAAACTCCCAACAGTGTGACCTCTCTTTTCTTGTTTCTAATCTCAGCCCACACTACCTCAGCAGACAAGTCCACATCAAACGTCTTTTCTGCCACCGTAATGCTGTCCTTAACTAACAATGCCACTCCTCCCCCTCTTCTACCACCACCTCCGCTCTGACTGAAACATCTGAACCCCGGAACCTGCAACAACCATTCCTGCCCCTGCTCTGTCCACGTCTCTGAAATGGCCACAACATCGAAGTCCCAAGCACCAATCCAGGCTGCAAGTTCATCTACCTTATTGCATATGCTCCTCGCATTAAAGTATACACATTTCAAACCACCCTCCCATTTGCCACTATACTGCTGCGACCTAGAAACCTTATCCGTGACCTCCCAATTCACATCCTCCTGTATACTGGCACAACAATTCAGGTTCCCATCCCCCCCTGAATCAGTTTAAACCCCCCCGAATAGCACTGGTAAATTTACCCCCCAAGATATTGGTACCTCTCCGGTTCAGGTGCAGACCATCCCTCTTGTAGAGGTCCCACTTTCCCCAGAATGAGCCCCAATTGTCCAAATACCTGAACCCTTCCCTCCTGCACCATCCCTTTAGCCACGAGTTCAAATGTTCTCTCTCCCTATTCTTTTCTATGCTATCCCGCGGCACAGGTAACAAACCAGAGATAACCACTCTGTGAGTTTTAGCCCTAAGTTTCCACCCTAACTCTCTGAATTCCTGCTTTATATCCCCATCCCTTTTCCTACCTACATCATGGGTACCTACATGCACCACAACTTGGGGCATACTTCGGGAGTTGACCTCCTAATTGTCCATTTCCCTGTTCACCATGATATTAATGGCAGGGGGCAGACTTAGGACGCTGCAGGCCCAATCAGGGACCCACCTGGAACTGTGAGCATGCTGCAATAGGGCATCCTCAGAGGCACACATGGAAATTAAAATGGTAAGGAGCATCTTGAAGTTGAGGAGAAAGCCATTTGGAAGAACCATTTGTGTCATAGAATTGTAGAATTTTATAGTGCCAAAGGAGGCCATTCAGATCATCGGATCTGCACCAACAACAATCCCACCCCAGTCCTATTCCCACAATCCCATATATTTACCCTTCTAATCCCCTGACACTGGAGTCAATTTAGCATGGCCAATCAACCATAGATCATTCCTGCTTGTGGTCTTATCAATTGGGCATGGAACCCTGGCTTTTATCACTCCACAGACTGTTACAGCCAGACCACATCCCATGAATTGGTGGCCTCTGTTAATGGCAGGGTCCCTCTCTACCATGGGTAAAATGCTGGCAAGGTCGCAAAATTGCCCCCCAATATTGGTCTTGATTATCATAACTGGCTGTCCACCTCTGTGGAGTCAACAGCTGATGTGATGCCTAGTGGATCCCAGGAAATCTCCCCAAGGAATAGGAATTTGCCATCCTGACTGGCTTCCTGTTATTTTCCTAGTTCTTCCTCTGGAAAGCCTGATGTCATGGGACTGGGAAGTTCAGCTTTTATATTTAGATTTCTATAAATGGTACAGAGATCAGTGGTCAATTATTTTGTTTTCCTTTTTTAAGATTTTCAAATAAGATTGGTTTTATATTGTACATTCATTATGCCAGGATGTCACTGGGAATCAAAACATTGTTTCCTAACTCCAAGGATGTAGTCACCTTTCTGAACAGTAGGGACGGTTTTGGATACTCATCAGGACATATTGAACTCTGAGTTGTAAATGGACTGCTCAGATCATAATTTCTCTCCCAGTAATCAATAGAAAACCGAGACATTTCTCTAGAAATACAATATCAATAGTTTAAATGTAATACGGCCTGTTGCTTTGACACAACAGGTATTGATATTATTCTTCTGCCCTAACCAGTAATGTTGCAATTTGCTCTAAGTTCCCCTGGGCGCTTGTCCTTGTTACTTTACCAAGAATAACACTCTAAGTCGATGTGTTTAAAAATGAGAATGCCACCACCTGATTGGTGTATAATGAAAATAACACTGCAATCACTTGTCTGTCCTGTTAGGAAGTGGTGGAGAACTTTATTCCAGCTTACTCATTGTCTCCAATAACATTGTGAGATGCAGTTCAGAGCATTGTGAGTATCATTGAAACAAATGGGCTTGTGGGTGATCATTGACAGGCAATTCTTCATAAGTTATGATCCCAATGTTATGCTTTTGAATTCTGATCAGACAAAGCTGGCAGTCTACAGCACCAACATCATCGCTAACACTTCTACTACTTGCACTGACGTTTGTTGTGAATATCTAGTTTGTGTGCTTTACAACATAACTTTTAGGAATTAATGTTTAACTGTAGAAAATGGGATAAATGCAGACTTGGACTCTGTTGTCATAAGGGATGGAAAATGTCATTGGCACTGCTATCAGTGGAACTTACTCAGCAATAACCTGCTCCCTAACCACTGGGGTCTGACCAGCTTCTGGCCTCAATACAGCCTTGATCCAAACCTGGACAAATGAGCTGAACATATGAGGTGAGGTGAGAGTGACTGCCCCGACATCATTTTGAAGGTGGCATTGGGGGAGCATGGAGATTAAAGTGTCCTGGCCACTGCAGAATGTTCTTAGCAGATGGGCAGGAGTGAAGGTATTGATCACCCAATCCTGGCAGACAGTGGTGAGGTGGTTTCAGTGGTGATGAAATCAGTGGATGAAGGGCAAGTCGTTAATGTTGTCTATTTGGATTTTAGTAAGGCATTTGACAAAGTCCCTCATGGGAGGTTAGTTGAGAAGGTCAAGGCAAATGGGATACAAGGACAGGTAGCTAGATGGATAAGTAACTGGCTTCGTAATAGGAGACAGAGAGTAATAGTGGAAGAGTGTTTCTCTAGCTGGAGGTCAGTCACTAGTGGTGTGCCATAGGGCTCGGTACTGGGACCTCTTCTATTTGTAATATATATAAATGACTTGGAAGAGGGAGTAAGTGGAGTGATCAGCAAGTTTGCAGACGATACAAAGATGGCTGGACTTGCGGATACTGAGAAGCATTGTCAGGCGATGCAGCAGGACATAGATAGACTGGTAGCTTGGGCAGACAGATGGCAGATGGAATTCAATCCTGATAAATGTGAGGTGATGCATTTCAGGAGAAAGAATGTAGAGGGGAGGTATATGATAAAGGATAGACCTATTAAGAGTATAGAAACACAGAGGGACCTGGGGGTGCAGGTGAACAAGTCTCTGAAGGTGGCAGAGCAAGTGGAGAAGGTTGTGAAGAAAGCATATAGTATGTTAGCCTTTATAGGAAGGGGTATAGAGTACAAGAGCTGGCCTTTAATGTTGCAGTTATATAAAACGTTGGTTAGATCTCATTTGGAATACTGCGTCCAGTTCTGGTCGCCTTACTACCGGAAGGACGTGGAGACTCTGGAGAGAGTGCAGAGGAGGTTTACCAGGATGCTGCCTGGTATGGAAGGTCTGAGTTACGAGGAGAGATTAGGCAAATTGGGACTGTTTTCCTTAGAAAGACGTAGACTTAGAGGAGATCTGATAGAGGTGTACAAGATTATGAGGGGTATAGATAGAGTAAACAGGTTAAGCTTTTTCCTAGGATGGACTCAAATAGCACGAGGGGTCACGGGCTTAGGGTGAGGGGGGGTAAGGTATAATTTGGATGCTAGAGGGAGTTTTTTCACACAGAGGGTGGTGCGGGTATGGAATGCGCTGCCAAGTAAAGTGGTGGAGGCAGGTACTCTGGAGTTATTTAAGAAATACTTAGATGGGCACATGAACAGAATGGGAATGGAGGGGTATAGAAAACTGATTTAAAATAGGGATCATGAGCCTTGGGAGTCCCTGGGAAGTGTGTAAATAGATGATGATATTGATGTACTTGTTTTTATCCTACAGGTGCTTTGGTCCACCTTGTTGTCTAACGAGGGGCATACACGCGATGGGTCGTGAGAGGGCTGCTCTTGGATGTTTTTTCGAGAGTATCCTAGTGCTTCACGTCGTTAGTGTACGCTTGACCTGGACCATTTGATGGGCAACACGACAGCTCAGTGACTATCGCTGTGCTGTGCAGATACATGGATTTGGACCTGTGTCTGTGGGAGTTTGCGCATTCTCCCCGTGCTTGCGTGGGTTTTCTCCGGGCGCTCCGGTTTCCTCCCACATCCCAAAGGTATGCTCTTTAGGCTAATTGGCAAAACAAATTCTCCCTAAATTGTCTGAAATTTGGTTTTTAATCCATAGAAATATAAACATGGACAGGGATCGCGGGTAGAGGGTGGGGACATCAGTGGGGGGGGGGGGGGGGGGGGGGGTGGCGCAGGCTCGTTGGGCCAAAGGGCCTGTTTCCCATGCTGTTTTGTTCTTTGTCAACATTTTACCCCCAGCCCATGTCCATCCAATCCCCAGGAAGACCATTGAGGGCATATTCTTCTGCAGCCTGGCAGCAGTAAAGTGGCATATGGCTATTCGACCTGCCTCTTGACCACTCTCAATCCTTGGGATGTCAGGCCAAGGTTTTAGTACCGGGGTGCCATGTAGCAGTGATCTGTACTGTGGGGGACAGTGGAGGGACGGATAGCTGTGGAAGTTTGAGGGGGAAAGAGGACAGAGTGGAGGGTTAGATCACCTTCATGCCTATGTGGTGTGTGTGAGGAGTGGGATGGGGTGGGGGAGGGTCATCCTGTGATTTGAGCGGTGGAAGGACGATGCTTTCCCTGAGGAGTTGGTGATTCTCCCTGGATTCTCAGTGTCCAGCATACCATGTCCCTGCTTTGGGTAGCATATGTAAAGGCTGCCATGTGCCACTCCAGCTGGCAGGCCAGGGGAATGACGGGAGGCTGGTGAATGGCCTATCACTCTGTTTACCTGTCAATACTCCCCCAAGATGTATGTTGGCAGAACAATGGAGATTAAATTTAACACCAAGAAACACAGCACATTGGGAGAAGAAATAGTTGGTACATATCATTTGTAAATTATGCCAAGATAACTAAGAATGATATTAAAATGTGTTTTTATTATTGAAAGCCCCTCTTAAAAGCAGGACTCAACAAAACCAATAGAATATTAAATTAGATAGCTAAAAAATAGAATACAGCAGAACTATCCATTATAATATAGGAGGAAAGAATAAATTAGTGCACAATTGATCAATTAGCCTAATGACAATAGTGGCTAACCTCATAGAATTGATTATTTGAGATAAAACTAACAAGCATTTAAAAATACATGGGTTAATGGACAGACAGCAAGAATCTGTTTAAGTCAAATCATATTTGACAAAATTTAACAGCATTTTTTTGACAAGGTGACTAATTGGATATATACTAAAGTAGAACATAGAACATTATAGCACAGTACAAGCTCTTTGGCCCTCTGTTGCGCCAACCTGTGAAACTAATCTAAAGCCCATCTAACCTACACTATTCCAATATTATTCATATGCTTATCCAATAACCATTTAAATGCCCTTTAAGTTGGCGAGTCCACTACTATTGCAGGCAGAGCATTCCATACCCTTACTATTCTCTGAGTGAAGAACCTACCTCTGACATCTATCACCCCTCAATTTAAACCTACGTCCTCTCATGTCAGCCATCTTCACCTGAGGAAGAAGGTTCTCACTGTCCACCTTATCTAATCCTCTGATCATTTTATTTGTCTCTATTAACTCACCTCTTAACCTTCTTCTCTCTAACAAAAACGGCATCAAGTTCCTCAGCCTTTCTTCATAAGATTTTCCCACCATACCAGGCAACATCTTCGTAAATCTTTTCAGCACCTTTCCCATTGCTTCCACATCCTTTTACAATGCGGCGACCAAAACTATACACAATACCCCAAAAGCGGCCACACCAGAGTTTTGTATAATAAGGAAGGCTGGATTGGTTACTGGAACCAGGCAGACAGGTAACGGATTTGAGAAATTGGGCCATTTTGCACTAGAGAAGGTGAAGCGATTTAGTTAAGATTTCTTTAAAACTGTGTATCACATACAACTTATTTACTTTGATTAGGAAGTCAGTGAGAGATGATTATCTATTTAAAATTTCAGCACTGAGATTGAGAAATTCCTTTTAACAAAGGATTTTTGAAGCATGGATTATTTAACCACATTGAATGGTTGAGCCAGAATCTGTTACGAATGTAGTTCTCCAAGGCAGCCTTCACAACACACGTCAACGCAGAATCGCTGAGCAGAAACAGATGGTTAAGTTCCGCACACTTGAGGATGGCCTCAACCAGAATTTTGGGTTCATGTCACACAATCTGTAATTTCCATGACTTGCCTGGACTTGCAAAATCTCACTTACTGTCCTGTCCGGAGACAATACACATCTCTTTAACCTGTGCTTAATCCTCTCTCTGCTCACATTGACCATACCTTTAAGAATTGATTACCTGTAAAGACTCACATTTCAATCATTATCTTGTAAATTGAGTTTGTGTCTTTATATGCCCTGTTTGTGAGCACAACTCCCACCCACCTGATGAAGGAGCAGCATTCTGAAAACTTGTGGCTTGTGCTACCAAACAAACAGTTAGACTTCAACCTGAAGTTGCCTATCTGCCCCTTTAAGAGAATGGGTCAGTTGACCCAGGGCACAAGCTCCACCCTACGTTGAGTGTGCGAGGTTAGTGTTGTACTGACTGTGCCATTGACACGGTGTTAAATAAACCGATGCTGTTTGTTTACACTTACATATCTCATAATCTCTTAGTAGCCCAATATTAGACCTCATAATTAATAGAGACCATTGCACTAATTCAGGAAAGATTCTATAAATATTTGAAAGATAACAAGATACAAGGGTATGGAGTGAAAGAACAGCATGGACGCTATTTTTGATAGCTCCAGCAAAATATGGACTTTGTATGAACCCAACTATATTGCAAACTGCAGGATGCTAACTATTTCACTTGAAAATTGGCTCTCCATTTGTAGGAGTCACGATATACTATTTTAAATATTCTCTGTAATCCACAATTTGAGTGCATTTTTGCTGCCTTGATGTTTTATTGGTATTCAGTGGTTATTTAAAATCCTTTTTCTGTATTCTGATTGATCTGATGTACAATTGCACTATAAATGTAACATTAAAGTTAGGTACATAATGATGACTGGTGAGAATAATGAGTAAAGGGTTGGATCGTGGAGTGCAGAGTGGGCATGTTAACTTTCATCTGGATTTTTCTGACAAATCTTATTTTCAGGCAGCAGGAGAGATTGATACTAAGCGACAATATTAAATATGATACAATAATTATCATGCAATGATTGTTCGCCCCAGAAAAAAAACATTAATTCATGTCAACTGTGCCAAAATTAAACCACTTTAGGTCTAAATCATTTGCATCAAACTAAAAGAAGACCAATGATGATAAACAGACTGTCAATCCTAGTAGCTTTACAACAGAAAAGGAAAGACATTGCAAAACGTATTTTGGCTTATTATTTATTAATGGGTGACTGTGGTTAGCACTGCTGCTTCACAGCGCCAGGTACCCGGGTTCAATTCCTAGCTTGGGCCACTGTCTGTGCGGAGTCTGCGAGCCTTCCCCTGTCATTGTGGATTTTCTTTAGGTGCTCTGGTTTCTTCCTATATCCAAAAGACGTGCAAGGTAAGTGCATTGGCCATGCTAAATTCTCCCTCGGTGTACCCAAGTGCCAGAGTGTGGCGACTAGGGAATTTTCACTGTAACTTGCTTGCTGAGTTAATATAAACCTACTTGTGACACCAATAATAAACTTTAAAATTTTAGACTACAATATGACAATGAAACTTCTGACATGGTTATTAGTCCTAGCACAATTCTTTCTTGTAATCATTTGAATCAAGTCTAAAAAAATATAAATGGAGCATTCAAACACATCAACAGAAAATGCTGGAAAAACTCAGTAGACTTGGCAGCATCTGTAGAGAAAGAAACAAACAGAGTTTCTGCTTTGAGTTCATAAGATCCCACAGGAGAAAGCCATCAGCCTACTGAATCTGCATCGACTCTCCAAAAGAACATCTTACCCAGGCCCACCCACCCTTTACTCATAACCCCATGCATTTACCATGGTTAATCCATCTGAACCTACACATCTTTGGGGTGTGGGAGGAAAGCACCTAGAGGAAACCCAAGTAGACACAGGAAGAGATTGCACAAACTCCATACCCAAGTTTGGAATCAAACCCGGGTCTCTGGTGCTGTGAGACAGCTGTGCTAATCACTGTGCCACTGTGCCGCCCAATGTGACTTCTTCAGAACTGTTCAGCTGAGTTCTGAAGAGGAATCATATTGGACTCAAAAAATTAATGGGCTAGATTCTCTAACTTCACCCACAGCTGGGAATCTCTGTCCTGTTGCAGTGAATGGAGATTTGGCTGAGCACCAAATCATCCGTTCTCGCTGACAGTGGTGGTGGGGCACAAATAGGTGGGGAATTTCGGCCAATGTTTCTCTCTCCACGGATGCTGCCAGACTTGCTGAGCATCCTCTGTTTTTGTTCCCAGCACCTGCAGTGTTTTACTTTCATTTGAACACATCCTCAAAATGTCCTTAATATTTAGAATCATAGAATCATGGAACCTCTACAGTACAAGTAGATTCACCAAAGTGTGTGTGCCTGCAAAGGTGGACGGTGCAATTGTACATAGTAGTGGGTCTCCCTTGAATCTTTCCTGAGGATCATCATTCAAGGTGTTCTGGGTGCTGGGGCTGATGCTTTGGCTGGTGAACTCCCTCACTCTTTCCTGCAGGTGGCTGGGATGGACACCAATAGTCATTGGCTAGACAGGCACTAACACCTTAGATCACTTGTATGAATATTGCCGATGACTACTGCACAGACTTTCACTGGTTCGTTGGGAAACACTGATCTCACCTTTTACACAGTCTCTGTCTTCTCCAACCAACTCTGTTTTCTGCTCCTTGTATGGAGTGAGTGGCCTTAGCTTTAACACCAACCAACCGCACCTCCCCCTCCACCGCCCCCGCCTCAGGTCTGGGATCTCTTCCTCTTTTTGCAGGGGATCTTGTCTAGCCAAAAATGGTTGGATAGATTGTAAGCACCATTGGTGAAAGAACAAATCAGAAAGGTGTATGCCCACTGTGTGTGCTGAGTGTTCGCCAGTGGGGGTCAAGGCAGAACTTATGTCTGATGTTATGGGATATTGTAGTGTTAATGTGCCTGTCAGAGAATCAGTCCTGATGTCCCTTTGGTTGGTAGTGCATGAGATCCCTGTAGACAGGAACATTTTGAGTCCCTGATGATCACTCTGATGAAAAGTCATTCAGACTCGAAACATTAGCTCTGTTCTCTCCCCACAGCCACTGTCCTGCTGAGATGTTCCAGCATATTTTAGTTTTGTTTCTAGATTCCAGGATCCATGGTATTTTACTTTGACTTTATGAATGTGTGAGTTCGGAATGAGAAGGTTGACTTAGGCTGAAAGAGCAGATGAGACTATACTTCCTCTTCCAGCTCTAAAGCTCTGATCTTCCTGGTGACCTCCACCCAAGCTTGCATTGTCAATTTAATGGACATCTGGTTCCCATCTCTGGGATAAAGGCCCTCAAGCTGGTCTTTTAAAGAGAGGTGCAGACATTCCTGGGCTGGAGAGAGTGAATGTGTGTCTGGATGCCAGGAACTTTGATCCCACGAAGTAATGGTGGCATGGATGAAACCCAGCTCTCCAAGCCACAGGATTCAGAAGCTCCCACTAATGTAAATAATGAACCAACCATCTGGTGTGTGAACCACCCTGTAGCCCATTGGGCATATGCCAACTTTCCAGCCCTCCTCTGCATTCAGGCTTTAGAATAGAAAGTTCAGCCCATCAACAAATTAAACTATGATATAGTCATGATTTTTTGCCCCATTTTTAGGCATTCACACACTCAGCAGCATGCTTTGCACTTGCTGCAAGCTGCTATCATATAAATGCAGTAAGAAGTCTGACAATATTAGTTTTAAATCCATCCGATTTATTTGATAGTAAACTCGTAAGCTTTCAGCTCTACAGCCTTCTGTCAGGCCCCAGTCCAACACCAGCATCTCTACATCATCATTTAAATGAACAGGCAGCATAATGTTTGCAGGTTTCCAACACTGGAAGTAATGGCACAGCTTAGATCCCTGTGCTTTGTTTCGACTCTTAAAACATTTTGTGGTCTTGATGTTTATACGAAGTGCTTGAATCATCATTTTATTGAGATACTGATGTTCCTGCAGTGGTAGTGTCATGAATAAGCTGACCTCTTATGAGTATCATATGAGTAATAAATAAGGGATATTCCCTCATAACAACCTGAAGCATCTAGAGCTGTATATTTGTATAATTAACAATAATAGACTGTGATTATTTGATGTCAATGTTCTGTTTTCATTCCCAAAGGCAACACCATTTAACTTTCAGATTACTGTTCCCAGTCACTGATATTTAACCTCTACTTTGTGGTTATTTTTAATCCTTGGCTTACTTTTAAATTATATAAATGAAATATGTTAAGTGAATTTAAAATGAGGATGCTGAAGTCTCTGCCAGATTACCTTCTGGTAGTGGAAGAAACATGAGAAATTAATTGAAGGTTAAGTTAATAGCTTGTTACATAACTTGATCTCTGTTTACATATGGGGACCTTAGCTTTATTATTGTTGGTCCTTTTTTTTTAGTTTCCCAGGTACCCCTTACGTTTCCATTTCTCCTTTACACTGAAACATTTGTCACACTGAGATATAGTTCCACCAGCTCCTAATGATCATCCAAGATTATGCACAAGTAAGTGCATGCTCATCCAGATACTGGTGAAGATACAGATACTGAGTAACGTATGGTCCGGATACTGAAATATTCATTTGCTATTTACCATCTAAGTCCATGATAAAGTGTAGCCACTTTGCTGAGATGCTAGAAGCTACTTTGCTAGCGGTACCATTCTTAGTAAGAGAAGGCACCTTTAATGGAGGATGGGAAAATTTGAGGGGAGGACAACATATTGATTGTGCCCGGTTCCAAATCATTTAGTGAGCTTGTGGATTTGATGAAGGCTCAATTGCAATCTCAACCATCGTCATACTCCAGAGATTCAAATTTAATTTACGGGTGAGATCCCCAGGTAAATCGACCACAACTTTGTTGCTGAACTGAAGCAATTATTGGAATATTGCGATTTTGGAGCCACCCTAAATGGCATACAATCGTAGAACCCCAACAATGCTGAGGGAGGCCATTTGGCCCATCAACCTGCACTGACCCAGGCTTGCAACTCCACTAATCCCATCTAACCTATAAATTTTGGGAGATTAAGAAGCAATTTAGCCTGGCCAATCCACCGAACCTGTACATCTTTGCACATGTTACAGGATCAGTTAGTCTGTGGCAATGAACAATGAAGCTATTCAATGCGGACTGCTTGCAGAGGTTGACATAAATTTTAAAGAACTAATTTTAAAGCACTAGCCACAGAAAGTGCTTGAAAAGGTGCACAAGAGCAGCAAATTACACAAAATGGCACCATTCACCAGTTAGGACAGGAACCTGCAGTCAGCCCAAAACATCGGAAGCAAAGTGGGGAACCATTACAGTCACCAACATAACAAAAATGTAATCATTCAGTAATGCTTATAGTGGAATGTCACCGATGTGGAGTTAACCACACGCACTCCTGGGTCATGTCGGTTTAAGGAGGCTGAGTGCTTCTATTGTCACAAATGAGAACATATGATAAAGCATTGCAGTGCTAAGTCAAGATTACCAAGTAATCGACCAACCAAGATATTAGAAATGTACACAATGGAAGAGCCAAGCACCAATGATTCTGGTATTCACTCTCTGTTTAATCTGAAAAAAGGGAAGATAGACTCTTTTCCTGTGACACTCTGGGTAAATGGAAATCCTCTCAAAATGGAAGTGGATGCAGAGGCATCAGCCTCTGTGATCAGTGTGTTTATATTTCAGTACCTGAGGGAGTCAGACCACTGAACTAGAAGAGCACATCTGCCAAGTTGAAGACCTATGTGGGAGAAGAAGTAAAATAAAAGACACCGCAAAGGTATCTGTCAGCTATCTCTACCCAGCTGTCAGTAATAGTCATGAGGGTGAAGGATCAGAATTTTCTAACCTGTCATGCAGGCAGGAATTCCCCATCCTGCTGCAGTGAACGGAGATTTGGCCTGTTACCAAATTCTCTGTCTTTGCTACAACAGGAACATAGTGTGAATGGTGGTAAAATTGCCCCCAGTGACTTGGAGCAGTACGGTGGCATAGTGGTTAGCACTGCTGCCTCACAGCACCAGGGACATGGGTTTGATTCTGGCCTTCGGCTTCTGTCTGTATGGAGTTTGCACATTCTCCCCATGCCTGTGTGGATTTCCTCCGGGTGCTCTGGTTTCCTCCAACACTCCAAAGATATGCCGGTTCGGTTGATTGACCATGCTAAACTGACCCTAGTGTCAGGGGAATTAGCAGGTAAAATACATGGGATTATGGGAAAAGGGCATGGATGAGATTGTGGTCAGTACAGATTCGATGGACCAAATGGGCTCCTTCTGCATTGTAGGGATTTTATGGTTCTATGACTCTATTACCTTTATGGAAACAAGCCTGACGTGTGTACCTGTCAACTTAAGCAGCTATATGAATTGATGATAGCAATATAATTTAGATGTTGGAATACAAATTATCAGGTCAAGATCGTGACAGGAGGAGTATGGAAATAAATCAGTTTTATTGTAGATAAGCAAAGAGGTGACAAAGTGCAGAAATGAGATGAAGTAAGAAGAATGGCATTGCTGCAAAGTGATTGATTACATGTAGCAAACAACCAACAAAAGCTATGTAATTATCAATCAATCCCATTCCAAGAACAGTGAGTAACACAATGGCCAGGGTTTTCACCAACATTAGGCAAAGACCAATATCAAATGGGAAAAGTGATACTGAAGCTGTCAATGACAATGCTGGTTTTCTCTGTCATATGGTGCAGCACTTTGAATGAAGAAGATAAAGCCATGGTCCCACAATCTATTGCTGGCAGAGAAGACTTTGACTCACCCGTCCTGCCAGCAACTTAGATACTCGATGAGCTGGGTGCCAAATATAAAGGTCATTCCAATGCATAGCAAGAAAAATAGTTCATCCAGAGTGCAGTCCCCATCATTCCCCCAGCACCCCCTGGTGCCAGCTTGGTATCTCCTTTGATTTGATTTGATTTATTATTGTCACATGTATTAACATACAATGAGAAGTATTGTTTCTTGCATGCTATTTAGACAAAACATACCGTTTATAGAGAAGGAAATAAGAGAACGCAGAATGTAATTCTACAGTCACAGCCAGGGTGTAGAGAAAGATCACTACCCACACACTACCCTGGCATCAAGCTGGTATTAGGGGCAACACAGCAGCACAGCGGTAAGCACTTCTGCCTCACAGTGCTAGGGACCTGGATTTGATTCCAGCCTCGGGTCACTATCTGTGTGGAGGTTGCGTGTTCTCTCCATGCCTACATGGGCTTTCTCCAGGTGCTCCAGTTTTGATTTGATTTGATTTATTATTGTCACATATGTTAGAATACAGTGAAAAGCATTGTTTCTTGCGTGCAACATAGACAGAGCATACCTTTCATAGAGAAGAAAAGGAGAGAGAGCAGGAAGTAGTAAGGGTGTTGAGAAAGATCACGTTAAAGTGAGGTGAGTCCATTCAAAAATCTGGCACCAGCAGGGAAGAAACTGTTCTTAAGTTGGTTGGTATGTGACCTCAAACTGTTGTATCTTTTTTCTGATGGAAGAAAGTGGAAGAGAGAAAGTCCAGGGTGTGTGGGGTCCTTAATTATGCTGGCTGCTTTGCTGAGGTAGTGGGAAATGCAGACAGAATCAATGGATGGGAAGCCACTTTGTGTGATGGACTGGGCTACATTGATGACCTTTTGTAGTTTTCTGTGGTCTTGAGCACAGCAGGAGCCATACTAACCTGTGATACAACCAGAAAGAATGCTTTCTATGGTGCATCTTAAAAACTGGTGAGAGTTGTAGATGACATACCAAATTTCCTTAGTCTTCTGAGAAAGTAAAGGAGTTGGTAGGCTTTCTTATCTATAATGTTGGCATGGGGGGACCAGGACAGATTGTTGCTGATCTGCACAGCTAAAAACTTGAAGCTCTCAACCCTTTCTACTTCATCCCAGCTGATGTAGACAGGGGCACGTTCTCCTCTGTACTTTCTGAAGTCGATGACAATCTCCTTCATTTTGTCGACATTGAGGGAGAGATTATTGTCACTGCACCAATTCACCAGATTCTCTATCTCATTCCTGTGCTCTGTCTCGTCATTGTTTGAGATCTGACCACTACGGTGGTGTCGTCAGCAAACTTGAAAATCAACGTGGCAACAAACGAGGCTCCTTGCAAGCTATGCCCAGCATATCTTCTAATTTTATCTTTTATTCTCATTCTATGCTAATAAAATTTCATTTTAACTCTTTTAAACTTTGTAACCACCCTTTAATTCTACCTCTTGTGCTAAGTTGATCTTTCTCTACACCCTAGCTATGATTATAACACTACATTCTCCTTTCCTTCTCTATGAATGGTATGCTTTGTCTGTATAGTGCACAAGAAACTATACTTTTCACCGTATACTAATACATGAGACAATAGTAAATCAAATCAAATCGAAGATCCTTATAGATAAATTATATAAAACTAGTCACTCATCCATCAAAAATAGTGAGAAAGTATATTTTTAAAAATTTAAAGTTTATTTATGAGGGCCACAAGTGGGCTTGCATTAACACTACAATGAAGTTACTGTGAAAATCTCGTAGTCGTTACACACTGGCACCTGTTTAGGTATACTGAGAGAGAATTTAGCATAACAATGTTTGTTGACACTGTTGGGAAGAGGTTCTTCAAATCAAATTTGCAATTTTCTTGGTCAGGCAAGTTTAAATGTTTTTATAGATTGAAAAATACTTAATTTCCAAAGGGGGGAGGTATCCCAAAAGGATTCATTAATGAAATGAATAAATTATTAAAATAAACCTTTTTAGTTGTATTAATAAAACAGTACCAGTTTCCCATTCTTCAATACGTTACCCATATATTTTTTGAATGCAAAGTAAATAGAAAAATGATTATGCCCTCAATTCCTGGCTAATTCTGCTGTGGTTCACTAATGTTTGTGGTTGTGCAATTGAGCTTGGCAAAAAACTTAAAGCATAATTTCACTTCAGAAAAACAGCAGGATTACAACCATAATTTATGCCCAAATTTTCACTTGTGTCCAAAGCATCCTTCTTTTTATTCAACAAAATATTAACATTAAATCATAACTATTGTTATAACAATACCGAGAAACATTGTGAAGTTTAGCAGGGAAATGTCCTGATTAATGTAAATAATAATCAAAGAGCAATATTATTTAAAGTATTAGTAAATTTGTGTCATCTCATTTCTACTTCCTTGTGGTAAAAGTCACCATAGTCTCAGATAACCATAGACTGCCCTCCCCTTTCAAGAAGTAGAGCTAACTGCTCGTGATTTAACCTGAGGATCATCACACTGCAGGCAAAAGAGAAGGTTGAGAAAGCAAGTCCTTCATGACTAACCTCAGCCAGTAGATGAATTGAACCCATGCTGTTGGCATTCTTCTCATGACCCAGTTGTCCAGCTAATTCAGCTAACTCAGTGCAGGTTCAATTCCCATACCACTTGATATTATTCATGAATGCCTCACTTCTCAACCTTGCACCTTGCCTGAAGTGTGGTTATCCTCAGATTAAATCAGCACCAGTCAGCTCTACCCTGTCAAAGAGGAGAACAGCCTATGGTCACCTCGGACAATGGTGACTTTACCTTTTGCTTCCTGTGAGTATGTGCCTCCAGTGTCACATTAAAATTTGTCACTAATTGTTCATACATTAAAGGCTCACCAATACATCATTATAATGTGTTATCTTAAAAATCACTGATTGGTGAATTCCAGTTTAAATGTGCAGCAGCTTTAGATATTTTCACTCTCAATAAAAACAAAGCACACTTAAAAGTTTAATTGCATATTATTAAATAGGTAGTTTATGCTGATTGAATGAGACACTTAGATCCAATAGACTATATTATCACATATATAGGAAGCCATAAAAATGACCGACAATTAAATTGGTCATTTGGAAAATTATAAAGATTACCATCTAAAACAAACTTCATTCAGTGAAGGAACTGTTGCAACTTATCAGAAGGGGGAGCCAAACCTACATCTTTCCTCTTCCCATTCAGCCCAGTTTTATTTTCCTGATGGTTTGTAATGAATGAAGAGGATCTTTGGGCACGCTTTACATAACAGTAACTATGGAGATCAGCAATACCAACTGAATTCGAGGTTCACTATCTGAAGTAATAAGGAATTGCATGACCATTGTGGTATAATTATGCCATAAATGAGATCAGCTGGAGCCCTCACCTAGGACTGGAATTTCTAAGAGACCCAGTTAGTGACCTCTGTCTATGCATTATTGGGAAACTCGTAGGATTGGGCAGGTACTCCCAAAACTATGAGTTCACATAGAATAGAATCCCAGCAGTACAGAAGGAGGCATTCGCTCCATCGAGTCTCTGACAGAGCATCTTAATCTCATCCTGATTAATGTAAATAATTTACCTCACATGATCTACACATGTTGAGACACCAAAGGGAAATTTAGCAAAGGCCAATCTATCTTACCTGCACATCTTTCAGTCAGTGGGAAGAAATCAGAGCACCAGGAGGAAAACCACGCAGACATGGGGAAAATGTGCAAACTTCACACAGACAGTGACTAAAGGCTGAAATTGAACTCAGGTCTCCGGTACTGTGAGGCAGCAGTGCAAACCACTGTGCCATTGTGCTGCCCAATGTCCTCAGCTTTTGTGATACCCAGTGTAAGAATCAGAGGCTTGTCTGATGAGGGAGAGAAAGGGATGCAAGGCTCCATTCTAGTGTTTGGGAATCATGGAGGAGAGAGGGAGGGGATTCATGCTTTGATTTGGATTTGAACATCCAAAGAAGTCAACAGGGCTCTCTTTTGAAGGAATGACAGAGAGCTGTCATTTTTTGGGGAAAGCCCAACACCACTCCATTTATTTATGTTGCTCCATGTAATCCCATCTGTCAGGAGAGAGCCCCAGACCCATCCCAAAGTGCCAACTGCTTACTTTTCAAGGGTCTGTGTACTTGGGATGGGGTCTGTGGCAGCAGCCATTCTCACATGTTCGGGACATATTACTTTACAAAAATGCAATTTTTAATTCACCGTTACTCTCTTCAATAAATAGTTGTGTTATTTTGTAGACAGAGGCTGGGATTATCCCAAAAAAAGTTCCCAACAGATGGGAAAATAGAAGTAAATTCCATTGGTTTTTCAACATGATTTCGAGAATGAACTTCCAACACTGCGCATCACAGAATACCTCAGCAGGATTCACTCTAGAAAGTAGGAGGTGGGCCTTTTCCTGCCGAGAGGCTGGTGGCATAGTGCTGAGAGATGTATTGAGTATGTGCTGATCTGTCACCATGGAGATCAGCATTTGCACAATGGCCCCGCATTGCTGGCCTCCTGGACATTGGTCAGCCTTATCGCTGGCCAGATCTGCAACCCACCCATCACTGACCTATCGACCTACCTACCCCTGATCACTGGTCTCCTAGACTTTCCCAGGCCTGCCCCACACCTTCCCCAGCCAGCCCTGATCTCTCCGACATTCCCCCAAAACAGTCCCAACCACGCACCTCCAAAATTCCTTCTCCTCCAACAGTCCTGACATCCTCCACCCCACCAATGACCAACCCTGATTTCTCTCACTGCCCCAACTCCCTCCCCTCAATCCTTCCCTCTCTCTGCCAGCGATACCAATGCAAGATGGCAGCGGATCATCCAGCGGGCAAAGTGCCATTGGGCATTGCTAGTATTCCCATTGGGCAATGCTTTGGTCACGGAGACAAGCAAGCTGTGGTGCCCATAAAATAGCCCCCACTGATGTCTCCTGGGCTGCTGCACTATTTGAGTGGCACGGTGGGCTGGGAGAATTCCCCCCCCCCCACCACCCAGGTTTCTGATCATCCTTCCCCTCCTACTCATGCTGCCTCGCAATTCCTGAGACACCAATGGCTCTCAGGCACCTCAACCAATTGCTTAACTTTCAAGTTGGTGAAGGCCCAGAAATCCGTGAGTCTCCGCATCTCACTTATCTGAATCAAGGACAAAGATTGTAGAGCAAAAGCATGTGGTTGTGAAAAGTTGAGGTTTTGCACTTCAGAATATACATGGAGGTGTTCTCCTCCACCGTCTAGTATGACATAAGTAGCCAGTCAGGGTTGGACTAATGGTTCCTTCAGAAACAAAATGGCTTGGCCATCCTTGGTTTCCATTGCAGCAGGACTCAATTTACATTTTTTAAAAAATCATTTCTGTTTTTGTGACCCCAATCACAACCTGGAACCCTCCATCCCCATTGTAAATGGCCCTCAGGGCCAGTTATAATATTGAAGCCCGTGTGGTATATTTTTATGACTTCAGTTTACTGGACACCAGTGGTTATGGAGTGTCCCCAGTGTATATATGTTCAAATGAGAGCTAACTAGATGTTCTGCGCCGAAAGGGTCTCATAGAATCTGTGTTTCTAGAACAGGAATTAGTGTAGCCTGCAGATTGAGCTCTTACCATAGTCAGAATGGTTATGCTGAGGGTTCAAAACGACATAAAAGCCATGTTAGATCAGTCATAGCCTCACACCCATATGGACCTTTCAATAAAGTTCACAGAGAAATTGGTTTACCCATAGACACAAATGCCTTTTATATAAGTATATATGTTGTATTACTGCCTAATGCATTTTTGACAATTCATTGACCAACTAGTGCTTCAGATGCTGAGCTCTTCACTGTGGCAGTTCAGACCTACTTCATTTGCTATTGTGCAGCAGTATATTCCTTAGTATAATGTATAATGTATTTCTAACATAGTAGCAGCATTGAAAAAGCAGTGTTTGAGCACTGCTGGAATTACGCTGAAACTTATTCAGCTAATTACGAATGAACACCTTGCTGTATCACACAGCTGACTGAAAAGTCTGATGAGAGGACATGAAGTGTCAGCTTAATGAGCAGCGCACAAAGAATATTTAGCAATTAGCATCTGGCATGCTCCAGCTGCATTCAGAAACTCATCCTTTTGAATATTTATGAAGTACAAATCAGTGAAAGCTATTTAGCGTGCCAACATTAGGCTAATCAAATCACAAATAAAACAGAATTGGCAAATTTCTTTCACCAAGTATCCTTGTTACAAAATGACTGGGAAATTCTGAGATTTAATCGTACTGATCAATTATTTTAATGGAGTGTATTTTCTGAATGACCAATAGCATTTACTCTAAACCAACACATTAAAAAACACAAGAGGATGAATCTTCCCGTTCTGCCTGCCACAGGAATCTGAGCGAGGTACAGACATGGAAAGGTCAGTTGACCTTGGGTGGATGTTCCTGTTTCGGGATGAGCAGAGCGGGAAAATCTCACAATAAGGATGAATTCAGACTTTAGCAGGAGCATAAAGGGTAATGTATCAGGCTGCCTGATTGAAATCAATGGTGAATATAACATGGAGCATTTTGTAGACCTAATGACTTTGTTACATGACCAAATACACCACTTATCTCCTTGCTTCTTAGTGTAATGTGTTGGAGCAAAAACATCAGTTGAGATGTTCAGGTAGGAGCAATGTATATTTAAACAATATAATAAAGGAGACCATTCAGTCCTCCAGATTCAGTCCAACATTCAATATGATCATGGCTGATCCATCAAACTCAACTCTGCCATTCTGCATTATCTCCATAAGTGTATAATTCCACAAGGACAAGTAGCAAGTCAGAACACTGCACAGAATATAAAGAACAGCGAAAGGTTAATAACAAGGGTAAAATTAGCGGATGAGAGACAGATGGCTGGAAATATAAAAACCGATAGTAAGAGTTCCTACAATTATTAAAAAGTAAATTGAATATTGGTCCTGTAGAGAATGAGAATATGGAATTAATAATGGAAAATAGGGAAATGGCGAATCCCAAGGGGATTTGAAAGGGTGGATGCTGAAAGGATGGGTGGGATTCTCCAGCCACGTGTGCCCCAAGATCAGAAATTCTTACCTGAGCTTAATGAACCTTGAAATGGTCTCACCTGCTACGATTCCCACGCAAGCAAGATAAGAGAATTTCAACTGATGTTTCTCCTTGAAACTGGAACTAGGGGATGCAGTTTAAAAGTAAGAGGTCTTCCATCTAAGACTGAGATGTGAAGAAATGTTTTCCCTCTGACCGTTGTGAATCTTTGGAACTCACCACGCTAGAGAGTAGTGAAGGCAGGGTCATTGAATATTTGGAAGCTTGATAGATAGGTTCTTGACTAACAAGGGAGGCAAGGGTTATCGGATGTGTCGACAGAATGTGGAGTTGATGCCATCATCAGGTCAGCCATGATCTTTTTGAATGGTGAAGCAAGCTTGAGGCACCAAATGGTCTACTTCTCCTGCTCCTAATTTATTTCTTTGTATGTTTCTAGGTGCTCAAAGACGTCATCTCTGACCTTGTGGGGTTCTTTGTTAAATCCATAGATCAGGTCATCAGGATGGGATTGTCGTTTGATCATTGATCTGACTATGGGTGGATAAGCTGCCTTTCGGCTTTGCTGAAGCAGGCCAGAGGCTGATGGTTGGAAGAAACCACTCAATGTAAATACATTTCCTTTGCATTATGTGACTAGGAATAGAATAGATTCTCCTTCAATAACATGAACTCATTTATTTCTGACAACTGCCCTGATATCCCTGCACTCACATGAACTGAGAGGCTGGCTGCTGACCTGCTTGATTCTATTGGCTAGGCAGTGGCTTCCCACCGACTATTCAGCTGTTAAAATCGCCAGGGTCTTTTATTGCCACTTGCTAGCCAGCTTCACCACCTGCAATTTCAAAGACCACTCTTCCCCTGTACACTCTTATCAGTATGATGTATCTATTCTTCTCTAAGTTCCTCCTTGTTATCGAGAGCTGGATACAATGTTAAGCCAATTTCTCCTACTATAAACAACAGCATTTTTGCAATTAGATTTCATAGCTAATATGGGATGATATTCAATCTCCTCCAAAGTTACAAGTCCATTTCACCAGGGAATTTCTGAATAGATCACACATCTTGCTAGTGTCTGCCTTCAAAACAATTGACCTCTTTCTAGGGTCATCTGTCTTTCCCATCATCCCAGACTTCATGTAGTTTGAGGGGTGGCGTCCTGTTTCCAAATCCAACTGAATGATGATACACTCACTTAGCTTAGTTCACTGACTGAAATGAGGTATCAGGATATGCCTGCTGGTATACATCACCACATGACTGGATGGGATGGTGGCACAGTGGTTAACACTGCTGCCTCACAGTGCCAGGGTCCCAGGTTCAATTTCGGTCTTGGGTCACTGAGTGGAGTTTGCATGTTCTCCCTGTGTCAGTGTGAGTTTCCTCCTGGTGCTTTGGTTTCCTTGCACAGTCCAAAGATGTTTGGGTTAGGTTATTGGTTGTTAGGTGAATTGGATTTCCCTTGTGCCAAAGATGCATTCAAAGGTGGATTGGCCATGGTAACTGCGTAGCATTAGGGGATAAGGCAGGAGGGTGGGCTTGGATAAAATGCTCTTTCAGAAAGTCACTGCAGATTTGACGGCCTGTAGCTGTGCTGTAGCAATTCTCTAAATAAGATCTTAGGACATCAAAGAACCTTACCCACATTCAAAAGCAAGGTTTGTGGCTAATAATGACTCAGAAATAGTAGGCCTGTCACAGGAATCTGCTATAAAGTCTGTTACTATAATCACACATTTTCAAGTATGTTGTGAAGCCAGCCATATAAAGGGAGCCACGGTATCTCTCTCACTACTTTAAGCTTTTTTTTTGCTTCTAGGTGCTTAAGTAAAATATAAAATCAGACAATTAACCTGTTGCCTCCTTCCATTGTTAATGGTAAGCAGCCATGCTCTTTATTCAATGGAGAATAGAAATAGGTTTTTCAAATTGACAATTCACAAAAATAATTTGATCTGATAACTTTGTTGAAACCTAGAAGGCCAAAGTCAAGCTTCTCCTATTTTTATTCTCCCATGACACTCTTATGACATTGCATTTCCTTCAGTTCATGTCTGGGAAAAAAACATTTTTGGCATTGTTTCAGCAACTCTGAACAGACCAATGAATCGTACGTGCAAAAACGATTGAGAAGTATGCAATGGCTGGTTGGGTGTGAAATGTTTTGATGTGAGCTATTTACATCAACTGTTTATCCTGCAGTGATATTTTTATCAAAAGGTCCGATTGGGCTCTTGTGACTGGAACTTCCCCTTAGTGACAAACAACTGGCACTGAAAATATCCTATATTTTGTGACAGTTCCCTCATTCACGTTGGATCTTCCACTGAGTTGGATCTCAGTTAATGAATCGTGACTGAATTAGGAGCCATTTAACCCCTGAATTGCTGGTAGCACTGCACAGCCTGAATCAGCAATTTTTGAAAAATTCAATTTAAATAAGGAAGCCGAAAGCTCCTAACATAAACACTTACAGGAACTGAAAGGTTGGGACTAACTTTGCTGTATTAAAAAATCTATATCTCAAAGCAAAGTGCACTTTTCAAGTTATTCTATTTTCCCAGTGGATAATAGAAATTGGTGGATAATCGTGAGCCTGTTATGTACAGGTATCAATTTGTTCCTGGTATGGGTTGATGCAAGCTGCCTGTGACCACATTGGGAGCCATGGCAAAATTCATTGATAGCATTATCAGCCATTGCACACAAGTCTCCAAACAATAGATGGATCAACAATTGGTTTGGTTGGACCAACCTCAATGTTTCAAACTTCTGCAGCCATTGTAGAAATGAATGTCGCCTCTCAGCTCCAGAACTCTGTATTCAGCAACTCAAAGTTGCAGAGGGAAATTATGTTTCATTCCCATCCAAGATTCCAATGGATAATTGTGGAAGGGCTTAATTGAAGTGCAAATAATTGAGGTGTCGCTTTATTCACTATTTTAAGTCTGGTATCATTTTGTCTTTCAGATATCAACGCAATCTATGTTCTGTGCCCCACCATTCCCAATGGTTGGGACTTTAAGCTCACACCTTTAAAATATGGACAAGATGAGAGGTCACACAATGCCAGGTTATAGTTCAACAAGTTTATTTGAAATTTCACTTGATGACGGAGCAGCTCTCTGAAATCTTGTGATTCCAAATAAATCTGTTGGACTATAACCCGATGTCATGTGGCTTCCCATCTTGTCCACCCCAGGCCAACACCAGCACCTCTACATCATGGCCACCATTGACACTTTAAAATGTGGGCAATGATTGGCTGAAAACCCATTCCTTGGATCAGTTCATCAACACTGGGTGATCTGATGTATTTGGGCTTCCATCGCAAGTGTAACATTCTGGAAAGAGGAGACAATGTGAAATTGTTGGCAGCACTGAGGTACAGTGGTTAGCACTGCCACCTCACAGCGCCAGGGACCTGGGTTCAATCCCAGCCTTAGGTCACTGTCTGTGTGGAGTTTGCACGCTCTCCCTATACCTGTGTGAGTTTTCTTCCAGTGCTCCGGTTTCCGCCCACAGTCCAAAGATGTGTGGGTTAGGTTGATTGGCCAGGGCAAACTCGTCCTTAGTGTTGGAGGACTAGCAGGATGGATATGTGGAGTTACAGAGGTAGGGTTTGGAAGGCATTGTGGTAGGTGCAGACTTGATGGGCCAAATGGGTTCCTTCTGCCCTTAGAGATTGTACAATTCTAATCAGTAGATTTACACAGAGTTCACGGGGCCATATTCAGAACAGGAAGGATGTTGGTTTGAACCCCAGTTGTTACAAAGTGAGTTATGATCTTCAGTGGGAAATAGTACTGTGTTTCCCATTCGAGGTGAGTATCTGCTAGGGATCCCATTTCTGATCACCATCTAGGAAACTTTGTTGTCTGTGAAAATGTGTGGACATTAGGTAAGCATGAAATAAGGCTTAGCTTTGAAACCATGATCACAAAAGCCTGATGCCAATTATAGTGCAAGCTCAGTCATTAATAATAGCTATTTCTTCAGATTGTCTTCCACCCATCAAACAGTAATTCAGCAATAATTTTAAAAATTCATTTTCAATATGTTGGCATTATTGCCCATACCTTGCTGCCCCTGAGGAAAGTGATGATGGGCCTTCCTCATGAACTGCTGCTATCCATGTTGAAGGTACTTCCTGCTAGGTAGGGAATTCAATGTTTTGGCAGTGATGCTGTAATCAAAATCCTGATGGGATAAAGGGAAAATTAGATCTGATAAACAAAATCAGACTAGCAATCTTTCTGACTGATTATTCTGACTAATCATGCAAATCATTTGAATGAATTGATATTTGAACGAATAATATTGTTAAAAGTAACCATTCCATAAAAATGTTCTAAATTGTGTAAAAAAAGATTGTTCCTGCTGTGGAATTCATTTATATTTCTGGCTGGCTGCACAGTTATTCCCTGAGAATTAACCGATGATGTAAAATAGAGAATTAGGGATCACACATGCGAACGTGGTATGCTGTGAATTCATAGCAGCATACACAATACAATTCACTGAGGAAAATTAATGCACTGAATCCAATGAATAATTACAGTGTCTGCTATCCTTTACATAAAATGACTTCCTGAGTTTTGTGATTTACAGTTAGATTTTGCTTCCATAATGAATGCCGCAGCAGCAGCTCTGTAGCACCACGATTGAAAATGGAGCAGCCGGGAGAAATAGCTGTGCACGCTTTGCCACACTAATTCCTGAGGGAACTGCAGATTCGTTTTGGTTTATGGGATGGTCATTCTTGAAGCTGAACTACATTTGCATCCTGCTTGTTGTCCACTGATGGACGTGCTGCTCCACCACAGGCTCAGGGTGATTGATTGTGTCAGTTACTCGCTGACCTGGGAGTTGGCAACTTTTCACAGCATTGTTCCTTGCTCCTTTTGAGTGTTGATGCAGAGGAGTTCCTGAGCTTGAACTTTCCCAGTATCTGAATGCAAACTCAGTGCTGAGCCAACAGGAAGGCCCTTTTCCTTCAAGCTTCCTCTCAAACAAATCATTTGCAATAGAGGGTTTCTGCTTAATTTCACAAACCATATCACATGACAGTAGGTAGAGTGACCAATCTGTGACCCTTTCCCAGAGTGGAAACATTTTTTCTGCTTTAATCAGGCTTTAGTCACTCTGGATTGCTTAAATCTACCCACAAATTTATTTAGATCAATCCAGATCCATGTGTTTATGCTTGCTTCCTTGTTGCATTTTCCCTTTAGCTTTGCACCATCATCCCTTCTGTCGCTTAACTGCTCCAGACCCTTTTTCTTTCCTACATTTCATCCCTTAACTCCCCACTTCCTTCATAGCTGTGTACTTGATTAGGATTTATTAAATTTCTGAACTTCCCAGTTTGAAGGAAAGTACATCAATCCAGAAAGTTGGCTGAAATTTCAGGCTCCTACCCCTTGTTGTAACCGTTCCCCCACGATGGATGTGGCAAGACAGTGAATGGTCCATTGATTTTGGTGGGACTGGAAGATCTTGCCAAATGGCAGGGCAGGGCTATTAACACTGATCCTCCCTTGATTTGCTGAACGTGTCTCACATTTCCTGGTTTTGTTTGGGCCAGTGCTTATTTCGTTCTTGTTCTCTTTCCACTCTCTACATTTCTGCCCTTGTGCTGACTTTTGCTGGGGTTCAGCTTCATGGATGTTCTGGCAGCCTGCTAGTGCCTTAGGCAAGCATCATTCTCTATGCATCAATCAGATTTGTGTATTCAGCGCTAACTGGGAGTCAACCCAGGACTTGCTGCTGTTTTTGACTTCATCCTCCATCGCATAGCTTGTGCACCCAATTAAACCATCAGAAGACTCTTGTGGGAAAGCCACATGTTCTAGTCAGGACCAGCTGGAATATTGTATTGAAAACTGTGATAATCATCATGAGGTCCATGGGGAATTATGGGTTGATCTCACCAAGGAGCTTGTTGAGAGTGAGTTTCCCCAGTAACAGGCAGTGCCTTGCCTAGCTGAAACTCAAGAGCTGAGTTTTCTATAAGGCAGGCCCAGTCAAATTATAGTCCTAGACAGGGACCAGTAAGTGTATATCACAATCTATTTTGCATTCTGGAATAAACTATGTTCCTTTTCAGTCAGGCTCCCTGAGTCATTACAAAAACCATTTGCTCATTGTTTCCTTACTCACTTTGAAGTGCATTTATTTTTTCCAGAGCAATTGAAAGAGTTTATCAACTTCATAATCCCGCTTACCTGCAACAATTCCTTATTCTCCAGATTCCCACACTGTTCCCGCCCTTTGTAAACAATCTCTTATTAGTTAAGTGATGGCATTTATGCTCAGAATGTGATTTTGTTTTACAAAAACACATTACAATAGGATTGAAGTTCTAATATAATGATTTAAGTATAAGGGATATTACTATCTGAATAATATCGAAGGTCTATGTAATTATTTGGACCATACAATGAAATAACACCAGTTTTCATTGTAGTTCAAAATTGGCCAAAGGACTGAAAACAGAGCAGTGGTGAATTGTTGGTATTCAGACCAGAGGGAAGTATACAACAGTGTTCCACAGGGATAATAGAACCATTACTCTTTTCAATATTTATTAAAAACCTAAACTTTAGTATACAAGGCATCATTTCAAAATTTGCAAATGATATTTAACTTGGAAATTTAGGAAACAATGAGAAGGATAATGCCCGTTATCAGTAGGACAAAGGTTCAATGGACAGATATCTGAAAGATGATATTTAACAAAAAGTAAGCTAAAGAGTGGGAGCTAAAGAGTGAGTTGAGGAGAGCTAAAAGGGGACACGAGAAGACTTTGGCTGATAGCTTTAGGATTCTCCTTGATCCTTTCTTTAGATATGTTAAGAATAGAAGATTGGTTAGGGCAAGATTAGGGCCGGTCATAGACAGCAGTGGGAAATTGTGCGTGGAGCCTGAAGAGATTGGAGAGGCACTGAACAAATATTTCTCTTCGGTATTCACGCAGGGAGATGTAAATGTAGTTGTGGAGAACACTGGGATACAGGGTTGCAAACTGGAAAGTATTGAAGTAGATAAGGAGGATGTGCTAGATATTCTTGAGGGTTTGAAGTTAGATAAGTCCCCTGGGCCGGACGGGATTTACCCTAGGATTCTCTGGGAGGCAAGAGAGGCGATTGCAGAGCCACTGGCTCTGATCTTCAGGTCGTTGTTGGTTACGGGTATAGTTCCGGAAGACTGGAGGATAGCGAATGTGGTCCCATTGTTCAAGAAGGGGAAGAGAGACTTTCTGGGGAATTATAGGCCGGTGTGTCTTACTTCTGTTGTGGGCAAAGTATTGGAGAGAATTATTAGGGATAGGATTTATAGTTATTTAGAGAGAAATGAATTGATTGGGGATAGTCAGCATGGTTTTGTGAAGGGTAGGTCGTGCCTTACTAACCTCATTGAGTTTTTTGGAAAAGTGACCAAAGAGGTGGATGGGGATAAGGCAGTTGATGTGGTATATATGGACTTTAGTAAGGCGTTCAATAAGGTGGCACATGGAAGGCTTCTGCAGAAACTGCAGATGTATGGGATTGAGGGTGATTTAGCTAATTGGATTAGGAATTATGGAAGAGAAGGGAATGGTTTAGTTTGGAGGGGCATTGCTTTTTATTTTGGTTGGCACAACATCGAAGGCCGAAGGGCCTGTTCTGTGCTGTAATGTTCTATGTTCTATGTTCTAAAAAGTATGAAGTGCTATATTTTTGCAGGAAGATTGCAGAGTAGTAATATGAAGCAATATGAAGTAGCAATGTGAAGTAAATATTTTTGCGGGAAGATTGCAGAGAAGCAATATGAACTTTCCAAGATACAGGAAGAGAATTGTAAGTATATGCAAGTGTCTTTCAACGTTTTGAAATGAAGTTGCGATGGTACTTTAGAAAATCACATGGAGTTATTAATAGAAATTACATAAGCAAGATAAATATATCACATGAAGTATATGGCATCCCAGCTTAATCTATAGGGCCATAGATCAGTGTTGTATGCTCCCCTGTCCCCAGTGGATTTTGAGGTTGGGTGGGGGATTGGGGGAGGGGAGGACATGAAATATGGATGGATTTCCTTTTGGTTTCCACCTGTCCTGATTTGGTGGTGGTTTTATTCTAGGTTAGTCAGGACCTTGGAGGGGATGCCAACACTTCCCTAAGTAAGACCCAAAATAACCTTAAGGGCCTTATCCTACCCAGCTTGGCGGGCAAATGACAATCCCACTAATTCTTCAGGTGGTGAATGTCAAGCCACTTGCATCCTAAACATTCTGGCCAAATGCAAGGAAGCTAGTTAAACCTGTATAAATCACTGGCTCCATCTCAACTAGAGTATTGCATTTAGCTCTGTGTGAGCACTACACTTTCAGAAAGATGTAAATGTATTTAAGAGTGTGCAGGGAAGATTTGTAAAAGTTGTTCTAGGGTTGAGGAACTTCAGTTATGTAGAAAGATTAGCAAAGTTGGGACTGTTCCGGTTGGAGAACAGAAGGTTGAGACAAGATTTGATCAAGGTATTCAAAATAATGAGGAGTCTGAACAGTGCGCATGGAGAATAACTGTTCCTATTGATGAAAGAATCGAGAACAAGAGGGAACAGATTTAAGGTAATTGATAAAAGAAACAATGGCAACATGAGGGATATCTTCTTCATGCAGAATCTTGAATGCACCTCCTAGAGTGTGGTGAGTCAGGGTTAAATGAGGCAACCAAGAGGCAACTGGATTATTAAATGATAAGGAAAAATTTGCAGGGCTATGGGGTAAAGGCAGGGAAATGGCACCAGATAAATTGCTCCTTCAGAGATATTCAAATGGCTTGCCACATTCACCGCAGAGAACATGCCATGGCTGGGTGGGAAATTCCTGACCCAGGGTTATTGGAAGGACATCAAGACCCTGGAGAGGAATGATTTACTAAAATGATGGCAAGAATGAGAGAACCCAGTTCTAATGAGAGACTAGAGGAATGTTACTTTCAAATACAGTAAATATTATTTAATACTCTTTATATTTTAATCTATAAGTACTCTTGAAATTGCAGGATATTTAAGAAATATTTATCTTGGTGTATAAACCTAAATTTTCTGAGCCCATGTTGTTAGTCAAGTTTCTTATCCACTGCTGAGGACTGATAAAGTATATTACATTTGTATTATATATTGTTGAAAATACATGAAGATTCATAAAGATAGCATGTTGGCCTTCATAGGGAGAGGATTTGAGTATAGGAATAGGGATGTTTTGCTGCAATTGTATAGGGCTTTGGCACGGCTTCATTTGGAATGTTGCATGCAGTTTTGGTATCCTTATCTGAGGAAAGGTGTCCTTGCTATAGAAGGAGTACACCAGGGACTTACTGGGCAGATTCCTGGGATGGCAGGTCGGTCATTTGAAGAAAGATTAATTCGGTTAGGATTATATTCACTGGATTTTAGAAGAGTGAGAGGGGATCTCATAGAAACTTATAAAGTTCTAATAGGGTTAGATAGAGTAGATTCAGAAAGAATATTCCCAATGGTGGGAGGAGTCCAGAACTGGGGTCATAGTTTAAACCTTTGAGAACTGAGATGAGGAGAAATTCCTTCATCTAGAAGATGGTGAATGTGTGGACTTCACTATGCAGAATGTCGTTGAGGCCAGAATGTTGTCTGATTTCAAGAAGAAATTAGATAAAGCTCTTGGGGCTAAAAGGACCAAAAGATATGGGGGGAAATGGGGATCAGGATATTGAATTCGATGATCAATCATGATCAAAATGAATGACGGAGCAGACTTGAAGGGCCGAATGGCCTACTCCTGCTTCTAGTTCCCATGTTTCTATGCCACACTTTAGAATAGCTCTGTAATTCACACTCCAAAAACTTCATCTCCCGAATGTCATATTCTAATTGTCACACTTCATTACAGATGCAAAGCAATCTTCAAGAAAGTCATTCATGTCATGCTGAGTTCTTCTGACCTGCCTGAAATGTACAAGCAGCTAAAATTACTTGGATTTAGACCATTTCTCCACAGGGAGCTCTTGAACAGTGATGTTAAAGGGACCGGTCAGGTTTAATACAGCTCTGTCTTGGCAGCTAAACATCACAGGCTTCATACTATCCAGAAGCAACATCACAACAGGCTGCAAATGCATCTTGTAATTCTTATGGGGGAGATATAAGTGATATTTTTGCGAGCTTTGTCATAAACCCTTCAATGATTTTATGCTGTTATTTATGTTTAACTACAGTCTTGACCATTCCTTTTACATTTTAAGGCCACATTGATAAATCAGCTTTCTTGTAAAGATGTCAAACAAAACTGTTTCTGACTGGATTAATGGTTAGAGAACAAAGCTGAACTTACAGGAGAGTCTCTCTATATTTATACAGATCATCTATAAACATGTAAAGATTAAGAATCACACAGAAAACAAAGGGTACAAACACACAGCACTTCAAGGGCATAAACTGTACTTGAAAAGGGTACACAGAGCACATCCAGAGGACACTCATCAAAACTACACCCACACTGAAAAGGGACCATAAACGTTTTGGATAAAAGAAAACCCCATACAATACGCACGAGCATAAAACAACTCATCAAGACTCATATACACAGCATATTAAGAAGTTTTGATCATGAGGACAGCTGTTGAGGCCATGATAATTATTAAAATAAGTCTCTCCTGCAAATAAATGATTTAAATTCAGTCCATTGATCAATTTTAAATTGCAGCGCTTGTTGGATTTAGTTCAATTGGGATCTCCTATTATTTCTCTACAGTTCACAGTCCAATCTATCAACAAGTAAGGGCAGAAACCTTTTTCGCCCTTGTTCTCTTTACAAAATGAGCAATACACATGCAAACTCATAAGCCTGAGGTTCATTCTAAATTGGGCCAAAAACCTCAATTCCAACCAGGGGCAAGGTGGGCCAAACCTGCCAACTGTCAGCTTCACAAAACCCTTCCACTCAAACCCGTGCACTTGAGAAAGCCCCCCAGCTCACCCTGTACCATGGCAGCGGCTGACTTACTGTTTTGTACCTTGAAGATTAGAGCTTAGCAGTACTCATATCCTTGCTTGCCCTTGCATCCATGATGCCTGGTCCATGCTTCAAGGGACCAGGAGTGATTCCCACCTGTGTGATTACCCACTGGGAGGTGGGAACATTCTGGGAAGGGGGATGATTACATGCCAAACCCATTAATGAGATTGAAATCAAGTCAATCTCATGCTAATTGGCCTCGTGCATGATATCTAGTTTGCGCTGGCAGGTAGGGACCTTGTAGATTGCAAACCATTTGGCGCCAAGCATAGAACAGGTGTAATTTTCCTGGATTAGCGCAAACTACACCTTGTGCAATGCAGCAGTAGAATCATGGCCCACATCTATAGCTCTATTTCGACTAATGACTGATGGTTAGATAGGACCTCAACTTGTTCTGCCCAAAACGAACCTGTTTGGCAGAATAACTCCATGAAGAATCAGAATAACTCCTGTGTCTAATTTTAAATAAACTTAATTGTGCTGCAGTTGGTTATTTTCTCCAAAACCTTTCTCTTTGGTTGCTATATTCCCTGCTTTTAGCTGATTTTGTTAGTAGAAAGAGTATGTTTGCCATTTCTGTGCATACCACATTTGCTGCAGAGTAGCCTGCAGCTATGTGAAAGTTGATTTAACTTATTCACTCACTGATATATCTGTTTCTGGAACGACTAAGCAGGTCTGGCAGCTTCTGTGGAGAGAAAAACAGAACTAACCTTTTGAGTCTATATGACTCTTTTTCAGAGCTGAGGAAGATTAGAAATGTGATGGATTATATAGCTGGAAAAGTTGGAGCAGAATAGAAGGTCAGGAATAGTGGGCACTCAGGAGGGATTGTTAAAGATATCATGGACACAAGAGCTGCCGGTTGAAGATGTTGTCTGAAGAGGCCATTGAAGAAGTTACATATAGCCGAGAGAGCTGGAGCTCCAGGCTGCCCCTCTTAACAGCCTCTTCATGCCTTCTCAAAGATTCCTGTGCCCAATATAGCATCAGGCAAGAGCAGGAGAATCCAATGAGGTGACTACTTTCCATATGAAGAAGTCACAAAACATGGTTTTGAACCTTCAACTGTCAAGTGCTGTCCTCTGGCCTCCTGCAGAGCCAGTTGCCACCAAGTCTGCATAGCATTCCTCTAACAAAGCAGGCTCACTGGAGATGTAAACAACGGTTCGTTCTGAAACAATAAAGCCATTAGCACCTGGTCATGTAGTTCCAGAACTATATGGTTTTGATGGGAAGTTGATTGTCCAAGACCTGGCCAAATGAAAACTGTTCCAGTTCTGCAGGTTGCAAATTGCAAAGTCCTGCTAGGTTTAAACTTGGCTTCCACATTTTGAGTTTTTTTATCCGTACTCATGAAAAATATCAATATTTCTGTGACAACACTTGGAGGTCATTGGTTACCTGACCACACCATCTCCAACTCTATAATTCATTGCAATTTTTTCTCTCTTTAACTCTGAAGAAGTCATATTGACTCAAAATGTTGTTCTCTCTTCACAGACGTTGCCAGACCTGCTTACCCTTCCCAGCATTCTGTGTTTTATTTAAGATTCCTGGTATCCGTGTTATTTTGCTTTTATATTTGTTTCTGCTTTTCTGTCAGAATCCAGGTTTCCATATAAATGAAGATATTTATTCCACTGTGACAAGGATTTACTCTACTGTGACAAGGGCGACATAGTGGCACAGTAGTTAGCAATGCTGCCTCGCAGTGCCAGGGACCTGGATTCAATTCCAGTCTTGAGTCTGTGTCTGCTTGGATTCATCTCTATGTCTGTGTGGGTTTCCTTCCACACTCGAAATATGTGCAGTTTAGATTGATTGGCCATGTTAAATTGTCCCTTAGTGTCAAGGGAACTTGGGTAAATATGTAGGGTTAAAGGCAGGATTGTTGCTGGTGCAGGCTCAATGGGCTGAAAGGCCTTTTTTGCACTGTAGAGCTTCTATGATTCTATAAGATTTCTTTGTCTTAGTCCCTGAACTAAGAACAACTGAACCTTCTCAGAGATTTTAGTCACGGGAGGAGAATGCATATCAAATCTAAGTTTTAATCATCTGAGGATTAGTTCTTTAAATTTTTGCAAGTTGATTAGAACAGTTACTTGACAGATCATATCATCTTTTCAATTGCAAGAACAATGTAACATAGGGCTGAGTAAACTGCTAACAGAAAAGAGCCTTTTGCTTATTTTCAATTGCTTAACAGCTGCCAAATTGAATTGTTTCTGGTATTTTAGTTGGCTAAACTCAGTGAACCAGTTTGCAATCAAATGTGCACTTTTATCATATTGTGGTGGATAATGTAAAAGCCTGTCATTCACTTTTCCTGTGCATCTGCCCCAAAGTGCAGCAAATTGCATGGAAATCTGACTGCTCCGATGATGGGAGTCACAGAGCTGATTGAATAAGGTGCTGGCGGTTTAAATTTATTGAAAGACGCGGAGGGAAATCTAACTAATAGCTGTTAGCAGGAGATCTGTCACTGCTGCTTTTCTCACAGGAGACAATGACTGCCTGAACGGATAGCACTCTCACTCAGTGACTGCAGCTGAGATATCAGCCTGGGAATTACTGCAAGGGAGATTGTACGCCATTGTTTCACACACTTGAGTCAAGTTCCTTTTTCCACTATTTTAATGGAGGTGTTAACCCCTTTCAAATAGTTGGGCCCAATTCCATGGTTAAAACTGTGTTTGTGTGATAACATTACCTACAGGGATTTTTGTGTTGTGCAAAAGAGTTATTGCCTTCAAATGCAGTGCAGAAGATGAAAGGGGTAATTTTTGACTTGACATTGTGCGCTGGCTGTTAAATAAGTAAACACACCTAAGAACCCATCCAGCAATTAGTTGGCGAGGAATAGACCTGTGATGGACTGATCTTGCTCAGATAACTTCAGTGTCCTCCAACCAGGCCATAGCACATGGAACCCGGTTCAATCCTGGCTTTGGAGACTGATTGGAGTTTGCACATTTTTCCTGTGTCTGCGTGGGTTTCCTCTGGGTGCTCCAGTTCCCTCCCACAGTCCAAAGATGTGCAGGGTTAGGTTGACTGGCCATGTTAAAAAACATTGATCCTAGTCAATTTGGATAGTCAGAAGCTTTTTCCTGGAATGGTAGAGTCAATTACTAGGGGACATGGGTTTAAGGTGTAAGGGGCAATGTTTAAAGCAGATGTATGAGGCAGATTCTTTACACAGAAAGTAGTGGGTGCCTGGAACTCGTTGCCGAGGGAACCAGTGGAAGCGGATACGGTAATGACTTTTAAGGGGTGTCTTGAGAAGCGAAAAATAGGATGGGAATAAAATGATATGGTCCCTGGAAGGAGAGGGGGATTAAGTTAAGTCAGGCAGCATGGTCGGTACAGGTTTGGAGGGCCGAAGGGCCTGTTCCTGTGCTGTAATTTTCTTTGTTCTATTGTCAGGGGATTAGCAGGGTAAATATGTAGGATTATGGAATAAGGCCTGGGTGGGATTGTGGTTGGTACAATCTTGATGGGCTGAATGGACTCCTTCTGCACTGTAGGAATTCTACGAGGTAGGTCAAGATTGGGTCCTCACACCCCTACAGCTTATTTTTACCAGGAGAATACAGATTGCCCCAGATTCATTCAGGTAAGTAAGCCAAAAGAACGGGTGAGAAAATCCTTGTTGGACACTTTTTTTTAGGAGAATCCCAGCCTACATATACAAATTAAAAAGTTTTCTAAGATTAGTTTAGTGCAGAATATCCCATAGTTGACAAGGTACAAGATTTATATAAATAATGATGCAACATATGCCTAGCATTCAACAGGCTTTATACAATTAAAAAAATGATTTGAAAATGACAAGCTTTTTTTACAATATCTTTTTGATTTCAAACTAGTTTACAATAGAAAAGCATCTGCAATCTGCAGTTGACCAATTCAGTGTAAAGTGTGAATTGTTTAGCTTCTCAAGGTTGCTTGAAAGCCACTACTCCATCCATTTCATAGCAAAAGGAAACTAGGTTGAGTATTTTTCTTGCTGTTACGTGGTAGTCCCGTGCCTTTATTTAATATAGAAACAGGATGTTGATTCAAAGGATGTGGCAGTAATTCTGCAACAAAAGGAAGATACATCCTTTGAAATTACATCGTGGGATAATAGCACATGCATAATTAACTCATTGAAATTCTTCTTTGCAGTTTCTTAGCAAGAGTGATTATCCATTTATTTCAGAGGCTTGGAATCTGTTAAATGGTAGTGAGGGAATCCTAAATGAAAATAAAATACTGCAGATCCTGGAATCTGAAACAAAATCAAAAAATGCTGAAAAATCTCAGCAGGTCTGACAGCATCTGTGGGGAGAGAATAGAGCCAATGATTTGAGTCTGTATAACCCTTGTTAGAACTTCTCTGATGAAGGGTAAACCTTTGGACATGCTGAGTGAAGTAATCTTGTTGTGTTCAGTATTTGAATTTCATGCTGCCATTCTGCGATTTCAAGAGCAATATGAATTAAAGAATGTTTTGTAGAGGTAAATTTTCAGCCCTGGACCTCATTTAAGTAATTTAGCCCTATCTCCAGCCCGACACTCTCAAGACTGACGTCAAAGCTGGCAGGCAGGGAGAAGCTGAAATGTGGGTCAATAACTTTAAAGGCAGAGGTCTAAAGAGGTGGCTGTTTGCACTTCTTCAATGCTAGGCAAGGGTTTTGGCAGCTGACGTCAGTGCACAGAGGGAGAGGTGGGACCAGATCTGGGATGTCCAAAAATTTCATGCAAAACTTGTGTCCATTGGGTCAGGACTTCTGAATTTAAAGTAGTTCATATCATGTGTGTAGTGGGCCCAAATGTTGCTGCATGGGAAGTGCTGCTGAGCAGGAACAGAGCACTTTAGCTTAGTAAATGTATCTATTATACAGAAGGCCACTGGTATTCTGTATGAATAGAAAAATGGATTGAATTGTGGTATACCATTCTTAAAAACTAGCAAAATCCCTTGTACAACAATATCTTGCATATGTCTCCTGCAATAGAGAAAAATGTCCTAAGGTGTTTCTCAGGAGTGTTATTAGACAGAATTTGACACAGTGACACATAAGGAGATCTGAGGACAGGTGACTAAACAGCTTGGTCATAGGACAGAGTGATGGATAGACTAAGGGACAGAATTCCAGAACTTACATGCTGGGCAACTGAAGACGCTGATGGGACAATGATTAAAATGGGAATTGTGCAAGAAGAAGCCAGGATTGGAAAAATGCAAAGAAAGTTATAGGGCTAGAGGATAATTATGTAGTTAGGAAACAAAAAAAATGTTGTTACCCAGTCACCATGAACCAATTGCCCTGATATTGTCAGGAAGCATTAAATAACATGTTTACTTTGAGGTGCCATTTTGCTCATTAACTTCTGGCTGCTGTTGGAACAACTTAATGAAATTGATATTCCATCTACCTCGGAGTCTACAAAAGTCCACACTTCCATGGAAACTGAGCAATGAGAACATGACAATCTCTAGCGATACAGTGAACTTGGTAATAATGAAAGAGCAAGTGCAAAAATGGCATTAGTACACCAGGGAGTGCATCTGTGAAGTAGATTTAACGAACATTGGCTTTGAAGTGGTTCCTGGAAGTCTGAATTGCTCAATAACATAACTCTTACCGGTGGCAGTTTCATAATGACTGCACCTTCAACTTGAAACAGAGAGAGGTTACCTCATAATGCAAATGCCCAAAAGAAAACAGATCGACTGCACAATTGCCAATCTTTAGTCTTGCAAAATTACCTTGCTAATTTTCTTACTGCAATATCAATGAAAAATTTCTATTTAGCACAGGTTGTAAACTCTTTATGCATTTTTCAAAAGTTTCTGATTAAATCTTTATCTTCTGACTCCGGGAAACTTCTGACATTTAATATCATTGAGATTTAGTGGGTGTTTTAGTCTTAATAAAGAAAATGTTGACTGCGTTTTCAGTTTGTAAAAAATGGTGAAAATTAATTTATTAGCAGTTTTCAATCATTTCTTTGTGTAAAGGGCCCAACATGACATAACTGACATAACCCTGCAAATATTAACACATGTCCAGAGGCTCTTGCTCTATCACATTTCCTGACTAGAAGCTAGATTTTAAAAAGTGGAACCTCAAAGGTAACAATCCTTAGATTGCCACCTAAGCCATGAGTAAATTGGCATAGGGTACATCAGCTTAGGGAGTTAAATGGATAAGTGTGAGGTCATGCATTTTGGTCAGAAAAATGGGAAGGCAACTTATCATCTAAACGGGGAGAGATTTTGGTCTGCTCAGGTTCACAAGGATGTGGGTGCCCTCATTCATGAGTCACAGAAAACTAGCATGCAGGTACAGCAGACAATAAAGAAAGTGAATGGAATGTTGGTATTTATAGCTAAAAGAATAGAATATAAAGATAAGGAAGTATTATTGCAACTATACAAGGCATTGGTGAGGCTGCACCTAGAGTATTGTGCACAGTTTTGGTCCCCTTATTTGAGGAAAGTTGCAGTGTCATTGGAAGCAATTCAGAGGTGGTTCACTAGATTGATTCCAGAGATGAGGGGTTTGTTGCATGAAGAGACATTGAACATTTTAAGCCTATGCTTTCTGGAGTTTAGAAAAATGACGGGAGATCAAATTGAGGTATACAGGATGATAAAAGGTATGGATAAAGTAGAAGTGGAGCAGTTGTTTCCTCTTGTGGGACATTCTAGGATGAGAGGTCATAGTCTAAGGACAAGGGGTGGTAAATTTAAATCAGGGTTGAGGAGAAACTACTTCTCATAAAGGGTTGTGAATCTGTGGAATTTGTTACCCTGAAGTGGATGCTGGGACAGTGAGTAAATTTAGGGAATTAGACAAATTTTTAATTAGAAAATGGGTTGAAGGGTTATATGGAGAAGGCAGGAAAATGGGGATGAGGAGCATATCAGCCATGATTGAATGGTGGAATGGGCTCAGTGGATTAAATGGCTTAATTCTGCTCCTATATCTTATGAACTTATGAACTAAATACATGGCTCAAAGATTAGTGTGGGAAAAATTGATTTTGATGCATGGGACTCTGGCACCAGCACTGGTGTACCCTTGGGATGATCTTCACGTGAACTATGCTGGAACAAATGTTCTGCTGAGTTATATAATTGAGATGGTAGAAAGGGCTGGGAACTAGTGGGAGTGGAAGGTCATTTTTGGAAAGATGTAATTAATTAAAAAGAAAAGACAAGGCAAGAGACCAAGGTAGGAATAAGGGAAATGGGGATCAGAGCATGCAGGAAGGGACAGAGCATACAAATGTAAGAATGAACTAACAAACAAGAGTGGAGGTTATAAAAATAGTAAAAAGACAAACTTAAGGCTCTGTATCTGCATGCATGTAGCATTTTTAACAAAACGGATCAATTGATGGCACAAATAATTAAATATATATGATTCAATAGCCACGAGAGACTTAGATCTGAATATTCAAATGCTTCTGACATTTATGAAGGACAGAAAGCTCAGAAATGGTGGAGGAGTATTCACTAATTGGCCATCTATGGAGCAATAAGCCGAAAGGCTGGTGATCCACCAGATGTATCCCCCAATCGTCATAACATTTCAGGGGTGGGCCGGTAGGCAATAGGAATTCCACCCATTGATTTTACGCGACCTCCACCTTGAAACTCAGTGATGGGGAATGGGAAAATCCTGCCCGTAGAGGACCAACAAAATAGCAAGCAGCTGAGTCAGACAGGCTCTCCGACGTAGCCCCACTGCTGGGGAGGTTTCCCAGCAACAAGCTATGAGCTGGGTAAATTTGTTTCATTAAAATTATGGGCCATTTTTATAGAGACACTAGCTTGTGGCTGACAGCAAGGCTTTGCCCCACGCATGGCAGCCTTGGGACTATTGTAGCTGAAGGCATAGAAGGCGGCTTCTGTGGCTGCAATGTTCCCCTGGAGACAATTTCCCTTCTGCCCTGTGATGCCTATCAACCACAGCCCCTTAATTTATAACTTTCCTATAGCTGTCTGAGGAGACCTTCATGTTGCAGCCCCCTCCTGCAAAGTCTTTGATTTACCTCAGTGGTGCCCAGGTCTGCTGCCCTTTGATTGGACTGGCTGCAACTCAGCCCAGCTGCCTTTCTTAATTAGACAGTTGGCCCGCAGGTGGCCAATTAGGAGATATTAAAATTGCTAGGTTGCTGCCTCTGTTGGAAAGGTGCGCACTGGACGTCCTTTCAGCTCAACGTCAGAATTCCAAAGCCTCTGGTAAAATTCAGCCCCTTAATATTCATTTGTCCTGATGTCTATATTACTTAGAGAGAAGTTTTACTGATTGTGCTCATGTGAAGCACCTTTGAACATTTCACTATGTTAAATGTGCAATATAAATACATGTTGCTCTTGTTGACCTCAATTTGAAAATTCGGTGTTTGCTGTGATTATCAAATGCATCTGCGGACAACAAAACAAATTCACAATATCACAAAATTGTTACAGTGCAGAAGGAGGCCTTTCAGCCCATCATATCTGCACTGGCTGTCCTAATGAGCATTATGACTTAGTGCCATTCTCTTGCCTTTCCACAATCCTCCTGTAGATTGTTTCTATTTGGTAACCCTTTCATGCCCTCTTGATTGCAACCTGTATGATATTTTTCTTCTGTATTAAAAGAATATAGAATCCTCCAGGTGCATTGGTTTTATCCCACAGTACAAAGGTGTCCGGGTTCGGTTGATTGGTGATGCTAAATTGACCCTAGTACCAGGGGAATTAGTGGGATAAATAAAAGCGGGTAATAGGAATAATGGCTGGGTGGGATCGTGGTTGGTGCAGACTCCATGGGCCTAATGGTCACTTCTGCATTGTAGGGATTCTATGATTCTATTCTAGGATTCTATGAAAAATAGACAATTCATATCTTTATATTTTTACATAATTCCAAAATTATTTTTGCATTCAATTAAAAAAAATCAAAACAATTGCACTGCGTTATTTAAGATAGTAAGTTAAGAAGGCTTTTTTTTGTACAACATACTCTCATGGGAAAATTGATTAACTGCATCATAATAATCATGAACCAACTTGCTCGTCTGGGGTTCTTACATTAGAAGCCCTGGAATTTAACATAGCTCTTGAAGAAAGGGGAAGTGCTTAGAAGTTTAGGATTTTCCCACGACAAGGGAGAGCAGAGCACTTACATTCCTCCTCATACCCACTTCTTCAGCTTTGGCAGAGGCACAAAAACATGCCACCTGCCTACACAGTTGGCAAAGGAATGTAGTGCCATACAGGATGACTACAGGCAGGAGAAACATAAATGTGAAATGAAAGGCAAACTAATTCCAATTAAAAAGAAAAGATCTTTAATTTTCACAACACCACAGAGTTCTGTGGAAACTTTATACATCTGTAAGAGTATTCAAATCTGTAGAATGTAGAATGTCAGGGCGAGGTGGGGAAATGAATTGGAAATCACAGAGCTTTCATGAAGTTTCTCTCATGCGCTGAGAAAGTGCTGTCATCATTTTTTACATGCATTCTACTCATTTGTTTTTACTTGCTGACCTAGTTGCCATTGATGAATCAGGCAGCAGGTACTTCCCTCAAATGTTGCTTTCTCTGCAGCTGATAATAACTTATGTCTGCAAACTGCAGTCCTCTCTGTGACCTAGCCAGGGTGTGACTCAGGAATATTAAAGCACTCAGCTATAATGCATTGTCCAGTTTATTAGGCTTGTTTTTTTCTAAATTCAGTGCCCATATTCTTTTATCAGTGAATATTTCCTCTAATCTTGTTTCATGAACTATAGTAATACAGCTGAGACATTACAGAGAAATTTAGTTTGAATTTGCCTACATATTCCAGGTGAAGCAGTGCAGAATGTCATATCTGAAAGAAATGCATCATAAAATATTACTGATTGGTCTATCTATATTCACCAGTGGCTTTTTTTTCCTGCCCATGCATGGTTATCTCCAGAGTTCCCTAAGGGTTCATCATTGTCACCTTCCACCCACCCTGCCAGTACCTTTCCTGATCTGCAGCTTCAACAGGCTGATTCAATCTGTTCACTTATTAAGTTTATCAAAAGCCGGCTTACATTAATACTACAATGAAGTAACTGTGAAAATCCCATAGTCACCACACTCTGGTACCTGTTCGAGTACACTGAAGGAGAATTTAGCAACTTCGCCCCCATTGTATGCCATTTTCACAAGTGCAACGGTCAGAAAAAGGAAGTGATCTGTTTTGCAATCTCTCTGCCTCCTTTACCGGATCCTCGGCCATCCGGCAAAAGGGGAGTGTTTGAAGCAAATCCTGAGTTTGCACCTTCAGTAGACATAAACACATGGCAAATGTTAGGAAATATCCCTAGCATCTCAGTCAGCCTCAAGATTATGAAGTTTATTTATTTATTAATTATAAGCAGGCTAAGATTAACACCGCAATGAAGTTACTGGGGAAATCCTCTAGTCACCACACTCCGGCACTTATTCAGGTACACTGAGGGAGAATTTAATATGGGCAATGCACCTAATCAGGACATCTTGTGGTGTATATAAATGACTTGGAAGAGGGGGTAGGTGGTGTGATCAGCAAATTTGCTGATGACATTAAGATGATTGGATTGGCGGGTACTGAGGAGCAGTGCCTGGCAATACAACATGACATAGATAGGCTGGTAGATTGTGCAGATAGATGGCAAATGGAATTTAATCCGGATAAATGCGAGGTGATGCATTTTGGCCGGAATAATGTAGAGGGGAGTTATAGGATAAAAGGTAAAACTATCTGGAGTATAGAGATGCAGAGAGACCTGGGGGTGCAAGTTCACAAGTCTCTGAAGGTGTCAGTACAGGTGGATAATGTGGTAAAAAAAGCATATGGTATGTTAGCCTTCATAGGAAGGGGTATAGAATACAAGAGTAGGAGTCTGATGTTGCAGGTGTATAGAACGTTGGTTAGGCCTCATCTGGAGTACTGCGTCCAGTTCTGGTTGCCGTACTACAGGAAGGATGTAGAGGCCCTGGAGAGAGTGCAGAGGAGATTTACCAGGATGCTGGCTGGTATAGAAGGGCTGTCTTACAAGGAAAGATTGAAAACACTGGGGTTGTTTTCCCTTGAAAGACGTCGGCTGAGAAGGGATCTTTTAGAGGTATATAAGATTATGAGGGGTATAGATAGAGTAAATGGTGGTAAGCTTTTTCCACCATTAGAAATGGATAGAACGAGGGGTCACGAGCTCAGGGTGAGGGGGGCTATGTATAAGACGAATATTAGAGGCCAGTTTTTCACACAAAGGGTAGTGGGGGTGTGGTATGCACTGCCAAGTAAGGTGGTGGGAGCAGGCATGCTAGGGTTGTTTAAGGGTATCTTGCTCAGCCACATGAGCGGTCTGCAGATAGAGGGATATAGCAGGACTGTTTGAATATCAGGAGGACCAAATAGTAGTAGACTATCTTTTAGTTTCATCTCGGGAATGTCTTAGTTTTTTTTAGCATGTTTAATTAAGTCTTATTTGTTTCCGCAGGCAATTCGGTCCACCTTGTTGACCAACAAGGGGCATGCATGCGGCATGTCGTGCGAGAGCTGCTCTTGGAGGTTGTTTCAGGAGTTGCCTAGTGCTTCACGTCGTCAGTGTATGCTTAAACTGGACCATCTGATGGGCAACATGACAGCTCAGAGACTATCGCTGTTGCTGTGCTGACACATGGATTTGGGCCTGTGTCTGCGGGAGTTTGCGCGTTCTCCCCGTGGTTACGTGGGTTTCCTCCGGGTGCTCCGGTTTCCTCCCACATCCCAAAAATGTGCTCTTAGGCTAATTGGGTAACAAATTGTCCCTATATTGGTCCCTATATGGGAATCTTCAACAATAGGCATAGCCTAAAGTCAAGGATATGTCATTAAGACGTTAGGACGGCGGTGTGGGCTTGTTGGACTGAAGGGCCTGTTTCCCGTGCTGTGTTGATCTTTGTTCTTTGTTCTTTATCTTTCGGTTTGTGGGAGGAAACCGGAGGAAATCCACACAGACACGAGGTGAACATGCAAACTCCATTCGGACAGTGACCCAAGACAGGAATCAAACCTGTATCCCTGGCGCTGTGATGCAACAATGATAATCACTATGCCACTGTGCCACCCCATGTTAGGATGCCTGAAGAGACCAAATAAATGGGCACAAGACAGAATGCCATGTACCTGAGTATCTGAAGGCATCCTGAAGCTAGCCTGGAGCTCTTAACAAGGATGTTCCTTTATGTGCTTTAACCTCATGCAATCATCTGTAGATTTCAAGGTTGTGGAGTCTTCGGTTGTGATTGAATTTCTTTTTACTGTTGGCTAGCAAATTGAAGTTCCCTTATCAGAAACTCTCAACTTTTCCCACCAATTCTGTAAGGTGCCCCCTACTCCCAGCCCCTCACCAACTACCTCGGTAACATCAGCTGTTTATCTGGATAGACATGATGTGGTGATGCCAGCGTTGGACTGGGGTAAGCACAGTAGGAAGTCTCACAACCCCAGGTTAAAGTTTCAGTGTTCTGTCTGATGCAATATAGAGATTCAGACAAAATGGATCAAGTCTTAACCTCAAATATGGATGAGTTGTCAGTTGAGACATAAAAATGTTAAAATTGAAAATTCTGTCCTTCCCGTCTCCAACTTTAATGGAGCTTTAATGGAAGTGGGACTTGGAAAAGGGCAGCCAATTTATTTAAATATTACAATGGGACTGTAATCTGTTTTTCAGATTTGATCCAGACTGCCCGGGCTTGATGTGGAGATGCCAGCGTTGGACTGGGGTAAACACAGTAAGAAATCTCACAACACCAGGTTAAAATCCAACAGGTTTATTTGATAGCACATGCCACTAGCTTTCAGAGCATTGCCTTTTCAACAGATGAGTTCATCACTTGTGTGATGTGCAGATGTGAGCTCATCACTCACCTGATGAAGGGGCAGTACTCCGAAAGCTAGTGGCTTGTGCTACCAAATAAACCCGTTGGACTTTAACCAGGTCTTAGGAAATCTACAGTTTATCAGAGACGAGGACAGCTTAGTGCCCTTACAGCATAGCTGACGAGTCAGCAAGTGTAGGAGTGCTTCTACTTAGCCCCAGGTTTACCTGCTTCCTCAGCATTCAGCCATCACCAGCTAGAGTCTGGGAATGTACCCCTCCCATGGCATTGCAAATTGCCCTCTCATCTTTGGCATCTTACTCCCATCTTCACAATAGAAGATGCAAGATTCTTCAGACTGCATTTTATGTGGGCAGAGTGATACTACCCATATTCCCTTACGGTACTGGGGATGTGATCTTTTGAGGCCAGATGGGAAGAGACAAAGTCCCCCGTGAGCAAAGGCAGAAAAAAACTATCTTTGTACTATTTGCCTTTCACTGACAAGTGTACAATGGAGATGGAAGTGAATTGAGGCCCTTAAATCACCATGAATTGGTCACTTTAAGGCCTCATAGGCCTAATGTTGTATTCGGTTATGGGTGCCTTACCCACTCTCAAAATTATGGGAACTGAGCCAGTGATGAGCTATCTAAATCACATATTTTACACTTCAGAATGCTTCATAGAATCATAGAACCCTACAATGCCGAAAGAAGCCCTTCGGGCCTGTGCGCACCGAAAACAATCCCACCCAGGCCCTACCCCCATATCCCTATATATTTTACTCACTAATGCCTCTAACCTACGCAATTCAGGACACTAAGGGACAATTTTTTAGCATGGCCACTCAACCTAACCCGCACATCTTTGGGGACGAAATCGGAGTACCTGGAGGAAACCCATGCAGACATGAGGAGAAAGTGCAAACTCCACATAGACAGTGACCCGAACCGGGAATCAAACCCCGGTCCCTGGAGCTGTGAAGCAGCAGTGCTAACCACTGTGCTATTGTGCCACTCTCAAAACCAAATCTTCAATCAAGCTGGCTCCTGGGGTAGGAATCCTGACAAACACAATACACTGCACAATACACATCACATGGGCAAATGCGAGCTTCCACTTTTTCTGAACAAAACACCATAGTTCTTTTCAGAAAATCTGCCCCTTTCAATACTGGTGCCCAGCCGCTATCTATGATCAAAGTAAAATTTTAAAGTTAATTTATTAGTCACAAGTAAGGATTACATTAACACCGCAATGAAGTTACTGTTAAATTTCCTTAGTTGTCACACTCCGGCACCTGTTTGTTCAATACACCTAATCAGCATGTCTTTCAGACTGTGGGAGGAAACTGGAGCACCTGAAGGAAACTCATGCAGGTATAGGGAGAACGTGCAGACTCTGCACAGATTGAATCCAGGTCTTTGTGCTGTGAGGCAGCAGTGCTAATCACTGTGCCACCATGCCACCCCCTAGATTCCTTATTTCTACCTCTATAACATTTCTGCTCTCTACTTTAGTTGCGTCGACATTGCAGATTCACATCCGTATTCTGCCAACATTTTTATTAATGCGGCTAACAATGTGATGATGACTGGATAATCTGCTTCTTTGCTTGCTGTTAATTGGTGGATAGATATTAGCCAGGACAACTTGCCCTGCTCTTCCTTGAATGCTGCTGTGGGATCTGTTACATCCATCCTAGCAGGCAAATGGACCCGTAGTCTGACATCAACCCAAGAGCAAATTTTAAAAACTGGCTCCTTTATTTAGTTTTGCTTCTGCGGTTTTTTTTTGGGAACAGGACATTTTGTTTAACCAGTAAGTTTGGATGAGATCATTACTGAAACAAAACAGGAGAGTTTGTGAGCAAGGCTTGATTTGTGAGGAAGTTAAATTAACAGGCTCTGGGATAATGGAACATTTTGAATTATTGTTATCTGCAACCTTCACAATGTCAGACTCATTTTAGCCCTTCAACCTTAAAATACAGCAGATTCACTGATGTACATAAAAATATTTGATAAAGTCAACACAAGGTAGAAAATCAATAAAACACTGTTAAACTTACCAGTAGCTTCTTTCAGTTAATTTCTATAAGATATGCTGATCATGACATGCTTCATCATGATATTTACAACTCTGTTGATAAAACTGAAGTCCACACATGAATTAATCAATCTCTGAAATAAAACAATGGAAGGCAGATATAATATTAAAAGTATTGAACAGAAGGTTAAAAGAAAAACTCACCTATATATTAGTAAGTTTATAATGCTATCAGCGTAAACAATTGATCAAATGTCCAGTCTGTATACATTACTTTCTGCAATCAATCTTCTTATGTAATCTCAGAGTGATAAACATTTTTAAGCAAAGATAGGAAAGGTTATTCAAAACAGTTTTGTTTTATCACACTTTTTCTCAAATAGATGGGCAAATGAGCTGCAATGCAAGCAGAATGAGAAACATTAGTATTTAATGCCGTATGGCTCTGTGATACACAGAAGACATTTACATAACAATCTGCATAGTTTGCTGAACCCTGTTACAGAGGAAACTAAATTCATTCAATAAATGTAATGGTGGCACGATGGCACAGTGGTTAGCATTGCTGCCTCACAGCTCTAGGGACCTGGGTTTAATTCTTGGCTTTGGTGACTGCCAATTCTCCCTGAGAATTCTCCCTGAACTTTCTCCCTGAACTTCTCCCTGAACTTCTCCACACCACAACATTACTCTACATTTCTTTCCACACCTTCTGAGCCTGACTTCTCCTGAATCACTGAGCGCAGTTTTTCTCAGAGTTCTCCAGTGCATCACCCAAGTGTTAGGGATGAAGACAAGACATATCTCCTTTTCATAGCACTGGCCAGGTCATAATCCTGGCGTTCCCTCCCTAACAGCACTGCGGGTGTTCTGTAACTGCAGCATTTTAAGAAGGCAGCTCACAACCAATTTCTCAAAGGCAATTATGGATGGCAATAAATACTGGCCTAACCAGTGACACCCACATCCCATAAACTAATTTTAAAAAGTTGCCACCTGGCAAATCTAAATACCCAATGTAAACTTTAATGATTGGGTGAGTGGATGAATGAGTGAATGGGCAGGGTGACAGATTATTGCAACAATGGGTTCAAGACATGCTAATTGGAATATACACAAATTAATTAAAAATTAAATATGCCCAGCAGATAATTGGATAAGGAACATGACTTCTGAACTCTTGCTGGAAAAAAGCAGAAAAAAACTATCTATTTCTCTCTGTCTTTTTCTGTGAAGCCACATTGTCTGTGAAGCCAGAGTGGCTTTATCAGATTGCAGATCTGAGCAAAATCAATTCCAGACTCCTCCTAGAAACCACCTAACTTCAATCTGCCCCAACATTCCACTTCCTACACCTCATGGACAAGCAAATGCCTTACTGTAAAATCCATTATTAAGGAATCCATTATTAAGGAGATAGAGCGGGGAATTTAGAAAATTGTAATATAATCATGAAGAGTCAACATGGCTTTGTCAAATAATGTTTGATAAATTTATTAGAGTTCTTTTAAGATGTAACAAGCAGGGAGAATAAAGTGGAGCCAGTAGATGTATTGTATTTGGATTCCTCAAAGGCATTTTGTCAGGTACTATATTAAAGGTTATTACATATGATATCATGGTATTAGGAATTATATATTACATGGGTAGAGAATAGGCTAATTAGCAGAATCAGACAGTTGGAATAAAATGAGCCTGAATTACTTTAAGTCTATGTCCTCTCATTCTTGATCCTTTCATGTGTTGAAACAGGTTCTCCTTACCGAGACTGTTCAGACCTTTCAGGATTTTAACTACCCCTATCAAGTCATCTCATCCTTCTATTCTCTAAGAAAAATAATCTTTTCCTCTCTAACCTTTTCTTTTATTCATCAAACCATCTCAAGAATCTTTTCTGCACTCTCTCTAATGCCTTCACAAACTTCCGAAAATACAGTGCGCAGAACTGGATGCAATACTACAACTGATGGCTGCAGCAGGCTTTGATGTTCACCTTTTAATTGATTACAACTTTACCTTTAATGTAATTAGACCAAGTCATGGAATTTTCTTAAACAATTGTTTTAATCAAGCTATATAGCTTGGATCCTGGAAAGTCACAGATCATAGTCTGTAACTAGTCAGAGTGCAGAACTCTGAAACACAAAGCAATTATAATTTCAAATTCAATTACAAGTAATATAGCAATCACATTTTAGGAGTTATCTCTATCCATTCAAAGTTATTGATTAAGGTTACAACATTCAGATATTAAAAACAATCACAATCATTTTAGCTTGCTTAATTATAATATTCAATCAGCATGAAGACTTAATCCATCAGTGTTATGAGTTATCATTGTGCCAACTTGTGGCTGTGTCTGAATATCACTCCCTTTTTCAAGTTACAGATGATTTAATGAATTTTCTCAGACTAATGGCCTTAGTGCATTTACATAAGAGGACTCATTTTATTATAGCTGTTTACATGATTTTTAAACTTGTGTGATTATTAACCCTTTCAAGGCAAAATAGTGGCTTCTTCCAAATTTGTTGTTCTATACTTTATGTCCTTATTAATAAAGCCCATGATACTGTATGCGTTGTTAGCTGCTCTCTCAACCTGTCCTGTACCTTCAATGATTTGTGCATATGCACACTCATGTCCCTTTGCTCCTGCATCCTCTTTAGAGTTTTTTTTTATTCATTTGTGGGACAGGGTGTCACTAGTTGGCCTGCATTTATTTCTTATTCCTAGTTGCCCTTGGAGGACAGTTGAAAGTCAACCACATTGCTGTGGCTCTGGAGGCACATGTAGGCCAGAAAAGGTAAGGACGATAGATTTTCTTCCTCCAAGGACCTTAGTGAACCAGATAAAGTTTTCCTGACAATCGACAATGGCTTCATGGTCACCATTAGATTTTTAATTCAATTTTTTTTAATTGAATTCAAATTCCACCATCTGCCAAGGTGGGATTCGAACCCAGAACCTTTTGTACCTTTTATTTTACTATCACCTACGTTCCTCCTACCAAAGTGAATCACCACACATTTCTCTGCATAGAACTTCATCTGTCACCTATCTGCCCTTCTATAAACTCGTCAGTTTCCCTTTGAAGCTCTAGACTATCCGTCTCAGTCCCTAATGCTTCCAAGCACTTTCTATCATCCACAAACTTTAAAATTGTGCTATATTTAACGTATATTGACAAAAGCAAGGGTAGACCCCCGTGGAATTCCATTACAAAACCATCCACTAACTTATACCCGCTATTTCCTGTTGCTCAGATTTTTCTGCCACATAGTGCACAGAAAATTTGGGTGCATAGTTTATGCTATCACTCTAGCAGGAAGGGGCCTGACAGAGCCAACAAGGCCGGCTCCACAGGGATTGCAGCACCATATTTAAATGGATGCACCCATCTATGAGAAAAATAAATTTCCTCCCACCCCACTCACGGTCATGAAGGAAACCCCATTGGGCGTGAATCCGAGTATGTCATTGGTAAGGGGTGGGAAAAATCGGAAATCATGCTTTCGCCAGCCAGGGCCCTCACCGCCATTCCCACGAATGGTGACAGTGAACTCAGAATCCCGCCATTCAGCAGAAGGTATGTTGAAATCAGAATTTCATGTTTGGGCAATGGAAAGACGTGTTAATTATCATTAGAAAATTGGAGGGTGAGAAATGGTGTGTTAGCTGTGTAATCCACTACTGACAATGAATCAAAGGACAGATAAAGTTGGAGAACAGGAGTTGCCTGCTGAAAGGATACTTGGCGATGGTGAACCACTTATTGAGTGGGCTAAACTTGTGCTTTCACGCTTTCCATATTGCATGCGTAATCCGGAGTACATTTTTTGGCTCTTGCACTGATTCTGTTGTAACATTTAAAAAAAAATACAAAGTCGATCCAGTCTTTTATATTTTTTTTGCAAAGAAGACTGTCTCCATGCAAATCAAAGTGTAGTGATGTATGAGTGAAATATATTTTTCAGACAATCTGGCTGATGAATTCATGTGCAATTTAAAGAGCATGGAATCAACCTAATTTGGTCACATTCCTGAAAAGATAATAGTTAAAACTTGCATGGATATACTCTCTATTAACTGCAGTTTTATTGAATAACTCTCAAAACCTGGCAAGGAGCTTGCCAAGTGCAATTAACCCTTGCCCTTTGACTGCAATGGAGGCAGCACACGAGTTTTGTGTAGTTTGCTGTTTTACTGTTGAATGGCTGTGCCCCTCAATGGGGCTAGTATTGTAAGTTGCTAACACCAGTTGCTAGTCTGCATTGCTTAAAGCCAGGGGAGGTGCCAAGTGGCTGGAATAAATGCTGCATCTGATTGTAAGCCAAATATGATCTGGGAAAAACAGAAGAATGTGGGAGGGTGCTGGCAGCTTTTCAGAGGCTGCATTGGAGGCCTTAGTCAACAAGTTGCAAATCAGGAGGTTTGCCCTGTCAGTGCAGGGTCCACAAGGCCCTTCAGACACAGAAGGCAGTGAGAGGAGATAGGCATGGAGTTGAATGCCAGGACTCAATCCCTGAGGACGTTGTGCAACACTGCAAGGAGTTCAAAGGCCTCCTAGAAGTGGTTGTTTCAGTGAAAGCACCTTTAAATATTATGTTCAAATCAACTGTGTCACGATAGTCTCAGACTCAATTCACCACACCCTCATCAGTTATGCATCAACAATCTCTAACAATTAGGATTTTTACTTGATATTCATATGTGGTGCACACGTACTGGGTAGAATTTGATTTTTGGTGGTAGCACCCCCCTCCCCTCACAATTAATCCCCAAGCAGAGCAGCTGTCCTGCGCCCCCAGCAGCTGTTGGCTAATCTGAGGCCAGCAACTCTCCTGTAGCGGGAGTGTTACCAGGTGAAGATGCTATTGCTAGTATTTACACTCACTGGACATTTCAGCAGGAATCGCTCATGAATCCCTGGAAAGAGGTCAGTGTAGGTATGATGGGGGACTCACAGGGAGTGGATTGGGCTGGGGTGCAGGGATGGTCAAAAGTAAGGAAAAGGCTATGGCTTCCTGCGGATCACACCAACTCCCAAATCGTTCAATCAGGCAGAGTTCCTGAGAACAAGGAGCCTCCCTACCCCCCACTACAGTGCAGGAAAGCTCAACAGGTTTTGCTGCATGGTCTTCCGGGATGAAGTCTTCTACTTCTCCTACCTGGAGCACAATAGAGGGCAGTCAGGAAGGCAGCAGCCCTTCATCTCTCGCTTTTCTGCTATCCAAACCTCACGTGTTGGAGCAGGGTGGGAGGAGGAGGGGGAGGAAGTGGAATTAGATGCTGTGCAAAACTGCTGACAAGACCTTCATCCATACCTCACAGCTTTCACACATTGCCAGCTATTCAACCATGATCGTCACATCAGCCAAGCAAATTGCATCACGCTCACTGACATACTTTCCTCTTTGCTGAAGGACGGCACAGCACACAAAGGATGCAGCAAGAGCTAACTGTTGAGTGACAAAACACAATGGTATACCCTGATTCCCATGGGTGCCAACACCCAAGGAAAGGGTGTTGGCAACTATTGAGATGCCCAATGCGGAGGCCATACTCCAGGGAAGGCTTGAAACCATGGTGATGTTGGTGTCATCAGATTCATACTTCTCACATCCTACACTTGCCCTCCTCCCACACTCTCTTCTGATTAACAAGCTACAGATGGTATAGGCTCTCTTAGTCCAATATTATGCTTTTCTTCCGTTCCCCTCCTCCGCACACCACAATCTTAATCTTGTATTTTTCTGTTTTCAAATACCCAAAGTATACATCCTGGCTGCAGTTTGGGGAACAGCAGGAAGTCAGTGATGATGAAGACATATCATCATCATTTTATTGCTCGCTCATATCTAGTAGCTGAAATGCAGCTACAATTTGGAGGATTGCACCATTGGAGATGGGATCAGCATGCGATGAGTTACCAGACATGAATGACCTGTAACCAGGGCAGTGCAGAAAGGCAGCGTAGCTGCCAGCTCACCAGAAAAAGAGGTTACACAGGGGTTCTGCTGCAGAGGACTGAGGGGTGCTCATTAATGGTATGGCCTGCAAAAGAGAGGCAATATAAAATAAAGGATACAATTCCAAATGGAACGAAGGATCAGAGGAGCCTGAGTATACATATACGTAAATCATTGAAGGTCGTAGGACAAGTGGAGAGAGTGGTTAATAAAATATACGGCATTCTAAGCTTTACTAATAAGGGCATAGAGTATAAAAGTAAGTGATGTGAAAATTGTTGAAAATGCTGGCTGGCCTCACCTGGGAGTATTGTGTCCAGTTTTGAGAACCACACTTTAGGAAAGAGTTTAAAGTTTTCATTTATTAATGTCACAAGTAGGTTTAGATTAATTGTCAATTGGGCTGGCAGTATGGTTCATTTGTGGTTACTGAAGCTAAGTATACCAAAATACATGGGCCTTTTTTTTTGCAGACAGAAGGAACAGGTATACACATTGCAACTCTTCCAGCTAAACAAAATAAATGGCAGCCATGTAATGCTTCACTTCTTGGGGTAATGCCTTGACCAATCAGAATCAAGCTACTTGGTTTAAATTTCAAATGCTGCATAGTTAACTATCAGGCATCATTAACTAGTACATTCTCCATCACAGTGTCGCTACCAATTAGAGTACACTTACCAATCAATCAGCGCCCTCTTTTCATTCTATAAAGTTATTGTTTCCCCTGAGATCGGTACTCTTGCAATTGTCTTGATGAGTGCAAGATCAAAAACTTCAACAAAATGTCTTTTTCCAACAATACTCAAGGTCTATACTGCCAAATGACTAAGTGATGATCTTACATTTAAAATACTAGCTTGTTCTCCTTATAATTAGGTCATCATTGCTCTGACTCATTATGGAGTTAATCTAGTTAATATAGGTCAACAAATATGTATTATAACTGGATATGAGAGGAAGTCATGTTGAATTTCAACCAGATGGAAGCCTATAATGTGTGCTTCAATCTTATGACAGCAGATATCTTACACCGTCACTAGATGTCAGCACACTGAGGAGACTCTCAGGAATAAATACAATCATAAAAACACTGAGTTCAAATGGGCAGCTCAATACGGGACTCCCCTATTGCATGGCTCAATGTGTCATTGCAGAAATGAACATTCGCTTCGTCCTTTTTTTTGCAATCTTTTTCCAGTTTAAGGACAGCTTAAAACTTACTGAAATCCTCTCAGGTTCCTCAAAAGGAAGTTTCTGCATTTTTTTTAAACCTATCTGATCTTTTAAATATAAAAAAATACATAGACTAAATCTCTGGAGATCCTCTATTAGCAGGAGAGATCTGGTCTGCAGGGAGTGGCTCATCAAGAGGTTGTGCTCAGAAATTTATTCAATTAGTTAAAAGGGTGCAAAATCAGGGCATCGTTCTCTTAATAATTCCTCTTCATACCGGTTCCTGCCATTTTGCAAAAGTTTCCTTAGAGACCTGCAAAACTTTGGTTCACAGTTAGTGGCACAGTAATTCACATTTTCAGATTGTTTTACTATTTAAAATGCCTCATATACATTTGTCAATTGAAGATAAACTCTACAAATGAAAGAATGTCTGGCACAATTTAATGCATCATATCAAATTCCACAAAGTGTGATTCCATGCATTTTCACCCACATGATCCAGGTGTTCACCATTGACTCAGCGTTATCCAGGATGAAATGTTGGATTAGGCTAAAAGGGTGCAGCTATGTGTGATTAACCCACGCTTCTTCATAGCGATGCAGGCAACAAGCAGCTTCCTGCTGCCTGCTAATTTAAAAGAAAGCCTACTGCAGTTCTGTCCTGGGGTGAGCTAAGTTTGTACAAGGCCAGCATACGAACATACATATGGATATACGAACAAGAAGCAGGAGTAGGCTGTGAGACCTCTTTAATAAGATCATAGCTGGTCTGATAGTAACCTCAGATCTGTTTCCTACCTACCCCCCAATAACTATCAGCCCCTTGCTAACCCAGGAGTTTATCTGCCTCTGTCTTAAAAATATTGAAAGACTCTGTTTCCAGCACCTTTTCTTAAAGTTCCAAAGACTCAGATTCTCTCAGGGGAAGATTTTTGCCTAATCTCCATTTTAAATAGGCAACCCTTACTTGTAAACAGTGATCTTTAGTTCTAGACTCTCCCACAAGAAGAAACATCCTCTCTGCACCCACCCTGGCAAGATTCCTCAAGATCTTACATGTTGCAAGCAAATTGCCTCTTACTCTTTTAAACTCCAGCAGATACAAGCCTAACCTGTCCAACATATCCTCATAAGACAAACCACCCATTTCTGATACAAGGCTAGTAAACCTTGTATACTCTACACATTTATTATTTCTGCCATAGTGCATTACCTCACACTTTTCCACGTTAAACTCCATTTGCCACCTCTCGGCCCAGCTCTGCAACTTGTCCAAGTCTCTCTGCAAACTATAACACCCCTCTTCACTATCTACCACTCCACCGACTTTAGTGTCATCTAAACTGTCATCTCTGAACTGCTTCCAATGCATTAACATTCTTCCTTAAATGAGAAGTTCAAACTTAAAAGTACTCCAGATGTGGTTTTACCAATGCCCTATATAGAACATAGAACATAGAACATAGAACACTACAGCACAGAACAGGCCCTTCGGCCTTCGATGTTGCGCCAACCAATATAAAAAGCAATGCCCCTCCAAACTAAACCATTCCTTTCTCTTCCATATACTTATCAACTAACCTCTTAAACGCCACCAAACTTGGCGCATCCACAACTGCTGCAGGCAGGGCATTCCACTCCCGAACCACCCTTTGGTAAAGAACCTACCTCTGACATATCCGTCCTATAACTATCACCCCTTAATTTAAAGCTGTGTCCCCTCGTGCTAGCTTTCTCCATCCTAGGAAAAAGGCTATCACTGTCCACCCTATCTAAACCTCTAATCATCTTATATGTTTCGATTAGGTCCCCTCTTAGCCGCCTCCTTTCTAACGAAAATAACCTCAAATCCCTCAGCCTCTCTTCATAAGACCTGCCCTCCATACCAGGCAACATCCTGGTAAACCTCCTCTGTACCCTCTCCAATGCCTCCACATCTTCTTATAATGCGGGGACCAGAACTGCACACAATACTCCGAGTGCGGGCCGCACTAGAGTTTTGTACAGTTGCAACATGACGTTGTGGCTCCGAAATTCAATCCCCCTACCAATAAAAGCTAAGACTCCGATGCCTTCTTAACAACCTTCTCGACCTTGACTGCCTACTTTCAGGGATCTATGCACATACACACCAAGATCCCTCTGTTCATCAAGACTACTAGAATCCTACCATTAGCCCTATACTCTACACATATTTCTGCCATAGTGCATTACCTCACACTTTTCACATTAAACTCCATTTGCCACCTCTCGGCCCAGCTCTGCAACTTGTCCAAGTCTCTCTGCAAACTATAACACCCCTCTTCACTATCTACCACTCCACCGACTTTAGTGTCATCTGCAAATTTACTAATCCATCCTTCAATACCCTCATCCAGATCATTTATAAAAATTACAAACAGCAGGGGCCCCAAAACAGACCCCTGAGGTACACCACTTGTCACCGAACTCCACGATGAATATCTCCCATCAACCACCACCCTCTGTCTTCTATCTGCTAGCCAATTCCTAACCCAATTAGCTAAATCACCCTCTATCCCATACATCTGCATTTTCTGCAGAAGTCTTCCATGGGCCACCTTATCAAACGCCTTACTAAAGTCCATATATACCACATCAACCGCCTTACCCCCATCCACCTCTTTAGTCACTTTTTCAAAAAACTCAATGAGGTTAGTAAGGCACGACCTACCCTTCACAAAACCTTTTCTTAAAGTTCCAAAGACTCAGATCCTCTCAGGGGAAGATTTTTATGATATAACTATAGCATAACTCCCAACTTTTGTATTCAATTCCCCTCGCAGTAAATGATATCATTTGATTAACTTTCTTAATTACTTGTTTTTTTTAGGGTGCCCTTATCTTCTTTGCTTGCAGTTATAACCTCCAGTCCCTGACTAAATCAGAAGATTCAATCTGGGGAGTGGGGATTTTTGATGTAACTGCCTTCTGAAATAAAGTGTCCCTAGGGTGGCATGGTGGTTAGAACCGCTGCCTCACAGCATCTGGACACAGGTTCAATTCTGACCTCGAATGACGGTGTGGAGTTTGTATGCTCTCCCTGTATCTGTGTGGGTTTTCTATGGGTGCTCTGGTTTCTTCCCACAGTCCAAAAGTGTGTAGTTTAAGTGGTTTGGCCCTTAGTGTCAGGGTGACTAGCAGGGTAAGTACATGGTGTTACGGGGATAGAGCCTGGGGAGTGATTGTTGCTGGTGCAGGCTCAATAGGCCGAATGGCCTCTTTCTGCACTTTTGGGATCTATGCTCCTATAATTCCTTTTCTGATGTGCCAAAGCTCTGCAGCTTAGCTTCCAGCTCAATAGTTTGGAGCTGGAGTTCCAGCAGCTTCAAACGCTTACTGCCGATATGTTTGCTCTGGTTCACTCTGATATTTAGAAGTTCCAAATCCTGCTATTGCAGCACTGAAAGCCAGTTTGCATAATGCAACGTCAAGCAGAGTGTGTCACAGTGTGTGTTGCAAGTGCTGGAACTAATCACAGAAGAATCTCTCAGCTGAATAGGGAATTGAAATGGCACAACGGACCAAACCATGTATCCCAAATTTCTCAGATGCAACACCGGAGATTGGCCGGAGAAGAGAGGTCCTCCTCCCTCGGAGGCCAGGAGGACACTACAAAGACACTGGGAGCAGGTAGCTATCACAGATAATGCCAACATCATAGATCTGAGGACCCAGACAGAGTGTTGTAAAATGCTTAACGAGCTTTCTTGAATGATCAAGGTCAATGAATGTATTTCACACTCACATTAGACACGGCTCCATTCACCACACCCCTTTCACTCATCTACCAACAATCACATAAGACACATATGTGACATTCATAGCTTCACTGCACCCTTACATACTCGACACTGTGCAAACCTTATCCTCACAACTCACATCCTCTCATACTGCCAACCATCTAATCATGACAGCCGAATACATTACACAACACTCACTGATATGCTTCTCTCTTTCTTGAAGACCAAGATGATGCATAATTGGAGGCACCAGAAGCTGATTGAAAGGGGCAGTTATGTCTTCATGCCTTCATCTCAAGGAAAAGATGGTACTCGCAAACATTGGAGTGTCCAGCTCCCTGGGGGGCAAGCTAAGACATCAGTTCTGGTGCAGAGGATTCAGCTGAGGACTTCAATGGGGCAGCTTACAGGAAAAGGTATCTGTATTCTGGGCATGCACACAGAAAGGCTGGCTGCTTTGACTGGCCTGGCAAAAAGCCTGATGTCAATGTCAAGGAAAATAGAAGAGCTTCAACTTGGCATGGAATTTTGTGCACCCCTGGGGAGTGATAGTGACTCTGTGAAGCACCAACCTGCTGTTCTCTCTCAGGATGACAGCATTCATTCTCCAACCATTGTTAGACTTCACTTGCCTGTCAGTTAGCCAATGCTGACTGTTCTGCACATGCTGAGATTGTACACTCCAAAGCTGGTGTTGAACTGTGTAGGAAACTAGGAACAAAGACATCCATACACTGACACTAATTAGTCAACACATAAATGTGATTAATTGACTTTTGTATGAAACATCGAATAGTTAATTGGGTAGCTTTTATTTCATTTTTCTGGTCAAGAAGATACCATAATGCTCTGTAACGGAGACAAGGTAAAATGTGTGACTCGTGTATAGTGGGGCTTTGGGCTTTTAAGAAATTTATTCATTAAGTGTAATGGGCATTGTTGCTCATCCCTAATTGCTCTTGAACTGGGAGAGCAGTTAAGAGTTAACTACATTGTTGTAGGTTCGGAGCCACATGAAGGCCAGACCGAGTAAGGAGGCAAATTTTCCTCCTTAAAGGGCATTAGTGTGTTATCAGGTGAGAGTGACTGCTCTGATATCAAGGTTGCATATGATAAAGTGTGGCATCAAGGAGCCCTGGCAAAACTTAAGTCAATGGGAATCACGGGAAAACTCTCCGTTGGTTGGAGTAATAACTAGTATAAAGGAAGATGGTTGTGGTTGTTAGAAGCTAGCCATCTATCTCGAAGACATCACTCAAATCATTCCTCAGGTGAGCATTGTAGGTCCAACCATCTTTAGCTGCTTTATCAATGACCTTCTTTCCATCACAATGTCAGAAATGGGGATATTTGCTGATGATTGCACAATGTTCAGCATCATTCACAATTCCTCAGATTCTGAAACAGTCTTTGCAATGCAATGCAAGAAAACCTGGACAATATCCAGGCTTGAATTGACAAGTGACAAGTAACATTCATGTGTCAGCAATGACCATCTTCAACAAGAGAGAATCTAAACATTATCCCTTGACATTCAGTGGCATTACTATGACTGAATCTCCACTATCAACATCCTGAGGGTTACCACTGACCAGTAGCTCAACTGGACTAACCATATAAACAGTGTGGCTACAAGAACAGGTCATAGATTAGGAATCCTGTGGCAAGTAACTCAACTGCTGAATCCCCAAAGCCTGTCTACTATCTTCAAGGCACAAGTCAATTGTGTGGGAATACTCTCTACCATCCTGGATGAATGCAGCTCCAACAAGACTCAAAACGCTTGAAACCACCTAGGACAAAGAGAACAGAAAGTTTGATTGGCACCGCATCCACAAACATTTCCCTACTACTGTGCTTACTGTAGCAGCAGTGTTTGCCATCTACAAGATGCATTGTTGGAACTCAACAAAGCTTCTTAGACAGCACTTTCCAAACCCACGACCACAACAATCTAGAAGGACAAGGTCTCGGGTGACTGTCTGTGAAAAGCTTTCACATTCTCCCCGTATCTGTCTGGGTTTCCTCTGGGTGCTCCAATTTCCTTCCACAGTCCAAACATGTGCAGGTTAGGTTGATTGGTATGCTTAATTCTCCCTAGTGTAGGGGCATTAGTAGGGTAAACAAGAAGGGTTATGGGAGTAGGGCCTAGGTGGGTTTTTGGTCAGTGTGGACTTGAGGGGCTGAATGGCCTCCTGCTGCGCTGTCGTGATGCTCTGATTCTATAACAGCAACCACATTGAAACACCACTTGCTGCAATACCCCTTCAAGTCATTCACCATTCTGACTTGGAAATATATGTTGCTGTATCATAACCTTAGAACTTCCTTCCTAACAGCATTGGGTGTACCTACACCACATGGACTGCAGTGTTTCAAGAAGATAGCTCACCATCACCTTCTCAGAGACAATTAGGGTGGGCAATGAATGCTGGCCTAGCCAGTGGAGCCCATATTTGTTGAATGATAAAATAAATAGTCAATCTGGTGGGTTTTTATAATAATCAGTGGCAGTGAGAGGCTCAGTAATCACCATGACTGCGACTAGCTTCATATTCCAAGTGTATTAATTTAATTAAATACCAAGAGTTGTGATTGGCAGGGTTTGAACCTATACCCCTACAGTATTTGCCTGCATGTCGCATTACTCACCCAGAGACAATGCCACTGTCACCTCCAAGTGGAGCTGTAGTCAAATGTAGTGATAACCAGCTGAAAAGGGGATGTTCTCGATGCTTCTTCCTTCTTCCTGCTCCTTCTTTTGCACCTTTTTCTTTTTCTTTTCCTCCTGCGATTTACTGGCTGCTTGCCATGTCCCTGCTGGAAGAACTGTGCCTTTATCGTGGTGAGGTTGTGCAAAACGTAATAGACCAGTGAATTATCCAGAGTTTCTCCAAAGTGGTGCAGGGAATGGAACTATTGCTTCAGCACCTCTATGCCCCGCTCCCTGATGTTTCATGGGGTAATATGGCTGTCATTGTACACATGCTTTATCGCCCAGCAGACACCCTCTAGTGTGACATGACAGCTCAAATACTAAAGGAACAGAGACCTGGCACAAAATGAAAGCATGATGATTGCTGTCAGGATGTTCACCAGCTGATGTGTTCAGTGTGATCACACACCAACTGCATATTCAGCAAGTCTTTGCAGTTGTGCTGTATCTCCGCAATGAAATGTCGCTTGTGCGTTGCCAGTGATAGAATCATAGAATCCCTACAATGCAGAAGGAGGCCATTTGGCCCATCTAACTTGCACTGACAACAATCCTACCCTATCCCTGTAAACCCATATATTAACCCTGCTAATCCCCCAAAACTGGGGCAATTTAACATGACCAATGCACCTAACCGGCGCATCTTTTGGACTGTAGGAGGAAACGAGCACCCGGAGAAAACTCACACAGATACGGGAAGAATGTATAAACTCCACACAGACAATGACCCAAGCCGGGAATTGAACCCGGCTCTTTGGCATTGTGAAGCAGCAGTGCTAAGCACCTGGTGCCACTCTGCACCATCACACCTTGCACAAATGCTCCACCTCTTTCTCTGGTCAGAGAGAACACAATGGATTCCTCCCTCCTGGCTTAAAGAGCGCCTGCTATAATTTTGATAAGGATTAGTTGATGAACTAGGAGTTTCATTGATGTTGCCTGCTCCAGGCTAGATGGATGACAGTGTAAAAAGATGCATGGGTAGGCCCCTTCATAGTCACTGGCAGTGCCCTCCTTACCCCACTCTGAAGCTGTAGCCCTGGTTGTAGGAGATGACAGAGCTGTGTAAGTATCTCATTCATAAAGTTCAGAAACACGCAATGCTCTTTTCTTATGCTCCAGACAGACAGCAGGAAGACTCCAGCTGAGAACTTGTATTCCTGTCTTTCTGTTCCCTCTGTGAGTAACTTGTCCTCATATATGCTGCCTCTGCTGCATCTACCTGTCATGTTGCAGGCCACAGGGCCTGATAATGACAGCCCTCCTGAAAGGGAATAGTTGGCTGCATCAGAACCCATAAAGACAGAATCAAGCCTTCTACACCAAGCATTATTGAACCAATTTCAACCAACTCAGTAAATGACCAAACACTTGCACAGACTCAGAGAGAACCAGTGTACATCAATCCAAAAACTCACCCATGGTGTCTGTTGAACCCTGGTTTGGAGGGTGGTTCCTTTCCAATTACACTAAAACTTGGCAAGACCTTTCAGAAGTGTGCCTTTATAGGGACAGTTAGTTGATAAGTAATGTCAGCTACTGGTAAAAGAAAAGAGATGTACTCAGCACTGCTGCTCTTGTAGAGTCATTGAATCTTTTCCTACGCTGAAGCCAGATCCAGGCTTGAAGCTGGTAGCACTAACTTCTCAGCCAGCTCTGTTCAGGACTGTTTCATTGTGATCTCAGGATGCTGTTGTGGCTTGTGGGGAACAGTAGTTCCCGCCTTCCCTCATTTCTTCCATTCAGACTTCCAGGGTGGCTTTGAAAAAGTTGAGGACAGGTATACAGCTCATTTACTTGGGGAAAGAACATCTGTTCCCATTTGCACTTATGTGATTCCAATTTTATATTTTAAATGGCAGTCCTAACTGCAATATGGGCCCCTGATTTATATAGATTCATGAGGCCCCTTCTTCCCTGTGTCAGGCACCTGATTGAATGTAAAAGTCAGATGCTGAAATGGTTGTAGTTGTTGGACTTTGATAATGAACAACCAATGAATGATTTGAAGTCTCTAGCTATCTAATTCTACCACAGCTTCATCCTCCTGAATTCCTCGTCCCTCCCAGAGAGGTCCTATCATTGCTTGAACTGACTTTTCTTGTATTATTGAAAGCTCATTAAAGTCCTCACTATTTCTCTTGATATTATCCGCACATTCTTTCTCACAATCCTTTATAGCCTTTGTAATCTTTTACACTTTCTGTAATCTTCATGTTTTCCTTTAACTTTGTGGGCCCTAACTTATCATATGCTTCACTTTTAAGTTTCAAAATAATTTTAATCCTGAACTTTTTATCTTTTTGGATGATATTTATTTTGTTTTCTGATGATCTCATCTTTAAATATTTCCCACTGCTAATCTGTTGACCCATTCTGCCCAATTGCTTTAAATTTGTCTACTTTAATCTCACCCAGCTTTCACATTTTGATGTTCATATTTTATCTGTTATGATTCGTTTCTACTTTTACTTAGAAGCTACCGATTTTGCGGTTGCTATTTCCCAACTTTTCTCCTACTCACATATTGCCCCCTCTTTTCTCAAAAGCGCTGAATTGGCAGAAAACTGATCTAAATTCCAACTGTTTTGTCAGTTCAGCTTCTCACCCGTATCTCCGCTCTCTGTGCACTGCAGAGGTCCCTATCATGAATATCATTAAAAAGCCGGAGGATGGGGGAGGGCTATTCACGCCAGAGATTGACAGCTCTGGAACTCTGCATATGCGATGTGGCCCCTATCTGTCAGTCTCCCAGTTTGCTGACCAGCCTGGGACCACTGTGGTGCTTCCCCTCCAGCCCTCCTCATGGTCTGATCACGGCTCCCACAACAATTCCCGACCTAGCCCTACCCTCCTATCCCCAAATGCCCCGATGCACAGCCCATCCCTCCAGCAACACCCCCCCCCCCCCCCCCCCCACCCCGCCCACGTCTTCGCCTTGGCAGACTTCTCTTGGAGTCAAGACCCTCCCACCCCTGGAGATAGTCCCGCTCATGCCCGGCAGACTACCACCTCCCCACCTTGCCCCATTTGTTGGCCTCTCTCCATCCCAGACCGATCCTGCCTGCAGAGTGGCAGTGGGACCCCCCCCTCCAATCTTTACCAATGGCCCCTAGGCCCTGCCCGCAATAGGCTCTGCCTCCTTGGCACTGCCTGATGCCTGCTGAGCAGTACAAAGATGTCCTCTGGGCATGGACACTTTGCCCCTTGGGCAGTGTCATGTTCCCCAAACATGAGAAACTAGTATAAATCTTGCCAGAATCAGGTACTTCTGATGGTGCGTAAGATTCAGTTGGGACTTGAAAATTCCCGATAATATATTTAAAATTCATTTAAAAAAGATTCAAATTACTTACCTGCCTTCCCGCCGATTTTCAGCATGGCCTGACTGATGATTGTTCACTGGCTTTGGGAGATGCGCATGCATTCCTGGCGCATGTGCAAATCCAGGTACAAGGCTTATGACATGCATCTCGCATCATGACCTGCCAGAAAAGTTGTGCATCGCGATGGGAAAATCACGGCCATTAGTTCTTTGCCTCACTTCATTTCTGAGAACTAAATGTTTTTCTTATGATGGATTTGAAACGTGCTGACCCAGCAAGCAGTTTTGCACATGTACTTAAAAAACAAAGCATTAAATCGATAGTGAGTATCACTTGGCAGAATGGTGCAAATTCACAATGCACTTAAATAAACATGCTGTTTCTGTGAATCTATTCATTAGAGTTCTCAAGATGTTCCAGCTAGCAGCTATGTATGGTATTTGCTCGAGTGGGTGTGCAACACCCACACCACGTGATCAGAATTTAAGTCAGCAAAATACTTAATCTGTAGCTATCTTCAACCCATCCGAGACTGACAACATTAAACACCTACAAACACCTTGACTGTGAAAGTGAAATACACATTCAATCTTGTTATTGTATCAAAATGAAATATTGCTATTTTCGAATAGTTTTACAGTTTAAGTTTTATTTATTACTGTCACAAGTATGCTTATATTAACACTGCAAAGAAGATACTGTGAAAATCCCCAAGCCACACTCCGACATTGTGGCCATTAGCTGTCTATGTAACAATGGAACATGAGAGCAAATGGCCTAAATCAGTACTGTTATTGGCAGAATTGCATAGGGATTAAACTTCCACTCATCCATCATTATATTGTCCACTTTTTCTTTGATGTCCTTTATTGTCAGCAAGTCCTATTGTTTGAGTCTTTTTGGGATACACTTTAGGAAGAGGTGTGAGGATTGGATGAGAAATCTGGAATGGCTGTAAGAGTGTGAAACTATTCGGCACAACAAGTTGGACTTCTGCCATCAACATAAAGCAGAAGGCTGAATTCCACGTTCTTAGGACAACAAGGACTGGACAAACAAAGGCAGCCTTTCAAGTGTTGTGCACATCCAATAAGAGACGAGTGTGACCAAAATTTATGAGAGGGAACATTCTTTTCCTAGGTTTGCAAATTGCCATCTTTGCAAACAAATAAAACAAAGAACAAAGAAAATTACAGCACAGGAGTAAGCTCTTTGGCCCTCCAATCTTGCACTGACCATGCTGCCTGACTGAACTAAAATCCCCTAGCATTTTGGGGATCATATCCCTCTATTCCCATCCTATTCAAGTATTATTTAAGGAGCAAGACACTCCTTAAAAGTTACTGTCATATCTACTTCCATTCCTCCCCGACAGCGAGTTCCAGGCACCCACCATTCCCTATATAAAAAACTTGCCTCGTACATCTCCTTTAAAACTCACACCATAAACCTGTGCCTCCTATTAATTGACTCTTCCACCCTTGGAAAAAACTTTGACTATCCACACTGTCCATGCCCCACATAATTTTGTAGACTTTTATCAAGTCACTCCTCAATCTCCGTTGTTCCGGTGAGAACAAATCAAGTTTCTCTAACCTCTCCTCATGTCTAATGCCCTCCATACCAGGCAACATCCTGGTAAATATTTTCTGTATCTTCTCCAAAGCCTCCACATCCTTCTGGTAGTGTAGCAATCAGAATTGAACACTATATTCCAAGTGTGGTCTAACTAAGGTTCTATAAAGCTGCAACATGACTTGCAAATTTTTAAACTCAGTGTTCTGGCTGATGAAGGCAAGCATGCCGTATGCCTTCTTAACTACTTTGTCTACCTGCGTTGCCACTTTCAATGACTTGTGTACCTGTACACTCAGATCCTCCACCTATCAGTACTCTTAAAGGTGCTGCCATTTACTGTAGATTTCTTGTCTGTATTTGACCTTCCAAAATGCATTACTTCACATTAGTTAGATTAAACTCCATTTGTCATTTCTCCACCCAAATCTCCAACCGATTTATATCCTGCTGTATCCTCTGATGGTCCTCATCACTATTCGCAAATCCACTAACCTTTGTGTCATCTGCAAACATTAATCAATCCAGTTACAAATAAATTACTTCCTTTTGACCGAGCTATTTAGCATTTTTTTTTACAGTTTTGAAGCGTAACTGAGGTAGAGTCATCAGAAGATGCTTTATTCTACTTAATGTAAATTTCCGAACTTTATTTTGAAAACGTTAATTTTGATGAATTGTTACAGTTTAAGTTTATTTATTTATTAGTCACAAGTAGGCTTACATTCACATTGCAATGAATTTGCTGTGAAAATCCCTTGGTCACCACATTACGACAGTTGTCCAGGCACACTGAGGGAGAATTTAGCATGGCTAATGCATCTAATCAGCATATCTTTGGACTGAGGGAGAAAACCAGAACACCAGGAGAAATCCCACGCAGATATGAAGAACGTGCAAATTCCATACAGAAAATGACCCAAACTGGGAATCAAATCGGGACCCTGGTGCTGTGAGGCAGCAGTGCTAACTACTGTGCCACTGTGGCCTTGTTTATTTGATAGATAGTAATTATAAGGCATTTTGAACATCTCTAGATCAAAATTCTTTTCATTTTTACCATCTGTGAGAAAATGAGATGAGCTTTTTGTCAAGATTTTACAGTGTGCAATTAGAGGACAGGTGCTGTACAAATCTGTGAAAATATTTCTGGAACTATATTGAAATTTTTTTGTATTAATCATCCACCCTTTCTTCCTATTCAATTAACTGTGGTAGGCGCACCCAGTTGAGCAGCTTCTTACCTTGTTGAAACAGTTTAATCTGAACTGCATTTGGAGCTACAAGATACATATTTGTTCAGCAAATTGTATTTAAATGTGGGACAAGCCTTTATGAGTGTGACTATTGGCTCTACAGTACCCGACAGCTTTCTGTTTTGGGGAAGACTTGCGAAGATGTTCCTCAGGAGCCAGGGGCAAACTCGTACTGTCACCATGGGAACTTGAGCACAAACTCAATATTGCACTTCCTTGCTGGTGACTATCTACTGGCTCTCAGGGCTCAGGGTAATCAAGATGGGTGTGGTCTAACACCTCACATGAGGTAGAAATCCATACCAGAGAACTGTCCTTGTTAGTGTTACTTTGAGCTAAATTGGTCATCTCAAGAATGATTAATGCAAGGAGTTGAAACATTGCCCTCAAGTATTCTATTCTGAGATGCAGAATTATATATTTGGGAAAGAATAGAAACAGAACATCCCATTGAGCGGGGTGAATTGGAGCACACTCTTGTCACAAAAGCAAAATACTGCAGATGCTGAAAATCTGAAATGAAAACTGAAACTGCTGGATAAACTCAGCAGGTCTGGCAGCATTTGTGGAGAGAGAAACACAGTTAATGTTTTGAGTCCCTATGACCCTTCTACAGAACTGAAGAAGGATTGTGAAATGATGAATTATATCCTTGAAGAGGGGGAGTGGTGTAGAATGGAAAATCAGTCATTGGTTGGAACTATGGAGAAATCGACAAAGATGTCATGGACATAAGACAAAGGAACTATTAATGGTGCTACTTGGGCTGAAGACTATTAATAGTGGCAAAGGTAGCCGAATGTATTAACAGGAGAACAAAGGCCTACTTCCTGCCCAATGCCTGAATCTAATTTATTTCCCAGGCTTCTTCCCAACACCCTGAAAATTGAGGCTAGATGGGAAATAGCTCTTAAATGATAAATGGCCATGTTTGGGTCTCAGTTCAAACCAGGGCAGCCTGGCCGGTGAGGCCTCACCAGCCCCAACATAAAATTGCAGAAAGGATGGGGCTGGCAGGAATCCATCTGAGGAATCTTGTGTTCAGATCCTACTAGTGGCGAAGTGTAAAATTCTGCCCTGGGAGAGCTTAGAAATGCAAGGGAAAGGTGGAATGGGGGGGGGGGCACAATGGAAGGTCCGTGATTGTGTAGAAAACAGGCATGTTTAAATGACGAATGTGAGAAAGGTGAATGGGACAAGCAAAGGAAGAAAAGATAGGTCTAGAAGAGATATGAATAGGAAACACGGAAAAACTTCTTAAAAATTGAATGTTCTTCAATAAAGGAAAAATAGACAATGCTTCTTTTTAAAAGACAAAATTGCTGTGCTTTTCTGGTGCATCATAACACTGGATAATTGGATCCCAGCCTAGTCTGGGAATTCCTGTTGGAATTTGTAAGAGTGGGACCTCCATCCAACACATACCAGCCTAGCAGGGAATTGAAAATCCAATAAGTTGAGACAAGCTGATCTCAGCAAGGGAGAAATTGGGCTCCACTCAGTGGAACTGATCAGGTTTGAAAAACAAACAAGGCCCTTGGAGAGGAGTGAGTTTATTTCTCGAATTATTTTATTGGTCCATCACCCAGTGGGCTGCTTTTGTGGTTTTGGTGGGGGGTTTCTCCAGCTGAAGCCTTTCAGGCATGAGAGCTTCTGGCAGCCAATCCCACTGAAGGGCAATCCTAGATGTCCTCCTGCTGTTCTGGCAAAGTCCACCCAGCATTGCAGGTTTCTGTCAGATATGGTCCCATCTTAACCGTTAGCTTTAATGTTCGTGGGTTTTTTTTTAAGTTTATTTATTAGTCACAAATAAGGCTTACATTAACACCACAATGAAACTCCCCTGGCCGCCACACTCCAGCACTGTTTGGGTCAATGCACCTGACCTGCACTTCATTCAAAACGTGGAAGGAAACCGGAGAACCCGGAGGAAACCCACGCAGACGTGGAGAGAATGTGCAAACTCCACACAGACAGTGACTCAAGCCGCGAATCGAACCCAGGTCCCTGGCGCTGTGAACAGCAGGGCTAACTGCTGTGCCACCTTGCCGCCAATATTTGGCGCTGGGAAGGGCTGGAATTTTATTTGGAACATTTAAAAGCCCCACATGAAGGAAAGGGCCTGAAGTGATGAGTTCATTTCTTCAATGTGTTAACTGCTTAGACTCTTCTTCAGGTGCCAAGTTCTCGCGAAAATATTTTTTAATGCCCTCACGCAAAACTGCTGTATAGGTTCTGAGTGCTACATGTTCTGGAATATTGTATGATCTACAATTGGTCATGGATTCTAGCCAGATCCAGGAGACTTGCACATATAATGTATCCTGACAATTCATAGAATCACAGGATCTTACAGTGCAGAAGGAGGCCATTTGGCCTATTGAGTCTGTACTGGCCACAATTCTACCCAGGCTCTGGGTAGAATTCCCATAACCCTATGCATTTACCCTAGTTCCTTCCCCTGACACTAGGGGGCAATTTAACATGGCCAATCCACCTAACCTGCACATCTTTGGATTATGGGAGGAAACTGGAACACCTGGAGGAAACCCATGCAGACACAGGGAGAACATACAAACTCAACACAGACTATGATCCAAGCCGGGAATTGAACCTGAGTCCCTGGTGCTGTGAGACAGCTGTGTGCCACCCCAGTGGAGTACTGAGTGGGTACTGTACCATTGAAGATGCTGTCTTTTAGAGCCTTGCTTGCCATTTCACGTGGTTGAAAGAGATCTTATGCTGTCAGTCCAAGAAGAACAGGGGCATTCTCCCTGGTGCCATGGCTAATACTTATTCCTAAACCAACAAGACTAAACCTGACTCATGCCACTACTCCCTGTTAAAAGATTTCCCACACTTCAGTGGAGTTGTGCCAAACAGGTGTGAAAACCTTCCAATCTAATGGAGAAATCCTATTTATACGACTTGAAGCAATAATAAATAATGACCTTGAGCATGGTGCGTATATCCCTCAAAGGAAAAGCTAGCTTTTGATTGTTTTCATATTTTTAAAAATCAGTTGAAAAGACTGTCGCCAAAACATAAAAAAAATTAAGTACTGATATTGATATCCAGTAAAGTGATACAGCTTCATTATAAGTTTGTAGTGTTGCAAAGCAATGCGTGATATAGTGAAAAATCTATACATCCAATGCACTACAAAATACTGTGAGTCAGCCTTAAGTAATTGTTACAATATAATTTTCCCAAACTGAAGATAGGAATCTAATGAGTTACCACAGGTTAGCTGAACTGCGTTTAGAACCCTATGTCCTCAGAAATGTTGATTTAGTCTGTACCATTTATTGGAATGTGTTGTCTTAACATTTCAGAATATATGTTGTCACTGACATGGGGGAGTTAATCCAAACAGCACTAGTTTCTCCTCTCACCACTTAAAATAAAGTTTATTTATTAATCACAAGTAAGGCTTGCATTACACTGTAATGAAATTACTATGAAATTTTCCTAGTTGCCACAGTCTGGTGCCTGTTTGAGTCAACGCACCTAACTAGTATGCCTTTGGAGGAAATCACAGCACCCAGAGGAAACCAACATAGACATGGGGAGAACAAACAAATTTCACACAGATAATGACCCATGCCGGGAATCAAACTCGGGTCCCTGGCACTGTGTGGCAGCAGTGCTAACCACTGTACCACCGTGTCCATAAAAGAAGATGGTCTGTCTCTTTTTTTCACCAATGTCATTGAGGTACTTTGAGGTATTAGAGGTACTTTGATTTGTTTCCCTCTTTTTAAGCAATGACATATTTCTGTCAATTTTAGTGTGATCCACATTTCTATAAATAACCCCACAGCTAGCTCAAAATAGGATGAACTCAGAGGGTTAGTTTATTTGCACACACTCTAATTGCAAAAAGGGGCTCACAACACTGTCTCAATACATGGACGATAAAGAGAAAAAAGCGAGAAAAGAAAAGTAAGTAGAAACCATAAAGAAAAAAAAATCATTTCACGTGAGTCCCAGAGCCTAGAACATAGAACATAGAACATAGAACACTACAGCACAAACAGGCCCTTCGGCCCACAAGTTGTGCCAAACACATCAAAATCTACCCAGCCATAGACCTATCTATAACCCCCAATCCCATTGGATCCCATATACTCATCCAGAAGTCTTTTAAAAGACCCCAGCGAGTTCGCCTCGACCACCACCGACGGCAGCCGATTCCATTCACTCACCACCCTCTGAGTGAAAAACTTTCCCCTAGCATCCCCTCTGTACTTGCTTCCCTGCACCTTAAATCTGTGCCCTCTCGTCGCAACCATTTCAGCCCTGGGAAATAGTCTCTGAGAGTCCGCCCTATCTATTCCTCTCAACATCTTGTAAACCTCTATCAGGTCGCCTCTCAACCTACATCTCTCCAGGGAGAACAGTCCCAGCTCCCTCAATCTGTCCTCATAAGGCATGCCTCCCAATCCAGGCAACATTCTTGTAAATCTCCTCTGCACCCTTTCAATAGCTTCCACGTCCTTCCTATAGTGAGGCGACCAGAACTGCGCACAGTACTCCAAGTGTGGTCTGACAAGGGTCCTATAAAGCTGCAGCATTACCTCCTGACTCCTGAACTCAATCCCTCGATGAATGAAGGCCAGTACACCTTAAGCTTTCTTAACCACATCCTCCACCTGGAAGGCCGATTTAGAAGCAAAGTCTAGAAGCAAAGTCCATTGAAACATTCCTTCATGGAGGTCAGAGGGCTGAAATCCAATGCCATATCATTTTGAATCTCTGAATTGGAGTGCACTGCTGGAAAGTTTGATAGAAGAGTATTCAATCACTCCATCCAAAAAGGAATCAGAAAAGCATCTAAAGACTGTGGAGAAAGGATGGAGGGGTAGGGCTAGCTAAATTGTTCCTGCGTAGAGCAGGCATGGATTTAATGGGCTGAATGGCCTCCTGATATGTAACCATTCAGCTATTCTATGGTCCTACTGGGGATTTTCCACAGGAGTTGGATAATACATAATGATGGGATTTTCCTGTCCCGCCGCCACAGGAATTGTAGTGGAGAGGAAATGGGCCGTGCAAAGGCCCATTGACATCAGATGGGATTTTCAGATCTTGGGACCAGCCTGGCTGGAAAGTTCAAAAGTTTAGTTGTTGGCAAGCCTGGGTTCTAAAAACTAAGTATGCAGGCACTCATTCCCAACTGTCAGCCTTATGCTTGCTATGATGATAGAAAGAAGGCGGCTAAGAGGAGACCTTATTGAAACATATAAGATGATTAGAGGTTTAGATAGGGAGGACAGTGATAGCCTTTTTCCTAGGATGGAGAAAGCTAGCACGAGGGGACATAGCTTTAAATTAAGGGGTGGTAGTTATAGGACGGATATCAGAGGTAGGTTCTTTACCCAGAGGATGGTTGGGGTATGGAATGCCCTGCTTGCGGCAGTTGTAGATGTGCCAAGTTTGATGGCGTTTAAGAGGTTAGTAGATAAGTTTATGGACGAAAAGGGAATGGTTTAGTTTGGAGGGTCATTGCTTTTTCCTAATTAGTCGGCGTAACATCGAAGGCCGAAGGGCCTGTTCTGCGCTGTAATGTTCTATGTTCTATGATAGGAGGATTGGTCTAAGTTAAAAGATGCCAGGCTACTGTTTGGAGAGACCCATATGGTATCCGTCTAGTAATCACAGTATGAAGCAGAAAAACCTTGTGACTCATAAAGACAACAGGTTAATCTGGAGAAGCCGCCTGGAGCTGTTGGTACAAGTCAATGACATTCTGGAGAATTTGCAAGAATTATAGGGCCCTATTGTGCTGTTTCTGCTTGTCCATGTGGAGAGCAATGAATTGTTTGCTTCAGCCCCCTGATTAAAGCAAACTGGAACAGTAAACTGGCTGGCATTGTTATATCACAATCCGGAAGGTAAAAGATATTGAAGGCAGTAACTGTTCTGCAATTGTCCACACAAGCTCCACGCCCAGCTGCCACCATCCAGCCAATATCTGTCTGGAGTCAAAATCCATCCTATAAACTGATTTCATTAGAATATGGAGTGTGGATTGTCAGATGCTTCTTATGAACTTGAGCTGAAGTTTTATATCTGTACCTTACTTACATTTAATTTTTTATAACCTGCTTCAATCCTGACAGACTTGCAGCTCTTTTGACAGTGCAGGATGTTTACTTGATGCCTCTCACTTCACCTTTATTCCATTTTTCTCACAATTAAACAATCATAGAATCATAGAATCCCTACTGTGCAGAAGGAGGCCATTTTGCACCAACCACAAATCCCATCCAGGCCCTATTCCCATAACCCACGCATTTAGCTTAGCCAGTCCCCCTGACACTTAGGGGCAATTCAGCATGACCAATCCACCTACTTGCACATCTTTGGATTGTGGGAGGAAACCAGAGCACATGGAGAAAACCCATGCAGACACAGGGAGAATGTGCAAACTCCACATAGACAGTGACCCAAGCTGGGAATTGAACCTAGGTCCCTGGCGCTGTGAGGCTAACCACAGTGCTACCATGCCACCCTATCAGCATTGCCTTTTGGAGATATAACATAGAACACAGAAAATCTACAGCACAAACAGGCCTTTTGGCCCACAAGTCGCACTGATCATATGACTTCCTACTAGGCCTACCTATAACCCTCAATCCTATTAAGTCCCATGTACTCATCCAGAAGTCTCTTAAAAGACTCTATTGAATTTGCCTCCACCACCACCACCGATGACAACCGATTCCACTCACCCACCACCCTCTGAGTGAAAAGATTACCCCTGACATCTCCTCTGTACAACTTGATGGATTTGGTGTAATTTTAATATAAATTCTTCTTGTATTGTTCAGGTTATCTATATGAATATTTTTGTTCCAATTAACTCTGCGATGGCTAAATATTTTCACTGGTGATAATGCTGATAATTTTTAGAGAAAGGGATGTTTACCATCCGGCACACAAAACTTCATTCTAACCCAGTTTATGAAGTGATTATTTGTTCCAGAGAAAAGTGGGTTTGTTTAACAAGAATAGGCTTTGGCAGCGGTTCCCATGGAACAACAGGAAATGGATCCAACTTCCATCAATCAGCATCTTGGATAGAAGCCCAACGAAACGACTTTTGTTTCGATGACAGATGGCAAACTCTGTAATGGTGCTAAAATAACAAGAAACCAAACCAAGCCTCCAAAGTAAGCAAGGTAAGGTAAAGAAGACATTAATTGCTCAAGAAGTAAACCTGCAATTATATATAAAATTGTTTCACCTTATGATTCTTAAAAGCTGCAGAAATTTTTCAAATTTTTTCCTCGATGAACATTTTGCTCATTTTTTACAGAACAATACGTGGATAAGGTTAGAACATTTTACCACAAATAACACATAAGGGATGGAGTGTGATATTGACTCTCCCTAGCGAAGTAAATTTGGCATGTCCACTATGACTCTCACCAATTTTTACAGATGCACCATAGAAAGCTCCTGTTTTGGCCAGGACCGCAAAAAACTACAAATGGTTGTGAATGTAACTCAATCCATCGCGCAAACAAACCCCCCATCCATTGACTCCGTCTACACTTCTCTCTGTCCCAGAAAAGCAGCTAGCCTAATCAAGAACCCCATGCAGTCTCGACATATTCTCTTCCACTTCTTTTAGTTGGATAAAAGATACAAACGTCTGAGATCACATGTCAACTGACTTAAGAACAGCTTTTTCCCAGTTACTATCAGAGTTTTAAATGAACCTAACTTATATTAAGGCAGCACAGTGATTAGCATTGCTGCTTCATAGTGCCAGAGACCTGGGTTTGATTCCTGGCTTGGATCAATGACTATGCAAAACACGTATCGGCATGGGTTTTCTCTGGGTACTCTGGTTTCCTCTCACAGTCTGAAAGATGTACTGGTTAGGTGAATTGCCCATGCTAACTTCTCTGTCAGTGTACCTGAATAGGCATTGGAGTGTGGCAACTAGGAGATTTTCACAGTAACTTCATTGCATGTTAAAGTAAGCCTACTTGTGACACTAATAAATAAATTTTTAAACTTAAACTCTTTCTTTACACCCTAGCTATGACTATAACACTACATTCTGCACCTTCTTCTATGTACTCTATGAATGGTATGCTTCATCAGTATAGCCACAGGAAACAATATTTTACTTCTTACAATACTTTTCACTTTTCATCCCAATACATGTGACAATAGCAAATCAAATCAAATCAAATATCTAACTGATCCTTGTGATACGACCTTTGGGTCATACAATTGCCCTGTCCGTGTGAAAAGGTCCTTGTTATGGAAGCAACCAAGAACACAATCTGTTGGATGGCAATGCAGTGAAAGAAATGGTTGGATGTATGTGACTGTAAATGAGAGGGCAAGAAAGACATCTCTCTACGGAAAAGGATTGCATGTTGTGCCAACAAAAGACTGTAAGCATTACGATCAATAAAGAAGATCAGAATGCAAACTAATTAAATTTAATCAAATAATTTTACAAATTCTTGTCGCCAACATATTTGACTGGATGTGAAAGTTTAGTACTGGAAGAGGTTTTGTAAAAAGAATTATGTATTAGAAATTATGAACCTTAGCAGAAAATGATGAAATGTATTCATAAAACAGCATTTTCTTCATTCTACATGTGTGTAGCATGTTTATCAGCTGAGGCCTCTGCCTCTTTGACAAGCTTATGGTTTCAATTTATGATTTAGATTGACCTTCTACTCAATGGTTGAAATGGCAACAGGGCTAATTTTCCTGAAAACATTCTTCTTCTTTG